>CM072525.1:14636537-15121918 GCA_036898135.1 Oncomelania hupensis | reverse complement strand
CACTTGATAACAGTAAATATCACACATTTATTTCCTCTACTCTATACACGATCTGCTAAGTACGATACTAGCTTTAAAAGTTCAAATGTCTCTTTGACTGGTTCGCTTCTTGATAGTTCTATGCAGCTACTTTATCATCATCGGGCACTAATTGCTTTCTGCCTTAAGGGTCAGAGTTCTGGAAGAGTGGACTACTGTGGTCCTTTGATACAGGTTTGGTGCACGGATATCAAAGTCACTTAGCTAAGGTTCGAGGTGCGGTGTTGGGGTGGATTCTGTGATGAGCTGTGTTGGTTGTGGATTCTCTTCCTTGTTGCTAGACTGGTGGGCTCTCGTTGCTTCTTGCTAGAGATACCTCGGCAGGCCAACTTTCAGCGACGACTTGTTCGCCTGGTTGGGCTCACGATACGATGCCTGCTCGTCTGTAACATATGAGACGAAATTCTGCACAACCCTGTATACTAGGTGTGTGCAGAGTGTCTCACTGAAGGCCGAAGTAGCCCTCAGTGATTAGCTCCACATCTCTATATATAAGCGACGAACATTCTGCTAAGTCCGTGGTCCACTGGAATCTCCATTATAATTTCCTATACATTTATAACTATAAACCATGGCTAACTATACACATAGAGAAATAATTAATATGATACACATTCTCTGGTACAGCCACTGGTCTGCAAGCATACATATAGGTTAAATAACAGTGGGTCCGTACGGAATTCAACATGGCGTCAAAACCGGTCGTGTTCGCCACGTGGTCACGCAACGTTGGACTAACAATTCAAGTCTAAGCATAGCAAATTTCACAAACATAATTCAACAATATTAGCAATACATCACGATGAAACAAAAGTATGTTCATTTACTCTTTTGACAATGTCAGGCCGTGGCTAACTTGATTGATTCAAATTTTCAACAAGTCCTGCTTCCCTGGTCTTTCAGTGGAGAGATTCTCTAGAGTGTAGCTGTGTACTCTAGGCAGTTTGAACGCAGAATGACTCCCTCTACCTGTCTCCTGAACCAGGTAGAACCGGTATGCCTAATCTCGTTGTTTTCGGATTGGCTGTAAATTCTGCTCTATCCTTAAGCTGCGATGATGTCACTACACTGCGTGGGCGTCAAGCTAGCAGAGAGTAACACACATCAGTAATACTTCTATCGTCTGCTACAGACTAACATTACCCTTAGTGTTACAACTGACTAAGCAAGGCCAAAGCTTCAACTGTGCTGGGTAAACTGGCCTCTTGTTAAAGGCTCACTCAACTGAAAAGAGGTGATAACTACTGGATTCGACCTTTTTCTACTACAGAGCCTAGTTTAACACTGCACTATCCTAGGGTCCTTATTTACAAACTAGATAAATTGCTCTACCTGAGCAGCTATGCTGTGCCAGGTAGCTATGGACACTAGTGACAGGGTTTTACTGGACGGGGACGAATTCTGGTGCTGTGGCCCTTAGTTGTGTTGGTTGGGCGCCAGCTGATGTGTCTTCCACGAGATGAGGACTCAGGTAGTCAGCTCCGTGGTTCTCTTTGCCGGGGATGTACTCTGTTTGGAAAGAGTATGCCTGAAGGGTGAGTGCCCATCGCATCAGGCGCCAGTTCAAGGATTTGGAGGCTGCCAGTAACGATAGTGGTTGATGGTCCACCTGAACTGTGAAGTGGGTCCCATACAGGTAGAGTTGAAACTTCTGTATGACCCAGACTAGTCCAAGGCATTTTGTCTCCGGCGTAGTGTGTCTCGGCGGGTCTCAGTTTTGTGCTGGCGTAGGCGACAGGGATTAGCGTCTCCGTGTTCCTGGAGTCGCGCTGTAGCAGTACTGCTCCGAGGCCTAACTTCCTCCGCGATGGCGATGGCCATCCATGTGTGAGTGCACTGGAATCTCCACTCTAATTTCCTTTATATATATATATATATATACAATATAAACCATGGCTAACTATACACATAGAGAAATAATTAATATGATACACATTCTCTGGTACAGCCACTGGTCTGCAAGCATACATATAGGGTAAACAACAGTGGGTCCGTACGGAATTCAACATGGCGTCAAAACCGGTCGTGTTCGCCACGTTTTCACGCAACGTTGGACTAACAATTCAAGTCTAAGCATAGCAAATTTCACAAGCATAATTCAACAATATTAGCAATACATCACGATGAAACAAAAGTATGTTCATTTACCCTTTTAGACAATGTCAGGCCGTGGCTAACTTCATTGATTCGAATTTTACAAGTCCTGCTTTCTTGGTCTTTCAGTGGAGAGATTCTCTAGAACGTAGCTGTGTTTTCTAGGCAGTTTGAATGCAGTATGACTCCCTCTACCTGTCTCCTGAACCAGGTAGAACCGGTATACCTAATCTCGCTGTGTTCGGATTGGCTGTAAATTCTGCTCTATCCTTAAGCTGCGATGATGTCACTACTCTGCGCAGGCGTCAAGCTAGCAGAGTGTAGCACACATCAGTAATACTTCTATCGTCTGCTACAGACTAACATTACCCTTAGTGTTATAACTGACTAAACAAGGCAAAAGCTTAAACTGTGCTGAATAAACTGGCCTCTTGTTACACTCATCAACCCCATTATCAACTTCAATCTCACATCCTTCAAAAAGACCGAACTTCCGAAGCTGTTTATAGCAATTTTATCTAGAACAATGTATAAAGGATATGAAAAACATTTTACGGACAGGTCGAAGAAAGGAAACTCAGTTGCTGCTGCGTCGGACTCTGGGAGGCACCTTGACCAGCCTTTGCAACAGCGTATACCTGATTTTTGTTCTGTTTATACAGTTGAGCTCAAGGCACGAGAAAGATATAGCACTTTTCTCTGGCAAAGATCCAAGACCTCGACACTTAACTTGTTTCTGAGGGTAAAAAAATAGTTTTTATGTGAGTACCTAGTCACGTGGGCATCCGCGACAACATTTCAGTGGACAAAGCGGCCAAAGAGCGCTGCCAAAGAGCCTATATACTATAAAAGGTGTATCTGATGAAAAAAAGCGAGGCCGAATAAGCAGAGTTGCGTCCCTGTCTCGCCGGTGCGATCATGCCGGCTACAAAATACAGAAAGAGGCATGGGTGCGAGTTTTGCAGTGCTATTAACTGCACAAATTGCAGAAGCAAAGGTCCTGCAAGTTGAAGTCTTTTTTTAGTTTCCCCAAAGACCCGGAAATGTAAAATATTGTTCAGTATCTAACAATTATGTCTTATTTATTCATGATTGTAGTGCTCATACGTCGATACTACGTAAACAACAACAAAAAGAACATCTTCATCAGTTCATATCGTAGGCATGTGCTTGTGATACAACTTTCATTTTAATTAGAATCAGGTTGATCAATCATTTTATTTACTTACAGATAATATGATTGATAAAATTATCTTAGTCTAGGATATAGTGGTGTTAAAAAAGAAATTCCTTGGGGTTTTATTTCAAACTGTTGTTGTCAAATACCTTAAGCTATACTACTATTCCAGCCTATTAATATTATATTATTATTTTATAATTATTCTCAGTATATTATATATGTATAATGTATATATCATATATTATATTACATTATTATTATTGTTTAAAGTTTCTTTTAATTAAGCTGCGTAGGCCTATAAAAGGCTATATGAACTTTGGTAGTTTTGTTATTATCTATTACCTATTTTACCAAGGTACATCACTCAGGGATGATCATTGTCTATTGTGTTGCATAGAAATATGGCAATTAATGCATATTATTATTCATTGTATTGGTTGTCTTTCATTTGAATAATTATTTTAATCTTTTATTGCACTCTAATAATAGTAGTGGTTTTAATGAATTAATGTACGCTTTATACTTCAAGTGTTACATTTTTTATCTTTTTTTTATCTTTTTTTTTCTTGTGTCAGATGCAGAAAGTGTATGATCAACTGCAGAAGAAAAGATTTTGACAATAAACAACCAGAAACAAATTTCTTCCTCTTAAAATTAATTTTTTCTTATATTAGAAATCTGCCATAAATTAAATCTGCACATTTCAAACTGTGTGCATGTAGTCATTTTTTAAATTATTTTATTTACCAAACTTTTAGGAAAGGACAAAAGTTAAACCTCGGTTTTATTTATAACTTAATATATAACAGTAATATATACCATAGACAAGCTATGCATATTGTATGTTATGTATTCCTTTTGTAATGATTTAATGATATATAGACAAACACAGACACACACACACACACACACACACATATATATATATATATATATATATATATATATATATATATATATATATATATATATATATATACCACACACACACACACACACACACACACACATGATTTTTTTTTTGTTGCTTTGAGTTTACTATATATACTTTTTTTTTTATTCGAATTTGAAACACCACTGAGTGCTACAGAACAGTAATGCACCGGTTAGCAATGGAGCTAACTCCATATTTTTGTCCTCGCGCACTCACAGCACTAAGCTATACAAGTTACACCTCTTTTAGTATACAATCTCTTTGGCTCTGCGTCTAGATTTCCCTTCAGAGATTGTTCAATTTGTTTCATACTCTGACCTGCGTTGTGTGACTGGCTCTTACTGTTAACGGCTCTGGCAGACCGAATGGTCTAATCAAATCAATAACAAATTATTTTTCCAGATGTGTCTGCTTTGCGTTCACCTGCAAATAAGAAACTGTGTTGTCTCGCCTTCGTATTGGGCATACTTATGTCACCCATAGTTTCCTTTTTAAAAGGAGAAGTACCACCGTGGTGCTTTGCATGTGACAAATCCTTTTCCGTCCATCATTTTATGTCTGAATGTGCTGATCTGGTTGATGAAAGAGAACGATATTTTGGTTTGATACCTATTGATGAGATTTTTTTAAGTCTGCAATAGTAAATACCTGTGTCAGTTTTCACATGATGTTGGCTTGTTTTATCGCATATAGGTCATATCATCTTGCTTATATTCTTGGTTAAATTGTATTAGTAAGATTGGTTTTATTTACATCCTTTATCATTTTTAAATGTTAGCAGTTTAGTCTGATGTTTTTTTAGTTTTGTGTGGTCGTGATTCGGCTCTTGGCTGTCCACTGGACCCTATAAACACTGAATATCTATCTATTTGTAAGAACTCACAGCAGTTGTTTTTTTTTAAACTTTTTTATTCTCCAAAACATGCATGCAAATAATATATTTTTCATTTTCAAAGACTAAATGAGGGTGGACATATAAGAAGAAAATGTTACAACATTCAAAAAAGAACTTACAGCAGTTAACCTTTAGGAGACCATTGGTAAGAACTTACAATAGTTCAACTTTACGAAATCCTTATTCGGCTCTTTGCAGTCCGCTAGACCCTATAAACAATGACTAACTCACTCACAACAGTTCACCTTTAGGAGACCATTGGTAAGAACTTACAGCAGTTCACCTTTAGGAGACCATTGATAAGTTAAAAACTCACAGCAGTTCACCTTTAGGAGACCATTGGTAAGAACTTACAGCAGTTCACCTTTAGGAGACCATTGATAAGTTAAAAACTCACAGCAGTTCACCTTTAGGAGACCATTGGTAAGAACTTACAGCAGTTCACCTTTAGGAGACCATTGATAAGTTAAAAACTCACAGCAGTTCACCTTTAGGAGACCATTGGTAAGAACTTACAGCAGTTCACCTTTAGGAGACCATTGATAAGTTAAAAACTCACAGCAGTTCACCTTTAGGAGACCATTGGTAAGAACTTACAGCAGTTCACCTTTAGGAGACCATTGATAAGTTAAAAACTCACAGCAGTTCACCTTTAGGAGACCATTGGTAAGAACTTACAGCACTTCACATTTAGGACGCCATTGGTAACAATTGGTAAGAACTTATGGCCGTTCAATTTATGAGACCATTAGTAAGAATTTAAGCAGTTCACAATCCTATCCTATCCTATTCCCTATCCTATCCTGTCCCATAACCCGAAGGTCGTAGGGGCACCACAGATGATCGTTTAACCAGCATACTCCATCTTTCTCTGTCCTCAGCAGCCCTCATGGCTTCGCTCAGTGTCAAACCAGTCCATTCTCGAATGTTGTCCTCCCACCTCTTTTTCGGTCTCCCCCTTCTTCTACCTCCTTGCACTGTGCCTTGCAGAATGGTCTTTGCAAGGCCTGATGATCTGGTGACCTGGCCATACCATCGGAGTTTCCGTTTCTTCACCACTGTGAGCAGGTCATCGTGTTGTCCAATGGCTTGTGTGATGGTCTGTCGGACTTCGTCGTTGGTGATGTGTTGGGTATAGGAAATGCACAGAAGTCTTCTGTAGCACCTCATCTCCATGCTTTGTATTCTTCGTTGGAGATCTGCTGTGAGGGTCCATGCTTCGCAAGCATATAGGAAGATGGAGATGACCAGAGAGCGCAGCAGTCTTACTTTGGAATGTAGACTGATGGTTCTGTCTTTCCAAATGGGCTTCAACCTTGTCAGGGCAGCAGTTGTTTGTGCGATCCTGGAGAGGACTTCCTGTCGAGACCCATTGTCTGACACAATGGCTCCTAAATATTTGAAGCTGTGCACTGTGTTGAGGGATTGGCCTTGTACTTTGATGTCCGTGTTGATGCCATTGGTGTTGTTGGTCATCATTTTGGTCTTCTCTGCACTTATTTCCATTCCATAAGCTCTGGAGGTGGTGTCAAGCCTCTGTACAAGCTGTTCAAGTTCTTGTTCCTCTCCAGCCAATCCATCAATATCATCCGCAAAACGAAGATTGGAGATTGCTCTGCCCCCTATGCTGACTGTGCCTTCGTGATCTGCAAGAGCATCTGACATGATGCGCTCTAGGAAGATGTTGAAGAGTGTTGGAGAGAGTAGGCATCCTTGACGCACACCGATTGTTGTTCTGAACCAGTTCCCGATGACGCTGTTATGGAGGACTGCACTGGTAGCCTTGTCATACAGGCTTTTGATGACTTCTATAATTTTAGAGCTGATGTTGTACACTTTCATGGTTGCCCATAGAGCTGCATGCCAGACTCGGTCAAATGCCTTCTTGAAGTCTATGAACACATGATATAGATGTTGTTGGTGCTGTAGGTATTTCTCACAGATTATTCTGAGGTTGAAAATCTGTTCAGTGGTACTTCGCCCTGCCATGAATCCTGCTTGTTCTTCAGCTATGATTTGTTCAGCTTGTGGTTTCAACCTGTTGAGTATTATTTTCAGGAGGACCTTGCTGGGATGGCTGATGAGGCTGATGGTGCGGTAATTTTCACACTCCTGAAGGTTACCTTTTTTGGGAAGAGTGATGACAAGCGACTGGGTCCATGGTGTAGGCCATTCCCCACTCTGCCAGATCTTGTTACAGATAATGGTGAGAGCATCAGTCATCGCTTCTCCTCCTGCTTGTAGCAGTTCCGCTGGTATGTTGTCCACTCCCGCTGACTTCCCTTTCTTCAGCGATTGCACTGCTGCCTCAACTTCTTCCCGGAGAATTGGGAGGATTTCTTCTTCTTCAGTTCACAATATTGGAAACAATCGGCCGATCCGTCGGACCTCAAAGAAGAGTAGTTGCTCTTAAGTCTAAGGGCCCACACTAATCGTCAAAAGCAGAAATGATGATCATGATCCTGATAATAACCATGATGATAGCGACAACAGAGATCAGGATGGTGACGACGAGAATGCTAATATTGATGATGATGATAGTAGTAATATAGGGAGCGGATGGGGGTGGGTTGTGACGTCACGGCTGGTTGACGTAATCGTGACGTAATCGCTGCTGCTGATGCCTGGCCGACGATGATAGGGTGTGATGACGCAATCATGACATAATAGAGGAGGCGAGGGTCTCACCCAAAGACAGCAAGTGCGCATCTTGATGAATATAGAATGACTCAATGGTCTGGGCGTGAGATCAAGCACCCAAAGACAGCAAGTGTGCATCTCGGCGAATAGAGAATGGGCGTTAGATCAAACATCCAAAGGCAGCAAGTGCGCGTCTCACTGAAAGACAGCAAGTGTGCATCTTGATGAATAGAGAATGACTTAGTGTTATGAGCGTGAGATCAAACATCTAAAGGCAGCAAGTGCGCGTCTCACTCAAAGGTAGCAAGTGCGCGTCTTTGTTTGTATTTATCAATTTTTTTCTATTTAGACCAAGCATCCCAAAGACAGCAAGTGCGCATCTTTTTGTGGTTGTATACCTAGACACACTGAGCAGTAAAATATCAAAAATGATGAATGATATATGCCTCGATGGTGTATGGATAATTATGGAAAAGTATGGAAAGACCTGCTTAGCAATATCGGATGTAAGCATTTGAATATAGATAGGGAGAATGGTTAAAAGCATGGGTTAATGGGTGTGAGATCTAATTTTTATCAGGCCCAACAAATTTTACTACCACAGATAAATATCAAAATAAAGTATTATATATATCCCGAAGGCATAGTTAGGATTAACGAAAGGACGGATCAAAAGCCGATAGCAGCCAGCCAAATGTTAGTACCACTGATAAATATCAAAATAAAGTATTATATATACCATGAAGGCATAGTTAGGATTAACGAAAGGACGGATCAAAAGACGACGACAGCCAGCCAAATGTTAGTACCACAGATAAATATCAAAATAAAGTATTATATATACCATGAAGGCATAGTTAGGATTAACGAAAGGACGGATCAAAAGCCGATAGCAGCCAGCCAAATGTTAGTACCACAGATAAATATCAAAATAAAGTATTATATATACCATGAAGGCATAGTTAGGATTAACGAAAGGACGGATCAAAAGCCGATAGCAGCCAACACAATTTTAGTACCACAGATAAATATCAAAATAAAGTATTATATATATCCCGAAGGCATAGTTAGGATTAACGAAAGGACGGATCAAAAGCCGATAGCAGCCAGCCAAATGTTAGTACCACTGATAAATATCAAAATAAAGTATTATATATATCCCGAAGGCACAGTTAGGATTAACGAAAGGACGGATCAAAAGCCGATAGCAGCCAGCCAAATGGTAGTACCACTGATAAATATCAAAATGAAGTATTATATATACCCCGAAGGCATAGTTAGGATTAACGAAAGGGAGAATCAAAAGCCGATAGCAGCCAACACAATTTTAGTACCTCGCATAAATGTCAAAATGATGTATTATATATATCTAGAAGGCTTATTTGGGATTAATGAAAGGGGCGGCTCAAGAAGAAGCCGACACAAGCACAGGGTATATAAAGAGCGGTTGTATCCAAGAAAAAGTAAAGGCGAGTTTTGTGGTGGCATATTTTGTGAAAAGAATTTTGAAATGGCAAGCCTTTTAAAATGGATGATTTTGAAGATAGCGACTTGGATCAAGTACTTGTAAATAATAGTTCAGACGCCGTTATTAACAGGGATGATTTTGAAGACAACGACTTGGATCAAGTGCTTGTAAATAATAGTTCAGACGCTGTTATTAACAGTCTTTTAGAAGAAGTAAATTTTATTGGAGACCGCGACCCAATTCTTCAGTGCTATGTGAATAATAGCCGATATATAAACAATTATATTTACCGTGGACCTGTGCTAGAACGTTATAATTTTGGTTTTGAAAACGGTTTGTTGACCCACGAACAATTAAATAATTCCATTTATCAAAACCAGACCTTTTGTTTTAAAATTAATGCCAGCTTAGGAGTGATTTTAAAAAATCAACGCTCAGGAGAAATAAAGTACCACTATGCGTGTGTGAACAATGCGGCACTCTTTGAAAATCCCATTTCTATAAACAATCGTGAAGACTGGGAACAGTTCCTAAGCGACCTTGACAACATCGACTACCAGAACCTCGCTACCATACAAAGAGAAAACACGTAAGTAAACCATTAAATATTTATGACAGGAAAATTTTTTTGTGTGTTTGTTTGTTTGTTTGTTTGTTTGTTTGTTTGAGATAAAGAAAAAAGTACTTATAGTTTTTTATTTTATTTTGCAGAGAATGGACTCTGGAGTGGATCACCAATATTGAATTTTTTGTATTTAAACGTCAACATCGTCTTTTGGGAGCTCCACCCGCCGATTTTCCATTATTTTTAGTGCAAAATCAAGGACTTATTTCTCTTGTAAACTGTGATCCTCGGTATCCTATTAAAGACAACTTGTGTTTATTTCGCTGTTTAGCGGTAAAAAGAGGAGCGAAGCCAAAAAATTGTGAACGAAGTGCAAAGACACTATTTAATAGTTTTTTACCTCTGGGTGATCCCAAAACATTTGAAGGTGTAAAACTAGAAGAACTAGACCGATTTGAGAAACATTTTGAAGTCAATGTGACTATCTTTAGTCTGCAAAAAGAAGAAGAATCTGAGTTACCTACAGCACAATTAGTGAGACGCTCATTAACCAGATACTCCGAGACACTATATATTAATCAGTTTCAAAATCATTTTTCATATATCAAGAACTTAAATGTATATGCAAAGACTTACAGCTGCAGCAAATGCGATCGCCATTTTAGATCAGGCAATAGGTTGTGTTGTCATTTTATGAAATGTAAAGGGGCTCAAACCCGTGAAAAATTTCCAGGAGGAATCTATAAACTGCCACCCACACTAAGACAGAGATTAGATGATGAAAATATAAAATTGCCACTACAACTGCAGTTTCATCCCTATAGAATTGTATATGATATAGAGACGTATTTTCCCAATACACCAAATATCCAGGATAACCCTACACAATTAACATTTTTAGAACAGCATGTACCGCTTTCCATCAGTATATGTAGCAATGTACCCGGATTTACAGAACCACAATGTTTCATCACCACAGGAAACCCGGAAGAGTTGGTGCGTGAAACCATAGAGGCACTATACACCATCCAAAAAGCCTCACATTCCATTCTAAAAGAGGTAGCCAAACCTGTCTTTAAAAAAATCAAGAAGCGTTTAGAAGTGATTGCCGAAACTGATGAACATGTTGAATTTCACCCACTCAATGAGCTTAAAGATCGATTATCCGCATTTATTGAAAGCATCCCTGTGATTGGGTTTTCCAGCGGGAAATACGATTTAAATGTTTTGAAACCGTATTTGGCTAAATATTTTTGTGAAACCGAACCCGACCCTGGCGTGAACCTAAATAAGGAGAAAGAGGATGATGCTGAAGATGAGGATGAAGATGAGGATGAGGAGGAAACAGAAGAAGAGGATGATGAAGAAGAAGAAGAAGAAATAACACCAGAAGGAAGAAAGAGAAAAAAGGCGTCTTTGTGGAAAAAACAAAAGAAGAAAACAAAACCAACCTCCAAAAATCGGATGATCAAAAAAGGGAAACAGTTTTTGGTTCTTTCGAATGCCAAATTAAGATTTCTAGACATCACCAATTATTTGGCGCCTGGTTTTTCTTATCGCCAATATTTAGCAGCCTACAAGTGCTCTCTACAGAAATCATTTTTTCCTTATCAATATATCACATCACTGGACAAATTGGATGAGCCACAGCTACCTCCCAGAGAGGCCTTTTTTAGTGATCTAACCAAAAGTACAATCACGGAAGAGGAGTATCAAAGCTGTCAAGTGGAATGGGATGCCCAAAAGATGAGCACATTACGAGACTGGCTCATACATTACAATAACATGGACTGTGTGCCATTTTTAGAAGCTATTGAAAAGCAGACGCATTTTTTTCAAGACTTGGGTTTAGACATGTTCTATGACGGCGTGACACTACCAGGACTAACAGATCGCTTTTTACATTCAAGTTGCCGCAATTTTTTTGCGCTTTGTGATGAGCATGATAAAGATATGTATTATACAATGCGGGATTCGGTGTGTGGTGGTCCAGCCATTGTTTTTCATAGATACCATGAAAAAGACGTCACCTACATCAGATCGGCGGACCCCAACATCGTTTCTCCAAAACTCTGCAAGACCATTGAGGGGTATGATGCAAATAGCCTATATCTGAAATGTATGTCAGAACCTATGCCGGTAGGGTTTTATTTGAGAAGAAAGGCAGAAGAGGGATTCTATTTAGATTGGAAGAAAAATCGACAGAGTAAGATTTGTTTAGAATGGTTAGAATATATAGCAGCTAAAGAAAAGAGAGACATCCAACACCAATATAATAGGGGAGTAGAAAAAAGGCTAGGAGGAAGAAAGCTTCCCGTGGATGGTTGGGACCAAAAATCAAACACGGCATTTCAATTTCACGGCTGTTATTGGCATGGGCATGATTGCCGCCTAACACAAAATTTGGACCCCGACCTAAAAAAGAAGAGAGCCGACGACACACAGGAAAAAGATGCATATCTACAAAAAATCGGCGTCAATCTACACATCATGCGAGAGTGTCAATGGCAAGATTATAGAAAGAAAAACAGAAAAGAAGTAGCATATTGGGCGCCTCGAGTTGAGTCTGGACCCGCCTTTTGCAGTGGGGGCATGACCGAAACGGAGATCTTGGAGCATGTGAGGACCGGGGCCATGTTTGGATTCGTGGAAGTTGATATTGAGGTTCCGGATCAACTCAAACCTCGATTTGAAGAATTTCCACCAATCTTCAAAAACACCAACATCGGCCGAAATGACATCGGTCCTCACATGAAGGCGTTTGCGGAAGCGCATGGCTTCTTGAAACAACCACAACGCTCCCTCATTTCCAGTTTTCGTGGAGAAAAAATATTACTTATCACCCCCCTACTCCAGTGGTATTTGCAACAAGGGCTACGAGTCACCAAAATCCATCAGGTGATTCAATACAACAAACAGCCCTGCTTCCAGAAATTCACAGACAAGGTGACCAGCGCCCGACGAGAAGCAGACTTGGATGACGACAAGGCCATCATCGCCGCAGCTTACAAACTCGTGGTGAGTCTTTTTTTTTTATCATGTGTACGCATTTTTAATACTATGCACGCCCATTTTTAATACACTGCACGATCAAATTTTTAAAAGTGCACGGCAAAATACAATAAAATGCATTGAAAACAAAAACACGCAACCCATGCAACCAAGATACCATGTCCGTGCAACGATAATATCATACGCATGCACGTGTGCGCGCATGTGTGAACGACTAAACATGCTCATTTTTAATACTATACATGCCCATTTTTAATACACTGCACGATCAAATTTTTAAAAGTGCACGGCAAAATACAATAAAATGCATTGAAAACCAAAACACGCAACCCATGCAACCAAGATACCATGTCCGTGCAACGATAAAATCATACGCATGCACGTGTGCGCGCATGTGTGAACGACTAAACATGCTCATTTTTAATACCATGCACGCCCATTTTTAATACACTGCACGATCAAATTTTCAAAAGTGCATGGCAAAATACAATAAAATGCATTGAAAACAAAAACACGCAACCCATGCAACCAAGATACCATGTCCGGGCATTGCTAAAAGTGTCTACACACGTGCACGCGTGCTTGTGCGCGCATGTTTTTTTTATATTTTATTTTGAGGGGACTCATTTTTTGGGTTTTTTTTTTGTTTTGTTTGATCTAGGGCAACAGCTCCTATGGCCGAACCTTGATGAGGCGTGATCGTCACACGAAGGCGTTCATCACGGATGCCAAGGGCGCCACCAAAGCGATCCACGATCCACGATTTAAAAGATGCGTACCCGTACAAAATGATTATTACGAGGTAGAGTGCCGATTGACCAGCATCGACCAAAATCTACCTCTACACATCGGATTATTTGTGTACGGGTACGCAAAACTCAAGCTTCTACAATTCTATTACCACTTTATCGACTTTTACGTTGAACGATGTGACTATCAGCTCATCACCTGCGACACCGACTCGCTGTATTTGGCATTGAGTGGGGACACTTTAGAAGACGTCATTCGTCCCGATCGGAGGGATCACTTCAACAAACATCGGGACGAATGGTTGCCTACTCAATATTGCCAAACGCATAAAAACAACGCCAGTCTACCACCATCACTATCGACACCAACGCCTCCACCATCAACATCATCTCTGCAGGGACCATCAGCACCACCACCACCATCAGCACCACCCCCATGCTGTGCTGCAGCACATAAACACCAAACGCGTGAACCAGGTTTATGGAAGCTGGAAGCCAAAGCTGATAAAATTATCTCTTTGGCACCTAAAAGCTACGCATGTAGCACTCATACAACCACTAAGGTGTCTTGCAAAGGCGTGCAAAAAAGGTGCAATCCATTAACCATAGCCAACTTTCAAACCATACTAACGGCACAAACGCCACATCATGTGGTTAATCGAGGTTTTCGTCTTGATGCACAAAATGTGATGCGAACTTATATCCAACCCAAAAGAGGTTTATCCTATCTCTACACTAAAAGAAAAGTACTGTCAGACGGTGTCTCTACCATACCACTTGATCTCTAACTTTTTTTTGTTTTTTGTTTGACATTGATAGAGTGACTTATCATGGATGTGCGTTTTTTACAACATCCGTTTTCGATCCTTCTCGCGGGTCCTTCTGGCTGTGGTAAAACATTTTTTATTGCACAATTGATTCAACATTGTAAAACTCACATTCAACCGCCTATTGAAAAAGTGGTGTATGTCTATCATCAATATCAATACTTATTTGGACAGCTACGAGAGACAAGTCCCGTATCTATTGATTTTGTAGAAAGTTTAGATGGAGTGGACTTTGATTCGACTATTGCAACCTTATTGGTGGTCGACGATCATATGGATAATCCTGTGATGGAACAGCGTGTGGCTGAATTTTTTATTAAAAAATGTCATCACGGAAATATAAGTATGGCTTATATGGTGCAAAATATATTTCATACTAGCAAACATCATCGGACGATTTCGTTAAATGCACATTATTTGTGGTTGGGTAAAAATCCACGATCTGCGGATCAAATTTTACACTTGGCTATGCAAACTTTTCCTAAACGACATCATTTTTTACGTGAGGCCTATCAAGATGCAACCCGAGAGGCTTACGGATACCTCTTTTTAGATTTTAAACAACAAACTCCTGAAACCTATCGTGTGCGCACTCATGTTTTTGATCCACATCCGATCGTCTATATTCCTAAAAACAATATATAAAACAGGTGTTATCTGTTATGAGACATTCAGATGAAAAAAGACTACCATGGCGAAGACACATCGTGCTCAGACTCGACTTCAACCTTTGATTCCTTTATTACGTGCTAAAAAAAAAACATCAGCGCCAACAACTGTTGAAACAACCTCGTGTTATTAACTGTTTGTGTGAGATGGTACATAATGTACTTAAAGGACATGTTAAACTATCGCGTGGTCAGAAACAACGATGGGCTCGTCACAAGCACAAGCTTCGCCGTTTGATAGCGCCTAAATCAAACACAGTCAAACGACAAAAATTAATACAAAAAGGAGGATTTCTACAACTGCTGCTACCACTAGCTACACAACTGCTAGGTGGGTTATTTCCACAACCACAATAATAAAAAATGCAACACGCCATCAAAATGAAACTCGTTCCAGCGAGTGAAAACATGATACCTTCATCAACACCGTTGCGACCGGAGCCTCCTACACCCCCTCTTGTAAATCAGCTGAGTGATTTGGATCAACAAATGACTATTATATTACAATCCTCTTCGCTCAATACGGAACAAAAACTGCGAGCGTATCAACAACTATTGCAACGATATCTTTCTTATCAAGAGCAGTATCACTATCAGTCTCAACCATCTACATCCATAGATACAGCAACAGCGTCAGCAGCTGCGTCACTCCCAACACCAGCAACACTAGCTGATATGACCGAAGAAGTGGTTCATAGCCTTCCCGCTAGTCTTCGTAGCAAAGGGCGTAAATTGATGCAGCATTTAAAAGACAATGATGTGATGACATATACCAGTCAGGGCAATCTGGTGTGGCAGGACAACATCATTCCTAACACAAACATCGTAGATCTAGTTCATGATGTTTTACATTCGACCAAAGCGAGACAGTTGCTACCACCCCCTGCGGGCTGGCGTGTTTTTGCCCAAGGTTTAAAACAAACCAACATCCCTCGTCAATATTTAGGAAATATTCAACGGTATCATCAAGTGTTTGCTGACGACATCAGGGCTACACCACCACCCTCTCCATCATCCATATTTGATGACAATGATACCTCCAAAAGTTCAACCAAAAAGAAAAAGAAACAAGCCAAAAAAACACTCAAAAAAGCTTTGGCTTGGGAATCATGGCTCGAAAACGACAACATGCAGCCCAAAAGTCCATAGAATCTATATGGAAAAAAGAATATTTTCATCCAGCTTACCCAGGGGCTTATAGCGGAGCCAGCGCCTATTTACGTCATGCCTCGACTTTGCCTCAACACAAACCCCGATTAAAGCAATGGCTTCAACAGCAAGATACGTACACTCTGCATCATCCTACCCGACAAAAGTTTCTTCGACGATCCATCGTCGTCTCTGGACCCTATGATCAGTGGCAAGCAGACTTGTGTGACTTATCTCGCTTTAAAAACGTCAACTCGGGTCATCGCTATATTTTAACAGTCATTGATGTGTTTTCTAAAGTAGCTTATGCTCGCGCACTCAAAAATAAAACGAGCGCTGCTTTAATCGAGGCTTTTGCTGACATTTTACGACAAAGCCCAAAGTCTCCACGTCACTTACAAACTGATAAAGGAACAGAATTTAAAAATAAACCATTTCAAATGTTTTTAAAGAAAAACAAAATTCATCATTTTACTTCAGAAAATGAGGACATTAAAGCAGCCGTGGTGGAACGATTTAATCGTACATTAAAAGGAAAAATGTATCGATATTTTACGCATCACAATACACGTCGTTATGTAGATGTGTTACAAGAGTTATTAGATAGTTATAACTCAACCTATCATCGATCTATTAAAACCCAGCCGCGCCTCGTGACATCAGATAACATTCATCGTGTTTATGAAGCTTTGTATGCCAAAGTTTTGGACAATAAGCCTGTCAGATCTTCTTTACCCAAGTTTTCTGTAGGTGATCGAGTTCGCATTGCGGAATCTAGACGTACGTTTCATAAAGGATATTTACCTAAATGGTCACAAGAATTGTTTACTATCGCTCAAAGACATTTAAAAACATTCCCTTATGTATATAAAATACGAGACGATAATGGACAGCTCATTCAAGGAACTTTTTATGAATTAGAACTACAAAAAGTGATCGACAGCGGTATCTATAAAATTGAGAAAATATTACGTCGTAGAGGTCGCCAAGTGCTTGTCAAATGGTTGGGATATTCAGATGCCTTTAATAGCTGGATTGATGCATCTAACATCGGTCAGTATAAAAGCTAAATCACACGATACAAAGGCTCATAGGATAAATATCCACAAGAGGAAGATGAGCAGTTTTTATATAACTCTCCCTAGCAACGCGTCTATGACGCATTATCCTGACAATACCTTATCTTCATTTACTACAAAATTAGACCCTCCTTTGGATCTTCAAGGTCCATATGAAGTGGGTTTGTGTGAAATTATTTATCCACGGTCTTGGATCAATGTAAACGCAAACAATATGAATTTACGAATAACGCGTAAAAAAGCTGGCCAGATAGATACTACTCAACACATTACGGTGACGTCGGGACATTACGACAGCCTACAGCAAATAGTGGATTGGATCAACAGTCGAATCCGACCACTCTTTAAGCCTTCACGCCCACTGCCTGTTATATATGACAAAAATGGTGCATGGGGAGAGTTGTTTTATTATCATAAAGACATTAACAAAGTCATGATGACTTTGGATACTGATGTTGAGGTGAAGATGGACGAACCTCTGGCTGACATGTTAGGATTTAAACATTTCAAATATCATGGAGGAAGACATGCGTATGGAGAACATGTAGCGGACGTTAACCGCAATCTAACGTGTTTATATGTATATATCAATATTGCCGAGGATCGTATTGTGGGAGACGCGAGGGCTCCACTATTAAGAATGGTACCTTTGACCGGATCTAGCTCTGACATTGTCTTTCAGACTTATCATGATGTTCATTTTGTTCCGATTAAATTTAATAGTTTTGATAATATTATTGTAAATATAAGAAACGGCGCGGGAGAATTGATCCCATTTGATCGTGGAGAGGTCATCTTAACACTTCAGTTGCGACGACGATCTCTAGTTTGATCCACAAAAATGAGGCACCCCTATGCGGATCATTCTCCAAAGATATATCTCGATTATTATACATCGCAAGCAGGCGGAGGTGTAGGATTACCTTACTTTGCGGGGTCACGACATCAACGAGGTCATGGCCTCGGAAGTCTATTTAGTAGTCTCATGCGAACCACTGTTTTACCTACCCTTGGACGGGTATTAAAGAGAGAGGTTCCTAAACGACTGGTTAGTTTTGGCGCAGATGTCTTAGGAGATGTTGTGGGCGGACAAAAAATCTCTACCTCTTTAAAAAATAGAGGACTAGAACATGTACAGCGTGTAGCTCACGATTTTATAAATTCACCTTCTACTTCTTCTACATCTTCACCACCTCCAGGAGTGCCTCACAAGCGACGACAACCGATACATCGACCTCTCAATACACATTTGAGAAAAAAAAGACGAAGAGATATATTTGATTAATTACCGATCATGAGCGAACTCATTCATCAAAACTCGTGTCCTTGTTTAAAATCAGAACTGGATTTATTTCAACTACCGCCGACTCAAACAGCCATTATAGAATCTCAAGATATAGAACACAGACCGCTTTCAACGATCACTGATGCCGGCCCCATCGAATTTTATGTGTCTGGTGGTGATTCAGACTACATTGATCTCAGTAACTCTTATCTTTATGTTAAACTTCGTGTGCTTAATGCGGATGGCACTAATATTGCTGGTGATGCCGCTGTGGGCCCGGAAAATTTATTGCTACACTCTTTATGGAGTCAAATTGATCTATCGCTCAATGATCAACAGGTGACATCATCCAGCAACACCTATGCCTATAGAGCTTATTTAGAAACACTCTTGTCTCATGGTCGTGATGCTAAACAAACTCATCTTCAATTATCCCTATGGGATAAAGATAGTGCAGGACATATGGATGCGGCGGCAAATCATAACAGCGGTCTACAGAGACGTGCTACAACGATCGCCGCCAGTCGCGCCACAGAGTTAATTGGACGATTACATCTAGACATGTGTCAACAAGAAAAACTACTTATGAATGGTGTTAGCTTAAAACTACGTCTAATACGAAACTCGGATGAATTTTGTCTTCATGCCGGGGCCGGGGCTGGGTTTAAAATTAATTTACAAGACGTGAGCTTTTTTGTAAGGAAAGTTAAAATTAATCCAAACATTCAGATGGCACATCTTCAAACGCTCCAAAACGAAAATGCCAAATATCCTCTAAAAAGAGGTGTTACCAAAATATTTGCCATACCCCAGGGAAACATGCAAGTCAATAAAGAAAATCTGTTTTTGGGGCAATTACCCACCCGCATTGTCATAGGGCTCATCAGTAATGGCGCTTTTCATGGTCGATATGCGCTAAACCCCTTTAACTTTCAACACTTTAGTATAAATTATATATGCTTACATGTGGGTGGCCGGAGTATACCGTCTAAGCCACTAAAGCCTGATTTTGAAGGACGGCGCTATGCTCGCTCTTATCTCTCTATGTTTCAAGGTTTGGGTAAAGCATGGCAAGATGAAGCGAATGATATTACTTATGATGAATTTGGTCGCGGTTACACGCTGTTTGTATTTGATCTGACCCCTGATCAGGCTGCTGACTCTACACACAGCCAACTCATAAAACACGGTACAATGAGATTGGAAATTCAGTTTGCTCAAGCGCTGACAGACACTATTAATATAGTTGCCCATGCCGAATTTCATAACTTGCTAGAGATTGATAAGCATCGTAATGTTATGGTAGATTTTTCTACATAATGGATACACTACAGATTAATCAACTATTGACGTTTGATGTATTTACACGCGAAATCTTTAAAGGAGTGTATGCCCGTGATCAAATTGCTACCCAAAAGTGTTTATGGACTAAACCTAGTGCTTTTGTGGTTAATTTAGATCCGTCTGTACTTCCTGGTTCTCATTGGGTATCAATGTATATAGACCCCAAACACAATACAGCAGAATATTTTGATTCTTATGGTTTGAGCCCTTTTCCTGAATGTCAACAATTTTTAAAGACTTATGCTAGTACATTTACATATAATGATATTGTTTTACAAGATGATACGCTCGTTTGTGGACAATTTTGTGTGGTATATTTGATGTTACGATGTAGAGGCTTTTTGTTTGAAGATATTATTCATCATCTTTGTACTCCGTTTAATGATGCCCTTGTATATAGTATTGTACAAAACTATTTTCCCCGGCTTCCGTTTGCATTTTAATTGTATAAAGCATGCGTTTGATTTTGTGCTGTATTCATTTGATTGTTGTATGCTATCCATATCGGATATTTTTACAATTATGTCTCAAGAAGAAGAAGAAGAAGCTAACATAACAATGCGCGTCACTCATCGTAATTCACGATGGTGGCATGTGTTTGGCCGTGAAGTACCTAGGGGTGAGATTGTATTTGGATGTCAAATGGTGATCATTTTTATGGTCGTCATCACTTCTATATATAATCTCACTGTGGGTCATAAAGACACCAATTTATGGATTGCATTATTGGGCTCTTGTCTAGGCTATATTTTACCTAACCCTTCTATCGCACCCGCTGCAAAAATAACTTGATTTTTTTGTATATATTATTATTTTTTTTAAATCATGTTTAAATTTGTATACGATATGCAGGCTGATGCAATGTTGATGCCTAAAATAAATGCATGTTTAGACTTGTTTGTATGCTGTTCAAATGGCTGATAAAATGTTTGCCGATAAAACGTGTTTAGACTTGCTTGTATGCTGACCAAATGGCTGATGTAATGTTTGCTGATAAAAACGTGTTTAGACTTGTATGAGGTATGTTGGCTGATGCAATGTTTCTTGATGAAATATCATGGACAACAAATTTAAACATGTTTAGACTTGTTTTTCGTAGACTCCGCGAAGTGACTCTAGCATTGTATATAAAAGGCTCTCTCACATACCCTCCAGTATAAAAAGCCACTGGTTACTCACTTTGCTACCATGTCTTCAGCTATTCAAAGATCTGTTAGTGGTGAAAAATTATTTCCTTTGGGAAATAGTCTCTTTGCTTGTGTTACTACGTTTAATGAGCAGGTGTTTATTCATATACGTGCCTTTGTGCTCGGACTCAAAACTGAATCCTCTTTAAAACAAGACGAAAAAGAAGAAAAAACTTCAGACTTACCTCTTTATCCAACTAGACGGGGAATCACTTTGACGCCTGCTGCTTTCGACGAATTGTTGATTCACACCTCTGAACTCTTAAATATAATTCATGACAAGGAAACAACAAAAACTACCACTGTGCTTAATAATCAACAGCATCAGCGAATGAACTCTGCTCTTCAAAAGCCTATGTATTCACCCTCTACATCCAAGAGATTGCCGTTGGATAGCCAATATCCGTTCCAAAAGTTGTCTGAATACAACTAAACAAAAGTGACATTTTTCAATTTATGTGAAAAGCTGTTGCAACTTTTAAAAAAAAAGTGACATTTTCTTCAAAAGTTGTCTGAATACAACTAAACAAAAAGTGACATTTTTCGATTTATGTGAAAAAAAAGTGACATTTTTATATTGTGTCTATTGTATATATTGTGTATATATTTAAGTGTGTGCGGTTGGTATAATACATTTTCTTTCATTATCAATATGGATAGTGATGCTGTCAAAACTTTTTTTGATAAAATATGTCAAAAAGTGGATGAATATGCTTTGTCTAAATGTCATGGATGTAGAATTAACCATCCATCGCAGCGCCAACATTTATGTTGCATGTATACACAACAAGAAGCTATAATAAATTTTACTCATAAGATTTTGTCTACATGTTTAAAACAAGAGTTGGTTGATGTTTTCACTCCAATTATCATTACACATTTGCTTAAAACTAGCTGGGAAAAAAAAAAAGAGCTAGAGAGAGCAAGAGAGTTGGAGAGAGAGGGGAGGGAAGAAATAGGATAGACTCAAAAATAGCAGGGTCACCACAGATGCTGTGAGCGAGAGCACAAGACAGCGAGAGAGAGAGAGAGAGAGCTTGAGGATAAGATAGAGCCAAGATAGAGCCAGCGAGACAGACAGCGAGAGAGAAAAAAAAGAGCGAGAGTGATAAAAGTATACATTACATAGTACAAAAGGCGGTTTATGGTTTGCTTGGTTTTGTTTGCCTGTAACAAAACAAAACAAAAACATTTTTATTATAAAATTGTATAACAATGTATATATATATATATATATATATATATATATTTATTGTCATAATAAAATGTATTATCCATGTGTATATAGTTAAAATTTGTATAAAATATTTATTTACTTACTTTTTATTTTGTATGCATAATGTGGGTATGTGAGCACACGGCATCTGAAACAAAAAAATAATAATGCATTGGTATTATAATTTTTTAATTTTAAAAAGATGTTGTTCATTAATAAACTATTTTATATCTTATTTTCTGGTGTTGTCGTTTTTTTTTTTTTTTCGTTTTTTTTTCCTTTCTTTTTTTTTTTTCGTTGTTGTTGGTCTTTTATTTAAAAAATTTTTTTTTTACCTACTTGTAGCATCGTTATGATTCGTGGTTTGGTGATGGCGGTGGTGGTGTGGGTGGCTCGCCCTCTTCATCCTCAATTTCTTCCACGTCCTCGACCACTATTAGCCAATATTCTGGATAGCTATATATAACATAAATCAAAATAAATGATTATAATATATCAACATAGTCAAACCAAAAACAAAAAAAAAGAAAAAATTAAACAAATAAATAACAAAAAAAAAGAAAAAAATTTTAATAATTAAACATTATCTATATCAATAATCTATACCGCCAAGTTTTCTAATAAAAAAAAAATAAATAATAAAAAATAAAAAGATAATAAAAAATTAAACTAATAAATAAAAAAATAAAAAAAGAAAAAAAATTTTTTTTAAGTTCATTTTATTAGTTTTATATTATAAAAATATTTTACTTACATGTCTAGAAAATGACATAGAAATGCTTCCGCCATTGACTCGTGCGCATTTAATATATTGATGTGCGGCTCTTCTTCCCCTTCCACCCAGCAGTGCAGTGTTATCAGGAGCCTCATGTTTGTTTATCAATTTTATCAAGTCAAGTGAAGTCTCCTTTACAATCACCGCATATATAGACCCAGTTTCGATGCCTTTAGGTCATATATACACACTAAATTTAAGATGGTCTGAGACATCTACTGTCATTTATGGCTGCCTCATTTTAACATCAAATCTCTCTCTTTTAACACCAATACGACATTTTGGTACAGTCCCTCCAAATTATCCCCCTCAGGCTACTTACTGCACATCTTTCATTTAATTTCACGATAATATAAATAAGACTGTCTCTTGCGCTCTTTTAACACCAATACGACATTTCAAGACTCAAATGTGCCTTCGAGACATATTTTACTGCTCAGTGTGCCTAGGTCTGTCTATTAATGTATACAACCACAAAAAGATGCGCACTTGCTGTCTTTAACACCAATACGACATTTTGGCACAGTCCCTCCAAATTGCCCCCCTCAGGCTACTTACCACGCATCTTTCATTTAAGTACATGTTAATATAAATAAGACTGTCTCTTGCCCTCTTTAACACCAATACGACATTTCAAGACTCAAATACGCCTTCGAGGCATATTTTACTGCTCAGTGTGTCTAGGTATACAATCACAAAAAGATGCACACTTGCTGTCTTTGGGATGTTTGGTCTAAATAAAAAAACTGATAAATACAAACAAAGACGCGCACTTGCTACCTTTGAGTGAGACGCGCACTTGCTGCCTTTAGATGTTTGATCTCACGCTCATAACACTAAGTCATTCTCTATTCATCAAGATGCACACTTGCTGTCTTTCAGTGAGACGCGCACTTGCTGCCTTTGGATGTTTGATCTAACGCCCATTCTCTATTCGCCGAGATGCACACTTGCTGTCTTTGGGTGCTTGATCTCACGCCCAGACCATTGAGTCATTCTATATTCATCAAGATGCGCACTTGCTGTCTTTGGGTGAGACCCTCGCCTCCTCTATTATGTCATGATTGCGTCATCACACCCTATCATCGTCGGCCAGGCATCAGCAGCAGCGATTACGTCACGATTACGTCAACCAGCCGTGACGTCACAACCCACCCCCATCCGCTCCCTATATTACTACTGATGATGATTATTATAACCATAGTGGTAGTGACGACAGAGATCAAGACGTTGACGACGACGGTGATGATAACGACATTGGTGGGGATAAACACGACGACAACGATTATAGTGTTACGACGACTACAAACCATGACTGCAAGGGCGACGACTACAATGACACTGATGTTGATGATGATAGATGCGATGATGATTTGGTGTTTCAGGTGCGTGTTTCCAAGTGTTTTCAGCATGCTCATCCAACTTCGAAGCCAACACTGCAACATTGAACGACCCAGTTCTCTCAAAGTGCAAGTTAGTCATAATATAATAATAATAATAATAATAATAATAATAATAATAATAATAATAATAATAATAATAATAATAATAATACTTCAAACTCAAACGGAGGGGCCAGACGAATCACAAACACTCATAGCAACACATTCGTTACACTTCCAACGATGTCGGCTCCAATTTTCACTGCGAATTTGGTCAAAAACGCAGTCACATAAGCTGGTTCGAATTTGGACACCACGCCATTCGTCGATACTATATATATAGCAATTGCTTTAAGATATTTCATTGGTCGCCTAAAAATACGCGCTATTAGGCCTAATGAAGGGCAGACCACTCTAGCGATATAAACAAAAGATCGTTGGCGACTTTCGAATTTGTTAAAAGGTTTTAAAGTTTTAGAGTAGTCCGCCCTTCATTAGGCCTAATACCGCGTATTCTTAGCGACCAATGAAAGGTCGTAAAGGAATTGCAATATATAGTATCGACGAACGGCGTGGTGTCCAAATTCGAACCAGCTTATGTGACTGCGTTTTTGACCAAATTCGCAGTGAAAATTGGAGCCGACATCGTTGGAAGTGTAACGAATGTGTTGCTATGAATGTTTGTGATTCGTCTGGCCCCTCCGTTTGAGTTTGAAGTGGGCACAAAAGGTAGGAAAGTCGTTTTTGGGGGGTCAGTCGAAACCGGATGTCGAAAGGAGTGGAGGACCTTCTATGTATAGTATGTATTTGAGGCAAGGCCTACGGACTTCACAGCCTGTGGGCTAACCAACACATGGAAGGTACACAATTTCTCCCAAGGCGTGATCAGTCGCCTTCCATTCCATCACAGTTACTATTGATGCTGAAAACACGCTTGAAAGATCTATATACGGCATAAGAAAATCGTTTTCGAGCGAGCGTCGGAGTGAAGAGTACTGTTTCAGGAAGAATCCTACGGCCATGCTACTAAAAAGTTAACCCGATGTTCACTGGGTTACCTTCTGAACTATCAACCAATCACAAAGCTCCTAATTCATCGTGCTTTGCTTATGCAGTGACGTCGTTGTTTGATGTTGCAGGTTGGTGACGCATTGTATGCAGTGGTTACTTCCATTGTTTCACCAGAGATTGTATAAGTGAAGATGGGATACTCCTATAGGCTGCTGGGCCATAGAACCTCACGCCACACGCCTCACGCGTGAAGATAAAAATGAACAGACATGGTATCTCTTGGCGTGGGCCATACAACTTCACACGCCACACGCCTCACGCTACACGTGTGATGAGAAAAGTGAACATGCCCACTTTTTTCGATGCGTGTAGTCACGTTCTAGCTTACCAAAGTGGTCAGACACAAGAAACTAGATCTAACTGGATGGTAAAATGGATGACTTTAGAGTCAATTTAATCGAGTTGATCCGGGCAAGGCCTCTTCTCTGGGACCCACATGTTTCGGATTACAAAGATAAAAACCAGAGAGCACAGGTTTGGGAGGAGTTGAAAAAACTTGTGAATACACCCAAAGGTAACTTTTATACGATTTATTTATTTATTTACTGTAATTCATAGCACAGTCAACCAAAAGGTGGCAGACTTATCTCAGGGCTTGTACACATGTATCAACGTTTCTAGATCTAATCTCAACAACACAAAATTCAATACAACTTGTCTTTTCCATTTCTTTTAATCTTATTTCTCAATCTCAATTAATCAACACAAAACTGACTCATGAAACGTGAAGCGTGTAGCGTGTGGCATGAAGTCCTATGGCCCAGAGCATGATACGTGAGGCGTGAGGTTCTATGGCCCAGCAGCCTTACGTTATATACAGTCCATGACATGGATTATCCTTCCTGACTCCTTCTTTCAGCCTTTAGACAAAGTCCAATTTGATCATACGTTTTCTCCCAAACCACTGATGAGATTATTGTGAAACTTTGTGTGTAGATCTCTAGTTCAAAGCACGTTCATACACTTTGAAAAAAACAACCAAAAACGAACTAAAAACAAAAAAGCAATGAAAAATAGAAAGATTTTGAAAGAAAAATCATTAGCATTTACGTTACCTTGGTTTGTCCTTTGGAGTCCGGTGAAACGACTTTCCATTGCAGTCAAAATTATTTCGGGAGTTGTAGCAGTTGTTTGGGCTACAATGTTCCCAGCTCTTGTGCGATTTCATCTTCTTGGACGCTAAGTATTGATTGTCGATCACGAAGCCAGGGTATGGCACTTCGCAGACAAGCTTAACTGACGTCAAGAAATACCGCCAGTGTCCCATCTCGAGCCCTAGTTTCACTACGAAACCATAAATCATGGCGTTTGTCCATCGTTTTTTTGTTTTTTTCCCACAATCCTTAAAATGCTTAACAAGGAGTTAAAAAAAACTTCCTTAAAATTGTAAAATATAAGTGAGCCCACTCCTTAGATTCATTGCAAATAAAGAGTTCTGCATACACACAAAACACATGCATTAACGTACACATATATTTATGTATTTAATTTATTTTTTTTTTATGTCAGTATGTAAGATAATGTACCGGAGTTTTTTTTTAAATAAGTGTATGATTATATAAAATATTTATATACTCTGCCATCTGTGCAAAACTTGCAATTGGATTAATATCTCTGAACCTATTTCAATTATCACAACCAAACTTGGTAAGATGGTGTATACCCATGAGATCTCATAAATGATCAGTGAATGAATGAATCCACTTCAAGGTCAAGGTCAGAGGGGCCAACAAATAGTCTCAAAATGACCATTAAAAGATCACTTTTCTTTTCTTAGATATTAATATTGACATTATGATTCTTTGATGTATGATAGATATCAATGAGACACATATACTTGGCAAATTTTGTAAACTTCACTCCAAGGTCAAGGTCGCTGAAGCTGTCCAAAGTATAGATACATTGAAGTGACCTTGACCCTAAACTATGAGAGATATAATGTGCAACATATTATAGCTAGGGATGATAGATTGAGCTTTCGTATTCCGTTTTTGCCTTGATCTTGAAGGTCAAGGGCATTTTAGGCCTTGCAAAAACATACCAAAATAGGTCATCATACAGTAGCTCTATCTAACCCATAGTATGCAATAACATTGTGTTATTTGATCATACATGAGCATGAGAGGTCATGCGAGGTTCAGAGTCATCCTTAGGTCAAGGTCACTGAAGGTCAAGGTCACCTCAAAGTCACTTTTGTGGGCATAATAGATCTTTTGCTGTAGTTTGTTTAAGCGTACATGTGTTTGTATTTCATGACACTTTCAAGACAATTTCAAGACACTTTATTACCAAATGAATTCAAAATACATAGGATTTTGCTTTGATGATGCGGTAAAACATTCAATATCTCTACAAGAACTAACATGCTTCCACTGGACATTAAGACATTGAATGATCTAAGAAAAAAAAAAGTTGTTTTAAGAAGTAAACCAAGCACGGCCATGAGTGCATTTGGAGCAGGAGGTCAAGGTCATCTTAAGGTCAAGAGCATGAAAAGATCATCAAAGTCAGTATAACTATGCATTTTAATGCCACCGTTTCTATTTTTTGGGGGGGCACTCATTTCTATGTCTTGCAAGTTTCATAAGGAGCATGTGAGTCATAGGAGCTTTGCCCTTGTAGTTTATTTATTGGTCATTTATGACAGGTTAGTTATGTAGTATGCTTTAAGTATGTTCATGTCCATAATTTATTCATTTCACGATGAATTCAAAATTATCGATATTCATAATTTATTCGTTTCATGTTATAGTAATTGGTAAACTTATACAGGTTTCTCGAGGAAATGGCGCGCTGTTACATGGAGAATGCTAAAAAATGCAACTACAGTGCTGCCTTCGTCACCTCCATGTCTGACAAATATCAAATCCTGAAGAATAGTTGCCCTGGTTAGTAACTCTATAGCTTTTCTATCCTGTTACATCCCTGTCTATTAGATTTTTGACTAACTTGCATGGCACTTACAAAACCAATTGCAAGAACTTGCATGGCACTTACAAAACCAATTGCAAGATTTGTGCAAATCTGTGCGAGGTGAGTCCTAAATAGTCCATACATAACATTTAAAGAAATAAATTGACCGTCCGTCCGTCTGTCGCCGTCCGTCTGTGTAAAACTTTTGGAGTGGCTAATAACTCTGAACTTATTTTATTTATTGGAACCAAGCTTAGTAAGATGGTGTATATCCATATGATCTAAAAGATTATCAGTGAATGAATGACTTCACTTCAAGGTCAAAGTCGTAGGTTCAACAAATGTTAGTAAAAAAAAAATTTCTTAACTTATTAATATTGAACTTATGATTCTTTCATATGCATGATAGATAGGAATTAGACGCTCATATTTTGCAAATTTGGTCAACCTTATTTCAAAGTCAAGGTCACGTCAAGGTCACTGGAGCTGTCCAAAGTCGTTTCGTATAGGTACTTTGAAGGGACCTTGACCCTAAAGAACGAGGGAGGGATATAAAGTCTAAGCTAGAGATCTTTCATATATGTTATGTTAAGGTCAAGGTCATTTTAGGCCTTACAAAAATGTTTTTAAAATTCTCATCGTACAATGAAATAGCTCTATTATTAACTCATAGTATACAACATTGGATTATTTGACCAGGTGTCACGTGATGGTCAAGGCTATCCCAAAATAAAGGTCACTGAAGGTCAACATCATTCTAAGGTGGTTTTTTTTTTTAGGCATAATACAACATTAGCTGTTGTTTATTTGATCAGTCATGAGTGTATTTATAACCGGAAGCCAAGGTCGTCTCAAGGTCAAAAGCAGAGAAAGATAAAATCCGGTATTACTTTGCATTTTATTGCCACCGTTTTATTTTGTTTTTTTTCTGGGCACTAATTTTTATGTTAAATATTGCACATTCCGTAAGGAGCACGTGATCACACCGACTCAACCAAAGCTTTTAGGTTTTGAAGCTAGTTCAGCCAGGCTAGCTATAAATAGCTTTGCCAGTGCTCTTCTTTCCTTTCCTTTCACTGAAAGGGAGGGTGTAGGCAAGCTATAAATAGCCCGCAGCCAGCAAAATGTGGGATAACCTAAGAGTGCTGCTCACATAGGCATTGGGCTGCTGTGTGATGCATACTATGGACTTTGCCCTTCTATTTAATTTGTATGTCTGTCACTGGAGCTGTCAACAGTCAGTTCGAATGGTTACTTTACATTACATGGTTATTGCTTTAGGTCCAGCGGACTCTTCCGAGCCAAATTAGGACCAGAGAAACGCTATCTTAAAATATTATAAAATGGTTCAAATCTTAAAACAAGTCTGTTACTCTTAAATATTCCATCAAAACTTTCACACGCAACCTCTTGAAAAATCTTCTTTAAATCTGATGTATTAAAAATATGTTCTCTTTCTCCAATCAAATCACTACAATCAGACTTACCAATGGGCACTTTAAAGGGATCTTGACTAAGAGAGTTAAAATTTCCAAACTTGTTGTATGTAGAGATAATTTCATGTTTGTTACGTTATTGCGTTGATTTTGAGGGTAAATGTCATTTTAGAAGGTCAGGGTCATTTTAGGCCTTACAAAAACATTTTTAAATTGGTCCTTGTACAGTAGAATGGTTCAACATTGGGTTATTTGATCATACATAGGCATCAAGGTCATGCGAATGTCAAGGTCATACAAAAGTCAAGGTCAATGAAGGTCAATATGATGTCAAGCTCAATTTGTTTCCATAATACAACTTTTTTGCTTTTGATCGTACAATAGTATCCTTTCGATCCATAGGTCAAAGTCGTATCAAGATCAGCGCAAGAAACTAGTATTGCTTTGCATGTTAATGCCACCGTTTCAGGTTTTTATGGGCACTCATTTTAAGTAGAATATTGCAAGTTCATTCATATATATATGGAACATGTGAGTCATATTGGTTTTGCCCTTCTAGTTAATGACTATGTCTGTAGATGTGAAGTGTTTAATATAAACGTTATGTTGACTTTACTGCATGATAGTGAGGGTGTGTAGACTAGTCAGAATGTGCAATCCTAAAAAAAATTAAATAAAGGTTTTGTCGTATTTTTTCAGAAAAGGTCCAAAAAGGAGGTAAAATGTTTGTTTTTATTCTTTCTTTTTTCCCCTTCACTCTTTATTTAAGTTTTCCAGTTTGAAAGATGTTTTTAATGTTTGTTTTCGTTGATCAGCCCCTGTCCTGAGGTTTGCATTGTCTATTTTCGTTCTGTCAAATGTAAACACTGTCCCTGTTTAAGAAATACCTGGGCAAGGCCAGCCAGTGACCTGTAACTATTAATTGTTTTGGAACGGCCACCTCAGGTCATTCCATCAAAGGTTTAAAGTTCCCTTGCCTACATGCCAACAAACCGTTTGTTTGACACAGTTGTATTTCTTACATAACATTTTGTACCATTATAAAGCATTTCAATCTGATGGGACAATATACACTCACTGCGGGTATTAAAAGGATAAGACGCTATGGAATTCCCTTTGTAAAATATTTATTTGCGATTTTTGTAAACAACTTTCAGCTAAATAATCTTTATATATTGAAGCATATTTCCCAAATAATCATTTGTTTACAAACAATGTAAGTTTACTCTAAATTATATATTTTCTCCGTAAATAACTTGTTATTTACCTAAACAATACATGGTTTACGTAAATAAATCATGGTATAGGTAAATAAAGCATTGTTGCTAAATAAGGAATTATTTACCTATATAATGCATTAGTTGGAACGTTGTGTAATATTTAGAAATTTTTCTAAATAGTGTTTTTTTTCCTATATAAGGGATTATTTAGCAGAATTTGCTAAATATTGTATTATTTAAAAGATGTTGCTAAATGAGGCATTATTTACGTAAACAAGTAATTGTCTAGGGACATCCATTTTCGTTATTTAGGGTATTCAATCATCATATGGTGCTACAGAAGACTTTTTGGCATTATCTATACCCAGCACATCAGCAACAACGAAGTCCGACAGACCATCACACAAACCATTGGACAACACGATGACAGGTTCACATTGGTGAAGAAACGGAAACTCCGATGGTATGGCCACGTCACCAGAGTATCAGGCCTTGTAAAAACCATCCTGCAAGGCACAGTGCAAGAAGGCAGAAGAAGAGGGAGATCGAAAAAGAGGTGGGATGACAACATTCGAGAATAGACTGGTTTGACACTGAACGAAGCTGTGAGGGTTGCTGAGAACAGAGAAAGATGGAGTACGCTGGTTAAACGATAATCTGTGATACCCCAACGACCTTTGAATTACGGGATAGAATATGATAGGATATGGGATTCCAGAATGTGGTTGAAAATTTGGGTTTTATTATTTGACTGCTTTCTACAATTAAATGCAAAATTTTTCCAAATATTGTGTATCCAAAATCTGTGTTATTTATTTATTTTTCAACATAAATCACACCACAAATTCAATGATAAAACGTTTTAAACCTCCAAAACACAACCGAAAGGTCAAATTCAGTTTTTGTGCGGGAGTATTCAGTGTTTTGAGTATCTCCGTCAGAACAAAAAAAAGTATGCATTCTTTTTGTATTTATTTACTCAAATCTGTGTGGAGACTGTTTCCGTTTGTTCTTTTGAGTTGAATTATGTTTTAGTTTCAAAGAAATTTTTCAGCTTATTCGAAACTAGAAGGGATTTGCTGATCGGACTGACAAGAAACGTGGCCGAATTACTCTGAAGGCAATCCCGCCAAAGCACAAATAATGATGGATCCCACTTTTCTGGAGCCGTTATCGTTGCAGCTTCGTTTTCCATGGCGAACACATAAAAATAGGGTGAAATAAAGCAGTTGCCTCATTTTAAATTGCACAAAAGTGTAAAATCACGATTTTGCAATGTTTTTTTTAATCACTACTACATAATCTTACAGTCCTACGACATGTATTTGCGGATCCCCGAAATACTGAAATTGCAGTCACTAAACAATGAAGTGTTTACGTAAACAATGCATTATTTAGCAATATTTTCTAAATATTACATTATTTAACACGATCTGTTAAATAATGCATTAGATAAGTAAATAGTTCCTTATTTAGCAAAAATGCCTTAGTTACCTATATCATGATTTATTTACCTAAGCAATATATTGTTTAGGTAAATAATAAGTTATTACTTAAAGAGAAAATATATTATTTAGAGAAATCTTACATTGTTTGTAAACAAAATTTAGGAAAGATGCTTCTAAATACAGATTATTTAGCTGAAAGTGGTGCAAATAAATATTTTACGAAGGGATTTCATAAGAAGCAGCCACAAACTATCAAGCCTAACCCAAGAGTAAACTAAAGACGACACGACACCACACGAAACTGACTCCGCATTCAGCGCGCTTTGTACACTCGGACTAAAAAGAACAATAGGATACCACTGCGTACTTTGATTACAAATGAACTGATTAAAAAGTCATCAACATTTTTCAGGTCACAAAAGTACTGTTCAGTGGAAGAATTATGGAAAATTAAAAAATTCCTGCATTCAAATCTCAATTGCTGAATTATGGTTTCCAATCATCTTTGTGTTTGTTTTCAGGTAAAATTTTGTGAACTCACAAAAAAAAGAGATTACACTTTCCAAAGTCAAAGTTACAAAACCAGAACATCTTAGCCCGAATGTACAAAGTATTTACTGCTATTTCTTCCAAAGTGCGAAGTTATTATTTTAATTCAGTCTAGAAAAATAATGTTACCAAACTGTGAGTTCCCTCCAAAACGTGGACATGAACGAATTTCAAAATATTTTTCTTTTTCTCTTCAACTGACAAAGAATATTTACAGTGAAAACAGTTTTATGAGGGGAACACGCACCAGCGAAGGATAACCAACTAAGAATACTTATATAACCAAATGAGAATAACCAAATAGGAATAACTGTTCTTGTTTGTTTTGTTGTTTTGTTGTTTTTTTTTATAATAGGAAAAAAAAAAGATAATGACAATTAGAAAATGTAGGTAGGCCTTTTAATATCGTATTTTTATCGTCATAGTCGTCGTCGGTATCATCAGCTTAATCAAACTCATCATCATCATCATCACCATCATCATCCGCATCATCATCATCGTCATCATCATCTTCATCATCGGCGATATCGATGTAATCGTTGTATTTGCAACATGTGGTGGTGGTCGTTGTCAATATTTTTTATCTGTGGTTTTATCATCATCATCATCATCGTCATCATCATCGTCATCATCATCCTCATCATCTTCTTCTTCTTCTTTTTTTCTTCTTCAACAACATTATGATCATCATTAGCGTTGTCGTCATCGTCATCTTCGTTGTTGTCATCGTCATCGATGTTTATGGCTGTGAGTGTCCGTGTGTGTCTGTGTGTTGAAAATAAGCTTTCTTTTGACATTTAAAACTTACTGTAAGATAGTGCGACTGTTCAAAATGTGTAAAGGTTACAAGTAAAAAATAAAATAATAAAAATGAATTTGTCTTTTTTTCAGAACAATTCGAGGAATCTGCTGGTTCAGGTAAAAACAACAACAACAACAACAACAATACACCACAAATTGTCTTATTAAACTCGTCCAGTTTGATGGATTTTTTTTTTTCGCGAACATTGGTTTTCCCCTAAACTTGGTATTGTTATTACATGATATAGAGGGCTGTCTTTACTCAAACCCACAGCTTTGATTTCCGTTCTGTCACATCGATCTAAAACCACCGCCTCCGTTTAAAAACACCAAGGCAAAACCAGCTAGCGACCTGTAGCTATATGATTTGGAGGCCGGCCTGCGCGCCTCACGCCAGCAAGATTCCCTGCCCACGTTACAACAAAGCCTTTGTTTGAAACGGTTTTATTTCTTACAATCGTTTCGAAACGTCTTAAAGTGGTGGTGGTTTATTTTACAATATTTTATATCTTACAAACGTCACGCGTTGTGCAGTTCGCGACGATTCTGTTTTTAGCCACAATCGCAAGCTATTCATAGACACATAAACAAACGGAGTTTATATTAAAATTATACTTTTCAAAGAGCTATTTTTCAATGTGGGATTTTTTCAGTGGGGCAATACTTACGGTGCATGTTAAAAGGATATGTCAGCTGAATTGTTGATACTGCTGCCCTTTAATTTAGTTAGTAAGTGTTAGTTTATCAGTTCATTAGTCCTCTTGGGATAAGAAAAGTCTTCTATGTATTAACTATTAGCATATGGGTAGTCGCGATCAACTTGCTTTCATCTATAATCATCATCATAGTTGTGGTTTACCGTTAGAATCATCAGCGCCATCACTATCATCATCATCACCAGAATCATCGTCATCATCATCAAGATCTCAATGCCTGTCTGCCCTATCCAATCCTATCCTATCCCGTAACTCTGAGATCGTTGGGGCACCACAGATGATCATTTAACCTGCATACTCCATCTTTCTCTGCCCTCAGCAACCCTGATGTCTTCGCTCAGTGTCAAGCCAGTCCATTTTCGAATATTGTCCTCCCACCTCTTTTTCGGTCTCCCTATTCTTCAACCTCCTTACACTGTGCCTTGCAGGATGGTCTTTGCAAGGCCTGATGATCTGGTGACGTGGCCATACCATCGGAGTTTCCGTTTCTTCACCACTGTGAGCAGGTCATCATGTTGTCCAAGGGCTTGTGTGATGGTCTGTCGGACTTCGTCGTTGGTGATGTGCTGGGTATAGGAAATGCCTAGAAGTCTCCTGTAGCACCTCATCTCCATGCTTTGTATTGTTCGTTGTAGATCTGATGTGAGGGTCCATGTTTCGCAAGCGTATAAGAAGATGAAGATGACAAGGGAGCGCTGCAGCCTTACCTTGGAATGTAGACTGATGGTCTTGTCTTTCCAAATTGGCTTCAACCTTGCCAGGGCACCAGTTGTTTATGCGATCCTGGAGAGGACTTCCTGTCGGGACCCATTGTCTGATACAATGGCTCCTAAATATTTGAAGCTGTGCACTGTTTTGAGGGATTGGCCTTGGACTTTGATGTCCATGTTAATGCCATTGGTGTTGCTGGTCATCATTTTGGTCTTTGCAATTATTTCCATTCCATAGGCTCTGGAGGTTACATTACATTACATTACATGATTATTGCTTTAGGTCCAGCGGACTCTTCCGAGTTAAACCAGGACCGGACAACCCCTGATCCGCATAAAGGATCTGCTGAAACAACCATAGTAATAAAACTGAAGGCTCTCCACCAGCCAGTCACTTTACAATAAAGACATCCCACGCAGGGGACGCTGAAACTATACTCTAATTTATCGAACCCCCGTTTACACAAACAAAATAGAATACAAACATCATTATAAATTATCAACAAAACACATACATATAAAATACATTGCTAAATAATAACATCATAGGAAGCCCTACTGACCACCTGGCAGAAAGCGTCCAATATTCCCAAGCTGACCCAACAGACCTCACACACAAATAAGGAGTCTTGTCCCGGAAGAGTTTTCAAGAACAAAATGTAGGTGACTGGTCTAGCGAAGAAGATAGTATAGCAGATTGATAAAACAGAGCAGGAATGAGAAAAAAAAAAGAGAAAGACAGCGACAGTGGGAATTTAAAGCACTAAATTTCCAGAAAGTGGGGATACTATTTATACTGAAACCCCTGGCACCCCAACGGGGGGAGCTCTGGAGGTGGTGTCAAGCCTCTGTACCAGCTGTTTAAGTTCTTGTTCCTCTCCAGCCAATCTATCAATGTCTGCCCTACCCTTTAATTATTCCTGTGCATTTTGGACGTTCCTCATATATTACAATAATTTATATGTGCATAGACGTTACATACATGATTGGTTCGTTGAGAAAGAAGAAAGGGGCTGGAGGTTGGAGAAAGGATGTGGGAGCGGGGTGTTTGTGAGAAAGGGGTGCGAGATAGAAGAGAGAGTGAGAAACACAGAGTGAGATAGAGACTGAGATTGACGGGCTGATAGCTAACATCAATCCTTGACTGGTTTGTTGACTGATTGTATTGATGTTGCAGGACGTGACCAGCTAACCTCTCACGTTGTCCGCTGGCTCCTGGCTGTGCTGACCACTGTGCTGGTGTCCCTGAAAACCTAGGTCATGCAACCGATGCAATAAACCACTTCATCCCTTCCCCTACCCTCCCATTCCCCTTGTTTCTCATCAGCATAATAGACCAGATTTTTATTAATTTTTTTAAATTATTTTCGGTAAACTGAAGGAAGTTAACGTCACAATATTAAAAATTTTGGTTTTATAACGTTACAAAATATTTTTAATTCTTGGAAGCTGTCTAGGCTGATAATTTAGCAAGGAAAAACTGCGACCGCATCAGAGTCGCCACCACAAAAAGCGGACAGACTTATTCGTTTGTAGTGCAGTATTAGTTCTGTGGTGAAAACACCACCCGTAGGAAAATCAAAGGGCGTGTGTGCTAGCATTGATTGTGTTGTATTATTTATTCACTAAAGGTTATATAGTATTTTAAAAAATAAGGGTTGACCTTTTCTGACCTTTGACCTCTGCGCTATACTGACAACAATGGTTTTTGTTGGCGTTCGATACCATCGATCACAGCTTGCTCTTGTCTCGTCTTCGAAACTGTTTTGGTCTCTCTGATTCTGTTCTGTCTTGGTTCGAGTCATATCTCTCGGATCGATCCCAGGTCGTTACCGTCAGTGGTGTTACATCAGCTGCTTCACATCTACAGTATGGCGTGCCTCAGGGCTCTGTCCTCGGACCCATCCTTTTTGTTCTATACACCTATCCCATCTCCCACATTGCCACCCACCATTCTCTTTCTCACCATAGCTTCTCTGACGACAATCAGCTCTATCTATCTGGACCGATTTCCGACCTCCACTGCCTCATAGCCTCAACCCAGTCTTGCATCTCTGACATTAAGGCATGGATAGATCTTAACAAGCTGAAGCTTAATGAAGTCAAAACCGAACTCATTTTGTTCTCTCCTGAGAAATACATAAAACACACTGCCCTTCTTTCGTCCGTCGATCTGAACGGCTCTTCCATCACTCCTTCTCCCACCGTCCGTAACTTAGGCGTCACTCTTGACCAATCCCTCTCCTTTCATCAGCATGTTGCTAACGTCTGTCGTACCTGCTTCTTCGAAATCCGTCGCATTGCTTCCATTCGCCATCTCCTCACTGATGAGGCAACCAAAACTCTGCTATGCGCCTTTGTTCTTTCCCGTCTTGACTATTGTAATTCCCTTCTCTCTGGCTCTCCCAACTATATCATCGATAAGCTTCAGCGTGTTCAGAATCATGCTGCCCGCCTCATTTTTCGCTCCTCTAAATACAACCACATAACTCCTCTTGTTCAAACCCTTTACTGGCTGCCAGTACAGCACAGAATCCAGCACAACATTTCTACACTCTGCTTCAGAAATTTTGACCTGACTTCTCCCAGCTATCTCTCCGACCTTCTCGAAACCTATTCCCCCAATCGCTTGCTTAGATCTTCTGCAGATACCCGTCGTTTTAAAATCCCAACCGTACGCACCAAAACCTATGGCCAGCGCACCTTTTCCTACCAGGCCCCATCTATCTGGAATAAACTCCCGCATTCACTCCGTCACTCCACTTCTATGCTGTCATTCAAAACCTCTTTAAAAACTTATCTCTTCCATCTTCCTCACTAAACTTTCCTCTTCATATTACACAACTGCTGTGTTTGATCAGATTGTATTGTATGTCTGAATGTGTTAATGTTTGCCATTGTAAACGCCTAGGGCTTGTAAAAGATTAGGCGTATAAATTTACATTTCATTCATTCATTCATTTCATTTTGTACAAAAAGTACCCGATGGACTTTAATTATAACCAATCCACTTCTAATGGCTGATACTATCCTCTTATCCAAAGTTAAAGGTCAAGGTCACTGAGGACCAAAGTAATGTTTTCATAGATGTCTGGTAAGATATCCAAGACATCAAAACCCAAAGCATATGAAGAGCAATGCGTGCAATTTCTTAAAGGGTCAAGGTCACTAAATATTTCAAGAGTATTTTTGGTAGGGAATCTCATATCGCTCATCAAAACGCATACTTATTGATAGATAGAAACAACTGTTCTCATTCCATAAGTGTCTACGGATAAGCGATTTTTGCGAAATATCATAATTATTCTGTAGGTCAAAGGGCAAGGTCAAAGTTACCACACTTTATATATTATTATGATGAATTATCTCCAGAAATATTTGAGAAGGCAAACCTTTTATGACCTTTTATGGATACTTTGTATACATTTATATGGGTAAAATAAAGAACAACAAATGACTTTGTTAATTTTATTTCTTCACTTCTATATTTATTTATTGACTTGAGTGATTACGGTTGTTCGTAAAATGTTGTCTACTTTCACGTGCACACAGACACTATCCTGCCCATATGCACGTTTTCGGCAGGATTGTGATTTGTGAGAACTATTACAGGAACGTCTTGGGAACAACCTCGGCACCTTTGGCAAACACTCAATCCACCCCACCCCTCCTCCCCCACCCTACCCCAAGAATGTTTAACTCATATGCCAGTGTCTAAGTACTCGCCCACTATTAACTATTAACAAACAAGCTTGGGGATAAGACGTACAAACGCTGATTGATAGATTGATAAAGCGTGTTCTTTGGCTAGATCCAAATTAACATACTGACAGGAAGCGTATTTTTTTTTAACCCCTAAATGTTGTCCTAAAAGTTACAAAGCTTATACAGCAAAGCAAAACAATTAGCAATAGGGGTCCCAATTCTTAACTACATAGGCCTATAAATTTCAGGAGTGATTCCCCTTGATGAATGACGAAAGGTATCGTGTGCCAAATCTATATATATAAATTGCTTAGCCGGAAGTCCTTCTTCGCCTCTACTATAAAGTTTGTCCCCTATGGACGCTGATCTGGGCAGGTGCTGGGTACTGTGGATCGGCCTGTTGTGTGCTCAAAACCCACGAAATCGTTATAGCCGACATGTCCTTACCGAACGTTTAACCGTTTCTGAGATAAATAAATAAACAAAATGTCCACAAACTGCAATAGCCTCATTCCGCGCGCGGTTTCCATTCAACCCGTGTCTAGAACGTGCCGTTTCGTAATAACGCTAATTTTGTTTTATTTCCATTCAAAACACTTTTGCACTCTGGTCACCAATCTTACAAAATTTTTGTGTTAAAACTAATTAAATTTGATTAATTAAAAATCGAATCGAGATTTCAGCATGTTTTCTCATATAGACCAAAAAATTGACGATTTTTATACGAATCCTTGATAGCTGAGTTAGTAAGACATTCGCCTATCGTGCCAGTGGGCCCAAGATCAAACCTCCCGCGGGCCATATATATATATATATTTTTTTACACTACAATATGGATATTTTTCTTTTTGATTTAGGCTTTTTAATTTTAACTTATTTATTCTTCTTCTTCTTCTTCTTCTTCTTCTTCTTCTTCTTATTATTATTATTTTTATTAATATTATTATTATTATTATTATTATTATTATTATTATTATTATTATTATTATCATTATTATAATATCTTATATCGAATTTTATTTAAAAAACCTGGGTGTTTTTTATGATTTCTATTTGTATTATTCTATATTCGATATTCTTCTTCTTCTTTTTCTTCTTCTTCTTCTTCTTCTTCTTCTTCTTCTTCTTATTTTTATTATTATTATTATTATTATTATTATTATTATTATTATTATTATTATTATTATTATTATTACTAGTAGTAGTAGTAGTAGTAGTAGTAGTAGTAGTAGTAGTAGTAGTAGTAGTAAGACATTCGCCTACCGTGCAGGCGACCCAAGTTCAAATCTCTCACGGGCGATATTTTTTTATGTTTGTTTTTTTACACTACAATATGGATATTTTTCTTTTTAATTTAGGCCTTTTACTTTTAACTTATTTATTATTATTATTATTATTATTATTATTATTATTATTATTATTATTATTATTATTAAACTAATAATAATAATAATAATAATAATTATTATTATTATTATTATTATTATTATTATTATTATTATTATTATTATTATATCTTATATCAAATTTGATTTTAAAACCTTGGTGTTTTTTATGATTTCTATTTGTATTATTCTATATTCAATATTATTATTATTATTGTTGTTATTATTATTATTATTATTATTATTATTATTATTATTATTATTACCAAGGATTGGGATGGGGTGGTACGTGTAGGTAAAAGGGGGCTACGCGTAGGTTTAAAGGGGCATGGGTAGGCAGAACGGGGATACGGGTATATATAAGGGGGTATGGTGATGGTCGATTCCTTTCATCCATACCTGCGAAACGATCAACGGGAAAGTATCAAGGAGGGTACAGGTAGGTTACAAGGGGGGGTACGGAAGGTATCAAGGGGGTATAGGGAGGTATCAAGTGGGTTCGGGGAAGTATCAAGGGGGTTTGGTGAGGCATCATTGGGGGGGGGGGGCGGGGAGATATCAGGGAAGGGGGGGGGGTTATGGTGAGGTATCAAGGGGGATATGGGGAGGTCCTTCCTATCCTATCCTGTCCCGTAACCCGAAGGTCGTAGGGGCACCACAGATGATCGTTTAACCAGCATACTCCATCTTTCTCTGTCCTCAGCAGCCCTGATGGCTTCGCTCAGTGTCAAACCAGTCCATTCTCGAATGTTGTCCTCCCACCTCTTTTTCGGTCTCCCTTTTCTTCTACCTCCTTGCACTGTGCCTTGCAGAATAGTCTTTGCAAGGCCTGATGATCTGGTGACGTGGCCATACCACCGAAGTTTCCGTTTCTTCACCACTGTTAGCAGGTCATCATGTTGTCCAATAGCTTGTGTGATGGTCTGTCGGACTTCGTCGTTGGTGATGTGTTGGGTATAGGAAATGCCCAGAAGTCTTCTGTAGCACCTCATCTCCATGCTTTGTATTCTTCGTTGGAGATCTGCTGTGAGGGTCCATGCTTCGCAAGCATATAGGAAGATGGAGATGACAAGGGAGCGCAGCAGTCTTACTTTGGAATGTAGACTGATGGTCCTGTCTTTCCAAATGGGCTTCAACCTTGTCAGGGCAGCAGTTGTTTGTGCGATCCTGGAGAGGACTTCCTGTCGGGACCCATTGTCTGATACAATGGCTCCTAAATATTTGAAGCTATGCACTGTGTCGAGGGATTGGCCTTGGACTTTGATGTCCGTATTGATGCCATTGGTGTTGTTGGTCATCATTTTGGTCTTCTCTGCACTTATTTCCATTCCATAGGCTTTGGAGGTGGTGTCAAGCCTCTGTACCAGCTGTTCAAGTTCTTGTTCCTCTCCAGCCAATCCATCAATGTCATCTGCAAAACGAAGATTGGAGATTGCTCTACCCCCTATGCTGACTGTGCTTTCATGGTCTGCAAGAGCATCCGACATGATGCGCTCTAGGAAGATGTTGAAGAGTGTTGGAGAGAGTAGGCATCCTTGACGCACACCGATTGTTGTTCTGAACCAATTCCCGATGGCTCTGTTGTGGAGGACTGCACTGGTAGCCTTGTCATACAGGCTTTTGATGACTTCAATAATTTTTGGGCTGATGTTGTACACTTTCATTGTTGCCCATAGAGCTGCATGCCAGACTCGGTCAAACGCCTTCTTGAAGTCTATGAACACATGATATAGATGTTGTTGGTGCTGTAGGTATTTCTCACAGATTATTCTGAGGTTGAAAATCTGCTCAGTGGTACTTCGCCCTGCCCTGAATCCTGCTTGTTCTTCAGCTATGATTTGTTCAGCTTGGGGTTTCAACCTGTTGAGTATTATTTTCAGGAGGACCTTGCTGGGATGGCTGATGAGGCTGATGGTGCGGTAATTTTCACACTCCTGAAGGTTACCTTTTTTGGGAAGAGTGATGACAAGCGACTGGGTCCATGGTATAGGCCACTCCCCACTCTGCCAGATCTTGTTACAGATAATGGTGAGGGCATCAATCATCGCTTCTCCTCCTGCTTGTAGCAGTTCCGCGGGTATGTTGTCCACTCCTGCTGACTTCCCTTTCTTTAGCGCTTGCACTGCTGCCTCAACTTCTTCCCGGAGAATTGGGAGGATTTCTTCTTCTTCTCTGTTCTCTGGACATGCTAGAACTGATGGGTCTCCATTTGGTGTATGGTTGTAAAGGTCAGAGCAGTACTCTGTCCATCTGTCCAAGACTTCTTGTTCTTCTGTAAGGCATATGCCAGACTTGCTTTGGATAGTGGAGACTTTGGGCTGTTTGACACTTGTCAGTCGCTTCACAGTCTGGTAGGCCTTCTTGCTGTTGTTCTTGTTCAGACTGTTCTCTATTTCCTGGCATTGATCTTCTATCCAGTTCTCCTTTGCTGTGAGCATGCCTTTTCGGATGTCATTGTTGATTTTTCGGTAGACATCAGCTCCCTGTGAGGTGTTCTTTTTCTTTTTCATCTCTCTTCGTTTATCACACAGATCCAAAAGTTCAGGTGTGATCCACAGCTTCTTCTTTGGTCGGTGCTTGCCAAGGATCTCAGTGGCGGCATCTGTCACAGCTGAGTTGAAGGTGGTGGTCATGGTGTTGACATCTACTTCACCAGCCCCCAAAATGAGCAGTGGTGCAAATTTCCCTCCAATTGTGGCTTGAAATAGTTCTGCCACCTCCGGGTCTTGCAGTTTGTCCAGGTCGAACTTCAGTCTAGTGCACTTTGCTGTATTTACTCTCTTCAAGTGGAGCCGGAAAGACATCATCACGAGATCGTGGTCACTTCCGATGTCTGCTCCTGGAAAAGTACGTGTCCTGCCAATGTTGATGCTTGATCTGAAGCGTTTCTTGACCATGATGTAGTCTATTTGGTTGTGATGCTCCCCGCCAGGACTGTGCCATGTCCATCGTCTGGAGTTTTTGTGGAGACCAAGCGTGTTTGCCAGTACCAGATTGTTGTATCTGGCAAACTCCAAGAGTCTCAGACCCCTGTCATTTGTCTCGTTGTTGCAGTGGGGTCCACATGTGTCTCCCCAGTTGCGGTGCGCATCTTGGCCAACCTTGGCATTCCAGTCGCCTTGCACTATGACTATGTCCTTCTTCGGCACTTGGTCAAGGACCGCCTGTAGATTTTCATAAAAATCCTCCACTTCGCTGTCGTCATAGTCTGATGTTGGGGCGTAGGCCTGGATGATGGTGATGTTGAAAGGGGCTGCTCTCAGGCGGATGGTAATGAGTCTACTGGAGACTGGGCGGCAACCCGTGACAGTCGCTAGAATGTTCTTGTGGACCAAGAATCCAACGCCGTGTTCGTGCCTGTCATCCCTACCGCTGAAGTAGAGCTTGTGGCCTTTGTCGGTCGTTGTTTCACCTAGGCCTTTCCATCGCAGTTCGCTGATACCTAGAACGTTCCATCGATAGTGGTCCAACTCGTGGGCCAGTTCTTCTAATTTTCCTTCCGCAGTTAGGGTCCTGACGTTCCAGGTTCCTATGACGATGTTGTTTCTCGTGCGGATCTTGCTAAATTGTCCATCAGTAGCATACTTAACACCTCCGTCCTGGTGGCCAACGGAAGGCGCGGTCCTTGTGCCGGGTGACGGCCCGGGCGACGACCGATCCGGTATGGAATTAGTGGATTGTGTCATCATGTAGTGTGTCTTGGGCAAAAAAAGACCTGGCGGTGCCCAATCCTCTCCAGGCTGTTGGCCACAGCCGAAATCCACGAATACAGTGTGGCTCGCCTTGGCCCTGAGCACATGGTCGTTGAACCTGTAGTAACGTGAGGTTCCTCCGCCCTGGCCGGTGACTTCTGTGTAGAAGACTTTCGCCCAGTGATGCCGTGCTAACATCACCCCTGTTAGTCGCCTCTTACGACACGCCGGGAAACGTTGGGTCTATTCTATTTAATGCCCGAACCCACAGAGCACATGGGGGAGGTATCATCGTCCAAATGAAACTCGCAGACAACAGTTGTCTCTCTGTCTACATTTTAAACAGCAACCTGTGTACCCTGGCTTGCCAGGGTACAAAAACCACTAGTATATAATATGAGCAAATGCAGTTAACAACAGTACTGATGATGAACGGCTCACATATCTGATCATATTTGCTCTGTTGCAAAGGTCAAGGTCACTGGAGTCATTTTGTTGTTAAACACGTTTTGCCCAATATCTCAAAAACGGCTGAAGCGGTTTGTTTTGTTGACTCGCATGCATAGCAATGTCAGTCTATGTACTCGCTACCTCCCCCATCTCAACTTCTCGCCATCCCCCTCCTACCCACCCGCCCCTAAAAAAATTCCAGATTTTTGCAAATCTGTGCGAAACGAGTCCTAAATAGTCTAAAAATTAGATTTGAAAAAAAAAGTGTCCGTCCGTCCGTCTGTCGTCCTCTGGACCTAAAGCAATAACCATGGAATGTAATGTCCGTCTGTCTGTCCGCCGTCTGGAAATGTAAAATGTGCAAGTGGATACCTCAGGACCTATTTCAACTATCACGACCAAACTTGGTTAGTTAGTTAGTTAGTTAGTTAGTTAGTTATTCATTGTTTACATGGTCCAGCGGACTGCAAAGAGCCGAATCTGGACCACAAAATCAAGACCACAACTTGGCTGAAAGAGGACTCACCTTCGATCCGCATTAAAAAAAACTGCCGAAACAACCCCAGTGGTAACACTGAAGGTACTCCACTAGCCGGTCACTTTACAATGAAAGGCATCACCCGACAGGGGACGCTGAGGCTATACTCTATTTTTCGAACTCCCGTTTGAAAAAACAAAATAGAATACTAACATCACTATAAAATATCAACAAAACACATACATATAAAATGCCTACATTGCTAAATAATAATATCATAGGAAGCCCCACTGACCATTTGGCAGAAAACGTCCAATATTCATAAGCTGATCCAACAGACCTCACACACAAATGAAGAGTTTTGTCCCAGAAGAGTTTTCAAAAAAAAGGTAGGTGACTGGTCTAGCGAAGAAAAAGACAGTATAGTAGATTGATAGAACAGAGTAGGAGTGAGACAGAACTAAGGAGAAAGACAGCGACAATGGGAATTGAAAACACTAAATTTCCAGATAGTGGGGATACTATTTATACTGAAACCCCCGGCACCCCCACGACCTCATCAATGATCAGCGAACGAATGATTTCACTTCAAGGTCAAGGTCACAGGGTCAACACATGTTAATCAAAAAATGACAATTGTTCACAACATTTCAATTTTTTTCCAAGTTATTAATATTGAACTTATGGTTATTTGACGCATAATAGATATCAATTACACACATCCTATGCAAATTTGGTCAACCTCATTCGAAGGTCAAGATCACTGGAGTTGTCCAAAGTCAGTTAGTATAGGTATTTTGAAGTGACCTTTACCCTAAACTGTGGGAGATATAAAGTTAAAACATGTTGTATTTAGAGATGATAGATTGCTCTTTCATATATGTTCCGTTTTTGCATTGATCTTGAAGGTCAAGGTCATTTTAGGCCTTGCAAAAAACATTTAAAACATAGATCATCATACAGTGAATGGCAGTATATTTAAGGACTTTTAACACAAAGAGTGCACCTACATTGGGTTATTTGATCATACATGAGCATAAGAGGGTCACGTGAAGGTCAAGTTCATGTCAAGATCACCGAAAGTCAAGGTCATCCCAAGATCACTATTTATTTGGGCATAATACAAAGTTTGCTGTAGTTTATTTGATAGTTCATGAGTCTATTTAGAGCCGGAGGTCAAGGTCATCTCAAGGTCAAGAGCATAGAAAGATCAAAATCAATATTTGCATTTTAAAGATACCATTTTAGTAATTCTTTTATTTTATGGGCACTCATTTCCATGTTAAATATGTCAAGTTCCATAAGGAGCATATGAATCATATGGGCTTTCCACTTCTAGTTACATTGTGATTATTCATTTTTACTTTGAAAATGCTTTCAAAATAATAATAATAATAATAATAATAATAAACATATGCACAGTGCCCTTCGTCACTAGACCTCATAGCGCTTTACAGACAAAAAAAATTCATTAGTTCGTTAGTTAGTCATTGTTTATACATACATAAATAAATAAATAAAGCGAAAGCAAAGCATGTTAGTTCGTATTTTTACTGTCTTAAAGGTCAAGGTCATTGTGCTTCACAATTTTTAAACACGTTTTGTGCTGTAGGCTATCTAAAGATTTGCAGAGTTGAGTTGGATAATTTTGTGCTTGCATATAGTCAACTCAAGTCGGTTGTTATCACTCTTCCCAAAAAGGATAGCCTTCAGTGGTGCTACAATTACCGCACCATCAGCCTCATTAGCCATCCCTGCAAGGTCCTCCAAAAAATAATACACAACAGGTTGAAACTCCAAGCATAAAAAATCACAGCTGAAGAACAAGCAGGATTAGGGCAGGGCGAAGTACCACTGAACAGATTTTCAACCTCAGAATAATCTGCGAGAAATACCTACAGCACCAGCAATACCTATATTATGTGTTTGTAGACTTCAAGGAAGCGTTTGACCGAGTCTGGCATGCAGCTCAGTGGCCAACCATGAGAGTGTACAACATCAGCCTTAATATTATTGAAGTCATCAAAAGTCTGTATAACAAGGCTTCCAGTGCAGTCCTCCACAACAGCGTCATCAGGAACTGTTTTAGAACAACATTCGGTGAGCGTCAAGGATGCCTACTCTATCCAAACCTCTTCAACATCTTCTTAGAGCTAGCTTTGCAGATCACGAAGGCACAGTCAGCATAGGGGGTAGTGTAATCTCCAGCCATTGTTCTGCGGATGACCTGGATGGATTGGCTGGAGAGGAACAAGAACTTTACACCACCTTCAGAGCCTATGAAATGGAAATGAGTGCAGAGAAGACCAAACTGATAACCAACAACACCAATGGCATCAACATGGACATCAACGTCCAAGGCCAATCCCTCAACACAGTACATAGTTTCAAATATTTGTAACAGACAAAGGGTCCCGAAAAGAAGTCCTCTCCAGGATCGCACAAACCACTGCTGCCTGACAAGGTTGTAGGCCATTTGGCAAAACAAGACCATCAGTCTACATTCCAAGGTAAGGCTCCTGCGCTCCTTTTTCATTTCCATATTCATATTGGGCAACCTCTCGGGGTGGGGGTGGGGGGAGGTTGTCTCCGGGTATTCCGGTTTGCTCCCCCAGCAAAATTTCCAAAAACATAACTAATATTAGGTAGGTTGAGTTTGGGCTCGCCACAGGCTGAGACTACGCCTTCCACAAGGGAGGCGGCCCGGAATTTTCCGATAAAAAGGGACAATAAAGCGTTACAAAAACAAAAACATATACGCTTGCTAAACATGGACCCTCACAGCAGATCTACAACGAAGAATACAAAGCGTGGAGATGAGGCGCTACAGAAGACTTCTGGGCATTTCCTATACCCAGCATATCCACCAAAAACGAAATTCGACAGACCATCGCACAAGCCATTGGACAACACGATGAGTTGCTCACAGTGGTGAAGAAACGTAAACTCCGATGGTATGGCCACGTCACCAGAACATCAGGCCTTGCAACCACCATCCTGCGGGGCACAGTGCAAGGAGGCAGAAGAAGAGGGAGACAAAAAAAGAGGTGGGAGGACAATATTCGAGAATGGACTGGTTTGACACTGAGCGAAGCCGTGAGGGTGTCTGAGGACAGAGAAAGATGGAGTACGCTGGTTAAACGATCATCTGTGGTGCCCGAACGAACTTCAACTTACGGGATATGATAGGATAGGATAGGATAGGATATAGTCAATGTAAGTTTAGTTTCACAGCTGAAAATGTTTTGATATAGCTCTGATAGTGGCCTATCAGTCAACGTTTTCCTTTTGCGTCATTAAGATAAAGCCAAGTCGCAACACCGACAAGTAAATTAACACGTTTAAAATTATTATTTTTGACTCACATGCATAGCAAAGTGATTCTATGTACCTCCCCCTCCCCCCCCCCCCCCCCCCTTGAACACTCCCAACCCCACCCCCTCTCACCCTCAAAAAAAAATAATAAAAATAAAAACATTTAAGTCAATGCGAGTTGAGTCCTAAATAGTTCAAAAATGATATCGACAAAAGATTTTCTCCGTCTGTCCGCCGTCCGTCTGTGCAAAAACTACAAAAGTTGCTAAGTACTCAGAACCTATTTCAACTATCGAACCTATTCACACTTTTCTGCTATCCTATGCGCCAACGGGAATCCCCTCTATGAAAAATACTTCCGTTTTTTTTTTCTCCGCGTGTTTTAGTGAGTTATTTCCAAATATTCAAGAATAATAACATGTGTCACTGGCCACCTGTATCGTACCCTCACATATTTTTATTTTTTTTTGCTGCAGTTTATTATCCCTTTCTATCGCCAGTGGCGCGCCTAAACCCTACCTACCTAACATTATTTGTGAATTTATGAAAAATATTCGGAAAAACATAACGCCCAGATGCTGGCTCGAACCCACACCTGTCAGGCGCCATTGGTTTCTGGCTTGTGGACAAGGCAAGTTAGTCCCGCCTTAGCCCACTTGGCCACAACGCTCGCATAAACATAGTCAGTTACTTCGTGTTTTGTGAAGGTTGCGACGTCGAAGCTATGGAAAACTACAAGAGTTTTCAGGTCCTGTTTCACTTTCTGTCGATGATCGACGCACCTCCGAAGTCGCCACAAATACAGGCCTCTACGATTGTTTTTTGCATTCTTTCACTGAGCATGTACTTCCTCCACCGTTTTTATACTTATCCCACTCATTTTCGGGCTCTAACAATCGTCGTTTTCGGCAATTTGCCATATTTAAAAGTCACGCATCAAGCTTTGATAAAAGCAAAACAAACCAAACCGGAACTTGGTTTCATATAACCTCGTTTTAATTTATAATGGCGATACCCACGAGTTTTTATGAGAGGTGCCGGAAAGTTGTGAATACGATATGGTATATACATAAGAAATTCCCCCACTTTCTGGAATTGTGCTTCAATTTTTTTTTATTTTCAATAACTTCTTGTATTTCCGCCTTATCTTTTCTTTTGTATGTTTTTGCAAGGCCTAAAATGAACGTTGACCTTCAGATCAGCGCATAAACGGAATCTATGTTCTCTAAATACAAGTTTGGACTTTATATCTCATAGTTCGGTTCAAAATACCTAAACGAACCGATTTTGGACAGCTTTTCGGTCCTCGGAAATATAAATGTGAAGGGGTGTGCGTGACAGAACAAAACGAATCAATTAAGAATGGGTGTCGGGAGGAGGAACAACGATGAAGTGAGGTGTGATGACGGGGTGAGGGGGTAGATGGAAAGACAATTGGTGAGAAGGAATGGGCTGGGTTTTGGGCGGGGCAGTGATTGGAGTGAGGTTAGGTGTAAAGGATGGGAGCTTTTCAGATCGACAAGAGGAGGGGGATAATACGGGTGCCAATATCGAGTGTATTTACTTAGGATAGGTGGTGTAGGGACATGGGCTGGGGCTGGTCTCAAGGAAAACTATTGCATCAAAGCAAGTTGCTCAGTGGTGAAGAAACGGAAGCTCCGATGGTATGGCCACGTCACCAGAGCATCGGGTCTTGCGAAAACCATCCTGCAAGGCTCGATGCAAGGAGGCAGAAGAGGAAAGAGACAGAAAAAGAGGTGGAAGGACAACACTCGAGAATGGACTGGTTTGACACTGAACGAAGCCATGAGGGTTGCTGAGAACAGAGAAAGATGAAGTACGCAGGTTAAACGATAATATATGGTGCCCCAACGACCTCTGAGTCACGGGTTAGGATAGGGATAGGGGAAGTTGCTCAACAGTGTGAGATATTTACAAACAGCTGTATTTACAGTCCAGCTTCCACATCCCACCCATGAATAACGCAATATTTTTGTGGTAAATAGATTCACAACTTCGTTCATAAAAATGTTTGACTCGCATGCATAGCAATGTAAGTCTATGTAATCAGCAATGTAAGTCTATGTAAAATTTAGTAAGCAAAATACACTATACTAACACACAAATATACCAACACACACAAATACACAATGCATAAAAATGATTAACAATAAAATATTCTGACTGGCACATTTTGTTTACCCCTTGGGACAAATTGTGAAATATAAACAAAGACTTTTAGCTCATACAAATTCACAAATGAAGTGGGAACCCTAACCCTGCTTTAGCCACTATACACCACACCCGAAAGGCGTATCTAATAGAGGGTCTTGGATCTTGTAGACCTGGCCCTTCTGCACGCCACCCACACATAAATGCATACCTCCTTCCTTCACAAGCACAACATTCAGACTGGCCAGCTCACCAGCATAACCTTGAAGGTCCCCCTCTTGTCCTGCCAAAACAACGTGTGGTAGTACCTAGAGATCCATGGTGTCATCTCCCCTCCCCCCCCCCCCCCCTTTAAAGCGCATTCTCTTATGTATGTCAACAAAAATAAAATAACATTAATAATGACATATATAGGCCCATAGAGGTTCGATTTTTTCCAAGAAGAAGAAAACATTTGGGGGGACACTTCATTGTTCCTTTTTATTGGGAAATTATGGGCCGGCCTCCCCTTGGGAAGGCGTAGTCGCAGCCTATGGCGTGCCCAAACCCAACCTATCTAATATGTTCTCAAATGTTGCTGGGAGAGCAAACCGGAATACCTGGAGAAAACCCCAGAGATGTAGTCGAAAGTAAATAATATTCGGAGAAACATAATGCCCAGATGCTGGATCGATACCACACCTGTCAGGCACCATTTGGTTCTAGCCTGTGGACAAGGCAAATTAGTCCCGCCTTAGACCACTCGGCCACAATGCTCGCTTTATGTCATTGTAACACTCACAATTATTACTTTATTAAATGAGTATGAATTTATTACTAAGAGCTTGTAGCCTACTTGAAGGTTCACATTTAGAGCAGTCCGGTAATGGTCACCATTGCATTTGTACCCTTGTGTACAGATCAAATAAAATTTATCCTGTTCCTTGTGGATTTGTTGTTGTTGTTGTTGTTGTTGTTGTTGTTGTTGTTTAATAAAAAAGAAAATTGATGGACGGCGTCGGTTCTTCAACAAATTGCTTGGTGCCTGCCAATCAAAAGAAGAAAATATCAAGCCACAACTAAGTCAAATTAAGGTAACAAAATAAGATCTCTACCTCCTCGTAAATTGGAACAACAACAACAACAACAACAACAAAACGATCGAGCATTCCGAGGAACTTGCATGCTTTCCTGGATAAAATACACCTTCAATATATAAATATAACATACAGTGCTGAAGATTTTTTCCAAAATGACGCCTCCGTGTCTACATTAAAGAAAGAGGCGTCGTCAAACTCAGATCCAAGCGTGACAGTCGCCATGTTTGTGCTTGAAGTAAGCATGTAGGAGATATGCGTGGTTTTGCATGCCAAGCCTCTTGTTTTGCTTACCGCAAGCGGGCGCTAAGAAACGCGCTTGCCTTGTTTTTATTGTCTCAGCTTGATTTCTTTGGCTAAAGAAACGCAGCTCCGCTTACGTGCGGAAATTTAATGACGTCGTTGTTGCTACGGTGCATTGAAGGAAGTTGGAGTTGTTAATATACGCTCTCATCTGGAATATAATAAAGGTATGAATGGTATCTATTAATTACACATATTCTTGGTAGTTCCACTGTTTCAAAAGCTCGGAAAAACTAAATGTCTTCATTCGGTATGACGGCCTACTAGCGTCAAACCTCATAACACAAAATCATGAGATAATTGTAACGCGACTCTATATTTGCGTTATCTTGTGAGAGTTAATCTAAACTACTTAATTCTGTACTTGTACGGGGAAAGGGCATGACAAACCAACTAATAATATACAAGACAAACAAGGTAGAATCAAGTCTCACTGCCGTTCCAAAAGGGTTTGCCACGCGCTCAAATAAAACACAATAAACTACAGCTTGTCTCCATTTTTTATACAATTTTAATAATCTAACTAATACGTGTCAACCAAGAAACATAAAACTCGCATGCATATATATTCTAACTAACAATGCAAATAATAGTCAAGTAAATTCATTGTTTCTTACCGCATCTTTTCATTTTCCCTCGCCCCTCGTTCCTCCACTGAAAACACGAACTTTCACCCTATACTAACAGTAATAGACTAAAACAGCAGTCTAAGCTATGCACATACCCTTAGAACCGACCGGCCCTAACTTATTTATCAGCTCATTTACTGATTAACTTTCAATCTCACTTTTGCCTCTAAATAACCAAATCACCAATTAAACAACTACTAAATGCAAGCCACCAAGCTTTGTAGTAATTATCCTACACACATCCTAACCCATTATGCACAAGAGAAAAGAGCCCGCAGTCTCTTTACATTATTAAATTCACTACATATTATATACTGACTGCCCTACGTTCTAGCATTCTGTACAGAAGAGCGGACTGGACGAAGCAGGAGGTCAAAGATAAGAGAGCGAGCCTCCTTTGTTCTCTTCCTTTTATTCCACAATCTCTGCAGAAAATCCGCATCTCTCTAGATAAGGTAATGCGCCAAGCTCCAGCCAATCATGAACTAAGAACTGTCCGGGCGCTCCCTATAGGAAAAATAGCCGGAAGTAGGTACCTGTATGCGTCATGCAACTGACCATGCAAACTATAAACTTTCCCGGCCAGAAACTGCAGTAACTGCTGACCAGGCGAATATGTATCGCACGTGCTAGCTAATACCAACACTTCTGCCCCTCTGACTCACTACAATAACCATGTCGAGCTTACAAGTTCCACAATCATCTCTTATCATCATCCTCTTCCCCGTATAACTTTCCCTCAAAGGTTATATAATTACAAATATCGTGGGATTAAACAACTATCAAGAGATAATTACAACTATCAATGAAAAATTACAACAATCTTCACGTAATCCTGTTTAATTTTCAGTTTTGGTTCTAGCAATCAACAGGAAATGCGCCCAAACCGAAAATTGTAATTATCACATGATTACAATTTTCATTTCATAATTACAATTTTTACGTGATCATGCTTAATTCTCCCTAAGCCGGCTACTAGCGCCAAAACTTTCATTTACAGGTATCAGTGACGATGGAATGGTAAGCTAATTAACAGGTGTTCTGTGTAATTCACACATATTATGAAGACCTACTAGCGCCAAAACATGATAATTACAAATATCATGGGATAATTACAAATATCAACGACATATTTAGGTCTACAATAAACACGTACAAATGGTAATTTTCAAACAAAAATTAAAATTTTCGTTTTTGGCGCATTTCCAGGCGGATTGCTAGAGCCAAAACTGAAAATTAAACATGATCACGTGATATTTGTAATGTTTCAATGATAATTGTAATTATCCCTTGATAATTATCCCATGATATTTGTAATTATCTCTTGAAATTTGTAATTATCAGTTTTTGGCGCTAGTAAGGCGTGGCAAGTACTGATAATTATTAATTAGCACTGTGGATTACCGGTATCTCTGTAAATTACACAGAACACGTGTTAGTTTCAATTATTTCGTGATACTGGAAACTCTCGATTTTGGCGCTAGTAGGCCGTCATAATTCTGCGCTGATAGCCATTACATGACGCATCAAAACTTTGACGTCACTTCTGCTTCTACAATCTTACGCGTGCTACGTCATTTCATTCATTCTCGGTCCATTGATAAGGACTATTTGGGAGTAACATAGGCCTAAGCCGTTACACCGGTAGCTATCGGTAAGGCTGTCCGGTGCTTGTGAATAGCAGCAGATGACAAGAATTATCGGACCGAGATATATCAGACTCCAAAGCGCTTGTCGTACGACAAGCAGTCGCACCGTCTTGCATATTGCCCGACTGCTTGTCGTACGACAAGCGCCTTGGAATCTGATATATCTCGGTCCGATAATCTCTCTCTCTCTCTCTCTCTCTCTCTCTCTCTCTCTCTCTCTCTCTCTCTCTCTCTCTCTCTCTCTCTCTCTCTCTGTTAGATTAAGCAGTCTAGCATATGGCCCATCAGTACAACTTATGTTAATCTGATGAATAACCATTGCACAGGCGCTTGTATCTGGACACGCGAGCGCCTATGACGCGTCTCCCTTTGCGGACACGCGAGCGCCTGTGAACCATTGATACAACAAAAGCCCCTAGTCGTAACACAGACAGTGCACGTAACCTATAACAACCCACGACGTACAGAGTTATGAGCAATGACGTGTTTTGATTACGTCAAAAAACATTCCACAAGGGACGTATATAGTTGTTGGAACAGCCACTGATGTCAAATGACGCGTGGGAAGAGCTTGCCAGTAAATGGGATACACTCTCGTTCACGATGCGTTTTCTACCTGTTTTGATGGCGTTGATGCTTTTGGGTGAGTTACATTAAATTTACATAGCTTTTTTTATTTACATGCATTTCAAATGTGTGTGAGATGAGTCCTAAATTATCCAAAAAATGACATCGAAAAAAAAAAAAGTCCGTCCTTCCGTCATAGCCTGTGTTGTCTGTTAATCTGATTAATAAAATTTGATACTACAACATCAAAAGTGGTTTGCCGTCCGCTGTATGACGTACCGTCTGTCTGCAAAAACTGTAAAGTGGCTAAGATCTCAGAGCCAATTTTAACTATCACAACCAAACTTTGTAAAATGGTTTATACCCATGAGACTTTATAAATGGACTGAAATTCTGGACGAGGGCGGCAGTATAGATGCCATTTACACAGACTTTCAGAAAGCGTTTGATACCGTGCCACATCAAAGACTCATACTTAAGCTCCAAGCATATGGCGTGAGCGGTTACGTCCTTTCCTGGATCAGAGCGTTTTTGCGGGATCGTTTTCAGCGAGTTAACATAAATGGTACGCAATCAAGCGAAGCTGCTGTTTACAGTGGGATTCCACAAGGAAGCTGTCTTGGACCGCTGCTCTTCGTTGTTTTCATCAACGATTTACCTGCCAACGTCAGTTCATCTGTAAAAATGTTCGCTGATGATACAAAGATCTACAGGAGAAGCGACATACTGGGTGCCCCCAGTAAATTGCAGAAGGATATCAACACCCTTCAGAAGTGGTCAGACGACTGGTTATTGAGGTTTCACCCGCAAAAATGCAGCGTCCTGAAACTCGGTGAAAAAAAGACGGAGGCACGATACTTCATGAAATCAAAAGATGCTAATGGCTTGGATTGCACTTTTCAACTGGCGGAAAATGAGTCGGAGAAAGACCTGGGTATTACCAATCAGTGCACGGCCAAGGCAAACAGAACCGTAGGTATAATCCGACGCTCCTTCACCAATTTGACTGACAAAGTACTTGTATCTCTATACACGAGCCTAGTGCGTCCTAGCCTGGAATATGGTCAATCAGTCTGGAATCCACAACTAAAACAACTTAGCTGTGAATTGGAGGATGTTCAGAGGCGGGCCACCAAACTATTGCCCTCATTGTAAGATAAACCTTATCCAGAAAGACTCAAAAGCCTAAGCCTGCCAAGCCTTGAGCACCGTCGCTGTCGAGGCGACATGATTGATGTCTACAAATACCTTCATGGGATGTACTGTACCCAGCGGCCTGGCTTCGAGCACCCCCCTGCCGACTTAGGACTGAGAGGAACCACTCTAAAGCTCCAAAAGAACAGGTTCCGACTGAACATTCGTGGCCACTTCTTTTCAAACCGAGTGATCTCAACCTGGAACTCTCTACCACAGAGTGTTGTTGAAGCCCCCTTGGTTAATGCTTTTAAGGGCAGGCTGGATGCACACTGGCTTTCCCTCCCCACCCTCTATGACCCAACTTGCTACCATTAGTATTGGAGCCACCACGCGCAGCGCATAATACTAATGACAGTTGCTAAAATAACTACCAGGATCTATGTGAAGGCCATAAATGGCCTACATCATAGAAAATTTCAAGTTCAAGTTCAAGTAAATGATCGGTGAATGAATGACTTCACTTTAAGGTCAAGGTCACAAGGTCATCAAATGTTAGTCAAAACATGACAATTTTTCACAAAACTTCTTTTGTTTTCTTTTTTTTTTTAAAATAGGTTATTGATATTGAACTTATGATTCTTTGATGCATGATAGATATCAATGAAACACTATACACATTTGGTCAACCTCACTCCAAGGTCAAGGTCACTGGAGCTGTCCAAGTTCGGTTAGTTTAGGTACTCTGAAGTGACTTATACCCTAAACTATGAGAGATAGAAAGTCCAAACTTGTCGTATTTAGAGTTCTTTCATAAATGTTTCGTTTTTGCGTTGATCGTGAAGATAAAGGTCGTTTTAGGCCTTGCAATTTATTTTTTATTTTTTTAAACATGTCATCATACAGCGTAATGGCTGTTTATTCAACCCATAGTATGCAACATCATTGGGTTATTTTATTAGCCATGCATGAATGGTCACGTGGGGGTCAAGGTCATCCGTGGGGCCGGGTAGCTCAGTTGGTAAGAGCGTCTTGATAGTAACCGAAAGGTCGCTGGTTCGAATCCCGGATTGGTCAACGTGTGATCATATTATTTTCCCCTTTACCAACAACTGGCCCGCTGGTGTCAGTATAAATCGGTCCAGTAGTCACCTATATGCGAAAGTGTCGTGTGACTATAATCTACAAACAAACAAGGTCATCCCAAGGTCAAGGCCACTAAAGGTCAAGGTCACCTTTTTTGGCATATTGCAACTTGTGCAGTAGTTTATGTGATAGTACATTAGTTTATTTGATAGTAGATCTACATGGGTGTCAAAGTCGGTATTACGTTGCATTGTAATGGCAGCGTCTCATTTTGTTTTTTCTGGGCACTCATTTTCATGTTAAATATTGGGAGTTCCATAAGGAAAATGTAACATGGGTTTTGCCCAGATAGTTTCTTCTATGTAATGTGTACATGAACAAATGTAATATGCAGCGATGTATCTTCTTTCGAAAATATTTGACTCACATGCATAGGAACATTAGTCTATACACTCAAACCTTCAAAATAACACCCATTTTCCAGAGTTTTGCAAATCATTTTCGAGATGAGTCCAAAATAGTCAGTCCAAATATAATGTCAAAAACATTTGGGAGTGGGGAAGGAGGAGGAGGGGGCTAGGGGGTATCCGTCCAGTATCAGCCGTCCGCCGTCTGTGCAAAACAACACGAAAGAGCATTTATATATCAGAACCTATTTCAAATGTCACAATTAAACTTGGTAAGATGGTGTATATCCATGTGACCAAATAAATGGTCACTGAATGAACGATTTCACTTCAAGGTCAAGGTCACAGGATTAACAAATGTTAGTTCCTATCGTATCCTATACCGTAACTCGAAGGTCGTTGGGGCACAACCGATGATGTTTAACCAGCGTACGCCATCTTTTTCTGTCCTCAACAACCCTCATGGCTTCGCTCAGTGTCAAGCCAGTCCATTCTCAATGTTATCCTCCCACAGCTTTTTCTTCTTCTTCTTCTGCCGCCTTGCAGGATGGTCTTTGCAAGGCCTGATGATCTGGAGACGTGGCCATACCATCGGAGTTTCCGTTTTTACAGCACTGCGAACATGTCATCGTGTTACCCAATGCCTTGTGTGCTGGTCTGCCTTCCTTCGTCGTTGGTGATGTGCTGAATATAGGAAATGCCCAGACGTCTTCTGTAGCACATCATCTCCATGCTTTGTATTCTTCGTTGTAGATCTGTGAGGGTCCATGTTTCGCAAGCGTATAGGAAGATGGAGGTAACAAGGGAGCTCAGCAGCGCTTTGGAATGTAGACTGATGGTCCGGTCTTTCCAAGTGGGCTTTAACCTTGTCAGGGCCGCAGTTTGTGCGATCCTGGAGAGGACTTCCTGTCGGGATCCATTATCTGATACAGTGGCTCCTAAATATTTGAAGATATGCACTGTGTTGAGGGATTGGCCTTGGACTTTGATGTCTGTGTTGATGCCATTGGTGTTGTTGGTCATCATTTTGTTCTTCTCGGCACTTATTTCCATTTCAAAGGCTCTGGAGGTGGTGTCAAGCCTCTGTACCAGCTGCTCATGTTGTTATTCCTCTCCAGCCAATCCAACAATGTCATCCGCAAAACGGAGGTTGGAGATTGCTCTACCTTTTATGCTGACTATGCCTTCGTAATCTGCAAGGACATCTGACATGATGCGCTCAAGAAAGATGTTAAAGAGTGTTGGAGAGAGTAAGGCATCCTAGACGCACACCGATTGTTGTTCTGAACCAGTTCCCGATGGCGCTGTTGTGGAGGACTTGTCAACAGCGGGTACAGAGTGTTGACACCACCTCCAGAGCCTATGGAATGGAAATAGGTGCAGAGAAGACCAAAATGATGACTAACAACACCTATGGCATCAACACGAACATCAAAGTCCAAGGCCAATCCATCAACACAGTGCACAGCACGAAATATTTAGGAGCCATTGTAGCTGTCACGTCCTGACTGCCTGAACAGCGGTTCGACAATGCGTGCACTTCCAAACGAGAATAAACCCAACACCTAAATACAATCTAAAAGACAAAACCAGAAGTTGACAATACGATTTCTTTATTCCACTCACACATTCACACTCAAAATTAACTCCCTTTTCCCCCTTCCCAAACCTTCCAACCCTTACCAACCCCAACCCCACTAATATAACCCAGAACTTTACATAAAACAATTAATCACTCAAAATAATAATGATAATCTAAATTAAAGTTGGAAATAAGTAGTTGTGTACAAAATATACAAAAGATTTATAACAACTCTGTTCAGTACAGCTTGTTATGAACAAGGCAATAAATGCAAGTAATTGAAATTATTCTTTACACATTTTACTTTGTCCCACAATTATTATAATTATTCAAAAGATTGTTATTATTTATAACTTAATGTTTTATAGTTGGTAACAATTCTTTCCCACTACATAGAACAATCAATAAGGAAAACTTTTATTTTTTTTATACAGAAGAAAATTGTAGAAAAATGTCCAAACTAGTAATTAATATTGTCTGGCGAAATAATTTCCCCAAATATCATAATACATCGCAATAATATTTTTTTTAAATCAGTTTATAGTCCCCTCTCTTCCCAATAAGGATTTTCAGAGAGGAGACTCATGAGTGATACATCATCGCAATAAGTTACTCTACACAGGTACTCTAATAGCTTAAAGTCATTTTTTTTTTTGCGATTATTTAAATTAACGTCCCCGGACACAGAGCGTATAGGGGACAATATTAAAGTCAATTTTATTTATTTATTTTTATTTTATCAGTTTATGGTCCCCTCTCTTCCCGTTAAGGATTTTCAGAGAGGACGGAAAACGATGCTTAACGTCCTATTGCATTAAGGACGATCACCACGTCGCCACCCTGACAACAATGACCATCATCATACGGACGCGGACGTATTTTTTTTTTTCAGAGAGGCATGATTATTCCTCAATTCTATAATAGCTTAAAGTCAAATGATTATTCCTCAATTCTATTTTAATACAATTCAGTGTATTGTAATTTACAGGTTTTCATAGGTAAACAAATATTTCTTTTACGAAAGTGTCCTTTGCTAGTTATATTGAATTGTTGTGCAAATGCTGGGTGTGTGTGTGTGTGTGTGTGTGTGTGTGTGTGTGTGTGTGTGTTATTTTGCAAGTATAAACAGTTTTACATAGAATAAGAACTCACTCCTTTGATACAAATAACCTTCCCAAAATCAAAGGTGAACAAGTGGAAGGATGTTGTCTCCGAGTTCTTCACACCACATCACCCAGGCTTGGACACAGTACAGTCAGCAATGGAACTGTTTTCTCTTTTTTTACATCTGCAGCCCACATACAAAATACATAACCGTAAAACACGCATTCTTAGACATTCTTCCTGTCACTCTTCGCTATATGACAGCGAATTCTTTCATGCTAGCCTACATGTGTTTAATTCATAATTCATTTTAGAAAAATCCTTCTTACTCTCTCGTCTCTCTCTCTTTGGTATTTGTGTTTCAAATAAAATGCATGAAACATAAAACTGAACCAAAGAAAATATAATCAATGATCCGTCCATACTCACATTCACCACCCAGCCCCCGTACGATATGGCCAACTGAAAAATTGAAACAGGTGACTTACGATACCAGTGGTAACCTCCGGCCCGATGGAGACACGGACAAACAAACGACGACACAGACACTCAGGCACGGCACGATAGTCAAGGCAGACTTGCCTACCGTCCCGGAGTACCCGTATTTGTCCCGGAAATCTAGTAAAACTGATTAACCGTCCCAGAAATACGGTTTTCACCGTGGCGTCCCGGAAAAAAAATCGAGCAGACGACGGACATTTTGCGCCCTCTAGTCACGCGTTGAATTTTATGCACTGATGATCGCGCTCTCCCGAGATTTTTCAGTCACGCGCATGCGCACAATTACCTGACAAGTTCGAAAATGGCGACAAAGAGGAAGGAAGCATCTGACACTCCCGGTCTATATGAGCGAACTAGAATACTTCTCCCGAAAGAATGCGGCTCAATGATTCGATTGTGATTCTTGCAAACATCCAAAGTAAGAAATATGCGCAGTCAATTTTCAAACACGATCCTTGTCTGTGAAATTGTAACCTAATATTTTATAACCAAATTCCCCAAGCTGAAAAGCACTGATGCTTCTATAACTCAACTTCAGCTTGAATTTGCAAAGTACCAGAGCACAGATATTAATTCGTGTAAGGTCAAAGATCAGTTCGATTCAACCTGGAGAGAGATCAGCAAACTGCAGGAAGATGGTGAAATTATGTTCAAGTATTTGCCAATGGTGATGCTGTCCATACTTACTATACCTCAATGTTCAAGTATTTGCCAATGGTGATGCTGTCCATACTTACTATACCTCAATGTTCAAGTATTTGCCAATGGTGATGTTGTCCATACTTACTATACCTCAATGTTCAAGTATTTGCCAATGGTGATGTTGTCCATACTTACTATACCTCAATGTTCAAGTATTTGCCAATGGTGATGTTGTCCATACTTACTATACCTCACTCCTCTGCTCATTGTGAGAGAGTTTTCTCCCTTGTTAGAAAAAACAAGACAGAATTCAGGGGTAGCATGTCAAGAGAAACCCTCGAGGCCCTGATTCTTGCCAAGTCTAGGCCAGGGTCAGCTCTAGAAAGAACATACAGTGACAGAGATCTGAAAGATCTGAAGCAGGCCTAATATAGGTCTCTGCAAGGACAGTCTAACTACAACTTTGACAGTCTTGTATATAAATAGTGTTGTATATAATTGAATACTTACCTTGGCTTAACTGGAAATGTGTGTAAATAACAATGCTTAGTTTACATTAGCCAGGTGTTAAAGACCCGACCAATTACTTTTTTTTGTGCCAAGTCTAGGCCAGTGAATTTCTGAACTGCTTCATTACTTAATAAGAATGTAAGCAATTTTTTGTTTTTCCTTTTCTGTGTTATGTTTTAATTTTAAAATTAACATATTGATTTAATAATTTTTATTGCTGCGTTTGAAAAGACTGAAACTTGTCGTGGAATGACCTGTCCCTGGAAATTGGTCTTTGTCCCTTTTTTCTGTAAAGCCTGTCCCTGGAAGCTAAAGTCGGGGGTAGGCAGGCCTGTCAAGGTGAAAACAGGCACATGGATGGCATAGGGTGGCAGGGCACTCGACATTGCATGTAAGCAATTCGAATTACGTCGCAAACATACAGCAGATGTTTAAACCGACTTAGGTTTATAAAGTTCAACTTAACACTCCCACAGTGCTCCTTCATAGACCTCCTCTTCCGCCTAACCTCCTTCTTGTTGACAATTTGCAGAGAAAACGTCTTCTCAGAAACTGCCACTAAATGACACCTTGAAAGATCAGATCCACTGTACTTTTCTTTACACCGGTCTTGTCTACAAATGTGATGTGGAAAAGCTCCCCCTCTACAAAAATAGGTAGTGCACGGGGTTTTATACGGCTATCTAAGAATGTTCCCGAACAGACTCATTTCAATTATAACTCGCTTTTAGAAACATTCGCGATTCCAGCACGCCTTTCACACATATCAAATCACATGGTAGCGATCAATCTTCTCATAAAAAATAGCCAACTAATGTTATCCACACTAGTATGCTCTAGCACGGGCGTGATTCACTCGCTACTTTTATTAATTATAAACTTAATTAATTTATTCCAATACTCTCCCCCTCCTACAGTAACTTTTAACCTCTAAGTACAGGCTGATGAATAAACTATATACATAGGCACGCGACTGCAAACTGCGTAGCGTGACAGTAGCAGACAATGGGTCCCGACACGAAGTCCTCTCAAGGATCGCACAAACAACTGCGGCCCTGACAAGGTTGAAGCCCATTTGGCATGACATGACCATCAGTCTACATCCCAAAGTAAGGCTACTGCGATCCCTTGTTATCTCCATCTTCCTGTACGCTTGCGAAACATGGACCCTCACAGAAGGTCTACAACGAAGAATAAAAGGCATGGAGATGAGGTGCTACAGAAGACTTCTGGGCATTTCCTACACTAAGCACATCACCAACGACGAAGTCCGAGAGACCATCACACAAGCCATTGGATAACACGATGACATGTTCACAGTGCTGAAGAAACACAGGCTAGAGATACTCGCGGCCAATCTCATCTACCACAGCAGCCGAGCATTAACCAAGAAGAATGGGCCCTCGATCTTGCTACTGCTACTGCTACTGCGGCTACTACTACTCAGGGCGTACTTTACTATGTTGATGGGTTCTGAGATGACCGCTTGAATCACTACTACTACTACTACTACTACTACTACTACTACTACTACTACTACTACTACTGCTGCTGCTGCTGCTGCTGCTGCTACTACTACTACTACTACTACTACTACTACTACTACTACTACTACTACTACTACTACTAAAAAGGTTCGTGAATACTACTACTACTACTACTACTAAAAAGGTTCGTGAATTAAGACAGACCTTAAGAAACTTTGGGTTTAGGGCTGAGTCACACATGCTGACGATCAGTCAATGGAGGAATTGTCAGCTGCGGTGATCAGCATTTTCAACTTCCACGCTTGTAAGATGTCCGCGGGCGTTTTACTTCTTTTACTAGTGTTGAATGTCCCGTTCAACATTGGTTAGTTAGTTAGTTATTCATTGCTTTCAGGAACCAGCGGACTGCCAAGAGCCGAATCAGGACCACAAAATCAAGACCACAACTTCGCTGAAAGAGGACTCACCCCTAATCCGCACAAAAGATCTGCCGAAACAACCACACTGAAGGCAATCCACAAGCCGGTCACTTTACAATAAATATATCCCACGCAAGGTACGCTGAGGCTATACTCTAATTTATCGAACCCCGTTTACAAAAACAAAATACAAATACAGACATCTTTATAACATATCAACAAAACACATAAAATGCCTACATTGTCAAATAATAACATCATAGGAAGCCCCAGTGACCATTTGATAGAAAGCGTCCAATATTCCAAAGCTGATCCAACAGAATGAACATTGAGGTTGAACGTCTACACCATTGGCGATATGGCAGACGGGGATAACCATCCCAGGGAAAGAGGGGTAGGGACTTGAATCAACTCTAAACCACCAGAGAAATCATACTGCTAAAATGGACAGTTAAAATGGCCACATTTTATATCGCGTACCCGGGATTCGAACCTGGGTCCTCGGTCTGCCAGGCGAACGCTCTACCATTTGAGCTACGGCGGTGGGTAAATATCCAACAGACCTCACACACAAATGAGGAGTTTTGTCCCGGAAGAGTTTTCAAGAAAAAAAGTAGGTGAATGGTCTAGAGAAGAAGAAGTGTTACACTCGATATGATGTTGGTGTTTTCTATCAGTAGTGGATTCAGCCCCAATGCTGAAGTACTGATGAGTGTAGCTCAGATTCGTTTATTCACGCAACCCGCTCAATCAGCATACAAGTCACAAAGTCGACGTATGAAGTTTTCCACTTTTATTCAGCACACATCAACAACTGCATACAATCGCTTTCCACTTTCAACTTTTACTTTCCAACTCACTATTAACAACTTTCACTACTCTTTTGAAACATTGCGGCACTTAAATAGTCTCTTGATACTCCCGAACACCCTGGATCAATCTCGTATGACGCAATTTAACCAATCGCTTCTAACTTCGTCATTACTGTCTTACGTCATACCTATTTCTTCTCCTTCCGGTAACATTCTCATACTTCGATATCCATCGGGAAGTTTCCATTGATAGTAAATACTCAAAATCTAGAGAATTCTCCAACAATATCGACCAACTAAAATTATCAACGTTATACAAAGCCTCTCCTAACAACAATGCAAACTCAAATCAAAGGTAAATAAACTCCATTATTGAATACTTTGCAAAACGAAACGATTAGATCTATCGTGCGCGTTTCAGACATACTACCATTCGTGTTTCAACGTAACAAGAAGATAGTACAGTATAGTAGATTGATAGAACAGAGTAGAAATGAGGAAGAACAAAGGAGAAAGATAGCGACAATGGGAATTTAAAGCACTAAATTTCCAGAAAATGGGGATACTATTTATACTGAAACCCACGGCACTCCCACTGGGGGATCAACATTGGTCATCCCATTTGAAAGCAGTTGAAGGTTTCAATGAGGCATGGTTGATTAGTGTGGGGACACCAAAATATCATAGTTTTCTGAAAATACACATACATTTATGGGCTATATAAAATTATGGGCGACATAATATACAATTCTAGGCTATATAAAATTATGTGCAAAGCCTTGTTGCAGAATTTGTAAACTGGGGATGAGTCCCTTTCTGATGACTCATTGTTTACGACAATAAAAGGCTGAGGCCAGTTCATTTCAATTAGGACACTTTGCTTCACACTGCAATTCCCAAAGGGAATATTTGCAATTAGCACAAATATTTTTCTCCTTCGCTCACTGGAAAACTCCGAAATATCCTATCACATGCCGTCACGTAGCAGGTGACGAAGGATATCTATTTTCGGCGTTTTCCAACCAGGCCTCTGAGCTACACTTATTTTATTTATTTATTTCAAGAGCTGTTAAAGGCCCTCGCCAATACATGATCCATTAACTCTACCAGCACGACACGCCCACATGCTGACATGGGCACACAGTCTGACGGTCAGACGACTGAGCACAAGACTAGGCGACAGGTAGGGAAAACTCGCCGCTCTACCAACTGAGCTATCCGCGTTTCGACAGGCGACCGATTATCACGGTCATGGTTCAGAACTGAATCGTGTAGGAAACAATCATTTTACCACATGCACGGGAAATTTTGTTTGATTTCACCTTAACGCATAAATACGACAAAGAATTACAACCAAGGATGCATGACTGAATTGTGCATGTACTATACATATTCACAGCTTCATATGTTTTAATACGAAAAACACTCACAAAAAAGCTTGCAAGTTTCCTTCGTCAAATCACGGGCTCGGGCGAAACAAAATTTGGATTTCGACCGAAAAAGTAAACAGGAAACTAAAAACGTGCAGGCGCAGATGCGATCGTTCTAAAAATAAACCTGGGAATCACCACCAACAGTATTTTCGTTGGGTTGCAAAAAAGTCCAACCATACTGTTGGGTTTCGCTGTTTTGATTTTGATTTCAAACGAAAAAGTAAACAGGCTAGAAACTAAGGTCGCGCAGGCGCAGATGCGATCGTTCTAAAAATAAACCGGGGACCCACCACGAAAAAAAAATTCCCTAATAATTGTACGATGCTTTTTATCTGCTTTTGTCATGTAAGTGCAACTAAGTATTTTATAACATAGGATAGCGTAGAAAGTTCTTCCCTGTGTGTATACCGATCTATCTGTTCTGTCTGCTATACTATCTTCTTCTTCGCTAGACCAGTCATCTACCTTTTTTCTTGAAAACTCTTCCGGGACAAGACTCCTTGTTTGTGTATGAGGTCTGTTGGATCAGCTTGGGAATATTGGACGCTTTCTGCAAGGTGGTCACTAGGGCTTCCAATGATGTTATTATTTAGCAATGTAGGCATTTTATATGTGTTTTGTTGATAATTTATAATGATGTTTGTATTCTAATTTGTTTTTGTAAACGGGGGTTCGATAAATTTGAGTACAGCCTCAGCGTCCCCTGCGTGGGATGTCATTATTGTAAAGTGACTGGCTGGTGGAGAGCTTTCGGTTTTACCACTAGGGTTGTTTGGCTCGAAAGAGTCCGCTGGACCTAAAGAAATAATCATGTAATGTAATGTGTGTGTGTGTGTGTGTGTGTGGGTGTGTGTGTATGCGTGTGTTTGTATTTGTAGTGTGTGTGATGTAGTCACATGAGGAATTGCGTCATCGACTTTTTCGACGTCACTGTGATCCCTCACCGCCCCTCCCCCTTCTCCATCCTCCTCTCCCGACCCCGGAATCCCTATGTTAATTTGCATGTTATCGATATTATGGGATGAGATGAGATAGATAAATAAAAACATGTTTGGTTTGTGTTATAGGTGTAAGGCAGAGCACAGCACAGACGCAGCAGTGTTCGGACAAATTCCAACAATGTGTCTTTGCATTTATTGGTTTGCAAAATATCACCGACCCGGTCACTTCTGCCGCGGGGCACCTTGACTGCGAGTAAGTTTACGTCACAAGTATATCAACTAACAATTTAGTATCTCGTATTGCCCCCAGTCGACGTGCGGTGGTCCCGTTGCCCTTGGTTTTAGCCACAAGCTGAGACGGGGATATCCCAAACCTAAAAATAGAATAGAGAATTCTGGGAAATCTGTTCTCGCGAAGATGTGCTCGCTGAAATGAAACGAAAGTTGGGAGAGGAACTGCATATTTCTGGTAGTGAACAAAGGCAGAAACTTGTCAGCAGTATTATCAGCGATGGAGTTATAATGGACGAAGTGCTCCATACCTATGAGGTTGCCTTTGCTCGAGCAAAGAAACTAAAGAAGGATTTGGCCGACGTCATTTCAGAAAAGGATTTCCCTACCCATAATTCCCCTGGGTTTTGAAGTTTCTAAAAAGTTATTTCAGGCCGACGACGCTCTATGGAGCGCAAAGCATGTAAAGGGAAGCAACCGGTTGTACGCGCACGTCGATAGAGACATAGAAGAGAGATACTAACTTGTTAGTTGATATACTTGTGGTTTACGTCGATTACTTAGTTATTCATTGTTTACAGGGTCCAGCGGACTGCAAAGAGCCGAATCAGGATCACAAAATCAAGACCACAACTTCGCTGAAAGAGGACTCACCCCTGATCCGCATAAAAGATCTGCTGAAACAACCCTAGTGGTAACACTGAAGGCACTCCACCAGCCGGTCACTTTACAATAAAGATGCAGGGGACGCTGAGGCTATAACTCTAATTTATCAAACTTCTGTTTACAAAAACAAAATAGAATATAAACATCACTATACAATATCAACAAAACACATACATATAAAATGCCTACATTGCCAAATAATAATATCATAGGAAGCCCTTTCACCTTTGTTCTTTCTCATTCCTACTCTGTTCTATCAATCTACTATACTATCTTCTTCTTCGCTAGACCAGTCACCTACATTTTTTCTTGAAAACTCTTCCTGGATAAAACACAAAACTCCTCATTTGTGTGTGATCGACAGTGGGAATTTAAAGCACTAAATTTCCAGAATTTGGGGACACTATTTATACTCAAAACCCCCCTCCCCCTTCGGGAGGTTTTCGTCGATGTTGTCGTCAGTTTCTTAATTCTCCCGACCCTCCCACTCTTCCCCTCCACCCCCACTTACCCTCACTTAGCCGACCTGCCCAAACATGTGCTCAAGACGATTGGCTGCAGCAGACGGACTTGACCTACTTCCAGTAACTCGCTTCGCTTCGGTTCTAAGTCACAAAGCACTGTCGAGCCCACTTTTCACATCCACAATGGTTGAGTAAGGTCCATTACACAAACCATATCATTTTGGATGTCATACAAGTGATGTAATAAATAAAATATACCAACGAAGTCCTTGTGAATGTAAATCCGCACTACTTTCTCTCCGTGACGTCAGCAGTGGATGCTGTCATTAATATGCAAAGGTAAAAGTTCACGAAAGTCCCACGACATTAAGATCAACAACATAGTTCAAAACGTTAAATCTGGCATAGATAAATCCTTATTTGTTGATGATTTCTCAATCTCAGCGAAGGGTAAAACCTTGGCTGGGGTGGAGCGTCAACTTCTGCTTTGCATAGAAAAAATTTAGGGGTGGGTAGAAGAAAACGGCTTCCAATTTTCGCTTTCTAAAACCGAATGCATTCATTTCCATCGCAAACAGAACCAGGTTTTGAACCCTTCTCTACATGTTTATGGACAACCCATCAAAGTTTCTAAACAAGTAAAATTTTTGGGTATTATTTTTGACAGCAAATTTACTTTTCTGCCGCATATTAAATACCTGAGGGAAAGCTGCCACACAGACTGGGGGTGCAGACAAGCAAACTCTGCTCCTCCTCTATCGTTCTCTGGTACGCTCTAAATTGGATTATGGTAGCATCGTATATGGTTCCGCTAGGAAAGCCTATTTAAAAGCCTTGGATCCAATCCATCATCAAGGTCTTCGGATCTGTCTGGGGGCGTTTTGCACTTCACCCAAGGAAAGTCTACGCTGAGGCTGGCGAACCTCCCTTGGAGATCCGCAGGCTTCAGCTCGCCATGAATTATTTTCTCAAACTTAAAGCAAACCCTGAAAATCCCGCTTAAGATTTTGTTCTAAACCCGTTATTTACACTTAAATACTCCAACAAACCGACAGAAATTCCTCCTTTGGTATCAGAATACGTCTTCACTTTGACACTGCAGGCATAGATGTTGACTCTGTTAATGATGATCAATTGCTAACTGTACTTCCACCTTGGAACCACATCAACCCTATTATCAATTTCAGTCTCACATCCTTCAAAAAGACCGACACTTCCTATAAGCAACTTTATCTCGAACAATGTTCATTGTATAATGGATATGACAAACTTTTTACAGACGAGTCGAAGAAAGGAGACTCAGTTGCTGCTGCGTCGGTCTCAGAAAGACATCTAGACCAGCATTTGCAACAGCGTCTACCTGATTTTTGTTCTGTTTATACAGCTGAGCTCAAGGCAATTCATCTAGCTCTGAAACAGGTTTATCAATCCAAAAGAACCTCGATTTTAATCCTGTCTGATTCACTGTCAGCACTTCAGGCTCTTTCCACGAGAAAGATATCACACCCTTTTCTGGCAGAGATCCATGACCTCCACACAGAACTTGTTTCTGAGGGTAAAAAGATAGTTTTTATGTGGGTACCTAGTCACATGGGCATCCACGGCAATATTGCAGTGGACAAAGCGGCTAAAGAAGCTCTGCATCTAGATTTCCTTTCAGAGATTTTCCAGTTTGTTCCATACTCTGACCTGCGTTGTATGACTGGAGTTTATTGTAAACGGCTGTGGCAGACTGAATGGTCTACTCAAATCAATAACAAATTATTTGAAATTCTTCCAGATTTATCTGCTTCTTTGCCTAACTTTGCATCCACCCGCAAAGAGGAAACTGTTTTGGCTCGCCTTCATATTGGGCATACTTATGTCACCCATAGTTTCCTTTTAAAGGGAGAAGAACCACCATGGTGCTTTGCATGTAACAAATCCTTTTTCATTCGCCATTTTATGTCTGATTGTGCTGATCTGGTTGATGAAAGGGAAAGATATCTTGGTTCAGTACCTTTTAAATTAATGAGGTTTTTAAAGTATGCAATGGTCAGAACCTGTTTCAATTTTTACATGATGTTGGTTTGTTTTATCACATCTAAATCATGTCGTCTTGTTTTTTATTCTTGTTTGGATTTTATTGAAGAGATTTTATTTACATCTTTCAAAATATTTTAAATGTTAACAGTTTAGTCTGATTTTACATAATTTTTTGTGGTCCTGATTCGGCTCTTGGCAGTCCGCTGGACCCTATAAGCACTGAGTATCTATCTATCCCTCTCTAGCATACTATAATACATCGTCATCCCTCTCTCCTACTCATCATACTTCTCTCTCTTATATTATCATGTATACTTCATCATCACCCTTGACCTCATTTTGGCAACAACATCAACAGTATTATTCATTTTACATATCTAACCAAGAAAATCATTAAAAAAATACTATTTAACCAAATATATCCCTTTCCCCCTCATCCAACATCATTCATTCACGTATGCATGCTCGGAGTGCATAGCCACTAAGGAACTGAGATACTGGGCACACACTCACCTTTAAGTCCTCGGCCTGTGAAGTACAGATAATACACAACACCACTCCACAACACAACACACCACAAAACAATACTATCTGCTGAGAGTAGCTGGTTTGTTCAGTACGTTACACTACGCTCATGGAGCATCTCAGCACCGGCGAGGTCACTGAGACTTGGGCGGTCCCTAGCAGAGAATACACACCCTTAAGAAGAGACTACACCTATTCACAAAGAAATGGTGGCAGTCATAATCCTTCCACTACTGCTAAAGTATTCCTTTTCTAAAGCAATATTACAGTACTTTGGTCATTCTTGTCCTGGCGAAGGAGCAAGACCTCGGGTGGTTCTAACACAAGATAACACAACCCTTATGAAATTGACTCTAATTCTATCCTGTGATAGTACAGTCGCACTTCATCCAAAATATCCGTCTGATAGTAAACGCTACCAACTTGACTCTGAGGCCCAAACCTTCTCTCAGTCCACAGTACAAGGCAATCGAGTTTTGTTCAGCCCCCCAATGCCCATCGAGCTATGCGTTCCGCACGTGAAAACCATACATTACTAACATACCTACGCAATACAGACTGCTGATTCAAACTTTGCACACTGCATTATTAGAGATGTGAAACTCTACACTATATACAATCTGATACAGCTTACTCTTAACATGCGTCGAAAACTCGTGTCGTCACACCGAGACTTCGTGTAAAAGCCCGTGTTTACGAAAACACTTCATGGGACTTCGTGAACTTTTACCTTTGCATACTAATGACAGCATAAACTGCTGACGTCACGGACAGAAAGTAGTGCAAATCACATTCGCAAGGAAAATCACTCGCTTCAGAAAGATCCCCACTTACATCCTGTATTAGGGTGAAAGTGAACCAACGACTTATTTTAGTAGGCATCCTAGGGAAGTATCTGCCGATTTCCATTTCGTTTTGTTTTCATTTCGTGTGACTCGCTGCGCTCTGCCTTCAGATGCACGAAGTCAGCTTCGACGAAACCATTATCAGTGCTTGTCACGAAATTCGTGACCTCTGCGCACCCTTCGGCCTTTGTATATCAATACCACCGAGCCGCATAAACTGCTGACGAAATGACAGAAAGTAGTCCCCGCTACGAAACGAAGTCAGAACCAAACTCAAGGAGCGAAAAGGCCCGACACTACAAACAAGTTAGCTTCTTTGAAAAAATAAGCTTTCCTCTGCATCGAGAATAGAATTCAGCAGGTCATTTAGCAATCACCTCGTGAGCTCATACCTACCGCCCTAGCACAGAGGTGCATCTCTGCATGGCTCAACTATTGTACTTTTGCCATTGCAACTGTTGTTCCAGCACTCTGGCAGCACCAACGAAGACGTGCCTGAATGAAGCTGAAGCCCTATGCAGCACCGATGTGGCATCCATGAATAGAATCAATGATATGAGAAATGAAACCAATGCAATTTGTCCTGGTTAGTGCAAACGTTTTTAGTTTTGTCCATCTGTTTTTCATTTGTGCTTTGTGCAACCTACTTGACATGGGACTGATCCGTATTTATACTGATTTCCGTAATTTTTATAAGTCAATGGGTCATTTCTGAGATCGACCCAAATCCGAAGAGAAAATTAAGGGGGGGGGGGGGGGGGGAGGATGGATGGGGAAGGTAGGGTGAGCTTTGGCGCCTTCGCGAGTTCGGTTGTCGGGTCGTTCCGTCATGTTTCACGAAGTACTGCGACGTCATTTATCCAAACTTTGCGCGCGTTTTGATTGGTCACGATCATTGCCGATCTTTGCAGAAGCTGAAAATACTCGTTTTCGGATTCTCCGAGTGCTTGTGCAGTCGTGAAGTCGAAGCAGTCAAAATGGCGAATTACTCTTATCGAGTGTTGACGGAAAATGAAAGTGTTGAGTCCGCGAACATCGACAAGGTTGACAGTGTGAAAAACAAATGGAAAGCGCAATGGCTGTCGGAGAGAGTTGTAGTGAAATACAAGGGCAAGGAGAGATCACAGTTGATCGGCGATTCCATCGCAAAAATCGACGTGCCTGGAGAAGCCAGGAAAGACAAACTGTACTCGCCTGTGAATCGCACCCTGTGCAAGAACATGAGAGGTGCTAGAGGAAAGCGCAAGATAGAGCAGGAAGCAGAACAAGACAGGATTGAAAAGGAGAGAGTCGCTTTGTCTCTGAAGAAGCAGAAGCTGGTCAGCAAGCAGGAAGCCAAGGCAAAACTTGCGTAAGCAGAAAAGACTGCCAGGGTTGCCCACTGGAGAGCTGTCCGTTCACGCAACAATGCAAGACTCCAAGCTCTCTCTGAGTCTGAAGCTCTCAGCCTGAAAGAGAAACCCAAAGATTCGGCAGCCACTGGAACTCCATGGAGATCAACCCGTGTTGTACCTCATCATGCTGCGGTTCAAGTTGATTGTCGAAGTCGTAGACCATCCCACATTGCTTTAGCTCGGAAATCATGGAGCCGCAAGGTAGCCTCTTCTTCTAAAAAGAAGCTGCAGACTCCCACACCCTCCACATCAGCTGTGGTCACTGCTTCGAGACGGGAAACTGTACCTCCAGTCACTGCTAATGGTGTGTCTCCGGGGTTTTGTATTCCCAAGGTGGCCTCTTCTTCCGCCATGAAGGTGGTGCAGACTCCCACCAACAAAAGATCGTCATCTGTGCCCGTGAGTGAAGCTAATGTGGTGCCGGCCCCAGCAAAGAAAAGGCAGGTTTCCAGTGGTGACCTGAGGGATTTCTTCAGCAAACTTCCCAGAGTGTCAATGAAATGAAGAATAAACAGTCACAAAATGAACAGACTTTTCTATGTACAATTTATTTGGTATTTGCACACCCAGCACACAACTATTGATGGCAGAGATCAATCTAAAACAGACATGTGATTTTGGGCGAGTACTTTAAATGAAGAATAAACAGTCACAAAATGAACAGACTTTTCTATGTACAATTTATTTGTATTTGCACACCCAGCACACAACTATTGATGGCCGAGATCAATCTAAAGCAGACATGTGATTTTGGGTGAGTACTTCAAAAAATTTAACTTTTGTTTTGTACTGTAGCTGTTTCAGTGAACAGCCTAGAAAGTTAATATTGTCCTGCTCAGATTGCATCAGATTGCACCATTTGGCTTCCCCTTTTTAAAAACATTTCCGGGGGAGCATGCCCTCGGACCCCCCTAGCTTACTTGGCCTTCAGTTTCAGTATTTTTCACATTTTCCCTTGTCCCATACAAGTCTTGTATTGTACTGTTATTAATGTTTAGTGTGAAAGCGTCAACCAACATTGCAGGCACACAAGAACTCAATGGCAGTGAACTCCAATAATATTATTAACTGATAATAGGGGGAAACACAATTGCAACCGGTGGACCTCGGGCATCATGGCGGATCTCTCCCGGAATTAATCCAAACATTGCGCGCCACTGCGCAAAAGCACAGGACACTGCACTCCTCCTCACCTCAGAATAAGAACATATTTTTGAAATATAAAGAAATGTAAAATCTTCGAAATTTAAACAAAAACAATGCTTGAAAATTGAAATAAAAAAGATAAATTTCTGAACTACACTTCGGTCGAAAAATCGAAACGATCAAAAAGTTGAAAACTTAACCAAATCGAAACCTAACATACTCTTCCGAATGGACACTTTATCCAACTCGAGTGGATAGCACTTTAACGCGAAAATGTTCATTGATGTGCTTTAATTCAAAAGTCACTTTGAGCACACAAAATCATGCAGGTATGGTGGCAGACGCTTCACTCTGGACGACCTTCTGAACGGACTGCTGGGCGGCGGCTCAGGTGGTTCTGGTGAGCAGTCAGGCTGCTGCATAGTGGGTTCAGCGTTTTCCATCTCTGCGTCATGGCTAACTTCGGGCGGCTCGGCCTGGGGATGTACTGGCAAAAGAACGTTCTTGAAGAATGAGGAGATGCGCGTGGTCTTGCGACCTCCTCCATCAGTAGTAACCATGGACCCTTTGCGTGATGTCACCTGCATGGGGATTGGGAAATAGTGGGCACTGAGCTTGTTTTCTAGGTGCTGAAGGACGAGAACTGGGTCTCTGATTTGAATATCAGGTTCTGAGGCTATGCGCTTCAGATCAGCTTAGTCCTTCATCTTTTTCACTTGAGAGTGAAGTTGTAGGCATGTAGTCGGAGATTTCATCGTTCGATGCAACACGAGGTTTTTGATGTAGGCTTGTTGTAAATTCCCTCTAGCGGCTTGTGATCTGACAATACTGTGAAGTGATGACCGAAGAAGTAGATATGATAATGTTCACACGCCCAGACGACCGCAAGGGCCTCTCTCTGTCTGCGAGTATCTGGATTCCACATCGGTTAGGGCACGGCTGGCGTTAGAGTTAATGTGTGATGTATATTTGTTGCGTTGTGTTAGAACAGCTCTGATGCCACAAGGACTTGCATCCACGAGGACTTCCGTTTCAAGGTTAGGGTTGAAGTAAGACATCGTCTTCACTCCTGTCAGTTCAGTCTCCAGACGACTGAAAGTGGCTTCTTGGTCTTCTATATTGCTCTTGATCAGATATCTCAAAGGTTTTCTGAGGTTGGCGTAGTCTGCGATGAAGCGTGAGACGTAATTGGTAAGACCAAGGAAACTCCTCACTCCTTTCACGCTGGTGGGAGCATTCACGTCTTGAATAGCCGTCTCCTTTTTGGGATCTGGTGAGACGCCTGTCTTACCGAACATGAAGCCGTATAACTCAATCTGGTCTTTGTTGAATTCACACTTGTCCTTGTTCAAGGTTAGGTTCTTCTCCAGCAGTCTGTCAAACACCCGCTTCAGAAATTGACCATGTTCTGCTTGGCTCTTGCCGTAGATCAGAATATCATCTGATGTGTTGAGAGAACCAGGAATGTCTGCCAGCAGCTCGGCAATGTGGTTCTGGAAGATCTCTGCTGCCGATGTGACGCCAAAGTTCAGGCGCTTGTAACGGCGAAGCCCTACGTGTGTTATAAAATGTTATCATGTTGCGTGACTCTTCATCCAGCCTGAGTTGAGGTCTAGCTTGTAGAAGACTGTGGCTTGGTTGACCTTTGACAAGATGTCAATCTGAGCATGGTATGACGTGTTCTTTTGATTGCTTGATTCGGAAGACCAATGTCCACCCAGAAGCGAATCTCATCTGGTTTCTTTGGTTTCGGAGTGACGACTATTGGAGATACTAAGGGGTTGGGCCGTCTGCAAACTTTTTTCCAACCTAGTTCCAGTCATTCGATCAAAAAGGCAACCACCGAAGTCGAACGAAGCTCTCCGATGTGTTACGAAATTATGCTTGCATGACTACGACTAGATGACATTAAAAATGATCGCTGTTGCTTCTAATTCTGTTCGATTTACACAGATTAGCATTTCGCAACGGTATACTTTGTTAATATGAGCATAATTATTATCGACCATATTTAATAGTTGCGTTCCTTGATTTGCATTTTGTTAGTTCTCAGCAGTAGGCTAATAATAGCATTCCCCATTTCCTGCCTAGAACCAAGTAGACACTGTTATACAGTATACATAGGCTTAATCTACCTTATATATTATAAGTCAGTCTCCGTGCAGCGAAGAAGCTCACTAGATGAATATAATTATTAGACCTGTATTGTTTGTTTTATACGTAAATAAATGTATAAACTATATCATTCTAATTAATAATATTTAGGCCAATACTTTTTAATATTCAAATCTTTAAATTTCCGGAGAAGGTCGAGTAGGCTAAGCGAATTTTTGTTTTGTTTTATACAACTCGAGATCAGAGTTACATTAATAGTTACAGTACTCCTCTCTTAAGGTGACTCCCCACGGGACCAAATTTTTGTTTGATCTTATCTGAGGGGCACCCTAAACAGTCCTCTGATAAGATCAACTACCAGTAAAAAACTTGATCTTATACGAGGTGCTAAATTTTTGTGTCGTGTGACAGTGTGTGTGTGGGTGCGAGTGCGTGTGTGTACATGTGTGCACGTTGGTGCGCGCGTATGCATGTATGCATTACTGTATATGTATTTTTTGTGCGTGTGTATGATGCATAAGCACACACTCAAACACTCAAACGAACGGATGCAAGCATGCATACACATACACACACTCTCACACACACACACACACAAACACATTGATGCGCACGCAGTGACAGACTTACCAGCACAGCGTCCCACGCTATGTGAACAGGAAATGACATCATAAGGAATATATGACATCATCTCAAAACAGGAAGTGACCTCATAAATGACGTCATTTGTGACATCAATTTCTCTTAAGCAGTAGTCTCCTCCATTTGGGAACCAAAACGGGGTTGACGTTATCCGAGGTTTTCCCTTATGCCAGGTGACGCTAAGCTAGGAATTCTAAATGGTACAAAGAAGGTGTTGGGCCGGGACTTGATCTTATCCGCGTTGTGACCTTAAACGGTAGTGACGTTAAAAGAGGAATACTGTAGTTAGTTATTCATTGCTTACAGGGTCCAGCGGACTGCAAAGAGCCGAATCAGGACCACAAAATCAAGACAACTCGAGATCAGAGTTAAATTAATAGCTAATTAGTTATTCATTGCTTACTGGGTCCAGCGGACTGCAAAGGGCCGAATCAGGACCACAAAATCAAGACCACAACTTCGCTAGTAGTAGTAGTAGTATAGTTATTTAGTTAAATCACAAGTATATCAACTAACAAGTTAGTATCTCCCTTCTATGTCTCTGTCGACGTGCGCGTACAACCGGTTGCTTCCCTTTACATGCTTTGCGCTCCATAGAGCGTCGTCGGCCTAAAATAATTTTTTAGAAACTTCAAAACCCAGGGGAATTATGGGTAGGGAAATCTTTTTCTGAAATGACGTCGCAGGACTCTTCGCGATTGGTGCATGGCACACGAGACCCACGCAAAATGGCGTCACAAGAAGATTGGTTAGATCTGAATTTGACCTCGCATGCTGCTGGAAAACAATGCAATTTGAATTTTCTTTCAAAAATCAAAAGAGAGCGAGACCACAACAAAGTACAACGAGCCAAGGCGACGCAAACACTCAAGGCCGACAGAACAAAATGCACACAAACTACAAAAGGTAAGTACCCGTGACCATATACAATAAAGTAGGCCTAACCACCATTGCAAAATAGGATTGATCATCACCATGATTAAATTTGTCCACCCCACCTTCTAATCGGTACGGTATCGTACATATGCTCAAATCATCATATCTTTGACAGAACTTGCATGTGCGTTATACAGTGTGATTCAAGCGATAAATGAACCATCACATCGAAGCGATCTGAGCAGCTGAATCTATGACAATGGCGAACAATCGTTCACTGAGACTCACGATCGCCTGCACTGAGCTCACATACATGTGTGCATGTTTCTATAAATCCATCGTGTTCTCCTTCGATAATTGAGCAAAGCCTTTGTTCACTACCAGAAATATGCAGTTCCTTTCCCAACTTTCGTTTAATTTCAGCCAGCACATCTTCGCGAGAAATGGCGACCATGGCTAGCTAACCGTAGCTAGTTATCAGTTACTTCCCTTGAACAGATTTCCCAGAATTCTCTATTCTATTTTTAGGTTTGGGATACCCCCGTCTCAGTTTTTGGCTAAAACCAAGGGCAACGGGACCACCGCACGTCGACTGGGGGCAATACGAGATACTAACTTGTTAGTTGATATACTTGTGGTTAAATCTTTAATTTATTTATTTGTTTTGTTTGTTTGTTGTTGTTGTTTTTGTTGTTGTTGTTGTTGTTGTTGTTTTTGTTATTATTATTATTCCTACTAAAAAAAAAAAAAAAAAAAGGATAGTGTGCTGCTGTGCGTGCTCAATGGTGTAAATATGTATGAGGCGCCATTTGTAAATTAAATGGTTATTGTCATTATATCTATAGAACATACATTTTACCTGTATAAAAGATATGGTATAATTATAAAATGAATTATATACCTATAAAATACATTCTATAGCAATACAACACTTTTTATAGCTATAAAGCAACATTTTTATAGCTACAGACTACATTTTACGATATACAAGAGATCATACATGAATCGTCACGCCGTTTGTAAATATTAAACACAAAAAAACTATTTTATTGATAATCAAAACATTTTATAAGTAACCAATTCATTTTATCTATAAACAAAACATTTTATAAGTAACCAATTCATTTTACCTATAAACAAGTCATTGTATCTATAAACAAGTCATTGTATAGCAAAAACGATCTATAAAACTTCCTTTTATCTGTAAACACTTCATTTTATAGCAACAACGAGCACTTATATCTATAGAATACATTTTATAACACGTACAATGAATTGTACCTGTAGAATGAATTCGCGACAATTATTTTCCAGTCGGCGCCTTACAATAATTTTATACTAACTTTCTCATTGTATAACTGCTTCTCTCCCTTCGATTATTGCTGATCCCAGGGAAGCAACTCCATCCTCGTGTAGACTACTTGTAAACTTCTAAGCGACTCAACATGGTAAAGACCATTAAAGTCTACTACAAAAAATGGCAAGGACCATACTAGTGTATTATATAAATTGGCGAGGACCATACTAGTGAAATGCTGATAAAACATCAGCGACATCATTGTCTGTCTCGACTGTTCCAATTATTTTTTGGTCGTCTTGAAAATCTATCGATAAGCACGAAGGCAAACCAGCTTCCATCGTAACTGTTACCTTGGAGATTGTTGACATTGCGGGAAGTCGATATAGGCCTAGCGGGAATTCCCTACACGCGCCGTAGCTATCTAAATTTAGCTTATGCAACGTCACTTCCACATGAAAATGCGAGAGCCCAGCGCATACGTGCAGGAGGGGGGGGGGGGGGGCCTTTTTTTGTTGAATTAGTTGAATGTACCTATTAACCAATCGTCCCCTATACGCTTAATGAGTCCGGGGACGTAAATTTTAATTTAAAAAAAAAAAAAGAAAAAAAAACACGTCAGCCATCTTTACGCACCGCATAGCAACTTTGGGTCGCTTAGGCGTGACGATTCGTGTATGATCTCTTGTATATCGTAAAATGTAGTCTGTAGCTATAAAAATGTTGCTTTATAGCTATAAAAAGTGTTGTATTGCTATAGAATGTATTTTATAGGTATATAATTCATTTTATAATTATACCATATCTTTTATACAGGTAAAATGTATATTCTATAGATATAATGACAATAACCATTTAATTTACAAATGGCGCCTTATAAATATGGTCAGTGACGTTTTTTTTTTTTGCTGAAGTTGGGTGTAACCCGAAATATTCAGATGGTGTTACTGGTTATTTTTTCTTATAGATTTACCAAAGTTTTCAGATGATTTATGGAATTTCCGCCTGCCACGCAACATTTTTTAAATACGTGTTTCTCATTAAAATACATATCATTGAAATACATACAACTAATTTACTGTATCAATTAAAAAGAATAATATTGGTTAAATAAATAATTGCTTTGGGTGCTTGCAATAAAAATGTCACTGTTTTTTGAGACCATTATAAACTTGCTTTGCCTTGTGCTGAAGGGACATCAACATATCCATAGCGCTTTGAAGTTTTGTCATGGTTTTATTGTTGATATAGATGTGAAATCGTTGTGTGTGTGTTTTATGTGTTATGTATTGCTTTTGCTCTTTATTCCTAATTGTGTCAGTATATTAATCATCATAAAATAATAATACTAACTGCTTCAAAATGCGAATCTCGACTTGACTTACATCTTGAAGCTGTGCAGATCGAAACAGAATTAGATCTAGAAGCAACAGCGGCTATTTGTATGCACGGATGTTTTACCACAGGCTCTAAAGTCTTTTCTTTTGTCTTTGTAAACTCGTGGTCCTCCTACATACGTACGTATTATAGTATGTAATTGAGGCCTACGAAAGACGAGACTTCCCAGCCTGTGGTTTCATGTAGTCCTGCCAGCATTCGCTCGTAAAACCTCGGAGAGCTTCGTTCGACTTCGGTAATTGCCTTTTTCGGCGAATGACTGGAACTAGGTTGGAAAAAACAAGTTCGCGGTCTACCTTTTCGATGATGTCGAGTTTCCCGAGTCGCTTAAGTTCTGTTTTTACCTTCTTCCTCATGTGAAAAGGAATACGACGATGAGGTTGGGCTATGGGCTAAACTGACTGATCAGCATAAAACGTGATCTTGACATCCTTCAGTTGATCACCGTGGTGGTGACGTTGATGTCGATGTGGCAAACGTGTAAAAGAGGAGCTCAAGTTTTTGTGCCTTATTGGCACTGAGGAGATTACCACATCTGGCTTGTGGAGTAGACTGTACAAGATAGAAAGTTGTGGTGACTTCGACCTTCTTGTAGGATACTGTTGTTTCAAACGTGCCGCTGACCCTGAGTGGTGTGCTTGTACCATAAGCAAAGATATCGATCGACGTTGGCGTAATCCTGATCGCTGGGGTGTTGAGATTCTTGAACGTTTCGTGGTCGAGGATGTTGACCGGTGCGCCTTTGTTGATGAAAAACGGAATTGATTTACCGTACTTCTGTTGGTTGACTTTTGGTGTCTCGCCTGTAATGGAAGAAGCACTGTAAGCGTATTCTGACCCTGAGTGTTCTGAGTATCTGAGTCTGACGAATGTTGACTGGGTGGATTGTCCTGTGTGTTCACCATGCGAGCGTCATGTGAAACGTTGAAACGACTTTGAGGTCTGGAGCGGCAAACCTTTGCAAAATGGTCCATTTTTTAACATGATTTGCACTGTTTATCGCGAGCAGGGCAGTTCCTTCTTTAGTGAGAGTGACCTCCACACCACGCACAAGCACTGGTCGTGCCTCCGTGTCGGTTTGACCATGACGTTTGACCACGATTTGGTTGATGCGATTGTTTGTTCTGAGAATGAAATCCACCGTGAATGTTGCTTTGACGTCCTCCTCGCTGTGGTGGCTAGTTTCTGTAGACTGCATGGACAGCCTCTTCTGCTTCCATCTTTGTGGCCTGTATGTCTGAAATTTCAAGCGATCTTGCTGTCTTGAGAAGATTTGTTTAAGCTCATGTCGTCACGGAGACCTCGACGGCGCAGACGTGTTGAGATACAGCCTTGCAAGATCTGACTCTTTTGAGTCCACGATCAGTGTCGGTGAAGTTACAGGTTGCATAAAGAAGGCTGAGTCGTGTGCAGAAGTTGTCGACTGATTCACCAGGCTCTTGTTTCGTCTGACGAAATTTGAAGATTTCAAACTCAACATTCTTCTTTGGTTCGAAGTAGGACGACAGAGATGCTTTGATTTTAGCGTATGCAGCGTCGGCGTTATCCTCTTCTCCTTTCTGTGCCGCCGAAAATGATTAAAAAAAAAATGTCAAAGACATCCTCCCCAGCATAGTGAAGCAGTATAGCTTTCTTTCTGGCCCCTTCGGTGATATTCATGGCTGTGAGCAAAAATTCGGATCTCTTTAAGCATTTAATTCATCTTTGGCATATTGTGTGCTCAGAGCAAGATGAAAAAACGACAAACTTGTCAAAACTTTAAAGAGCTGTAGCCATGTCGAGAGGTGCAGCCTTGGAGGAATAATATAGGGAGACGGCGTGACCTAGTATTCGCTACTAAGGGGACTGAAGCCAGAGCACGTGGGAGTTGCCACGCCCATCTAACCCAAAACATGGATTGTGTAGTTTAATCGTATGGTATTTCGCCACCAAGTTTTCACACGAGTGCGCATTTAATTGTTAATATTATTTATTGGTGGTGATGTTCAGGGTAAGTTGTGCATATTAATGTTGTCCTATTGTTGATATAACCAAAATTATGTATTTTTTACATTATTGTAACCTGTTATTATTACTTATTTATTAAATATTTTTAAAAAAATCTTTTTGATGTTCTTTGGTTTATTATTATTAGGGATCTGCTTATCTTTATTTAGGGGTGTACTTTCCGCATTTGTGAACATAATAAATATTGGTTAACTCATCGATAGTGTGCCTTTACTTTTAATTAAAATTACTTTTATTTTTAAATTATTTTTTTCCTTCCCATTTGTTTATTTTGATTTGAATAATTATTTTGTATTATAGTTTTCAAATGCTCCCAGTGGGTTTTAAATAAATGTTGATGCTTTAAATGTCTAAATCACGAAAGTATAATGAACAATAAACTAAAGAACATCAAAAAGATTTTTTTTAATATTATTCAGCAGTTACAACCACAATAGCAATTATCATTGTAGCTTTGCACCAGGCTGTTGTAAATGCTTTTTTTTAAATACATTTTTTGTTTTCTGTTATTCAAAAGGTGTTTAAAATATGTATAGTGAATGTTATAGTGTGTTTAGAACAACAGAGGCAGTATTATTTATTTATTTATTTATTTATTTTGTTAATGCTTGCAGTAATAAAGTTTGACAAATACACCTTAAATTCACATTTCATTCAGTAATTTGCTTTAGTGAAATGTGTGCTCCTCATGCCAAAAAGTAAAGAACACTGAAAGTCAGTAATTTAGCTGATGGATAGCTGATAAATCAGGATCCAATTTTTATTTTCTTTATAAAGCCTTTTTTTCCCAAAGACAATTAAATTAAAGTAAACACATTACATACACATGTAATAAAAGTAATATTAGTATAACAGTGTTATGGAAATGCGCATAAAAACATATAGCAGATTGATCAATTATCAGGGACTGAAGCCCATAGCTCTCCTATCTGCCAATCTCTCTTTAAAAAAAATAAATAAATAAAAGACGTGCCATTTTCCTTGCAACCCAGTCACAGTAAAAACTGTTGAAATCACATTTATAAATAAATTACCAATCGAATTGTGACAATTTCCTTGCATTACAGATATATTTGTAATTAAACCAACATGACAAGCTTTCAAAAGATACAGATTAAATAATAATTAATAATAATAATAATGTGGTCCCTAGACAGCCTCTTTGTTTTCAAAACACCACCAGAAAACAAAAAGCAATATTGATGATTAGTATGTGTAGGAATTTCAAACATGCAAAATATGCCACAATTAAAGTTAAAATAAAGACTTTAAAAAAACATTTATAAAAATGGCAATCCCCCCCCCCCCCCCCCCCCAAAAAAAAAGGGGTTATAGTTTATATGTATTTAACAACAATAAGCCTGATCAGTATTGACAATCAGTCCTTACATTTGTTTATTATATTTCATAATATAAATTATGACTAAATGTTTTCTTTACAATCAATAGCCATGTAACCAAAAGTATGTACCCCACCAAATTTACCTCCATCCTCACAATAAAACTGTCATACCACGTTATGTACGACAACGAGCAGAAGCATGGAATAGAGAGAACTTTTTTTTAAAAAACTTTAACCTCTATGCACAGTTCACTTTTTGTTTGTTTGTTTGTTTAATTATTGCTTAAGGTCCAGCCGACTACGCAGAGCCATATTAGGACCAGCACAGTTCACTTGCTTTCCGCTTGATTGTAGAAAGGCAAATAGCAGCATTAGTATTCACATAATTATACAAATAGCTATAGTAGTTGTAATAGCATTTATTATTGTTATTTATTACATTATCTAGCACTTAAGTGCAGCTTCATTTCAAATTGTCTGCAAAATGTGTTACATGAACATGTACAATCAATCTCAACTCAAGTTACTGGCCACTGAAAATTACTAATTTTGTGTGAGCATGGCGACTCAGTGTTTTTTTAGATTTATTCAAAAACATAATTGAGTTGCAGTGTTTACCAGCATAATGATAGCGTACTTGCAAATATTTTTCAGCGATAGCTTTGATCAATAAAATCAGATGATTATCTGCTGGGTCACATTCAAGCATGTGCTCATCAAGAGTCTCAAAAATTGTTTTGCCTAAAAAGGTCTTCAAAACAGACTGCAGCAGATCATGACATGATACTGTGCTAAGTTTTCCATCAGTCAATGCAACATTTCGTCGGAAAAACCTTTCACAAGTAATGCAAATTTCGATTACATCTTTGGATGGACAGACAAGACCCCCCTTTGTCTTATGCTTAATAAATGCATAAATGTTGTCATCAGCATCATCATCATTCACACTTAGGGCAGAAATACACTTTTCACATGTAAGCCTGTTTTTCAGCTGAAATACAACAAATCCTGATATATAAGCAACAATTTTTTCTGTGCATTTAGCTAAATGAGATGGATGGGGAATGTACGCATAGTCATGATCTGCAGTTTCTCTAACATCTGGATCAACAACTCGACTTCTGGACACTGTCTCATTTATCTGTGTCACTGAGGGTGGATCCAGAGTACAACTGCTTATGTAACTGCTAGAAGCAGTTAAAATTGGTACAGCTTCCAAAGGTAAGCAGTTGCCACGAGACACATCCTGCAAATCACTATGGACAAGGATTTTTCTATAAGCAGCACTAAATTGTCTACTTGTTGGATTGTTATTGCAGCCGCCAAGTCGTCGAATTTTGCCAAAAAATAATTCAATGTGATCTTGACTTATTTTAAATAAACAAAGAAATTTCATTGCAAATTTTGAAGACATCACAAAGTCGTACAGGCGAAATGTATTGTCAATACACATCAAAAAGCCTAAAAAGCCAGTTTTTCTGTTTGACTCAAGGATAGGCCTTCCATTTGGTAACTCCATCAATGATGAAATGTAAGATCTTGCATCAATAAGAAATGACTGAATAGTGAGATAATTACATGGCTGGAGTGGGCTTTTTAATCCTTTAGCTTTTAGATTTCGAGATGTCAATACATCGAACAGACCATTGACAATGCGAATAAATTTTACGGTTGGTACACAGCCAATAAAGCTAGCCATATGCTCTTGAGCACAAAATTCAAGGGAAGACGCAACAGATTCACTCAATAATTGAGCTGCCAAATTTACGTTCATTTTATTTTTTGTCCAAAGCAAATGTTTAGGCCGCAATTTGTTTGCTAGATGTAGGTTTTCATCTTGCTGCAACTGATTTAAGTTTTCAATGAATTTCCAGTCCACAATATTTCCATCCCTGTCTACTAAACGCTTTTTGTCTCCCAGTGTATTTCGTACCAATTTGAGCATATGGCAAGGGTCTAAAAATATTAGAACATTTTCATTTGTGACTGGATGAGCAAAATAAGGTTTAAAATTTTTAATGTCTAAATCACAACCCAGACTTTTAACCATACAAACGTTTGACGCACAACCATCCAATGTTAATGAAGCAATAGTTATTCCAGCATCATGCAGTTTACGAAGAAACTCACGTGTAATGTTAGCACGTTCAATGCCACCTAGTCCATCAATAAGAAAATAACCCACAGGCATTTTGAAACTGTCATTGATAGCAACTACCATAAATGTTAGTGCTTCTTTTGCTACTGGCAGGCTGTCATCATTTAGCTGAGTACCCAAATCGATGTACCCATGATACTTTTTTCCATCCCATTCAACATGTTGACGGATAGCCATCTCATCCATCACCAAAGAGCAAACTAATGCTTTGCCACTGGCAGACATATGAAGAGCTCGTGCACGTAATGCCGCAAAAGCATCTGATGTGTAGCCTGGCTGGCCTTGTACCCCTTGAAACCATTTTTCAATGGTTCTTGGGTGTGGAAGACAGGTATCAAACATCTTACGTACATATCGGTATGCATGTGGAGAATAGAAATATAAAGTCAGTGCAAAGCTTCTAAGCTCTGGAGAGTATCTGTTGGATGTAGATTGGTTTAAACATTTGGCAATTCTTCTTTTGAGGAGATCATTTATCCCACAGGCAGAACTTTCTAGGACTGACAAACTTTCAGTTGAAATAAAGTTATGCTTTTTTAGATCTGCAATAATTCTTGTAAGAGATGCATTTTTCTTTAAAAGTCTACGTTTTGTTTGTAGCAAAACTTTGATCCTTTTCCGAGAACTCTGCAGCTTTAGCTCAGTTTCAACAAGTTTACGTTTTAATTTAGATTTACGTGGTGTGTCCTCTGGGTTGTCTGCGGGAGGTGGGCTGTTGGATGGTGAGGGGTTGGTGCAGGTTGCTGGGGAGTTTTCGGGTGCGGTCGAGGTTGAGGCTGCCAAGTCAGAGGTTGTGCTGATTTCAGTGGATTGAGCATGTCGTTCTTTGGGGGGTTTTCTGTGTTGTACTTTTTTTTTAAGGTAGGAAGGAAATTCATCAAACACACTTGGAACGCAATTCTCTCTGATGCGCACTTTCGCTAAACTTGTGCGGTCTATATCCCTCTCTGCAAAGTGTTTCGAACACACCACTGCATTCTTTGAGGGAATAAAGTTTTTCCTGCGCAATGCTGACACCCATTTCTGACGCAATTCAGGATTGGCAGGAAATCTGCAAAAATAAATATATCATTATATATTATATTTGTTTTTTTTTTTAGTCATTATTTTTATTATTGTTCTGAAATATATTTTGTATTATTATTTCCATATATATATATATATATATATATATATATATATATATATATATATATATATATATATATATATATATATATATATACAACGTTATTATCTCTTATGAGAAATTACATTGTGGTGCTTAATACATACATTTAAAACACACACACATACACACAAGCAGCAGCTCGCCCATTCAAGTACCAACATACCCCAATACGTACAAGGCACAAACACACATACATTCACTCATTAACCTTGGAGTGATATTGATTTAGGGATGAAACTGTTTTTCATTCTTACTGTTCGAAACTTTGTCACACGATATCTCTTCCTGATGGTAGGAGCTGGAAGTGGGGCGCAAGAGCATGGGTATTGTCCAGTAAAATAGTTGTGGCCTTTCATACAACTAGTCTCTCATATAACACACACAGATTCTCTTGTTTCACACCCACAACCTTTCCACAGACATTCACCACTCGATCTAACACCTTTCTGTTTTTCAAACTCAAACTTCCATACTAACAGATAAAAGAATAAGTATATATAAATTCAGAACAATAATAAAAAATGATAAAAACTAAAAAATATTACTCTAATTGTAGAATACCGATTAAATCAAATGCTGAATATTAACATTAGAACATTCTTCTGCACCCTTAACTAAAATTTTAAATTGCAATCATTTTAAAACAATTACAGATGCACTGCACTCCAAATTTATTACAATAATACATTTACTTTGGTGAAAGACTTGTAGCATAAAACATTAACAGACACTACATACACTAGTCATTACTTTAATTTTATTTATTTTTCAATTTATGTTCTGGTTTATCACACATTGTTTCCACTTTTCCTCTGGTTAGTGTCATGATTAGTAGCCTAATTATGTATACATACAAGCTGTGCTTCTTGCAAAAAAAAATTAAGCAACTATTTGTATAAGGATAGGTAAAAAAAATAGTAGTTTATCTTTAGTTATAAATGTTATTACATGTACTGATGTAGGCTACATTCATTCATTTTGTTGTATTACTTGTAATATTAATCAATCGTATTGTTAACAAGGCTTTGTTGAGACCTGTCTTGCCATGTCCCATAACTTTTAACAAACATCTAACAAAAAGGTTAATTCAAAAACAAAAAATAATTTTAACAGATCATGGTGCGAAGATCCTTTTGCCTATTTTTTTTAAAACAGAAATTGCAAAGTGTTTGTGTGATTGACAACACATTTAATCTACTGTGATAATTACAGTTAGCTTTAGTTATAAATATAATGGAACACATAGGTTAACTCCAAAACAACAATATTTTATTAAAAGATCATGGTGCAAAGATCCTTCAGCCTATTCTTTGTAAATAGAAATTGTTGTGTAATAATTTTCTTCATTCATTAAGTTACTAAAAGATATATATATTACAGTTTACAGGTTTAATTATTGTGGAAAGTGATAGTGTGATTGACAACACATTTAATCTACTATAATAACAAGTGATAGTGTGATTGACAACACATTTAATCTACTATAATAATTATTACTTTCGATTTTTTTCAAGAATAATTACATTAATTTTGTTTGTAGTAGCTGAGCAGCAAACAACATACATGTGCAATAGAACCAGCGACCATAAACAGCATACAAAAACAATAACATTAACAGCAAACACCAACTTCTCTTCAACAACAAAAACTGATAAAACAAAAATAAAACTTTTTGAATATCGGCTTGCTTTTTGCTTATAAATAATATACCAGGCATATCTCTCACGAGTTTTTTACAACTTGTGACAAAATACCCCAACACTAACAGTAGATTAACAGGTCAGAACAAGACTCACACAGTGCAGATCTATCTCAAACAATCAATACTAGACAATAGCCTAAAATAGTAAGCAGAGCTCAAGACCTAAATAGGTCTATTAATTAAGTATTATAAATACACACATGTCTACTTCATTACGTGCAATATTGTACTTCTGACCGTTAATTAAGCGTTAGTGTAACTTTCCTTCTTATCAGAAACCTACACCAGGATCAAACTATCACTCGGTGCTCTCGAGTGTTAAATTAAAATAGCCTACAATCGTAACAATGATCATGATACTATACATGAGATGGCGACAGACTCGCAATGAATGAATGAGAGGTGACGAGTTTTCAGGGCCCATCATGGTCATAACAAGAATATAAAGAATAAAAATCAATATAAATTGGCCCAAAAAAGGTAATACTTACAAATGAAACGTCACTCCCAACTTCCGATCTCTTTCAGGACGATTAGTACATCCAAAAGCTGAGCACGCTGGCATGGTTTGTACTGCGCTTGTAGTCAATCTTTTGGGTTGGACAATATGGCGGACGTCGCTTCCGCGTTGGCTTCAAATTTATGACGTCACGCCGTATCCTCTAAAAATAATTCATCCAAGGGTGCAGCAGTGTCCGTGTGTATGGTGCAACAAAGACAGCGTGGCGTACTTGTCACATAGATCTGTGTGTTGATCTAGTTTCTTTTTCTTCTTCGTCGGAAATTCTCGTCCCCAATGTAATGTTGCTAATGTTTAGTGTGAAAGCGTCAACCAACATTGCTCGCACACAAGAACTCAATGGGAGTGAACTCCAATAATATTATTAACAGATCATAGGGGGATACACAATTGCAACCGGTGGACCTCTGGCATCATGGCGGATCTCTCCCGGAATTAATCTAAACATTACGCGCCACTGCGCAAAAGCACAGGACACTACACTACTACGCGACATTGCTTTTGGGTCATAAATTCAGATATTAGAGAAATGGAAATGTATTTATTTTGCGACCTTGACATTTGTCTTAAACAGAAAATGAAAATCTCAAAATGCAAGTAAAAATTCTTTGTATTGATGTTAGAAGAGAGATGCAATTCTTTCCACTTTCTTTGACATTCTGGTTAATCAGATTTTCAATAAATGACATGTAAAAAGTGACATTGACCTTTCTTCTAGGTCACTTGCCATGCTTTATTTCACTTCCATGTATTTATCGTACAATATCCATAAAGTGTTTGAATGTTATTTCCAAAATTATGGGGGAAATTCACCACATACATACACATAACTTATATGGTAACTGTGACCTTGACCTTTGATCAACAAAATAATTATGAATTTGAGCATAAATTGCACATCGGTAAACACTTATGTGACAACAATATATTGTACTTTATTCGTTTTGCTGAGTGATACTCTCATAAATAAATATTTAGTGACCTTAACATTTGACCTTTGGGGAAAAAAGCAATCTTTTCAAAGTTGACCACGTATTTCAAAAATAAATTAATTACTGTCAATGAGATTTGCGTTTTAATGTCATTGATTTCTAAGAGACATCTTTCAAAATCTCCATAGCCAACTGCTGCATATAGTGCACGCCCACACAAATACAAACACGCACACACGTATACAATTCTACATGGGTATATAAATCGAGGCAAAACATCATACAATGTACATTAAAACATCAAGAAATTGTGCAAAAGTCATGCTATGTGAACAACTGAGGTCACTGGTACTGAGAGGACAGCCTCCGGAAAGAAGCTGTGTCTAAACCGACTGGTTCTAACTTTTAATGCACTGAAGCGTTTGACTGACGGGGGGAGTTCGAACAGGGGGTTGACTGGATGAGATGGATCGCCAATGATGCTGCTGGCCCTTCTAACCAAACGCGTGCGGTATATAAACGCGAGGGATGGTAAATCGTAACCAATGATTTTAGCCGCGCATTTTAAAATTCTTTCAAGTTTAAACTTTTCGCTCGAAGTGGCGCCTCTAAAACAGACCGTGATGCCGAAACACAGAATACTCTCAATCACGGAACGATAGAAGTGCGCGAGTATCGTCTGGTTAAGTCCGAGCCTCTTGAGCTGCCTCAAGAAGTGGAGGCGCTGCTTGCATTTTTTGCTGATGGACATGCTGTTGTTGTCCCACGACAGGTTGCTAGAAATGATCGTGCAAAGAAAAATCTAAATGAGCCAACCTGTTCTACGCATTCACCATTGATCGTGAAAGGTGAAATTTGACTTTATTTCCTGTGGGTCAATGACCATTTATTTTGTTTTAGAAACATTGAGCTCAAGGTTGTTATCCGAGCACCAGTCAACAAGCAGCCAGATCCCTTAGCGATATGCAATTTCATCTTCAACGGAGATGAGATCATCAATTGTAATGTCGTCAGAGAACTTGACAACTAGAACAGATGGATATGACGACCAACAACCGTTTTTGACGATGCGGATATAATTGTACATCAATAATTTCAGCCTCAATGAAATACACATAAATGATTGTATGTTTTGTTGAAGTTGTTCTTCTTTGCACCAACCATTGTTTTCCCATCCATACCGTGACCTCTTGCCTCATTGGTCGGACAAGGTGATCCCCAATATGTTTCAAATACTATGACCCTATGAACCACCCCTCTCCCCTCCCCCACTCCCCACCTTCCCGAGGAATCCAATAAAGCGGAAAGCGGAGGGTAGGAGAAAGAAATGGGGGCGGGCCATGGGAGAGCAGGAGGGGGAGGGTAGTCAGCGTTCAACCGCAAACGGCCCGGGAAACTAAGCTTACATAGTATACCCGACTATTGGTCAGTTTTAAAAGATGCATGTCAAAATAATATGTTGACGTTGTTGTGTGTGTGTCAAACAGCTTGCGCAGCGAACTTGTTTATGTGTCTGAAGCCGATCGCCGATGTGGTCGGGGGCGTCAGTTCAAACAACACTTTCACGCTCCAGCAACTCCAGCAGTTATGCCAGTAAGTTACAAACCCTTGCAGGTCAGACAAAAAGTTTAGGTAGCAACTTGTTTTGCACTGAGGGGCGGGTGTATGTGTGAAGTAGTTTGTTGCTCCCGACCATAAGCTGTGGATGGGCCGTAGTGGAGTTGAAAGTATTGTAATTGTGTTCTCATAATATTGTACTGTGCCTAATAATTCTTCATTCACACTATTTTTTACTTGACCTCCACATGAGCCAAGTTTTCTGCGTCTCACCAGTTACATGATCCAAGTTTTCTGTGTCTCACCAGCCCCGAGACCATTGCAGATGGTCGCAGAGTAAAAACAGCTGTCTGGTTAGAATGGCGAACATATATAATTGAGACATATATTCAAAACAGTGGTGCACATTAGCAAGAGAGCGACAGTGTAACGCGATGGTTTGACGCCCTCACCATTATCTGCAATAAGATCTGGCAGGGGAGTGGCCTACACCATAGACCCAGTCGCTTGTCATCACTCTTCCCCAAAAGGGTAATCTTCAGGAGTGTGAAAATTACCGCACCGTTAGCCTAATCAGCCCTCCTAGCAAGGTCCTCCCGGAAATAATACTCAACAGGTTGAAACCACCAGCTGAACAAATCATAGCTGAAGAACAAGCAGGATTCAGAGCAGGGCGAAGTACCACTGAACAGATTTTCAACCTCAGAATAATTTGCGAGAAATATCTACAGCACCAACAACATCTATATCATGTGCTTGTAGACTTCAAGAAAGCGTTTAACCGAGTCTGGCATGCAGCTCTGTGGAGCAACCATGAGAGCGCACAACATCAGCAAACTTATTGAAGTCATCAAAAGCCTGTTTGACAAGACTATCAGTCCAGTCCTCCACAACAGAGCCATCGGAAACTGGTTCAGAACAACAATCGGTGTGCGTCAAGATGCCTACTCTCTCCAACACTCTTTAACATCTTCCTAGAGCGCATCATGTCAGATGCCCTTGCAGATCATGAAGGCACAGCCAGCATAGGGGGTAGAGCAATCTCCAACCTCCCTTTTGCGGAGGACATTGATGGATTGGCTGGAGAGGAACAAGAACTTGAACAGCTGGTACATAGGCTTGACACCACCTCCAGAGCCTATAAAATAGAAATAAGTGCAGAGAAGACCAAAATGATGACCAACAACTCCAATAGCAAACACGGACATCATAGTCCAAGGCCAATCCCTCAACACAGTGCACAGCTTAAAATATTTAGGAGCCATTGTATCAGACAATGAATCCCGACTGGAAGTCCTCTCCAGGATCGTACAAACCACTTCTGCTGTGACAAGGTTGAAGGCCATTTGGAAAGACAGGACCATCAGTCTACATTCCAAGGTAAGGCTGCTGCGCTCCCTTGTCATCTCCATCTTTCTATACCCTTGCGAAACATGGACCCTCACAGCAGATCTACAAGGAAGAATAACAAGCATGAAGATGAGGCGCTACAGAAGACTTCTAGGCATTTCCTATATTCAGCACAACACCAGCGACGAAATCCGACAGACCATCACACAAGCCATTGGACAACATGATGACACGCTCACAGTGGTGAAGAAACTGAAACTCCGATGGTATGGCCACGTCACCAGATCATCAAGCCTTGCAAAGACCATCTGCAGTGAACGTTGTAAGGCGGCAGAAGAAGAGGGAGACAGAAAAAGAGGTGGGAGGACAACATTCGAGAATGGACTGGCTTGACACTGAGCGAAGCAATGATGGTTGCTGAGGACAGAGAAAGTTCGGGTACGCTGGTTAAACGATCATCTGTGGTGCCTCAACGGCCTTCGAATTACGGGATAGAATAGGATAGGATAGGATACGTTAGAACATTGTGAAAGGTATGGCTATGAATGATGGTGTGCTGCTGCAGAAAATCTTCATCTTTGCACTAGGATTTCTAAGTCCTAAACCTTTAGTAAAGGTTGGTATCTATCGGGTTTCAACCAGTTGTTCTCCTTTCACCTTTATAATATTGTGATGTCATAGTAATGATGCTGTGACGTTAAGATGTGATAAGTTGATGTGATGTCATTGACTGTGCTATTTCCTTGTATTATGATGCCATAGTGCTGGGATACGATGTTGCAGCTGTGCTGTGATGCCATTGTACCCATTGTGCTGTGATGTCATATTGTACTGTATTAAACTGTCGGCTATTGTGAGCCATGAAATTGTACTGAGTGATGATGATATATTGTGTAATGTCATGGTGATGTGCTATTGTGCCATTGTGGTGTGATGTCGTTGTTCTTATCTGTGATAATACGCTGTGCTGTATTTGTAGGGCCACACCACAAGTTATCACTTGTCTGGAGGGTTTGGAGAACTGCAATGGCTCAGAGGTTCAGATGAATGAGACGAAGGCGATGAAGTCTAATTTCTGTAACAGCGGCGGTAAGAAAACTTAATTAACCTTTAGGAGACCAATGGTAAGAACACACAACAGTTCACCTTTAAGGAAACAAGTAGTAAGAACTAACAGTTGTTAACCCTTAGGAGACCATTGGTAAGAACTCATAGCAGTTACTCTTTAAGGAGACCATTTGTTAGAACTCACAAAAGTGCACCTTTAGGAGACCATTGGTACGATCTCACAAAAGTTAACCTTTATAGAAATCAGAAACAAAATACACAAAAAACACCAAGAAAAATATAAACTCAAAGACTTTCGGGCTACGCCCTTCTTCTAAAGTTAACCTTTACAAGACCATTGGTAAGAACTTGCAGCGGTTCACCTTTAGGAGACTATTCGTAAAAACTTAAGCAGTTAGAGTTTAGGAACCAATTGGTAAGAACTCACAGCAGTTAATTTTTAGGAGACAATCGGCCGATCCGTTGGACCTCAAACAAGAGAAGAGGCTTCTAAATGTCATATATATTCGTTTTGGAAATGCACATAATTCTTATAACTCTACGAGGATTACAAAGGACTCTGCACTCTGAAACCTTATATACACATCTGAAGTTATGTTATCGAACAAACATCGAATTTTTTTTTTTTTTTTTTTTTTTTAAAGTGCATTCCGAAACAACAATGTGTCGTCTTCTGCGCTATTATCTCAAATTTTACTCTCTGAAAGACCAAGGATTTCGTGAGTCGTGAGTATGAGAAGACGTTGACGCAGCAGTGCAATCGCTGAAGAAGGGGAAGTCAGCGGGAGTGGATAACAAACCCGTAGAACTGCTTCAGGCAGGAGGAGGAGCGATGATTGACGCCCTCACTAGTATCTGTAACAAGATCTGGACCACACCATGGACCCAGTCGCTTGTCATCACGCTTCCCAAAAAGGATAACTTTCAAGAATGTGAAAACTACCGCACTATCTGCCTCATCAGACATCCCAGCAAAGTACTACCATTGCAGTCTTCTAAAACAGCGCCATCGGAACTTGTTCAGAACATCACTCGGCGTGCGTCAAAGATGCCTACTCTCTCCAACACTCTTTAACATCTTCCTTAAGCGCATCATGTCAGACGCCCTTGCAGATCGCGAAGGCACAGTGAGCATAGAAAGTAGAGCAATCTCCAACCTTCGTTTTGCGGATAACATTGATGGATTGGGTGGAGATGAACAAGAACTTACACAGCTGTTGCTGAGGCTTGAAACCACCTCCTCACCTCCTGGAAATAAGTGCCGAGAAGACCAAAACGATGACCAACAACACCAATGGCATCAACACAGACATCAAAGTCCAGGGCCAATCCCTCAACACGGTGAATAGCTTCAAATATTTAGGACCCATTGTATCAGACAATGGGTCCTGACAGAAAATCCTCTCCAGGATAGCACAAACAACTGCTGCCCTGACAAGGTTGAAGCCCATTTAGAAAGACGGGACCATCAGTCCGCGTTCCAAGGTAAGGCTGCTGCGCTCCCTTGTCATCTCCATCTTTCTAAACGCTTGCGAAACATGGACCCTCACAGCAGACCTACAACGAAGAATACAAAGCATGGAGAAGAGGTGCTGCAGAAGACTTCTGGGCATTTCCTATACCCAACACATTACCAACGACAAAATTCGACAGACCCTCACACAAGCCATTGGACAACACCACGACATGCTCATAGTGGTGAAGAAACGGAAACTCCGATGGTATGACAACGCCAGCAGAGCATCAGGCCTTGCAAAGACCGTCCTGATGGATGGCACGATGCAACGAGGCAGAAGAAGAAGGAGACAGAAAAAGAGGTGGAAGGACAGCATTCGAGAATGGACTGGCTTGACACTGAGCGAAGCCATGAGGGACAGAAAAAAATAGAGTAAGTTGGTTAAACGATCATCTGTGTGCCCCAACATTTTTCGAGTTACGGGATAGGATAGGATTTGACGTTACACGCATCAAAGCAGAAGTGTCTAGGTCTAGATACGCTGAGCGTTATTTTGCCTCTGCTGTTTGCAAACTTCCGAAATAATGCTTCTATGGCGACTGTTCGGGGTGACAGACATCGATGTACACATCCAACACTGTCTTCAAAGATTCCGCTCACCGAGAACTGAGAAGCAGTGGAATATAAGACAGGAAAGACGGCATGGTCATGCGTAAACCAAATCCAATCAGTCTCGCTATCTCCATTTGTCCATGCGTCCCCCATAAAATCAGTCAGTACGACTATTAATTTTAGGGTTCCTTGTAAAATAATCTTCATTAGCCGAATTCTGTGTGATTACGTCAAGCGCGCATTTCCGCATTTGTTTCTGCAAGAGTTAGCAAACCTGGTAGTAAGAAAAAAAATTGTAGTGCAATATTTTTTTATATGGACGATATCTATACATTTTCGTATAGATAACTGTACAGACACTATTTTCAAACATGAGATGGAAGCCTTTTCGTATCAACAACCATGTTTACTGGATCTAAGGGCCCACAATAATCATGCACTACGTCAAAAGCAGAAAGTTTTAATGATGATGATGATGATGACGATAGGCATGATGATGATGATGATGACGATGATGATGATGATGATGATGATGATGATGATGATGATGACAATAGACATAAAGATAGTGACGATGAAGACGACAATGATGATGACGATGGCGTGACGACGATTACAAACCGCGACAGGGAAGAATATAACAACGATAACGACAACGATGAAAATGATGATGATAATGATGTTGATGATTATGATGATGATTAACAAGGCCATTGATGTTGATGATGATGATGATGATGATGATGATGATGATGATGATGATGATGATGATGATGATGATGATGATGATGATATACAATACAATACAATACAATATAACTTTATTGTCTGATGTTCATCACATACAGAAATTTGTCTTTGGCTTTGTCGTCCGCAAGAAGCATGCAATATATCCATTGTATATACACAACCAGCAAAAACACATTCATTTCTAATGGCACAGCAGCGACCTTAAATTCAAATCAAATACAGACATTCACAATCCAACCCCACATCAATAATAACTAATAATGTTACTTTCACGCAGAGAAAGCCCACAAACACACACACGCATACACTCCCACTCACAAAACAATCTAATGACAAGTTGTCTTAAACTATACATATCATGGCCTATACATGATTATAATGGCAGTGCTTAAAAGGTAGAGGCATGACTAGAACATTCTACATTTACCTATACATAGGTCAACAGTCAACAACCAATTACATAACAGTGCAGTAGCAACATTCTTAAGAGTACCATAACAATGGTTAGGATCATTAAAATAACAAGTTACATGATATGTGACAAGAACAAATTATTCAATCTACTAAATAAGAATGTCATAGCTCAGCAGATTGCATCCAAGCATTCGTGACAATTATGATGTTAAGTAAAATGACTATATATATATATATATATATATATATATATATATATATATATATATATATATATATATATATATATATATATATATATATATATATATATATATATATATATATATATAATGTCATACTGCTACACAACATTCACCCAACACCCACTCCCTCACTCATCCCCCCCCTACATTCTATTCTACATTGGCACACCATATTCCCCCCACCACCACCACCACCACCACCAACCCACACCCACACCTCTGAACTAAAAGTTGTACATTAATTTAGGTGCTAGAAGATTGGGCTTTGGAATTCAAAAGTAAAATTGCTTGGGGGATGAAAAATCTGTTAAACTTGTTCTTCTAAGCCATTGGTACAACATACCGGCGACCTGAGGGGAGAGGTTGAAACTGAAAACAAAGGGTGAGATTGGTCTGAAAGAATGCGACTTGTTTTCCTGCGCACTGCTCTACGATATAGCTCTTCTAGGGGTTGTTGAACACTGCCTATGATCTTCCCTGCTAAGCAGACCACACGGGCAAGTTTAGAATGATCTTTAAATGTTTTTTGTTTTCTTAGCAAATACAGTCGTTGTAGTGCTCGTTTGTAGATAAAATCTACATTAGAACTGAAAGTTAGCTTAGTATCAAGTTCTGTACCAAGGTATTGGAATGTTTCTGTTACCTCAACAGCTTCATTAGCAATCACAATGGGGACAATTTTAGCTTCGTTTCATCAAAAACCAGTTTTATTTATTTATTTCATTTTACGTCTTTACACAATTTGTGATTTTAGACGGTCTTTCACTCACTCATCCGTTCCCTTACAGACACACATGCCCACAAAGACACTCACATAAACATGCAACCACGCATGGACAAGTATATATTAGCATAGTGATAATAATAATAATAATAATAATAATTTAATAATAAAAATAATAATAATAATAAATATATATACATAAATGCATATATATATATATATATATATATATATATATATATATATATATATATATATATATATATATATATATATATATATATATATATATATATATATATATGAACATATTTGTCGAGTTTGAATTTCGTTATGAACAAAATCATATTAAAAAAATAAATAAATAAATAAAATAAAATAAACTACAAAACTGTTCCTAAAGGACTATCTATCAAAGAATTAAACAGTTCATACAACAGCTGTGGACTATTAAATATAGCAGCTTCAGTATTTGATTGCAGAACCGGTATATGTTGTTGTAATACAGGGCACGAAAGTATATGTTTTTGTGAAATAATATCATTACAACAACATAAAACATGTTTAACGTATTTGGTTCTAAATGCATTACATTTCCATCGATACATTAGGGACATTATTCTCCTTACATGAAAGGGGTTAATATTTTTTATTTGACAGAAATCTAGAACTTTCTTAATATCAAATTGCATGAATGATTTTGTGTTATTAGACAAAGTGTTAATATTATATTTTTTATGTTCTAGTGCCATTAAAGTTGATATATATTCATTAATTGAAAGAGGAATTTCAAGATGGACATATTGCATTGATTGTTGAGCTCCTGATTTGGCAGCAGCATCAACTCTTTCATTATAATATATGCCGGTATGTGACGGTATCCAAGTGAAGGTGATATTGCATCCTCTAATAATCATAAAATGAGTCAAATGAATAATTTCTGCAAGTAGGTCTGATCTGACTTTCAGTTTTAAAGAACTTAAGGCATTAAGCACTGATTGAGAATCCACACAAAACAATACTTGACGTATTGCATGTGGAAAATCATATAGAAAATAAAGTGCCATCAGAATAGCAATAAGTTCGGCTGTAAAGATAGATTTATTTTTCCCAATATAAAATGATTTTAGAATCTTTAAATCAGGTATAATGAATGCTGAACCGCCTGCCATATTATCTAAAATAGAACCGTCAATATACACTTTCAAATGCATTGGATATTTTTCGTCAAGGTGCTCTCGGACTGAAGATACTAAAACATTAATTTCAGTTGACTTTTTATAGTCTGTATATTCTATGTCAAATTCTGCTCTCTTCAGTTCCCAAGGCGGTATAGGCAATATTTTTATTTCCTTGATTAAAGGTTGGTTTAAATGCAACTTAGTATCTTCAATTTCTTTACTAATGAAGGTGCCTATAGTACAATATATTGGATGCTATTCGTCTAGCCCTCTTTGGAAAGTCTATGTCAGATCGAATTTTTATTTCATTACTTACATTATTTTCATTTATTGATGACCTTAACACATATTTTGCGCATGCCATTTTTCTGTACGCATCTAGTGAGAATATACCTATTGTTTTGTATGTTTTCTTGCATGATGCATGAACAGGTAAACCTAGTGCAATTTTAAAAGATTTGCAGTCGATGCTCTGTAGCTTTCTTAATAAATATTTTGGAGCATTAAAAACACTTCTTGTGCATATGTCAACTTTGACCGAACAAGAGCTGTTGAGAGATGTACCAAAGTTGATACATCTTGACTCCAGTATTGCCTATTAATGATTTTAAAAAAAATTAAGCTCTTCCTTGCTTTTGTTAATGTATGCTCTCTATGACAATTCCAAGATAATTTGTTAGTTAGATGTACTCCTAGAAATTTAAATTTTTCTTTATATTCTATAATGCTCTTATTTATATAAAATATAGGTAAAGTGGAAGGGCTAGAACCGTTGTTAAGCAACATCATGTGTGATTTTTCACTTGACAACGTTAAACTATTGATATTCATATATTGTACGATATTATTTAAATCTTGCTGATATATCTTTCGAATGTAATTAATATACCTTTTCGGGGTTTGCTTTTTTAATGTTACTTTCATCCACATGCATATGTCATCGGCATATTGTACCAACACGACATTTTTAGTTAATTTATCAGGCAAATCATGTAATAATATATTGAATAATAAAGGAGCTAACACTGAACCTTGAGGAATACCCATTTCTAGTGTTCTTTTAGAGGAATAAATGTTTCCTATTTTAGTTTGTATAGTTCTTTTTTTCTAGAAAATACTTAATAAAGTTATAAATGTGACCTGATAATCCAATACCTTTAAGCTTGTTCAGCAGTTTAGAATGCCTGACCTGATCATAAGCTTTGGCAATGTCAAAGAATGTAGCTAATAAGGACTTCCTTCTAGCGAACTGACTTTTTATTTGTGTTGATAATTTAACGAGGTGATCTACAGTTGATCTATTTTTTCTAAAACCTGCCTGGTTAATAGGGATTACATTATTTTTCTCACAGTAATATTCCAATCTATTCAGAATTATTTTTTCCATTATTTAGTTTACACATATGTGAAGTAATAGCTATAGGTCTATAACTACTTATTTCAACTTTGGGTTTACCTTGCTTATGTATCGGAACTACTATAGTTTGTTTCCATATTTGAGGAATATTACTAAAGTCCCATGTTATTTGTATTAAATTATGCACATGTTGTATCCAATTAACTGGAAGATGTTTTATCATCACATTAGTTATTGCATCTAATCCTACAGCTGATTTTTTAGTAGGTATATTTTTTATTGTATCCTTAACTTCTTGAATTGTGATAGGTGCATTTATAACAAGAGAATTATCATTAGGTGGATCTTTAAAAGAATCTAACTTTTCTTCTTGCTTTCTGAATTCTCTTTTATCTGGAGGCAAACCATTAAGTGTGCTTACTTTAGAAAACACGTCTACAAATGCTTCTACTTTCTCTGTGGCAGATGGAAATTTATTATCTTTTATTACAACAGGACACGAAGGTAACTGAAACCCATTATTCATTATTTTAATTTGTTTCCATGCTTTTTGTGCATCTTTATGTTCTGAAATTTCGTTAATGCAAAAACTTTTACAAAAATCACCCCTTGGGGTCATGAGCAATCTTGCCACTGTAGATTGTTCTAACCTATAAAGGGAAAAGTGAAAGCCCCAGTTGAAAACCTGTCTTGACTTTGTAGGCATGACCGATTCACTGCGGCAACAGTACCCCCGTTGGGGTGCCGGGGGTTTCAGTATAAATAGTATCCCCACTTTCTGGAAATTTTGTGCTTTAAATTCCCATTGTCGCTGTCTTTCTCATTTGCTCTTTCTCATTCCTGCTCTGTTCTATCAATCTGCTATACTATCGTCTTCTTCGCTATACCAGTCTGACTCCTTGTTCATGTATGAGGTCTGTTGGATCAGCTTGGGAATGTTGGACGCTTTCTGCCAGGTGGTCACTAGGGCTTCCTATGATGTTATTATTTAGCAATGTAGGCATTTTATATGTATGTGTTTTGTTGATAACTTATAATGATGTTTGTATTCTATTTTGTTTTTGTAAACGGGGCTTCGATTAGTTGGGGTAAAGCCTCAGCCGTCCCCTGCGTGGGATGTCTTTATTGTAAAGTGACTGGCTGGTGGAGGGCATTCAGTTTTCCAACTAGGGTTGTTTCAGCAGATCTTTAATGCGGATTGGGGGTTGTCCGGTCCTGATTTGGCTCGGAAGAGTCCGCTGGACCTAAAGCAACAATTATGTAATGTAATGTAGTTTCCAAAATTCAAGCTTAGCTTTTGCAATTATTTTGTTACATTTTATTTTGGCCTGTTTCATTTGTTTATGATTGTCTTCAGTTTTACATTTTATAAAAGTTTTGAGTTTACATTTTTTTCTCCTTAACTGCAGTTTCACATTCTTCGTTCCACCAAACATTTCCTTTATGTTTATTTTCCTTTTTATTAATTAATTTGGGTATAGAAATGTCTGCAGCGGATAAAATGGCAGAACAAAATTCTGTATGTTTTTTCAATGGTATCATGAGTGGATATTTCAAACTCTTTAGATTGCAAGATTTGAGAAAATAATGCCCAATCAGCCTTTTTATAATTAATACTTTGGAATTATATCTTGCTCGAATATTTCTGATTCAAGGACATCATTTATAGTAATTTTTATAGGAAGATGGTCGCTTCCAAGTGTGTCACGTAATGTTATCCAACTACAGTCAGCTGCTAAATCTGGAGAAATTAAAGTTAAATCGATGGCTGTTGCCCTGTGAGTTGCTATATCTGGGATCCTTGTGATAGAACCGTCATTAAACAAGCATAAATTAGAATCTATGATATTATCTACAAGTCTGTTACTAGTTGTTTGACAACAGTCTTTTTCCCATAAAGGAGAGTGGGAATTGAAATCACCACCGACAATCCACTTTTCGTTAGTAAACGTTTTCAACCAGTCACTGTTTTTCAATTCATCTGGACCTTTTGGTAAAGTAAACTGAGGCACAGTTCAGTATTACAGAATCAACAACTTAATGATGACTGCACAAGAGTGAATGTTTTCACAGTTTTGTAGTATTGGTGAAGGTCTGATGCAATAGTGTAAACCAGTATGAATATATATTGCAGTATTAATTTTTTCTTCAAGATGAATTTGATCAACAGCTGGAGGATAATAATAATTATGTAGCTTCGGAAGATTTTTCCTTTTCACATTTAAAGATTGTAGCAAAAGAATGTGATAATCACTAGACTGTAGTTCATTTTCTAAGTATGCTATGTTAGTGGTTATTGATCGACAATTCCATTGCATGAATTTTACTTTTTCTTTTTTGACCATATGTATAAATACCTATAAATATAATATAACTACAAAATCTACAACACACTCAAACTCTAAAACACTAAACTACAATAAGTTTAAACATCAAAGTTAATTGAACGAAGACGAAAATGTTTTGATGACTGTTAATCAAACAGAGTATTAAGTTGACATCTGTTAGTAGCAATGTCACCAATAAGAAATGTCAGTTTAACGCGTCAATGACGTAAGATCAGTTTTATCAAGAAATCAGTCAAAATGGAATCTGATGAACTCAATCAGAAGAAACGATCCTGTAGGATATTATAAGGTTTATAACTATACCACCTTGTCCACGAGTTTTCAAAGAGAGGATCTGATGTGCGTGTACGAGGTAGGAAGTTTCGACTAGCGTGATGCTTTTGCGATGTTTGCTTTTTCCATAACATCTGATTCAGGTGGCGACCTATTTTTCTCGCAGTTACAGAAGCGCCCAAGGTAGTGGGATGAATGCCATCTCTCAGGAACTTAGACGTTGGTTGTACATTTTCATGCGACAAAAAGCTGTTGTTTGAGTTGTGATGCAGAGCAGCCACGTTGAAAGCATTGAACATCTCACGTTTAGCATTGAGGTTACTGTCTCGGACGGACGCCACTTTGCTGATAACAAGCTTACATTTAGGATGAATGGCTTGGATGACTTGAACATTTTTGACAAAAGAAGCACTTGCATCCTCCGGCTTATTACCTTTGACATCATTCAAACCAGTGTGGATCGATATAACATCAGGATTAGCATTTGATGACGTTGCCTCTATCAATGTTGATTTGAGCTCAACAGACCTATGCGCCTTATGGGCTGTAGCATGCAGACCATACGAGCGACCCAAACGTTTTGGATTGACACCTTTCAGGACTGAATCCTGAAGTATTACAACTTTCGGAACATTATTGTCTTCACGTTTTCGAAAATGGCCTGACAGGCCTGATGACGTCATTCATATTCTTTAACTTTGACGTCACCGTTTTTTCTCTGCGCTAAAATTGTTTCGCTCTGCATGGATTTCTTCTTAATATTTTCATCAGTGGTTTTAATCGGAACAGCCTTTGATGCCGGAGCCGGGGTGCATCGGACAACATCAGCGAATGAAAGTACTTCAAAAAGGTCAGACTGCTGTGTCTGCACTTCAACGCTCTCGGTCTTCACATCGATTTTTTTTTCGAGCAAGTCGATCGTGTGTTTCTGATTGAGAACGGTTTTTTCTAGATTATCGATCCGACCACACAAATAACTTATTATGGATCGCAGATCTTGTAATGCACTCATGATTTGGATGTGGTCACTAGAGGACTCATTGACCGCAACAGGATTACCACAGCAACCATTCTGTTGTCGGTTGAGCATTTTTTCCTCCTTATCCTGAGATTTATCCCCTTCTTCGGTTGACACTGAAGAATCTTCTTCAGTGAAAGCAGCTCCCATGCTGCGGGTTCGTATCTTCCTTGTTCTAGTCATGTTATTTTTCTTCTGATAGACCAAACAGATTCCATCCTGATTGATCAGTCCATCTGGTCTCCGCCATCTTGCGTAGGAAATCAAAAACCAGCTCTTTGGTTTTCTCTACATTAAGCTCTAAGTAACTCTCTGTACACCGTGTGGTTAGAGTGTGCATGTTTGCATAGTAGCTTGCTAGTGAGTCTTCCTCATGTAGCAGTCCAATAAGTGCCATGTCATCTGCAAATTTGAACAGTGCTGAGATAGTGCTGTTAAATCGTATTTCGTCTGTGTATATTAAGAAAAGGGTAGCTGACAGAACGCAACCCTGTGGGGCTCCGACATTAATAATTATTTTATCAGACATGCTGCCACCAGAACTTACTCGTGAGGCCTTTATCGGAGAAAGGAGAAAGGAATGATGATGATGATGATGATGATGATGATGATGATGATGATGATGATGATGATGATGATGATGATGTAGCAGTCCAACAAGTGGCATGTCATGTCATCTGCAAATATGAACAGTGCTGAGATAGTGCTGTTAAATCGTATTTTGTCTGTGTATTTTGAGAAAAAGGGAGCTGACAGAACGCAACCCTGTGGGGCTCCGACATTAACAATGATTTTATCAGACATGCTGCCACCAGAACTTACTCGCGAGGCCTTTATCGGAGAAAGAAATGATGATGATGATGATGATCATGATGATGATGATGATGATGATGGTGATGGTGATGATGAAACGGAAATTATTCTTAGCTACCGATTACAAACTCAAATCTCTCTCTCTGCTACCATCACACTCCCAGGCATGTAGATTGAATTCTCTCAGACTGTCAGAAATCTGAGCGTCCAACTTGATAGAATACTTTGATTGGAACCACACAACACTCTCTGCAAAGCTATATTGCTAGAACTCCGCATGATCCGTCACATAAGACCCTCTTAACACTGGGTGCCACAAAAAGTTGATGTCAGCTTTGTAATGTCCACAATGGACTACTGCAACTCCATGTTTGTAGGTCTTCCCTATACTGTACTGCACACAATGGACTACTGCAACTCCCTGTTTGTAGGTCTTCCCTACACTGTAATGTCCACAATGGACTACTGCAATTCCATGTTTGTAGGTCTTCCCTACACTGTAATGTCCACAATGGACTACTGCAACTTCCTGTTTGTAGGTCTTCCCTACACTGTAATGTCCACAATGGACTGCTGCAATTCCATGTTTGTAGGTCTTCCCTACACTGTAATGTCCACAATGGACTACTGCAACTCCCTGTTTGTAGGTCTTCCCTACACTGTAATGTCCACAATGGACTACTGCAACTCCCTGTTTGTAGGTCTTCCCTACATTGTACTATACTGTCCACAATAGACTACTGAAACTCCATTTCTATCTTCCCTACACTTTACTTGACAAACTTCAAAAAGTACAAAATAATGCAGCCCGAATCATGCTCAAGAAGCGCAAATTCGATATTGCGAAACCGCTCATTCGGGAACTCCATTGACTGCCAGTAAGCGCGCGCGTCGAACGCAAAGTTGCGATGCTTGGGTCCCGCTATCTGCACAGTCTATCACCTTCCTATCTGTCAGCTCTTGACGCCATCTCGTCCATCAAGATCTCTTCGTTCCGCTGACGCTGATCACCTTTCTACCCCCCTTGGAGGTGCCGTGGGGTTTCAGTATAAATAGTATCCCCACTTTCTGAAAATGTAGTGCTTTAAATTCCCACTGTCGCTGTCTTTCTCCTTTGTTCTTTCTCATTTCTACTCTGTTCTATCAATCTTCTCCAGACCAGTCACCTACCTTTTTTCTTCAAAACTCTTCGTGAACAAAACTCCTCATTTGTGTTTGGGGTCTGTTGGATCTGCTTGGGAATATTGGACGCTTTCTGCCAGGTGGTCACTGGGGCTTCCTATGATGTTATTATTTGGCAATGTAGGCATTTTATATGTATGTGTCTTGTTGATATTTTATAATGTTTATATTCTATTTTGTTTTTGTAAACGGGGGTTCGATTAATTAGAGTAGAGCCTGCGTGGGGTGTCTTTATTGTAAAGTGACCTGCTGGTGGAGTGCATTCAGTTTTACCACTAGAGGGTTGTTTCGGCAGATCTTTTATGCGGATCAGGGCCGAGTCCTCTTTCAGCCAAGTTGTGGTCTTGATTTTTTCGTCCTGATTTGGCTCGGAAGAGTCCGCTGGACCTAAAGCAATAACCATGTAAGGTAATGTAATGATCACCTTTCTGTGCCACGCATCAAGCCGGAGACGTTTGGTCGACGCTTAATCTCCTTTGCTGCTCCTACACTTTGAAATTCCTTTCCTCAGCCTTTTTCCGTGATGCTCCTACTTTATCTGCATTCAAATCTAGACTGAAAACACATCTTTTTCATGGGAACATCTTGAAATACATAATTATAATCCCCGTCAGCCTCTTCTCAACCTTTTTACAATGGCCATCGTAATCTTCATCAATATCGTGGTCATCATCATCATCGTTGTTAGCTGTTTATCGTATCATCATTGTCACCATCATCGTCGTGGTTATCACAGTCTTCTTCATCGCTGTCATCGTCACAGTCGTCTTTGTCATCACAATGTGCGTGTGTGTGTGTGTGTGTATACGTGGGTGTGTGTGTTTACATGTGTGAATGTGTGTGTGTTTATTAATTTTAGTAATGCGTGTATGCGTTTCTCTGCTGATGTGAGGGTATACGAGTGTGTCTGTGTGTTTAAAACCAACTTTCTGTTGGCTGTAAGTGAACACTGCCAGACAGTGCCGGTAGACTACCGGTAGTCAAAATGTGAACATGTTCAACAAATGTTTTGTCTACTTTTTCAGGAAAGAGAAGCACTGGAGGAGGTAAGATGGTTTCCTCTGATTACTGTAGTTAATGAATGTAAATCGGTCAGTCAGTTAGTTAGTTAATCAGTCCATGGTTTTACTGGAGAAAGATTGTCACCAATGGAAAATGCGTAGCTCTAGGTACAGGTGTTTGTTGTTTTGATGTCTTCTTGTCTGAGCTGAGGTATACAACATTTGGTCATCTTCATTTCTTCATCTTTATCCTCCTCCTCCTCCTCCTTATCATCATCATGATCATCATCATCATCATGATCATCATCATCATCGTCATCATCATCATCATCATTATCCTCCTGCTCATCATTATTCTCCTCTTCCTTATCATTACCATTATCACAACCGCAATGCATGTTTGTCTATACCCGTTTGTTAACCTGTGCATTTTGGGCGCTGCTGATATTATCAGTTAGGTGCATTAAAAAATTTAACAAATACGTGATTGGTTCTGTGAGAGGGGGGGGGGGGGGGGAGGCAGAGAAGTGAAGTTAAAACTTTAATCGGATAAAGGTTTTAGTCTTGGCCTAGTGGTACACCCTGCCCTTAATTTTTATGCACAACTAGTGGTTTTGTACCCTGGCAAGCCAGGGTACACAGGTTCCCATACCCCCACCCCCCTGATATCTCCCCGTCCCCCTCCCCATGATGGCTCACCATACCCCCTTAATACCTCCCCGAACCCACTTGATACCTCCCCATACCCCCTTGATACCTTCCGTACCCCCCTTGTAACCTACCTGTACCCTCCTTGATACTTCCCCATTGAGCGTTTCGCAGGTATGGATGAAAGGAATAGACTGTGTTGTTTGTAGATTATAGTCACACGACACTTTCGCATATAGGTGACTACTGGACCTATTTATACTGACACCAGCGGGCCAGTTGTTGGTAAAGGGGAAAATAATATGATCACACGTTGACCAATCTGGGATTCGAACCAGCGACCTTTCGGTTACTAGCAAGACGCTCTTACCAACTGAGCTACCCGGCCCCTCTAAAGGAATAGACCATCACCATACCCCCTTATATATACCCGTATCCCCGTTATGCCTACCCATGCCCCTTTAAACATACCCGTAGCCCCCTTTTACCTACACGTACCACCCCATCCCGATCCTTGGTAATAATAATAATAATAATAATAATAATAATAATAATAATAATAATAATAATAATAATAATATTGAATATAGAATAATACAAATAGAAATCATAAAAAACACCAAGGTTTTAAAAGAAAATTTGATATAAGATATAATAATAATAATAATAATAATAATAATAATAATTAGTAGTAGTAGTAGTAGTAGTAGTAGTTTATAAATAATAATAATAATAATAATAATAATAATAATAATAATAATAAAATTAAAATAATAATAATAATAATAATAATAAATAAGTTAATAGTAAAAAGCCTAAATTAAAAAGAAAAATATCCATATTGTAGAGTTAAAAAAAAACATATAAAAAAATATGGCCCGCGGGAGATTTGAACTTGGGTCTCCTGCACGGTAGGCGAATGTCTTACTAAATCAGCCACCAAGGCTTCGTATAAAGATCATAAATTTTTTTGTCTATATGGGAAAACATGCTGAAACCTCGAATCGATTTTTAATTAATCAAATTTAATTAGTTAAACACAAAATTTTGTAAGATTGGTGACATGAGTGCAAAAGTGTTTTGAATGGAACTAAAACTAAATTTGCGGTATTACAGAACGGCACGTGCTTGACACGGCCGGGTTGAATTGGAAGCGTGCAGAATGAGGCTATTGCAGTTTGTTGACATTTCGTTTATTTATTTATCTCAGAAACGGTTAAACGCTCGGTAAAGAAATGTCGGCTTTAACGATTTGGCGGGTTTTGAGCGCACAACATGCCGATCAGCAGCGCCCAGCACCTGCCCAGATCAGCGTCCATACCGGACAAACTTTACAGTAGAGGCGAAGAAGGACTTCCGGCTAAGCAATTTATATATATAGATGTCAATGGCAGTACGTAACTATGATGTAAATCAGTAAAACACGTTACTTGAAAAAATGGATTCATCGAACTGTTCGCTCTCACTCTCATACGCTCACAGTCATACTCTTTAACAAACCACCGGATCTTGAACTTGATTAAAGAATTACAAATGTGTGTTTTAATTGAAGAAAATGTACCATATCTTTTACACTTCGAAGAAAGAGAGAGAGAGAGAGAGAGAGAGAGAGAGAGAGAGAGAGAGAGAGAGAGAAGAAGAAGAAGAAGAAGAAGAAGAAGAAGAAGAAGAAGAAGAAGAAGAATTTTATTTAACTAGGGTAAAAGACTAGGTCTGACGACGAACGTTTTGATTGCAATCAAAGGGAAAATCATGACTTGAGTCACTGATTTCCTGATGCTATCACCGAGTCATCTCAGCAAATCATTTCGCAGCCTGATTTGTACTGATTTTCCACGTTTAGAGCAAGCCATTATTTCGACGAATTGACTGCGAGTCATCCAGCATGGGAACCAATAAAACGCGCTACTTTGATCACGTGGTTTTTTAGAAAATGGCTAATAATTCTAAGACCGACGCTCTTAGGAACTTGTGAAAATTACCTGTGAAGTAATTGAGATGATACAGTTACATTAATGTTTACGGGATATAGTTTTTTCTCTTAACCTAGGAAATGAAATGCCATCGTTAATGCAAAAATTCTTCGCCCCTGCTTTTGACACCTTTTGACTTTCGACTCTTGTGCTTTTGTTTATGCGGAGTGCCACAGCGCATGTTTACCAAAATGAAACGTTTTAGTGCGACGGTAACTGACGACTCGCAGCGTCAATCCTCCCATTCAAATCGTGACTCGCAAATATTCAATAAATGTTTCCTATTTTAGTTTGTATAGTTCTTTTTTCTAGAAAATACTTAATAAAGTTATAAATGTGACCTGATAATCCAATACCTTTAAGCTTGTTCAGCAGTTTAGAATGCCAGACCTGATCATAAGCCTTGGCAATGTCAAAGAATGTAGCTAATAAGGACTTCCTTCTAGCGAACTGACTTTTTATTTGTGTTGATAATTTAACGAGGTGATCTACAGTTGATCTCTTTTTTCTAAAACCTGCCTGGTTAATAGGGATTACATTATTTTTCTCACAGTAATATTCCAATCTAATCAGAATTATTTTTTCCATTAGTTTACACATATGTGAAGTAATAGCTATAGGTCTATAACTACTTATTTCAACTTTGGGTTTAACTTGCTTATGTATCGGAACTACTATAGATTGTTTCCATATTTGAGGAATATTACTAGAGTCCCATATTATTTGTATTAAATTATGTACATGTTGTATCCAATTAACTGGAAGATGTTTTATCATCACATTAGTTATTGCATCTAATCCTATAGCTGATGTTTTAGTATTTTTTATTGCATCCTTAACTTTTTGAATTGTGATAGGTGCATTTATAACAAGAGAATTATCATTAGGTGGATATTTAAAAGAATCTAACTTTTCTTCTTGCTTTCTGAATTCTCTTTTATCTGGAGGCAAACCATTAAGTGTGCTTACTTTAGAAAACACGTCTACAAATGCTTCTGCTTTCTCTGTGGTAGATGGAAATTTATTACCTTTTATTACAACAGGACACGAAGGTAACTGAAAACCATTATTCATTATTTTAGTTTGTTTCCATGCTTTTTGTGCATCTTTATGTTCTGAAATTTCGTTACTGCAAAAACTTCCAAAAATCAAGCTTAGCTTTTGCAATTATTTTGTTACATTTTATTTTGGCCTGTTTCATTTGTTTATGATTGTCTTCAGTTTTACATTTTATGAAAGTTTTGAGTTTACATTTGTGTATATTAAGAAAAGGGTAGCTGACAGAACGCAACCCTGTGGGGCTCCGACATTAATAATTATTTTATCAGACATGCTGCCACCAGAACTTACTCGTGAGGCCTTTATCGGAGAAAGGAATGATGATGATGATGATGATGATGATGATGATGATGATGATGATGATGATGATGATGACGATGATGATGATGTAGCAGTCCAACAAGTGGCGTGACATGTCATCTGCAAATATGAACAGTGCTGAGATAGTGCTGTTAAATCGTATTTTGTCTGTGTATTTTGAGAAAAGGGGAGCTGACAGAACGCAACCCTGTGGGGCTCCGACATTAACAATGATTTTATTAGACATGCTGCCACCAGAACTTACTCGCGAGGCCTTTATCGGAGAAAGAAATGATGATGATGACACGGAAATTATTCTTAGCTACCGATTACAAACTCAAATCTCTCTCTCCGCTACCATCACACTCCCAGGCATGTAGATTGAATTCTCTCAGACTGTCAGAAATCTGAGCGTCCAACTTGATAGAATACTTTGATTGGAACCACACAACACTCTCTGCAAAGCTATATTGTTAGAACTCCGCATGATCCGTCACATAAGACCCTTCTTAACACTGGATGCCACAAAAATTTGATGTCAGCTTTGTAATGTCCACAATGGACTACTGCAACTCCGTGTTTGTAGGTCTTCCCTATACTGTACTGCCCACAACGGACTACTGTAATTCCATATTTGTAGGTCTTCCCTACACTGTAATGTCCACAATGGACTACTGCAACTCCATGTTTGTATGTATTGCAACTCCCTGTTTGTAGGTCTTCCCTACACTGTACCATACTGTCTACAATGGACTACTGCAACTCCCTGTTTGTAGGTCTTCCCTATACTGTAATGTCCACAATGGACTACTGCAACTCCATGTTTGTAGGTCTTCCCTATACTGTAATGTCCACAATGGACTACTGCAACTACCTGTTTGTATGTCTTCCCTACACAGTACTATATTGTCCACAATGGATGTCACCGCCACGACTCTCTCCGGGCAGACGCCACAAACAGACAACTTCCACACGCAGACAACCCAGACAGAATGGCGATTTCCCGCAGACGTGAAGGGATGAAAACACAACGAATATATTTACAACTTTCAAGCTATTTATTCATTCATACCACACACTCATACACATACAACATTTACACATGAAACGAGAAAAATGGTGATGGAACAATCAATGGGTCGATGAACAATGAAATGGAATGTCAGATGAACGAGGGTTGCTAATCAACCACGTCTAACTAACGACTGTGCAATGCAAATGTCCGAACACAGGGGGGGGGGTCGAGTATCAAGAGGGGGACAACAAAGAATAAGCCGACCTGATAGTAGGGCGTCCCCGTTGATGTCTCCGAAAAGTAGCTGCCCCTCCTCGTGACTGTCACCGGACTGTCGCTATGGAATCCAGGCGTAGTGGTGTCCCCACTCCCTCCCACCGCTGACGATGATGATGATGATGATGACGCTGTAGTTGCGGCAGCCCTGCCACCGTCGACGCCTCCCAGCCTAACTCCTCCAGTCGGCTAACTCCGTGACGTCGAGGCCGGGTTCCAGACACAGACGTCACGACCACCGCGGAAAAGGTGGGGTTGTGGATCAATGGAGATGTACACACCAACACGGACGAGGACGAACGGGTGGTGATGATGATGCTGGGTCCACACGACCAAATGTCGTCGTCGTTGTCGCGCGACCGCTGGTCAACGTTACTCAGTGTCGAGCTGATGAATTCGACGAACTTCGAAGACCCTCGAACAACGAACTTTCGAAGACCCTCGCACAACGAACTTTCGAACCTGCAACATGCTTGTCTTATTGTTAATGTCATGTCCACCCGATTCTGTCCCCCTCCCTCCTCACACTCTTCCCCTCTTACTACACTAACTAATTCCTGTATCTTGAGGAAGCGCCACTGCTGTCCACTTCACTTCCCTTGACTACCATTACTGTCTCTCGTAATCAAACACATAATTCAAAAACTAAATGACATTATGAATGCATGAAATGAACAATGCTGCAAATGAATACATGTAATCATCAACACATTATCCATCTTGAGCAACCGCAACCTCAACAACAGCAACCACTTCCATCCTACCTTCACCACACTTCACCCTCATTCTCCCTCCTTCAGTCGCACTCTGCCTTTCGTCTGCCTCTCCCCAGTGCAACCATCCTTCCCTCAGCCTCACGCACAGCTATCGTTCAACACCCCAACAGCCGGCCATCGGTCATTAGCACAGTAAAGGAAGATCACCATCACACTTACCCACACGGCTCGAATGTAAAGTACCTGTAGCTAGCCCTTTCCACTGCTCGCCTACACAGTACTCCAAGTAAGGTATCCAGTGCGTAGTAATTCCTGTTAGTGGACCACCTCTACACTAACTTACCACAACACACAAACTTAGTTATTGCTCTACACTTCCTTGAGCTTGTTACCACTACTGTAACATTTCCCACTAGGTTTTCTTTTAGAACCAGTTATCATTTACGTTAACAACTGTCCCAACCTTACTTCCAGAACAAAAAACCCAGAGACACAAGACCACAGGTCTTCTCCGTTACTCTGCAAAACGTGTTCTGACTACAGTGAACACATTCCAAAACTGGCTGGCCGAACTATGCTGTTCAAAATCACGCTTTCCACGCATAACCAAACATAACAGCGCGCAGTTACTACCCCAACTCATTAACTCTCCACCCACACTTTCTACCCGGTTTCATCACAGGCTGCCCTGTGACACACACCCCTCCCAAGACGAAACTACGGAGAGTTCAAAACTTAATCTTCCACAGGGTCAGATCTGCTGAGGAAATCCGCCTCTATGTTGTCTCTTCCTGGAATTGGTCGAACTGTGAAGACATAGGCCTGCAACTGCATAGCCCATCGGGTGAGTCTGGCACTGTTGAGGTGCGTCCGTCCTCCAGATGAACTCCCTATCCAAGTTCGGTAGCTTTACTACTGGCTCACTTGTCAGCGCTCTCTTCACGTCATCCAAGGCTTTCTGGCAGTCATCCCTCCTGTTGACCTCTCCCTTCTTCCTTACCCGCACGAGCGGTGCTCTGTACGGCGATGAACAAGACTCGGTAACCCCCAACTCCAGCATCGGTTCCACTTCACCCTTCGCGACTTCCTTCTGTAAAAATGGTAGCGGATGCTGATGTACACGAACGGGGTCGTCGTCGGTCGCCACCACCTCGCACTCGTCCAGGTTGGTTAGCGGCAGTGCTCTCTCATGTAGTGCAGACAGCTCCGCGCCCGTCTGCACGTCCACTGGCCCTTCGCTCGCTCGTAGCGGTATCAGTGGTACGGTGCCCTGATAGCTGATGTCTGATGTCCCCTCTGTTTCGGCCTGGTCCATCACCACTGCTACCGTCGTCTGTGGTTCCGCTCGGCGTTCCACATAGCGCTTCCGCACGATCGTGTGGTACGGCTTCCTGTTCTTGCCGACTCTCTGCACTGGTACCTTCCTGGCTCTCCCCTTCGGCGTCGTTCGCTGGCATGCGTCGCATGAAGCACAAAACCTCCTCACGTCGCGGCACATCCCTGGCCAGTAGTACTCGGCCCACACTCGATCCAGGGTCCCCTTGGCTCCTCGGTGTTCAGCCATAGGCGTGTCGTGTCCCATGCGTAGCACCTCTGACTGAAGCTTGGTTGGTACCACCAACTGACTGCGATCCACTTTGTCTTGTCCTGTGTATTCGCGGTACAACATGCCCCGCTTCCAGACAAATGCCACTTGCCCCTTGCCTCGTTGCTCCTTCCCTGCCTTCCGATCTGCTAGCTGCCGTACCTTCGCAAGCTCGCCGTCTTCCAACTGCAGTTGACGAATCTCTTCCGGCGTTGCGACGACGCTCTTGCTCGGTCCGACCACCAGTAGTTCCGCAGCGTCTTGCTCATTGGCTGCTTGCTCTCTGGTCTGCACCGCACAACACTCAACGTCCCCCTCGACGAACACTGGCAGTGCTGTATCGCGTTGCTGTTCCGTCCTCGCCCAGTTGCCGATCACCACTGGGTAGATTAAGTCTGGTACCACCACTACCTCCACTCTCCCGGTGTAGAATGGTGACTCAAACCGCACCCACGCTGTCGGCAGTGACTTGGATAACTGGCGAATGGCGAATCCTACACGCCGCGTGCGTCCCGTGTACTTGAGGTTGGCAACCTCTCCCCTCCGCAGGCAAATCAAGTCGGCCCCCGTGTCCCTCACGGCCGTCAGCGGAACACCTTCCACTACCACTTGGCTCTGGAACCGAGGATCTCCCCTCTTGCCTGCCTCCTTCAAGATGCGCAACGCTCCTCCACTTCGCTCGCTGCGTTTCGGACAATCCCGCTTCAAATGCCCTTTCTGTCCGCAGCTGTAGCACACCCGCTTGTCAGGCGAGTTGGGTTGTGGTCCCGCTGGCTGGCGACCCTCGCTCTTATCCCAGGGTGTAAGGGGTTGACGTGGTGGGAAACGTAGGTTGGTTCCCGCCCTGGCGTCGACGTACTGCTGTGCTAACGTCGCGGCCTCCTCCACCGTTGCTGGGTTGCGTTCGCGCACGAACGTGACGAGCTCTGGCGTCAAACCGTTGACCATCTGCTCCATCAACACCAGGTCCAGTAAGTCCGCATACGTGGCCTTCTTGTTCGCAAATCCCATCCAGCGTTCCAGGAACAACTCTGACTTCCGCAGATACTGTTTGAAAGTCTCTGGTGGCTCCCTTCGTAGCTGGCGAAACTTCTTCCGATAGGTCTCGGCCGTCAGGGTGAATCGTACCAACAACGCTGCCTTCAGGATCTCGTAGTCGGCAGAGTCGTCCTCGTTCAAGCCAACGTAAACTTCCCTCGCCTTCCCCTTCAGCAAGGTCCCCAAGCGAATAGCCCACGTGTCCTTCTTCCAGTCTTGAGCCTTGGCGAATCGCTCAAACTGACACAAATAGGTTTCTAGGTCGTCCTTGTCCTCGAAGAACGGTAACCTAAGCTTAACCGTCTCAAACTCGGGTTGACGATTCCTGCGGTTCCCAGCGCCTTCCTGCAACCTAAGTTGCGCCATCGCTATCTCGTGTGCCATCTCTCTCTCCCTCTCTCTCTCTCTCCGGTTTGCGTCTTCCTCCCTAGCCGCTTGGTCTATCGCGTAGTCTAACGCTGCCTGGCCCTTCAGTCCTTCGCGCTTGGCGAGCCTCAGGATCCTTTCCATCGGCGTCTCGTCCGCGAATGGTCCTGTCCTCGGCGTCGGTGCCGCCTCGATCTTGTAGATCGAACGGTAGGGGTTGGTCCCAAACCTCTTCGGCCTCGTTGCATCACCCAGGCGATCCTGGTCTCCATAGAAGTCGGTGCCTGCTGACATCCCGCCGGTCGCACCAAATCCCGTCACAAAAGGGTCACTCACTGTGTCTCTGGCTTCAAACGTTGCTGACTCCTCGTCTGCTGACCCTCGACGCGATGACCTAACCGGCGATCTCGGTGCTCGGTCGCAGAAAGTAGATCGGTGACTCCCGTATCCGCTGCTGACGTCATCGCCCGCTCGTCCATCGTGACACCCACGCGAGAACGCGTACGAGCCGCGATCGGTGACACTCCTTCAGCCTCCTCGATCGACGCCATCCTGCTTACAAGGAAAGCAACAACAACCAACAACAACAAGTCAAAAACCCTACGTACCCTAACCTTACCTAGCCTAGCCTTAGATACTAACCTACCTACCTAGCTATCTTCCTTACCTATCACCCACCTCCTCCCACTCAAACAGTGGAAACTGGCCTGCGAGGTAGCGAACCGGTTGGAGAGTGCAATGGCCCCCTCCCTCACATGTGGTCGAACCCAGGCCGGCTGTGAGCCTCCGCTAAACAGCGACCTGACTCCCTCCAACCACCCGCTGGGGTGCACACTCTCACCGAATCACGCCTCACACACTCGGACACCACAAGACAATCACGAGACAGCTTCACGTCTGGGCACATTCACATCTACCCTGCATCTCCACCATATGTCACCGCCACGACTCTCTCCGGGCAGACGCCACAAACAGACAACTTCCACACGCAGACAACCCAGACAGAATGGCGATTTCCCGCAGACGTGAAGGGATGAAAACACAACGAATATATTTACAACTTTCAAGCTATTTATTCATTCATACCACACACTCATACACATACAACATTTACACATGAAACGAGAAAAATGGTGATGGAACAATCAATGGGTCGATGAACAATGAAATGGAATGTCAGATGAACGAGGGTTGCTAATCAACCACGTCTAACTAACGACTGTGCAATGCAAATGTCCGAACACAGGGGGGGTCGAGTATCAAGAGGGGGACAACAAAGAATAAGCCGACCTGATAGTAGGGCGTCCCCGTTGATGTCTCCGAAAAGTAGCTGCCCCTCCTCGTGACTGTCACCGGACTGTCGCTATGGAATCCAGGCGTAGTGGTGTCGCCACTCCCTCCCACCGCTGACGATGATGATGATGACGCTGTAGTTGCGGCAGCCCTGCCACCGTCGACGCCTCCCAGCCTAACTCCTCCAGTCGGCTAACTCTGTGACGTCGAGGCCGGGTTCCAGACACAGACGTCACGACCACCGCGGAAAAGGTGGGGTTGTGGATCAATGGAGATGTACACACCAACACGGACGAGGACGAACGGGTGGTGATGATGATGCTGGGTCCACACGACCAAATGTCGTCGTCGTTGTCGCGCGACGCTGGTCAACGTTACTCAGTGTCGAGCTGATGAATTTGATGAACTTCGAAGACCCTCGAACAACGAACTTTCGAAGACCCTCGCACAACGAACTTTCGAACCTGCAACATGCTTGTCTTATTGTTAATGTCATGTCCACCCGATTCTGTCCCCCTCCCTCCTCACACTCTTCCCCCCTTACTACACTAACTAATTCCTGTATCTTGAGGAAGCGCCACTGCTGTCCACTTCACTTCCCTTGACTACCATTACTGTCTCTCGTAATCAAACACATAATTCAAAAACTAAATGACATTATGAATGCATGAAATGAACAATGCTGCAAATGAATACATGTAATAATCAACACATTAACCATCTTGAGCAACTGCAACCTCAACAACAGCAACCACTTCCATCCTACCTTCACCACACTTCACCCTCATTCTCCCTCCTTCAGTCGCACTCTGCCTTTCGTCTGCCTCTCCCCAGTGCAACCATCCTTCCCTCAGCCTCACGCACAGCTATCGTTCAACACCCCAACAGCCGGCCATCGGTCATTAGCACAGTAAAGGAAGATCACCATCACACTTACCCACACGGCTCGAATGTAAAGTACCTGTAGCTAGCCCTTTCCACTGCTCGCCTACACAGTACTCCAAGTAAGGTATCCAGTGCGTAGTAATTCCTGTTAGTGGACCACCTCTACACTAACTTACCACAACACACAAACTTAGTTATTGCTCTACACTTCCTTGAGCTTGTTACCACTACTGTAACATTTCCCACTAGGTTTTCTTTTAGAACCAGTTATCATTTACGTTAACAACTGTCCCAACCTTACTTCCAGAACAAAAAACCCAGAGACACAAGACCACAGGTCTTCTCCGTTACTCTGCAAAACGTGTTCTGACTACAGTGAACACATTCCAAAACTGGCTGGCCGAACTATGCTGTTCAAAATCACGCTTTCCACGCATAACCAAACATACGACAGCGCGCAGTTACTACCCCAACTCATTAACTCTCCACCCACACTTTCTACCCGGTTTCATCACAGGCTGCCCTGTGACAATGGACTATTGCAACTCCCTGTTTGTAGGTCTTCCCTACACTGTACCATACTGTCCACAATGGACTACTGCAACTCCCTGTTTGTAGGTCTTCCCTATACTGTAATGTCCACAATGGACTACTGCAACTCCATGTTTGTAGGTCTTCCCTATACTGTAATGTCCACAATGGACTACTGCAACTCCCTGTTTGTATGTCTTCCCTACACAGTACTATACTGTCCACAATGGACTATTGCAACTCCCTGTTTGTAGGTCTTCCCTACACTGTACCATACTGTCCACAATGGACTACTGCAACTTCTTGTTTGTAGGTCTTCCCTACATTGTACTATACTGTCCACAATAGACTACTGAAACTCCATTTCTATCTTCCCTACACTTTACTGGACAAACTTCAAAAAGTACAAAATAATGCAGCCCGCATCATGCTCAAGAAGCGCAAATTCGATATTGCGAAACCGCTCCTTCGAGAACTCCATTGACTGCCAGTAAGCGCGCGCGTCGAACGCAAAGTTGCGATGCTTGGGTACCGCTATCTGCACAGTCTATCACCTTCCTATCTGTCAGCTCTTGACGCCATCTCGTCCATCAAGATCTCTTCGTTCCGCTGACGCTGATCACCTTTCTACCCCCCTTGGAGGTGCCGTGGGGTTTCAGTATAAATAGTATCCCCACTTTCTGGAAAGTTAGTGCTTTAAATTCTCACTGTCGATGTCTTTCTCCTTGTTCTTTCTCATTCCTACTCTGTTCTATCAATCTTCGCCAGACCAGTCACCTACCTTTTTTCTTGAAAACTCTTCGGGAACAAAACTCTTCATTTGTGTGTGGGGTCTGTTGGATCTGCTTGGGAATATTGGACGCTTTCTGCCAGGTGGTCACTGGGGTTTCCTATGATGTTATTATTTGGCAATGTAGGCATTTTATATGTATGTGTCTTGTTGATATTTTATAATGTTTATATTCTTTTTTGTTTTTGTAAACGGGGGTTCGATTAATTAGAGTATAGCCTGCGTGGGATGTCTTTATTGTAAAGTGACCGGCTGGTGGAGTGCATTCAGTTTTACCACTAGACGGTTGTTTCGGCAGATCTTTTATGCGGATCAGGGCCGAGTCCTCTTTCAGCGAAGTTGTGGTCTTGATTTTTTGGTCCTGATTTGGCTCGGAAGAGCCCGCTGGACCTAAAGCAATAACCATGTAAGGTAATGTAATGATCACCTTTCTGTGCCACGCATCACGCCGGAGACGTTTGGTCGACGCTTAATCTCCTTTGCTGCTCCTACACTTTGAAATTCCTTTCCTCAGCCTTTTTCCGTGATGCTCCTACTTTATCTGCATTCAAATCTAGACTGAAAACACATCTTTTTCATGGGAACATCTTGAAATACATAATTATATTCCCCGTCAGCCTCTTCTCAACCTTTTTACAATGGCCATCGTAATCTTCATCAATATCGTGGTCATCATCATCATCGTTGTTATCTGTTTATCGTATCATCATTGTCCCCATCATCGTCGTGGTTATCACAGTCTTCGTCATCGCTGTCATCGTCACAGTCGTCTTTGTCATCACAATGTGTGTGTGTGTGTGTATGTGTGTGTGTTTGTGTATGTGTGTGTATACGTGTGTGTGTGTGTTTGTGTGTGTGAATGTGTGTGTGTTTATTAATTTTAGTAATGCGTGTATGCGTTTCTCTGCTGATGTGAGGGTATAAGAGTGTGTCTGTGTGTTTAAAACCATCTTTCTGTTGGCTAAGTTAACACTGCCAGACAGTACCGGTAGACTACCGGTAGTCAAAATGTGAACATGTTCAACAAATGTTTTGTCTACCTTTCCAGGAAAGATAAACACTGGAGGAGGTAAGATGGTTTCCTCTGATTACTGTAGTTAATGAATGTAAATCGGTCAGTCAGTTAGTTAGTTAATCAGTCCATGGTTTTACTGGAGAAAGATTGTCACCAATGGAAAATGCGTAGCTCTAGGTACAGGTGTTTGTTGTTTTGATGTCTTCTTGTCTGAGCTGAGGTATACAACATTTGGTCATCGTCATTTCTTCATCTTTATCCTCCTCCTCCTTATCATCATCATGATCATCATCATCATCATCATCATCATCATCATCATCATCATCATCAATCATCATCATCATCATCATCATTATCCTCCTGCTCATCATTATTCTCCTCTTCCTTATCATTACCATTATCACAACCGCAATGCATGTTTGTCTATACCCGTTTGTTAACCTGTGCATTTTGGGCGCTGCTGATATTATCAGTTAGGTGCATTAAAAAATTAAACAAATACGTGATTGGTTCTGTGAGAGGGAGGGGGGGAGGAGAGAAGTTAAAACTTTAATCGGATAAAGGTTTTAGTCTTGGCCTAGTGGTACACCCTGCCCTTTATTTTTATGAACAACTAGTGGTTTTGTACCCTGGCAAGCCAGGGTACACAGGTTCCCATACCCCCACACCACTTGATATCTCCCCATCCCCCTCCCCATGATGGCTCACCATACCCCCTTAATACCTCCCCGAACCCACTTGATACCTCCCCATACCCCCTTGATACTTTCCGTACCCCCCTTGTAACCTACCTGTACCCTCCTTGATACTTCCCCATTGAGCGTTTCGCAGGTATGGATGAAAGGAATAGACCATCACCATACCCCCTTATATATACCCGTATCCCCGTTATGCCTACCCATGCCCCTTTAAACATACCCGTAGCCCCCTTTTACCTACACGTACCACCCCATCCCGATCCTTGGTAATAATAATAATAATAATAATAATAATAATAATAATAATAATAATAATAATAATAATAATAATAATACTAATAATAATAGAATAATACAAATAGAAATCATAAAAAACACCAAGGTTTTAAAAGAAAATTTGATATAAGATATAATAATAATAATAATAATAATAATAATAATAATAATAATAATAATAATAATAATAATTAGTAGTAGTAGTAGTAGTAGTAGTAGTAGTTTATAAATAATAATAATAATAATAATAATAATAATAATAATAATAATAATAATGATAATTAGTAGTAGTAGTAGTAGTAGTAGTAGTTTATAATTAATAATAATAATAATAATAATAATAATAATAATAATAAAATTAAAATAATAATAATAATAATAATAATAATAATAATAATAATAATAATAATAATAAACTTAAAATAATAATAATAATAATAATAATAATAATAATAATAATAATAATAATAATAATAATAATAATAATAATAATAATAATAATAAATAAGTTAAAAGTAAAAAGCCTAAATTAAACAGAAAAATATCCATATTGTAGAGTTTAAAAAAACAACATATAAAAAAAATATGGCTCGCGGGAGATTTGAACTTGGGTCTCCTGCACGGTAGGCGAATGTCTTACTAAATCAGCCACCAAGGCTTCGTATAAAGATCATAAATTTTTTTGTCTATATGGGAAAACATGCTGAAACCTCGAATCGATTTTTAATTAATCAAATTTAATTAGTTAAACACAAAATTTTGTAAGATTGGTGACATGAGTGCAAAAGTGTTTTGAATGGAAATAAAACTAAATTTGCGGTATTACAGAACGGCACGTGCTTGACACGGCCGGGTTGAATCGGAAGCGTGCGGAATAAGGCTATTGCAGTTTGTGGACATTTTGTTTATTTATTTATCTCAGAAACGGTTAAACGCTCGGTAAGGAAATGTCGGCTTTAACGATTTGGCGGGTTTTGAGTGCACAACAGGCCGATCAGTAGCGCCCAGCACCTGCCCAGATCAGCGTCCATACCGGACAAACTTTACAGTAGAGGCGAAGAAGGACTTCCGTTCCGGCTAAGCAATTTATATATATAGATGTCAATGGCAGTACGTAACTATGATGTAAATCAGTAAAACACGTTACTTGAAAAAATGGATTCATCGAACTGTTCGCTCTCACTCTCATACGCTCACAGTCATACTCTTTAACAAACCACCGGATCTTGAACTTGATTAAAGAATTACAAATGTGTGTTTTAATTGAAGAAAATGTACCATATCTTTTACACTTCGAAGAAAGAGAGAGAGAGAGAGAGAGAGAGAGAGAGAGAGAGAGAGAGAGAAGAAGAAGAAGAAGAAGAAGAAGAAGAAGAAGAAGAAGAAGAAGAAGAAGAATTTTATTTAACTAGGGTAAAAGACTAGGTCTGACGACGAACGTTTTGATTGCAATCAAAGGGAAAATCATGACTTGAATCACTGATTTCCTGAGTCATCTCAACAAATCATTTCGCAGCCTGATTTGTACTGATTTTCCACGTTTAGAACAAGCCATTATTTCGACGAATTGACTGCGAGTCATCCAGCATGGGAACCAATAAAACGCGCTACTTTGATCACGTGGTTTTTAGAAAATGGCTAATAATTCTAAGATCGACGCTCTTAGGAACTTGTGAAAATTACCTGTGAAGTAATTGAGATGATACAGTTACATTAATGTTTACGGGATATAGTTTTTTCTCTTAACTTAGGAAATGAAATGCCATCGTTAATGCAAAAATTCTTCGCCCCTGCTTTTGACACCTTTTGACTTTCGACTCTTGTGCTTTTGTTTATGCGGAGTGCCACATTGCATGTTTACCAAAATGAAATATTTTAGTGCGACGGTAACTGACGACTCGCAGCGTCAATCCTCCCATTCAAATCGTGACTCGCAAATATTCAATGTCATTGTGATTGCAACCAAAACGTTCGTCGTCAGACCTAGGCATAAGCACCGTCCTTTTTCTTTAGTACTTCTTGCCCTTGGGGCTTGTAACAACGGCGCAACAAAGTAACCGTGTGACATCTTAACCTAACAGTACAATCAAGGTCTTTATTTACATACACACACAAACACACACCAACACACACACACACGCGCGCACACACACACACACAAGCACACTCACAGCCGAGGGTACACAGTAATATCATGACTTTCCTGAAACGCCACATACGTTGTGCTGACAATGGGTCATATTTTGTCCCCCTCTTAAGTACTTTTAAGTGTTCGAACACTAACCCTAACCAAGCCCTAACCCTAACGGATTATTGTTCTGACGTCAAAACAAGTAGGTCTGTCAAAACATGTTATCTAGATGTTCACTGGTTTGTCCAAATAACACTGTGTAAGTGTGCCACCACACACGCACGCACGCTCACATAGCAGCAACACAAAAGAAAGGAAAGTGATTAACAACGAAGTGGAGAATTATCTAGTATTTATGGTGTTGTAACAGATTTTTTTTGGGTAAACGTTGTACGTCTATTGACTGCACTACGACGACCTAACAAAACTTATTCCACAAAATGGAACCAGAATATGATAGACTAGTTTTAAACAGATCTATTCTTGGACAGGACAGGCAGACAGTCAAACAGAGATTGACGGGCTGATACACAACATCAATCGTTGATTGGTTTGTTAACTTATTGTATTGATGTTGCAGGCAGTGATGCTGCAGGCAGTAACCAGCTATCCTCTCATGCTGCCCACTGGCTACTGGCGGCGCTGACCACTGTGCTGACCACCCTGGAAACCTAGGTCATGCAGCCGACGCAATAAACCATTCACCTCACATCCCACTCCACTCATCCCTCATACCGCTGCTTTTTTTCTCCTTGATGTTTTTGTTCGCATTCATTTGAATTCATGTGTGTTATTATTTTAAATAGTTAATGCTAATCGATGCATGTTTACCAGCACTGTTGACCACTTTTTATCTTGCCTTTATTTTTTTTATTGCTAGTCGGTTGTACATTGATAAGAAAAAATCTCAATTAATTATAACGCCGGAAATAATAAGGTTAATAATATTTAGGTATGTTTTAAATTAGTATAATAAGCACCCTCCATGCCGCTGTCTTTCTCCTTTGTTCTTTCTTATTCCTACTCTGTTCTATCAATCTACTATACTATCTTCGTCTTCTCTAGACCAGGCACCTACCTTCTTTCTTGAACACTCTTCCAAAACTCCTCATTTGTGTATGAGGTCTGTTGAGTCAGCTTGGGAGTATTGGACGCTTTCTGCCAAATGGTCACTAGGGCTTCCTATGATATTATTATTTAGCAATGTAGGCATTTTATATGTTTGTGTTTTGTTGATATTTTATAATGATGTTTATATTCTATTTTGTTTTTGTAAATGGGGGTTCGATTGCAAAGTGACCGGCTGGTGGAGTGCCTTCAGTGTTACCAATAGGATTGTTTCAGCAGATCTTTTTTACGGATCATGAGTGAGTTCTCTTTCAACCAAGTTGTGGTCCTGATTTTTTGGTACTGATGCAGCTCGTTGTAGTCCTCTGGGCCCTGTAAGCAATGCATAACTAACTTGTCTAATAATGGAATAAGCGATGCGTAATGTTGTATCATATGGACATAGCCGTAAATCCTACTCGACATAATATGTGTCATGATCGTCCCTGATGGTCTCAGCTTATGACGATGCATAGCGTCAGATCGTTGGTTAATTCTTTTTATTTGCTTATTTATTTATATTCATTTATTTGGTAAAGTTATTATTAGTTAATTACTGGTTGTTGTTGTTGTTGTTGTTGAACATTCGTGCAATTTTGCAACAGTTAATGCATTTTTCTCAACACTGAAAGCGTGACTTAAAAACTGAAATCTTGCATCATTTGGCTAAATTTCACACTGAAAACTTGACAAAACACCAGAATCTTGCGTCTGTTTAGGCTTATCTCGACAACAAAGACTTAACTAAAAATTGAAATGTTGCCATTCTTTGGCTGAAAGCAAAACAGAAACCTTGACTTTAAACAAAAGAGGATCCTAATTAAAACAATATTATTTTTTTTAATCCTATCCTATCCTATCCTGTCTCGTAACCCGGAGGTCGTAGGGGAACCACAGATGATCGTTTAACCAGCATACTCCATCTTTCTCTGTCCTCAGCAGCCCTGATGGCTTCGCTCAGTGTCAAACCAGTCCATTCTCGAATGTTGTCCTCCCACCTCTTTTTCGGTCTCCCTCTTCTTCTACCTCCTTGCACTGTGCCTTGCAGAATGGTCTTTGCAAGGTCTGATGATCTGGTGACGTGTCCATACCATGGGGGTTTCCGTTTCTTCTCCACTGTGAGCAGGTCATCGTGTTGTCCAATGGCTTGTGTGATAGTCTGTCGGACTTCGTCGTTGGTGATGTGTTGGGTATAGGAAATGCCCAGAAGTCTTCTGTAGCACCTCATCTCCATGCTTTGTATTCTTCGTTGTAGATCTGCTGTGAGGGTCCATGCTTCGCAAGCATATAGGAAGATGGAGATGACAAGGGAGCGCAGCAGTCTTACTTTGGAATGTAGATTGATGTTCTGTCTTTCCAAGTGGTTGTTGTTGTTGCATCAATTTTTATTCATCAGATTAACATAAGTTATACTGATGTAACATAAACAATTTACAAAATCTAACATGCGCACATCATAGATATTTTCCAAATAAAGTAATTAATTAATCAAACTATAGAAATCATCATACTACTAACATACACATACACTTTAAACAACATACATTCATTCCCTTGTAACAATTAGTTGATTAAGAAACACACAAAGGGGAAAAAAAAAACATAAAAACTTTCAACTTCACCTGTGAAGAACGAAGTACTTATAAATGTTATTTTGCGTCTTACCTAAAGTTGAAGTTAGGCCTCCAGGCCCTTACCCCCCTCCCCCTCCCATTCCCCCCTCCCCCCCCCCGCCCCGCACTCACCATAAACAAACTAAAAGAAAAATTATAAAATAATCAATCAAAACTAAAACAAATTCATAAATAATTCCCCAAACCCTCCCTCCCTTCCATCCAAAAATAAAAAAATGAATAAATAACATATATTTATTGAAACTAATAATGCTTAATTAAATAAATTAGGTACAAAGAATAAACAGACAATTACTAAACTAATTGTTAGAACATATTTAGAAAAAAATGAATAATTCATGACTTCTAAGTAAATCTATGAGCATTAAGCTCAATGACCAATCAGAATGATGTTCTGGATATACGATACTTGAGATTGACATAGGTAGCTTTAATTTATTTAATCTAATGAGTAAAGGCTGAAAATGGTTATAATTTTGTTGACATTCAAATATTAAGTGATTTACATTAAAAAAATGTACCACAATTACAAAGAACTGGAGGATTTATGAAACGAGCACGCCAAGCATTTAGCCTTAGTCTGTGAAATAAACTGTTAATATGAAAAGATTTTGAAATAGATATAACGTTATTTGATAGGGGTGAATGATCCAAGTAATGTTTTTCAATGACCTCTTGCTTGTATTTCTCATTCCATTGATTCCAAGCACATCGTTTTATTTGATTATTAATTTCATTTGTTGTCAGTTTGACAAATAATTTAATGGATTCGTCCGAATATGCAGCACTCTGTGCTAAATGGTCAACAATGACATTTCCTAATATATTTAAATGACTAGGTATCCAAATTAATGAAATATCCGATCCCCTGGTAATGATTTGATGACATAAAAGCTTTATTTCTGTTAACAGTTCCTGTCGCTCTGTACTAAACCAAGATGACAAAGCCGATAAAGCTGATTTTGAATCGGAAAATATAGCAATTTTTAATGGAATACTATTAAAATCAGTTATAAAAGATAGACTCATTAATATTGCAATTAGTTCAGCTGTAAAAATCGTACTACCTTTCTGTAAAAAATATTGTCGAGATATTTTAAAATCAGGAATATAAAATGCTGCTCCAATATTTCCGTTTTCTAGAACTGATCCATCAGTATATATTTGTAACGAATTTTGAGAATACAAATGAATATACTCTTGTGCAATTGTTGCCAATAATAAAGGATTTTCGTTTTTAGAAATATCTCCATAATCCAAAATTATCTCCGGAGTGAAAAGAAACCAAGGCGGATATGGGCTGCATGGAATAACACATGGTGAGGTTGTATCAATTGATGTGGAGTCTGTTAAAGGAAATATATATTCATTAATTGACATAAAAACACTTTTATTTTTTAATCCTTTGTTACTTTCAATATTTTCACCCAGCTCAATTGTTGTAGAATTTACCATTGATCTTGCCCGTGTAACATATTGTGCAGTTTGTAACCGGTTTTGGTCAAGAAATGGTAGTACTCCTGCTTCTTTATATGTTTTTGAAGTTGAAGACCACCGGGGTATGCCAAGAGCTATTTTTAAAGACATGGAATCAATGCTAGTCAACCTATTTAAAGCTGATTGTGATGCTGTAAAATATAGATCTAATAGTAGCAATAGCTATAGAGATCAAACATGAAGAGTTGTTTGCCCAAGGTTGTTTAGATAGCACTTTTAATAAACTTATTTTCTTTCTTGCTTTGTCAATTAAGTGTGTAATATGACAATTCCACAAAAGTTTATAATGGAAAACAATTCCAAGAAATTTAACAGATTTGCTTGGATAAACTTGGATATTGTTTACCTTGATTGATACAAATGTATTACTATTAAAATCAATAGATTTGTTGGTAAATATCATAAAAACAGTTTTTTCTCCTGATAAACAGAATCCATTTTCAAACATATATTTTATAATAATATTAACCATATACTGATACTCCTTTAATATAAATTTTGTTCTTCTATTTTGTGTATGAAACTTGCATGAAACAATTTTCCATAAAGCAATATCATCAGCAAAAAGTGATATTATGAAATCTTTAGAATCAATATTTTTCATATCATTAATCATTATAGAAAATAAAATTGGAGCTATAACACTTCCTTGTGGCACACCCATATTTACTGTTTTTGACTCTGATAATGAACCTTGACGCGTACTTGAAAAGTTCTGTTTGATAAAAAGCTTTTAATAAACATATATAAATTACCTTTAAGGCCAATTTTTTTTATTTCCACAATAACTTAAAGTGCCAAACTGAATCATATGCTCTATGTATATCAAAGAAAGTAGCTAAGACTGATTTTCGCTTAGCAAATGCTTTTTTAATATGTGATGATAATCGAACGGAATGATCAGTTGTACTTCGACCTTTTCTAAATCCTGCTTGAAAAATTGGGAAAATATTTTTACTTTCACACTAATATTCTAAACGAAACTTTATCATCCTTTAATATAATTTAGCAAGATGAGAAGTTAATGAGATAGGTCGGTAACTTTCAGGCTTTGATTTTGGTTTTCCATGTTTTAATATTGGTGTAATAGTAGCATGTTTCCATTCAGGAGGAATAGCTCCCTTTTCCCAACACATCTGGTAGAAATCTACAAGTTTTTGCATAAAATCAGTAGGAAAGTGTTCTACCATGACATATGAAATTGGATCAATGCCTGTAGATACTGTTAATTTACCAACACCTTTAACAGCTTGAAGTAATTTATGTAATGTTAATGGTTGATTTATAGCAGAAGTATCAGTGGCTATGTCATTATCATCAGTACTAATTTCATTTTTATGTTCCTGTTCGTATAAGTATCTTCTTTCTTGCTCTGATACAGGCAAAGAATCCGTCCTACTAGTTGCAGCGAACGTCTCAGCAAATAATTCAGCTTTATCTTTATTTGTCTTATATGTTTTATTATTTAGTAATAATGGTGGCTCAGGCAAATAATAATTGTTTTTCATTTTTCTTATTTCTTTCAACAGCTTGGACGTGTCCATTGGATTTTTTATATTTTCCTTAACAAAATTATTAAAGTAATCCTTTTTTGCTTTTGCTACCTGCCTATTACACAAAATGTTTTTTTCTTTATAATCTTTGTGCAGTGCCGCTGTTAACAATGGGTTATTTATGTTTCTATTTTTCATCCATTTTATGAAAGCTTGTTGTTTAAATTTAACTGCTTGTTTGCATTCTTCATTCCACCAAGGACTTGCTTTTATGTTTACTAATGATGTTTTGTTTGTTTTTTTAATTTTAGGAATTGATTTATCTGCAGCATCTAAAATTGTACTTCTTACATTCAAGCACATAACAAACAAGTCGGTAGGTCTTACTAAACATACTCTACAACTCTCATGCAGCTTAGTTAGTTTATTTTTTTATTTTTTATTTATTTATTTATTTATTTTTAAAACTGCTTAATTGAAATATCTGCATTATGAAAATATGTCCAAGTGTTTGAAGATCATTAATAATGTATAAATATTTATGTGTGTGTAAAAGAAGAATGAATGGACATGTTTAATTGACAGACAATGTAATTTCCATGCTTTTGGATTAATAAAGTAATATCTTATCTTATCTTATCTTATCTTAACAAAGTATATGACAGATCGATATCCATTTGCCGAATTGTATGAAAATTAAGATGTGATGCTGCTAAGCTTAAATTAGATTGAAATAATTCCCAATTTGCCTTTTTAATATTATTGAAAATGCTTTGATCTTGCTCAGTAAGTTCTGGTTCAACGAAACAATCAATTAAAATAGGTAAATGATCACTGCCCAAGGGATCATCATGTACTGCCCAAATACACGACAAAAGTATGTTAGAAGAAACGAGTGATAGATCTATCGCAGACCACTTATGATTTTCTCGATCGGGAATTCTTGTAAAAGAGCCATCATTTAATAAAGAAAGATCAGAATTTGTTATAATATCAGCTAGATACTCATTATTTCTAGTATTATCGCAACCGTTCACCCAAAGGTTATGTTGAGCATTAAAATCTCCTAGCACAATCCAATTATCACTAGAATTTAAAGTAAGAATCCAGTCAGCATCCCCTTTAGAAACACCGTCAGGATAATAACAGTTTATAATATTAACATAACTATTTTTAACATTAATTTCAACGCAACATGTAAATATCCTAATATTAAGATTGGGTCCTGGTGATTGTTTAGTTTTGTAAGAAATTGACGTAGAAATATATAAAGCAACTTTAATTTTATTTTCAGTATGAGGATAACTTCATATGGGTGGATAATAAAAGCCATCAATTTTTGGTAGATCAGATTTCTTGCAGTTTAACGATTGTAAAGCCAAAACAGAAAATGAACGTGAATTAATAAAATCTTGTAACAAATCAATATGTAATTTACTCCTGCAATTCCATTGCATAATTTTCAAATTGTTATCCTGACTATCCCTAGACTGCATTGCAAAACTGCAGAACAGAAGTTGTATTAATATTATATACAAGGAAGTTGTCTTTAACCTTTTCCAGTAATCATTAGCATGATGAAATTATTTAAAGCCCAGAGTGGTAAGTGGAATAGATAAGTTTTTATCACAGTGTTTACTTGGTTCAACATTTATAAAGAACATCAAATTAAACCATCTTGTAATTTCATCAATCAATAAATCAGGGTTATTGAGCTGCAGAAAGCTGTAAGGCGTAAAAACCTGGTGACAAAGGCAGAATATACAAAATTATCACTCCATTCAATTTTATTATGTTGATTGTTTCTTATTTCTGAGTCAATTTCTTGTTGCATTTGTTCAAAGAGCTGACTATTTTGTTGTGTCTTTTCCGGGCGAGGGCTTTCCATGTCTTGCAATGTAGTTGCTGAGGTAGATTTTGTTCGAGGTGAATGCTCTGTGATTTCGTTCTCTGAATTTGGTAATGTTGTTGAATTACTTTTTTGCGACACATTTTGTGGAGAAACGTGAGCATCTGACTTACCAGTCAGGTTTGTTTCCAAAGACAAAACGGTATTTAATGTATCATCCTTTTGGACAACTTGAGATGCATTTTGTTTTGATTTATTTGGAGTGTTTTTCATTTGATTTGATTTCAGAGCTTGGCTGTACGTTTTTGGAACAGATGGCTCTGATGGAATGATAAGGTCTTTAACCCAAAAGTCTTCGGGAAATCTCTTGTTAACCTGATCTAATGATTTCTGTGAAATCTTTTGTCTTGTTTCTGTTAAAATTTGTGTATATGATGTTGAAGATTTGGAAGCTTTTATTTTGTTGACCTCAATTCTAAGGAGCATTTCGGGGCATTTTGACCATGCCGCACTGTGAGCATTCCCACAGTTGATGCAAGCAAGGGGTTTGTTACACTCCGCTCGTGAGTGATGATCACCACATCTCGAGCAAACAACAAATCTTGATCTGCAGTGTTTCATGGTATGACCAAAGCGTTGACATTTGGTGCATCTCAGAACAGGCCAGACAAAAGGTTTAACAGACAAAATCTCATCGCCAAGGGTAACCGTTTTGGGGAGGACAGTTGTCATGAAGGTGACCTTGACTGATGTTGATAATTCACCTTTTCGGTTTTTTAATATTTCAGCCTCAACTGCTCCAACTTCTTTTAGCTCTGTGACAATTTTGTGCATGCAACTGTCATCACCCACGGGGATCGGAGTAATAAAACCAACCAAGGTTGCTTTAGGAATATCCCCCTTAATTGGCACACCACATAGATGCTCAAAGAGTTCAACACGTTTTTGTTGCGATGAAGACACGCAAGAAACAAGCCAACGACTGCCACCTACGTTCTTCACCGCAACCGGTTTTCCTACTCCCATTTTCTCAAATGAGGAGGTGAACCATGAACCTAGGTTCCAAATTCGTTTGGAACCAGAGCCGTGGTCTGTAACGATGACAGGAAAATGATGTTGTCTACTGTCATCTCCACTAACTGAGGACAGATTCTCATCCCGAAAGGATAAACGTCTCCTCCCTCCCTGCTTCCTTGAATTGTGGTAGCGACCATCTACAAAATCCTCCTGCCCACACCCTTCCCCTTCCACACACGCACTTTCTCTCATTTTGTATCGTCTCTCACTTCTCAATTGCCTCTCACTCTTCATTATCTTTATGTAGGTATTTAGAAGTCAGAGATACACACACACACACATACACACCCACACACACACACACACACACACACACACCAATACCCACACACAATCACACCTAAAGAAATACACAAATATGATAATCCTAATTAGAATAGTTCTGCAGAAGCTATTATTTGTAGTCCTAAGATTCAGAACCAAGGAAATAAATTAATTGCTTCTATATGAGATGTGCAAATATGTATAGATATATATTTCTTTTCATTAAAAAACCCATTATATTCTGATATGACGACTGATCAAATCGTCAGAATAAAATGTAATGAATAATTAGTCAGTAGAAGTATAATACTTTTTAAGTTAGCTGAGAAAAAGAAAAAAAAAGTTGTGCCATCATTTGCAGAAATGTCAAGTGCAAATATCAAATGTTTAAATTATTAGTAACATAATCCGCTAGTCACTCGCATCGAGTTGGTAAAATCGAGTATGATCAATGTCTTCTTCGGCAGAACATCAATTAATATATTCAGAATTAATAGTCACACAATCAGCTGATCACACCACATATGTAAAAGTTCACTATAATAATAACTTCTTGCACCTTTGTTAAGGACAGAGCAGCATCGATGATGTGCTGCTAGTGAAGGACTGGTCGGAAGATTTCCATTAGATGATGTAACATTTTTGACAGTGACGCAAAAGTCTTAGAGCAATGCTACCCCAACATGTTTAAAATAGGTAGATTTTAAAATGATAGAAATTGTTTGAATAAAGTTTAGTAGTCACATAATCTGCTGATTGCCCGTATTGAGTTTATGCGATTTCTTCAGCGAAACATCAAATAATATAATCTATAATATAATATAATATAATATAATTCCAAATGGGCTTCAACCTTGTAAGGGCAGCAGTTGTTTGTGCGATCCTGGAGAGGACTTCCTGTCGGGACCCATTGTCTGACGCAATGTCTCCCAAATATTTGAAGCTATGGATTGTGTTGAGGGATTGGCCTTGGACATTGATGTCCGTGTTAATGTCATTGGTGATGTTGGTCATCATTTTGGTCTTCTCTGCACTTATTTCCATTCCAAAGGCTCTGGAGGTGGTGTAAAACCTTAGTGCCAGCTGTTCAAGCTCTCCAGCCAATCCATCAATGTCATCCGCAAAACGAAGGTTGGAGATTGCTCTATACCCGATGCTGACTGTGCCTTCGTGATCTACAAGGGCATCTGACATGATGCGCTCCAGGAAGATGTTGGAGAGGGTTGGCATCCTTGACGCACACCGATTGTTGTTCTGAATTAGTTACCGATGGCGCTGTTGTGGAGGACTGTACTGGTAGCCTTGTCATACAGGCTTTTGATGACTGCAATAATGGATGTTGTACCCTCTCATGGTGGCCCACAGAGCTGCATGCCAGACTCGGTCAAACGCTTTCTTGAAGTCTACAAACACATGATATAAATGTTGTTGGTGCTGTAGGAATTTCACTCAGATTATTCCGAGGTTGAAAATCTGCTCCGTGGTACTTCGCCCTGCCATGAATCCTGCTTGCTCTTCAGCTATGATTTATTCAGCTTGGGGTTTCAAACTGTTGAGTATTATTTTCAGTAGGACATTGCAGGGATGGCTAATAAGGTTGATTATTGTTGTTGTTCTGTTTTTGTATTGACTTATAATAAAGTTTATGCCTATAATGTGTCTTTTCTCTACCTTATTTGAGCGAATGCTTTCTTCGTTCCTGCATACTTTTGCATTTGGGTTGCACTTATATATTATTGCTTTGTTTCACTATGCAGCACAGGTTGTTCAGATTTTTATTTTTGGACTCGTGTTTTGTTTCCAAAGCAATTTTGGATAATAAAATAATTTTGGGTAATGCATTATCATTTGTTCTTTCTCGTTCCTTTTCTGTTCTATCAATCTACTATCTTCTTTGGAAGGCCGGTTAACTGCCTTTTTTCTTGAAAACTCTCCCAAAACTCCTCATTTGTGTATTGGGTTTGTTGGGTCGGCTTGTGAGGATATTGGAAGTTTTCTGATAAAAGGTCACTAGGGCTTTCTATGGTATTATTATTTAGCATTGTAGACTTTCCATATGTACGTGTATTATTAATATTTTAAAATGATAATATTCTATTTGTTAGCCCAATCCGCTCCAGGCTGCTGTGCTGACAACATCCGAAATCCACAATTATGGTGTGGCTCGCTTTGGTCCCGAGCACGTTGTCGTTGAACCTATAGTAACATGAGGTTCCTCCGTCTTGGCCGGTGACTTCTGTGTAGAAGACATTTCGCCCAGTGATGCTGTGCTGACATCACCCCTGTTAGTCGCCTCTTATGACACGCCGGGTCTATCCTATTCAATGCCCGAACCCATTACCACCCCCGTTGGGGTGCCGGGGGTTTCAGTATAAATAGTATCCCCACTTTCTGGAAATTTAGTTCTTTAAATTCCCACTGTCGCTGTCTTTCTCATTTGCTCTTTCTCATTCCTGCTCTGTTCTATCAATCTGCTATACTATCTTCTTCTTCGCTTGACCAGTCATCTACCTTTTTTTTTTCAAAACTCTTCCGGGACAAGACTCCTTATTTGTGTATGAGGTCTGTTGGATCAGCTTGGGAATATTGGATGCTTTCTGCCAGGTGCTCACTAGGGCTTGCTATGATGTTATTATTTAGCAATGTAGGCATTTTATATGTATGTTTTGTTGATAATTTATAATGATGTTTGTATTCTATTTTGTTTTTGTAAACGGGGGTTCAATAAATTAGAGTACAGCCTCAGCGTTCCCTGCTTGGGATGTCTTTATTGTAAAGTGACTGGCTGGTGGAGAGCTTTCAGTTTTCCCACTAGGGTTGTTTCAGCAGATCTTTTATGCGGATCAGGGGTTGTCCGGTCCTGATTTGGCTCGGAAGAGTCCGCTGGACCTAAAGCAATAATCATGTAATGTAATGAACCCACCACTTAACCATGTTGAAGACACAAACCACATGCTCTCTATCTGTCACGTGGGGTTTATGGGCTCTGCACAATGGAATTATGGACCCTCACGTTTATTCGGTGGGAACTGCTAGTAAGTCACCCTATGAATTACTTTAATAAATTTATTTGTTTAGCTCGTTCTGTGTTAAGGTTGGGGTACAGAGATAGATAGAAAAATGGTAAAAGATTACTGTCACACTAGCTTTCACACGGCTATGAATCATATGTAGTCCAGCCACTTGATAACAGTTAAAATCACACATTTATTTCTTCTACTCTATACAAGATTCTCTAAGTACTAATCTAACTTAAAAAGTCTCTTTCAATGCTAATAGTTCGATCACTGATAGTCTAGGCAGCTGTTATATCTTCCTCGGGCACTTTCTATTCGAATTCATGTAGATTTGGACTACTGTGGTCCGTTTTATAGTTTCTGAAGAGTTGGACTACTGTGGTCCTGGTTTGATCAGTTTAAGTGCACGTTGAAGATCACACTTAACTGGCGGGTGGTGCGGTCGAAGTCCTTCTGTGAGGTAGCTTCTGGTGCACCTGGGTAGTTGTGTAGTTGGGTTCCCTTGCCACGCTGTGGGGTCTGACAGGGTGTCTTTCAAGGCAGCTCTTTCCGTCTTGTGCGGTAGAGTCTCCTCAACCAACTGGTCGTTTCTGTGGAGTGGGGCACACAGGATAGCTCGGGATAGCTCGGGATAGCTCGCCTGCCCGTCTGTAATATAAGAGACGAAATTCTGCACAACCCTGAATAATCGGTTTGTGCAGAGCGTCTCACTGAAAGCCAAGTAGCCCTCAGTGATAGCTCCACATCTCTATACATAAGCGACGAACATTCTGCTACTTCCGGGTTCCACTGGAATCTCACTCTAAATTCCTATACATACATAAATATCAATCGTGTCTAACTATACACATACAGAATTAATAATAATATAAACATTCAGTGGTACAGCCACTGGTCTGCAAACATACATATAAGTTAAACAACAGTGGTTCCGTACGGGATACAACATGGCGGCGCAAACGGTCGTGTTTTACCACGTGTTCGGCGTTTCCACATGGTCACGCAAATTCGGATTAACAATTCACATTTATGCATAGCAAATTCTTCAACCATAATTTCAACAATAATATAAATATATCACGATGAAACAGAAGGGTGTTCATTTACCTGTCTGACAAGTTCAGGCCCGTTGTGACTTGATAGAATTCTAAGATTCTAAGTCCTGCTTCCTGGTCTAAGTGTGTAGAGATTTCTCTGCCAGCTTTCTAGCTGTTAACACTTCGGTGTATTCCTCCCAACTGACCAAAAATGTGCGGGGTTTGGACCTAGTCAAACTGGCTCCAACCGCTTTGCCTAAGCTCTCCCATTGGTTCCAACGGTCCGATTCAAAACTCAAGTGCTGACGTCACTGCGCTGTGTGTGTGGCTCAGGCTCGCAGTGTGCTGTAATTTAATTGCTGCTGTGTACTATACTAACTCTCTACTGTTACAAAGGCTACACAATGCTAAATAGTCGATAGGCAGAGTTTAAACTAGCCAATTCGTGACAGGCTCCCTCAACTGAAAAAAGGCGATGACTACTGGATTCGACCTTTTTCTACTACAGAGCCTAGTTTAACACTGCACTATCCTAGGGTCCTATTTACAAACTAGTTAAGTTGCTCTACCTGAGCTGCAATGCTGTGCCAGGTAGCTATGGACACTAGTGACAGGGTATTACTGGGCGGGGACGAATTCTGGTGCTGTGGCCCTTAGTTGTGTTGGGTGGGCGACAGCTGCTGTGTCCTCCACGAGATGGCGACTGAGGTAGTCGGCTCCGTGGTTCTCTTTGCCGGGGATGTACTCGATTTGGAATGAGTATGCCTGAAGGGTGAGTGCCCATCTCATCAGGCGAGAGTTCAAAGACTTGGAGGCTGCCAGGAACGATAGTGGTTGGTGGTCCACCTGAACTGTGAAGTGGGTCCCATACAAGTAGAGTTGAAACTTCTGTATGGCCCAGACTAGTCCAAGGCATTCTTTCTCCGACGTGGCGTAGTGGGTCTCGGCGGGTCTCAATTTTCTGCTGGCGTAGGCGACAGGGAATAGCGTCTCTGCATTCTTGGGGTCGCGCTGTAGCAGTACTGCTCCGAGGCCTAAGTCGCTTGCGTCGGTGCGTAGAACGAATGGCTGAGTCAAATCGGGTAGGTGGAGTACTGGCGCCGATGTCAGTCTGTCCTTGAGTGTTTGGAATGCTGTCTCACATTCCGCTGTCCAAACTACTTTGTCCGGGGCGATTTTCCGGGTTCCATTTGTCAGTGGTACGGCGGTGCTGTAGTAGTTGTGGATGAGCTTCTTCCGCGATGGCGATGGCCATCCAGGTGTGTGTGCCGGGGGTCGCTGGTCGGTCCGTGTACTTCTTGAGGAGATTGATGTGGTGGTATCGGGCTCTCCCGTTCACCTCTACTTGGTAGACTGTCTTGGATTTCTTGGCAGTTACCCGGTACGGTCCTCTCCAAGCGATGTCCAGCTTGTTGGTTCCACTTGGAAGTAAGAGTAGCACTTGATCGCCGACTTGCAGTTCTCTGTCCTTCGCGTGGCGGTTGTAGTACTTCGCCTGACGGGCTCTTGCCTTCTTCAGTGCTTCACCAGCTTTCTTCCACGTTGCTTTGAGGGTTTCCTGCAGGTCTGCGACGTACTTGGTGGCACCTCTTGGTGTGTCGTCTATCTTGGCTTCCGTCAAACTTCTGCGTAGGGCTTCTAGCGGTCCTGCTAGCGGTCTGCCGAATAGCAATGTTGACGGGGTGTAGCCTGTGGCTGCATGGGGCGTTTCTCTATATGCGAACAGTGCCGCATTCACGTAGGTGTCCCACGCTTCTGGATTGTCGTCGGCGACTTTCCTGAGGATGGTGAGAAGGGTTCCATTCAGTCTTTCTACTTGTCCGTTGCTGGCGGGGTGGTATGGTGGTGTGCGAATGTGATGAACTTGTATCAACTCGAACACGTCTTGCATCAGGCGGCCGGTGAACTGAGATCCGTTGTCCGTTCTAATGCTGTCCGGGAATCCGACTCTGGTAAAGATGGCGATGAGTGCATCTGCGATCTTCTTGGTGTCTATCGCTGGCAACGGGACTGCTTCGCACCACATCGTACATGCGTCGACGAGTGTGAGTAGAAATCTGTTCCTCTTCTTGGTCATGGGCAGTGGTCCTACTATGTCTACTGAGACTTGCTGGAATGGCACGCCGACTACTACTGATGGTCCTAAGGTAACTGGTACGGTGTGATGTCGCGGGGAATATCGTTGACATTGGTGGCAAGATTTCACGTAGCGCTTGACATCCTCCGTGATTCCTGGCCAATAGTAGTGTGCGCTGATTCTCTGCACTGTGGCTCCAATTCCCATGTGTCCGCTGAGTGGCATGCTGTGGCCTAGTTCTAGTACTTGGGCTCGAAGGGTGGCTGGTAGTACTACTTGGGTGTGATCTCCATCTCCTTGTCGATGTAGAACTCCCTCTTCCATGTAGAAGTCTCCCTTGTGCGGGGGTGTGTGCGCCTTGGGTAGCTTCTGGAAGCACTTCGCTATCGAGGTGTCTTCTTTCTGTGCTGTTTTGATCTCTTCGAGTCCTGGATTCGGAGCGAACTCGGGCTGGGGTGGTTGGGTTTTAGCTTGGGCCCTGGTTTGCACTGCAGCTATCTCTACAGTTTTGGGGGGCGTGCCTAAGAACACATACCTACAACCTAGCACTAGATCATACAGGGGTTTCTGTAAAACAGCTGCTTGGATTCGTCCTGTGACGTACCTACTCTCTACTTCTATCCATGCTATTGGGCAAGTAGTCGTCGGTTTCGTCAAGTCTGCTCCTTGTAAGTCGACTGTCTTGTCTGTCAAGTCCGCGCGCGATACAAGAGATTCGCTAACTATCGCGTCGTATGATAGACCTGTGTCATACAGACAGTTCGCTTCTTTTCCGTTGACCTTGACCGTGTCTGTCACCGATGGGTGATCTCCGATTGTGTGTGGCTTGTTACCGCTGCTTTGAGTTAGAACTCTGTGCGCTGGCCGGCTTTCGCGCTCTCTTCCCTACGTTGTGCGGCCAACTTGAAACATTCTGCGGTGGAGTGATTGTTTCTGTTGCAGAACGAGCAATACCGTCTCTGTTCTGCGGGACCTCTTTTCCCGAATTCCGTGTTGGGTCCTTTATTTTGCCCAGGTCTGGGGTTATTCGGCTTATTCGCGGTGCGCTCTTCCCGGTTAGGGCTTCGTTTCTGTGCCTCTTTCCCGTTAGGCTTTAGGTCTCGCCTGAAGCTCTTGGCTTCTCCGTGGGCGGCCACGTACCTATCTGCGACCTTGACCAGATCCTCCAGTCTTTCCGCGCCCTGCTCTACTGAGAATGTCCTCAGCTCGGGGGTCATGGTTTCCCGTAGCTGTTCCCATACTAACAGTTCTGTCAGTCCATCATACGTCTTAGCCGTGGCTGACTGGCTAATCCACTTATCCAGCGTTGTGGACAACCGATCCGCGAACTGCGCATAGCTCTCTCCTTTCACTCTCCGATTGGTGCGGAACTTTTGCCGGTAGCATTCTCCTGTCAGTTCGAATCCCGTTAGGAGTGCCTCTTTTACTTTGTGATAGTCCGTCACTCGGTCAGTCGGTAGCTTACTGTAGATGTCATAAGCCTTTCCTCTAAGCCCTTGACTAAGCTTAAAAGACCAATGAGTGGGATCTAGTTTGTACTCTGTTGCTAGACGCTCAAACCTAGTCAGATAGAGATCTAGACCTTCCTCTCTCTCATTGAATGTTCCCAGGGGAAATGACATTCCTTGTACAGGGTTGGATGCTACTTCTAGCTGATCTGAGTGGGAAGGGGTTGAGGAAGAACTTGAAGCTCCTGATCCCAATCTTCTTAGCTCTAACTCATGCTGTCTTTCTTTTTCCTTTTCTTCCCTCTCTTTTTCTTTTTCTGCCCTCTCTTTTTCTTTTTCTGCCCTCTCATACTCCCATCTCCTAACTTCTGCTTCTCTCTCTGCTGCCAATGCTGCCTTCTTCTGTTCTCCTTCTAATTCTAATTTCTTCTGTTCTCTTGCTGCTTCTAACTCTGCTTTCTTGTGCTCTGCTTCTAACTCTGCTTTTCTCTGTTCTGCTTCGAGCTTCTTCTGTTCTGCTTCTAATGCTAGTTTCTTCTGCTCCGCTTCTAGTTCTGCTTTTCTCTGTTCTGCTTCGAGTTTCTTCTGTTCTCTCTCGGCTGCTCTCTCTGCCTTAGCCTCCTGTTTCTCTACCTCTGCATTTATATACGCAATTAGGTCTGCCCCTGCTAAGTGTAAAGCTTCTCCTAGTTCCTTGAAACGCAATCTCAAGGCCACTGGGTCCGACATTGTCAAACGTGTCTATGAACAACCTCTGAATCACGTGGAATACCAAAACACTAGCAATATTGCAATTCAATAAAAACAATGCAAAGACCATAAAATTCGCAATCAATAATAGAATAAAACAAGAGTCAAATGGCATACAACAGTTATTTTAGCAAAACCTGCAAAAGAACAATGCAACATACAGGCACAAAAATATTTGAAGCAAAAAAGTTTTTAACTAAAGAATAGTGCACCACAACTGATCAGTCCCTGTTACAACTATTCTAAGTTATTCTACTACTGCTGCTGTTATCTAATTTTATTGTACTTAGGTCCGGTTCTACCCAATTCCTATTATACACAGATCCTGGCTAGGCTCGCCAATTAAAGTGTCACGTGGGGTTTATGGGCTCTGCACAATGGAATTATGGACCCTCACGTTTATTCGGTGGGAACTGCTAGTAAGTCACCCTATGAATTACTTTAATAAATTTATTTGTTTAGCTCGTTCTGTGTTAAGGTTGGGGTACAGAGATAGATAGAAAAATGGTAAAAGATTACTGTCACACTAGCTTTCACACGGCTATGAATCATATGTAGTCCAGCCACTTGATAACAGTTAAAATCACACATTTATTTCTTCTACTCTATACAAGATTCTCTAAGTACTAATCTAACTTAAAAAGTCTCTTTCAATGCTAATAGTTCGATCACTGATAGTCTAGGCAGCTGTTATATCTTCCTCGGGCACTTTCTATTCGAATTCATGTAGATTTGGACTACTGTGGTCCGTTTTATAGTTTCTGAAGAGTTGGACTACTGTGGTCCTGGTTTGATCAGTTTAAGTGCACGTTGAAGATCACACTTAACTGGCGGGTGGTGCGGTCGAAGTCCTTCTGTGAGGTAGCTTCTGGTGCACCTGGGTAGTTGTGTAGTTGGGTTCCCTTGCCACGCTGTGGGGTCTGACAGGGTGTCTTTCAAGGCAGCTCTTTCCGTCTTGTGCGGTAGAGTCTCCTCAACCAACTGGTCGTTTCTGTGGAGTGGGGCACACAGGATAGCTCGGGATAGCTCGGGATAGCTCGCCTGCCCGTCTGTAATATAAGAGACGAAATTCTGCACAACCCTGAATAATCGGTTTGTGCAGAGCGTCTCACTGAAAGCCAAGTAGCCCTCAGTGATAGCTCCACATCTCTATACATAAGCGACGAACATTCTGCTACTTCCGGGTTCCACTGGAATCTCACTCTAAATTCCTATACATACATAAATATCAATCGTGTCTAACTATACACATACAGAATTAATAATAATATAAACATTCAGTGGTACAGCCACTGGTCTGCAAACATACATATAAGTTAAACAACAGTGGTTCCGTACGGGATACAACATGGCGGCGCAAACGGTCGTGTTTTACCACGTGTTCGGCGTTTCCACATGGTCACGCAAATTCGGATTAACAATTCACATTTATGCATAGCAAATTCTTCAACCATAATTTCAACAATAATATAAATATATCACGATGAAACAGAAGGGTGTTCATTTACCTGTCTGACAAGTTCAGGCCCGTTGTGACTTGATAGAATTCTAAGATTCTAAGTCCTGCTTCCTGGTCTAAGTGTGTAGAGATTTCTCTGCCAGCTTTCTAGCTGTTAACACTTCGGTGTATTCCTCCCAACTGACCAAAAATGTGCGGGGTTTGGACCTAGTCAAACTGGCTCCAACCGCTTTGCCTAAGCTCTCCCATTGGTTCCAACGGTCCGATTCAAAACTCAAGTGCTGACGTCACTGCGCTGTGTGTGTGGCTCAGGCTCGCAGTGTGCTGTAATTTAATTGCTGCTGTGTACTATACTAACTCTCTACTGTTACAAAGGCTACACAATGCTAAATAGTCGATAGGCAGAGTTTAAACTAGCCAATTCGTGACACTATCCTAGAATATGGAATGGCCATTAAATATGGTGAACTGGTGAATATAGACGTATAGTCAGTCTGCATACTAACATTCTCCATAAGGATATAGATACAGCCCTCAAACATGTTCTAGATAGAACACAAAAACAGCAGTACACCCCTCCCACTGACATTGTACTACAGATGGTCCATCATGTTCTTAACAATAACGTTTTCACATTTCAGGACCAAACAACCTCCTCTTTCACTCACATTCCTTTCTTAGATTTCAGTGTCTACCTTCAAAATGGATTCCTTGAAACAGACCTGTATAGTAAACCGACAGGAGCGCATGCGTATCTGCATTGTAGTTCTGGCCACTGCAAAGACAATCCTCCTTCACAGCTTGTTCCCTGCGAACGTGTGCCGCCTGTGTTCTAGGAAGACACACTTTAAAAAGCGCTGCTCAGAGCTGCTGACAACCCACTCCCCTCCTCTCCCCATCCCTCTTCCTCCCCCAACAGTATAAACAAGGCAGCAGAGAGGGCCCGGGCTAGGTCCAGGCAGCAGACCCTATATATATCTCTTAAAGAACCACACTGTTGCAAGAGATTTATATAGTTATTTACTGTTAAATAATTCACATGGTTTTTAGAATCGTGTGTGAGTGTGAGCAATTGTGAGGATGTCTAAAATCGCCATAGTGTAAATAGACGATAAAGAAAATAATGAACCCAACTGATCTTCATGATTACTTTATATTTTGACAACAGCTTGCATGCATGTCTGACCTCGCAATCCAAAGACATTAGACTTTCCAGTTGAAGATGCGTTTTTATCGCGTTCTCTGAGAGGATTTTTTTTCTTAAACTACCAAAATGGCCTTGTATTACTTATCTGTGTCATCATATGGCAGGATTACTCTTCATTTGCATAGGGAGTATCTAAGACTCGACGAGGCCTACTCCCTTTGGTGTTATAGAGATAAATAACTCTGGAAATGGGGTGAAGGCCTTACTGTCAAGTCCACGGGCGCATTAACCAAGAATGGATCGTTGAAAATAGTTAGTGGATCCCCGATAGTGGAAGAGTAGCGCAGTATGGCAGAATTAGTGGATCCCCAATAGCGTAGGGGTAGCGAAGTAGTATGTACCATTATAATTATATACAATAATGCCTACTGCTGCGCTACCCCTCTGCTATTGGGGATCCAATCCATACTTCTTGGTGAATACGCTTGTGGTTAAGTCTGAAGGCGCCACCACACAGACACGAGGCGTGAGTGACCCGTTGCAGGAACTTGGTCCAAACACCGTATTCTAAAGAGTTCACCTCAACTATTACTGCTCAATGGACAGAGTATTGCTCTGACCTTTACAACCACACACCAACCGGGAGACCCATCAGTTCTCGTATGTCCCCAGAACAGAGAAGAAGAAATCCTCCCAATTCTCCGAGAGGAAGTTGAGGCAGATGTACGTGCAATCGCTTAAGAAGGGTAGTAGGCGGGAGTGGACAACACATAGCAGAATTGCTTCAAGCAGGAGGAGAAGCGATGATTGATGCACTCACCATTATCTGTAACAAGATCTGGCAGAGTGGGGTTGGCCTATACCATGGACTAAGTCGCTTGTCATCACTCTTCCCAAAAAGGGTAATCTTCAGGAGTGTGAAAATTACCGCACCATCAGCTTGATCTGCCATCCCAACAAAGTCCCCCTGAAAATAGTACTCTACAGATTGAAAGCCCAAGCTGAACAAATCATACCCGAAGAACAAGCAGGATTCAGGGCAGGGCGAAGTGCCACTAAACAGATTTTCAACCTCAGAATAATCTGCGAGAAATACCTACAGCACCAACAACATCTATATTATGTGCTTGTAGACTTCAAAAAAGCCTTTTGGTTCTGATTCGGCTCTTTACAGTCCGCTGGAACTTGCAAGCAATTAATAACTAGCTTTGACCGAGTCTGGCATGGAGCCCTGTGGGCAACCATAAGAGTGTGCAACATCAGCCCTAATATTACTGAAGTTATTAAAAGCCTGTATAACAAGGCTACCAGTGCAGTCCTCCACAACAGCGCCTTCGGGAACTAATTCAGAACAATAGTCGGTGTACGTCAAGGATGCTTACTCTCTACAACACTCTTCAACATCTTAAAGCGCATCATGTCAGATGCCCTAGCAGATCATGAAGGCACAGCAAGCATAGGGCGTAGAGCAATCTCCAACCTCCGTTTTGCGGAAGACATTGATGGATACGCTGGAGAGAAACAGAACTTGAACATCTGGTACAGAGGCTTGACATCACCTCCAGAGCCTTTGGAATGGAAATAAGTGCAGTTAACTGCAGAAATAGTGATGACACAATGTAGGAAATTAGCTTAGCGCAAAATAGATACCATCGAATGAAACTGGACATTAATTCAACAGTTATCTAAAAAGCAGCACACACATGGCAAATTAACTTCCTTGAGACAGTCACACTGCCAACCGCTCAAGATACCATCTAGCATACTTAAGACCAAACTGACCATAACGTCAACTGTGACCAGAGTCACTGAGACACTAAATAGCCTAGGCTCCGCGTAATCGTTATTGCATCTAGTCCCCACTCTACTTCTGACATTCCACTTCAAGGATGATTATGCGTGTCCAGTGACGAGAGCAAGGGGGAGAAAATATGCATAATAAAACTATTAATCCCGTATATGCGAGATTAAAGAAAACGAGAGCTAAACGATTGGTCCGAAGACTACTGGGAACTCTTGCATACCCTTGGGGACCAAAAATCAGCTAGTCAGTCGCAAACGAACTGCCCAACTGTGAGGGTCGACCAAAGGAACAAACTGCAGTGTCCGTCTATCTCCATCTCATCTAGAGAGTGCTAGAGACGTAAAAGACGATTTCAGGAGTCCCAGAGTCTACAAGTAAGATAACACTAGTAGTTTTTGATATGTGTATGTTTATTGTATATTGATTGCCATGTATTGATAATATGTTCTTGATATATATAGTTACAGAAACAGATTATTGTTTCTGAGACAGTATGCATGTGGATTGATGTATCTTAGCCTTAAAATTCGAATCGAATTGTGCATATGGGAACCCTGCAGGTGTCTGATGCTATAGACCCTTTGCAGAGGAGACCGCACACTTATAGCTAACGAGAATATTGTAGCCAGAGCTCCGACTTTTACAGGTCGGCTCTGGGATCATAAGGTTTGTGGAGACGAACGCCTGACCTTCGCTCCCGTAGCACCAAAGGAGAACAATCAAGAGTCTACCTGGCCACGTCCGAACCCCACAGCTACAAGAGCGACCCGACTCCATCACTCGCCGACGCGCAGTAGATAAGTCACCCACAAATAAACTGAGTCCTACCCTCGAGAAACCTAGAAAACCACTAAAACATTTAGAAAACTACGAACAGTGAAAATCGTAACCGCAGTTAGCACAGGATGAAGAAAACCTGCTAAAGAACTTTCCCAGCACTTGAAATATATTAATTAGTAATTTACCGGTTAATGCAGAAATGTTAACGTTTGTGTTGAATATATAAAAAGTGAAACCACATACATACGACTGGTGTCATTCTATTTGTATTGTTGTGTAGCTATTAGTTTTCTTCTCTCGAGACATAATAATCTAGTCTTTTGATTAGTCATCACCGGTTCTCAAGTTGAGCCAAATGATACTAAAACTCCTGAGAACAAATATAAATTTTATGTGACCAAAGTTCCGTGATCTGTCTCTCACACAATTTTCGGATTCTGGTAAAAGAACGATCGATAGTGATAGCACATCGCCCATCTATCAATAAGTCTTACCCCCTAGTAAGATAAACGTATCTTCCCCAGAATATCATCACATGCAGAGAAGACCAAAATGATGACAATAACACCAATGGCATCAACAAGGACATCTTAAGTCCAAGGCCAATCCATCAACACGGTGCATAGCTTCAAATATTTAGGAGCCAATGTATCAGACGATGGGTCCCGACTGTAAGTCCTCTCCAGGATCGCACAAACAACTGCTGCCCTGACAAGGCTGAAGCCCATTTGAAAAGACAGGACCATCAGTCTACACTCATAGGTAAGGCTGATGCGCTCCCTTGCCATCTCCATCTTTCTATACACTTGCGAAACATGGACCCTCACGGCAGATCTGCAACGAAGAATACAAAGCGTGGAGATGATGTGCTACAGAAGACTTCTGGGCATTACCTATACCCAGCACATCACCAACGACGAAGTCCGACAGACCACCACACAAGCCATCGGACAACACGATAATATGCTCACAGTAGTGAAGAAACAGAAACTTCGATGGTATGGCCACGTCACCAGAGCATCAGGCCTTGCAAAGACCATCATGTAAGGCACGGTGCATGGAAGCAGAAGAAGAGGGAGACAGAAAAAGGGGTGGGAGGACAACATTCGAGAATGGACTGGCTTGACACCGAATGAAGCCATGAGGGTTGCTGAGGACATAGAAAGATGGAATACGACCTTCGAGTTACGGAATAGGATAGGATAGGATTACTAATCAATTTTGATCACTAGTTTGGAGAGGAGATTCAAATACTTTTAAATAGGCTCAATATTATGCCATATTGAAAAGACAGCCAGCAAAATCTCTAAATAGAGAGAGGGGAAGGAGGACGAGGAGGGGTAATTATCACAGCACGCTGCATAGCTAAGACTTGTCCAGGCTTATGTGGCCTCTCCCCCTACCTCTGCTGACAGTCGTGAAGCCTACCTATTACTCCAGGTGAAATACCGTAGTTGCACCGTGAAATCTCCCCTTCGTTTTCAGTTCAAGACGGGGAAATCGATGACATAATACTTCAAGAAAACCTGCAATCAGTTTGTAACTAACCGCAGAGAAAGGGGAGATGGAGGCGACGTAAACCTCTTCCGGTCTCAGCTACCCAGTGTGGATAATTTGAAGAAACTAATCCACAAAAATAATGATTATGTAACTTTCGTAACACAGTATAGAACAACAGTCCATTTTCTATACGGGTTTTATTAGACAATAATATTATATTTAATTAATTAGTTTTTCATTGCTTACGGGGTCCAACGGACTGCAAAAAGCCGAATCAGGACCACAAATTGGTTGAAAGAGGACTCACCCCTGATCCGTATAAAAGATCTGCTGAAACAGCCCAAGGTGGCGACATGGCGATTCGTCCTTAACGCTAACGCAATAGGACGTTAGGCTTCGTTATTCCTCCTCCTCCTAGTGGTAACACTGAAGGCACTCCACCAGCCGGTCACTTTACAATAAAGGCATCCCCTCAGGGGACGCTGAGGCTATACTCTAATTTATTGAACCCCCGTTTAAAACACGAAATAAAATATAAACATCATGATAAAATATCAATAAAACACATACACAGAAAACGCCTATATTCCTAAATAATAATATTATAGGAAGCCCCAGTGACCATTTGGCAGAAAGCATCCAATATTCCAAAGCTGACTCAACAGACATCATACAAAATGAGGAGTTTTGGAAGAGTGTTCAAGAAGAAAGGTAGGTGACTAGTCTAGCGAAGAAGAAGATAATATAGAAGATTGAGAGAACAGAGTAGGAATGAGAAAAAACCAAGGAAAAAGACAGCGACAGTGGGAATTTCCTATCCTATCTCGTAACTCAAACTAGTCAAAGGTCGTTGGGGCACCACAGCAACCCTCATGGCTTCGCTCAATGTCAAGCCAGTCTGTAATGCTTGGAATTGCGTTAAATTAAATATTTATATACGTACATATAAATAAACTAAGGAGATGAGTGTGTTGCGTGTGTTTATCTGACTTCCATCTTAATGATGCATGTTCTGTTTCTGTTTACTCTAAATTTTCATCCACCACCACACACGTGCTTACAAGCAAGGACAAAGACTACACAGTTATCTTTCTTTGCCCTTCTGTTTAACTATATCACACATTTCTCATTCATAATACAAATACAAAATTGCAAGACGTCACTTGCCCTAATACCTTTTTATAAATATTCACTGTCGTTAATAACACACTGAAAGTTCGTTGAAAATTCCTGGTCTCCCACTCAGGCAATCTAGATGGAATCTTATATCAAACACCCAAGAGATGTGCCTGATGATTTAGCGCAGATTGTAACCAGTCGAGAACAGTTTTTGTTTTCTCATGTAGTCAGGAATGTGAAAATTACCGCACCATCAGCCTCATCAGCCATCCCAGAAAGGTCCTCCTGAAAATAATACTCAACAGGTTGAAACCCCAAGCAGAACAAATCATAGCTGAAGAACAAGCAGGATTCAGGGCAGGGCGAAGTACCACTGAACAGATTTTCAACCTCAGAATAATCTGCGAGAAATACCTACGTGCTAGCACGTGTTCGTAGACTTCAAGAAGGCGTTTGATCGAGTCTGGCAGCCCTAAAAATGTTGAAGTCATCAAAAGCCTGTATAACAAGGCTACCAGTGCAGTCCTCCATAACAGCGTCATCGAAAACTGGTTCATAACAACAATCGGTGTGCATCAAGGATGCCTAATCTCTCCAACACTCTTCAACATCTTCCTAGAGCGCATCATGTCATATGCCCTGGCAGATCACGAAGGCACAGTCAGCATAGGGGATAGAGCAATCTCCAACCTTCGTCTTGCGGATGACATTGATGGATTGGCTGGAGAAGAACAAGAACTTAAACAGCTGGTATGGAGGCTTGACACCACCTCCAGAGCGTAGGGAATGGAAATAAGTGCAGAAAAGACCAAAAGAATGACCAACAACACCAATGGCATCAACACGGACATCAAGTCCAAGGTCAGTCACTCAGCACAGTGCATGGCTTCAAATATTTAGGAGCCATTGTATCAGACAATGCATCCCGACAGAAAGTCCTCTCAAGGATCGCACAGACAACTGCAGCCCTGAAAAGGTTGAAGCCCATTTTAAAAGACAAGACCATCAGTCTACATTCCAAGGTAAGTTTGCTACGCTCCCTTGTCATCTCCATCTTCCTATACACTTGCGAAACATGGGCCTTCACGGCAGATCTGCAGCGAAGAATACAAAGCATGGAGATGAGGTGCTACAGAAGACTTCTGGTCATTTCCTATACCCAGCACATAACCATCGACGACGTCTGACAGACCATCACACAAGCCATTGGACAGCAGGATGACCTGCTCACAGTGGTGAAGAAACAGAAACTCCTATGGTATAACCACGTCACCAGATCAGACCTTGCAAAGACCATCCTGCAAGGCACAGTGCAAGGAGGTAGAAGAAGAGAGAGACCGAAAAAGAGGTGGGAGGACAACATTCGAGAATAGACTGGTTTGACATTAAGCGAAGCCATCAGGGTTGCTGAGGAGAGAGAAAGATGGTATGCTGGTTAAGGACTGCATTGGTAGCTTTGTCATACAGGCTTTTGATGACTTCAATAATTTTAGGGCTGATGTTGTACACTCTCATGGTTGCCCACAGAGCTGCATGCCAGACTTGATCAAACGCTTTCTTAATGTCTACAAATACATGATATAGATGTTGCTGGCGCTGTAGGTATTTTTCGCAGATTATTCTGAGGTTGAAAATCTCTTCAGGGGTACTTTGCCCTGCCTGACTCCTGGTTGTTCTTCAGCTATGATTTGTTCAGACTGGAGTTTCAACCTGTTGAGTATTATTTTCAGGAGGGCCTTGCTGGGATGACTGATGAGGCTGATGGTGCGATAATTTTCACACTCTTGAAGGTAACCCCTTTTGGGAAGAGCGATAAAAGTGACTGCGTACATGGTGTAGTCCACTCCTCACTCTGCCAGATCTTGTTACAGATAATATTGAGAGCATCAATCATTGCTTCACCTCCTGCTTGAAGCAATTCCGCGGGTATGTTTTCCACTCCCGCTGACTTCCCCTTCTTCAGTGATTGCACTGCTGCCTCAACTTCTTCTTGGAGAATTGGGAGGGTTTCTTCCTCTTCTCTGTTCTGGGGACATGCTAGAACTGATGGGTCTCCGTTTGGGTTGTGGTTGTAAAGGTGTCATAATAATGAAACATGAAAATTTGAAATTGAAAGGCAGGCTCTCCAAATTGTCATAGACTTCCTGTGCGTGTTATAAAATAATTAGCTTTGTTCTCAGAAGATTCCTACAAACTTGATAATAGTTTGTAAACAGTTTTGAACATTCCAATTTCATGGATACACGCATTCATCAATGGCCTATCTTATACAATTACACAAGCTGAGACAGAGAGATACGCTTGAAACACTCAGGGGTACTTTGCCCTGCCTGACTCCTGGTTGTTCTTCAGCTATGATTTGTTCAGACTGGAGTTTCAACCTGTTGAGTATTATTTTCAGGAGGGCCTTGCTGGGATGACTGATGAGGCTGATGGTGCGATAATTTTTACACTCTTGAAAGTAACCCCTTTTGGGAAGAGCGATAAAAGTGACTGCGTACATGGTGTAGTCCACTCCTCACTCTGCCAGATCTTGTTACAGATAATATTGAGAGCATCAATCATTGCTTCACCTCCTGCTTGAAGCAATTCCGCGGGTATGTTTTCCAGTCCCGCTGACTACCCCTTCTTCAGTGATTGCACTGCTGCCTCAACTTCTTCTCGGAGAATTGGGAGGGTTTCTTCCTCTTCTCTGTTCTGGGGACATGCTAGAACTGATGGGTCTCCGTTTGGGTTGTGGTTGTAAAGGTGTCATAATAATGAAACATGAAAATTTGAAATTGAAAGGCAGGCTCTCCAAATTGTCATAGACTTCCTGTGCGTGTTATAAAATAATTAGCTTTGTTCTCAGAAGATTCCTACAAACTTGATAATAGTTTGTAAACAGTTTTGGACATTCCAATTTCATGGATACACGCATTCATCAATGGCCTATCTTATACAATTACACAAGCTGAGACAGAGAGATACGCTTGAAACACTGAAGACATAAAATATACAACAGTTGGAACACAACACCAATATACGTTTTGCTAATTTTATGGTTCTCTTCTTTCTCACTCAGTAGTAGAATAATCATTAAAATGGAATTCAGAAAACTATGTCCTGAAGTAATAACATAATAAATAGCTGAACTATAATATGATTTTCTCTCTGAAGCAATCCCGTCTGACAGAAAATTACATTTATCAGTTTATAAAAATATTTTATATATTTCCAAAATTAGTTTGAATATTATATAACACTTGTTAGCCGCTTCACAGTCTGGTAGGCATTCTTGCCATGGTTCTTGTTCAGACAGTTCTCTATTTCCTGGCACTGCTCTTCTATCCAGTTCCCTTTGATGTGCTCATGCCTTTTCGGATGTCATTGTTGATTTTTCGGTAGGCATCAGCAGAAAATGTTCATAAGAAAAAAGAACATTTATTATGAGCATTTATTATGAACATTTATTATGACTATTATTATAGGTATAATAACTAATGTATCATTGGTTGGCTCAGGAAGTATAAAGGCAAATTTCTTTGGAAAATGACACTAACAAAATGTATCCCATTCTGAATCTGAAAACATTTACTTAAGTCTTAACCCAAGTATTAATTCCAAACATGACTACACATACATAAACAAACATTACAATCTGACCATCCTCATAAAATATTTATACTGTTTTCCTTTCCTGGGTCTAACCGGGCATATAAATAGCTGTGAATAGGTTTTTGCTATTCTATTTTTGTCTTTTTTGTCATTTTTGTACATAGTTGTAAAAAGTTTTTACTTTTACTGTTCCGTCTTTTGGTGTGTCGTAGCAAAAGCGATGTTTGATCGAGTGCATGTATTTTTATGTAATGACTATGTAAAGCGCGGTGAGTCTGGTTGTAGGCTGGAGTACCCGCTATATAAAAATCCGTTATTATTATTATTATTATAAAATGCATACACCGAAGCTGAAGAAGCTATTGCACATGACTCTAAATTACATTATAACCTTTACTGCACTGGAAGTCGTGTTTGATTTTCCCTGTCATATTTTCAATTAATTTTATAATACCGACATTTTAGCTTCACAGGCCAGATGATCTTGGGAATGCTACTCTGTAACAATTAGCAGCAATTGAATTTGCTGATAATAGGGATTTGTTGACTTGGTTTGACGTGACCCAAACTATTCCTTTAGGGAATGTTGGTAACATAAATGGGTCTTACAGGACTGCCACTGTCTGACTACAAACAATACAATGGTGATAAAATATCTTCTGCGTCTGCTCTGTAGGGCCCACACGTTAGGAAGATTAACTAGGTAAAAATTATTGGCCCTCCTGGGACTAAATCATATGGATTGCGTAGCCCAAATGGTTGCATGGTTTATCTGAGTATATATAATTTTAAACAAAAACAAACGTTAATATCCAACAGCATTGAGGAGTCTGGCACATGTTTGACATTTCCCTGAAAAATTCTCAGCAGTTTCGGGAGTAATTCACAGTGTACTACCATTTTATCCCCCCTCTTCCCTTCTCTCCCGCTTCTTCATCCATTCCCATCCTCTCCAGGACCCAGAAAGCACAATGAAAGCTTAATAGATTGATGAAGACTGTGGGTCACAAATGCGCTCTATAAGATATTCGCTTCTGTCCTAGCACCATGGAACAATGGAAAATGACTAAGCCCTTTTGGTTGTTGTTGGTAGGCTGCGTTATTACAAACTGGAAATGATCCCAGTGACTCTGGTCTTGCCATACAAACACGTGGAGTTTGTGGCCAATGTTGCTTTCCCCTGTATACAGCACGTCTGTTGCCTGAAAATGTATATAAAAAAAAGACATACGATGATGATGACGACGATTATGCTGCTGCTTGATGATGATAACGAGTTTGATGATGATGATGATGATGATGATGATAATGATGATGATGATGATGATAATGATGATGATGATGATGATGATGATGATTGAGAAGTCAGGCACCTCCAGAAGCACCTTTCAAAATTCATAATGCTGATGTGGCAGAGTCATGTTTTATGCATATGTATGTATGTTTGCAAAAATGTGTTAATGTATGACGAATAATAGGAGATAGACAAGTGTGTTGAATGATAATATGATTGCTTTTAAATGGGACGTAATTATGTATGGTAAAGAAAATAGTATTTTATTAGTTATTTCCCTTGTTAGTTTCACGTGATTTTGTTTCTGCGCATTTTGATGCATATTTGAAATGCGTTCACTAGTAATTATCACTCTTTCATGGTATTTTGTTGATAACGGACGTATCTTTGCCAAGCTAACCGTTTTGTGGTTTTGGAAACTCTTTTGTAAACCTCTCATCTCACTAACAAGAGGTTGTTTTTCTTCGTTTTCCTTGATTTGGAGGATTTGGGTTACAACAATAGCGAACCATTGCAACATACCGACACTGCTTGTCCCGTGTGGCTTTGTTTATTTCCTTCTTCCACTCCTCCTTCCTCATCTCACCTGCCACACTACTACGCACCCAAACCCATGAGGGGTTCCCTTCTTACCCAAACCCTTCAACACTGAAAATTCCTATTAGCTCTACCAGTAACTCCAAGCCAAGCATGTGGCAGGAGTTGCTCCTCCTTATGTGTCAGACATTTCCCAGTTTTTTGTGCGTAAACAGAAAACAAGTCTGCTTGTTGATAACCCTATATAATTTGCCCGTTTTTTTAATAACAATAATAATAATAATAATAATAATAATAATAATAATAATAAATGTAGTTGTCTGTTTCTATACTACTACTACTACTACTAATAATAATAATAATAATAATAAATGTAGTTGTCTGTTTCTATAATAATAATAATAATAATAATAATAATAATAATAATAATAATAATATGCACTGTGGGTTCTGGCACTGATTAGAATAGACCCAACGTTTCCCGATATGTCGTAAGAAGGGACCAACAGGGGTGATGTCAGAACGGCATCACTGAGCGAAAGTCTTCTACACAGAAGGCACCGGCCAGGACGTCGGACGGAGGAACCTCATGTTACTACAGGTTCAACGACCACTTGCTCAGGGGCCAAGGCGAGCCACACTGTATTCGTGGATATCGGCTGTGGCCAACAGCCTGGAGAGGGTTGGGCCCTGCCAGGTCTTTCTTGCCGAAGACAGACTGCATGATGAATAAAACCATTTACTCCATACCTGATCGGTCGTCGTCCGGGTCACCAAGGACCGTGCCTTCCGTTGGCCACCAGGACGGAGGTGATAAGTGTGCTTCTGATGGACAACTTAGCAAGATCCGCACCAGAAATAACATCATCATAGGAACCTGGAATGTCAGAACCCTAAATGCGGAGGGAAAATTAGAAGAACTGGTCCACGAGATGGACCACTATCGATGGAACGTTTTAGGGATCAGCGAACTGCACTGGCACACCAGCTCAATGCCTATGTGAGCAGCACTGTTTAGTGCCTCCAAATTCTGCTTACTGCGGGCTATTTATAGCTTGCCTGCACCCTCCCTTCCAGTGAAAGGAGAGGAAAGTAAGCATTGCCGAAGCTATTTATAGCTAGCCTGGCTGACCTAACCTCAAAACTAAAAAGCTTTGGTTGAGCCGTTGTACTGGAAAGGCATCAGTGAAACAACGACTGACAAAGGCCACAAGCTTATTTCAGCGGTAGAGATGACAGGCACGAACTCGGCCTTAGTCCACAAGAAGATTCTAGCCACTGTCATGGGTTGCCACCCAGTCTCCAGCAGACTCATTACAATCCGTCTGAGAGCAGCCCCTTTCAACTTCACTATAATCATGGCCTATGCCCCAACACCAGACTATGATGACAGCGAAGTGGAGGATATCTATGAAAATCTACAGGCTGTCCTTGACCAAGTGCCGAAGAAGGGCATAGTCATAGTGGAAGGCGACTGGAATGCCAAGGTTGGCCAAGATGCGCACCACAACTGGGGGACACATGTGGATCCCACTGCAACAACGAGACAAATGACAGGGGTCTGAGACTCTTGGAGTTTGCCAGATACAACAATCTGATACTGGAAAACACGCTTGGTCACCACAAAAAATCCAGACTATGGACATGTCACAGTCCCGGCGGGGAGCATCACAACCAGATTGACTACATCATGGTCAAGAAACGCTTCAGATCAAACATCAACATTGGCAGGACGCCCACTTTTCCAGGATCTGACATCGGAAGTGACCACTATCTCATGATGATGTCTTTCCGGCTCCACTTGAAGAGAGTAAACACAGCAAAGTGCACTTGACTGAAGTTCGACCTGGACAAACTGCAAGACCCGGAGGTGGCAGAAATATTTTAAGCCACAATTGGAGGGAAATTTTAACCACTGCTCATTTTGGGAGCTGGTGAAGAAGATGTCATCACCATGATCACCACCTTCAATTCAGCTGTGACAGATGCCACTACGGAGATCCTTGGAAAGCACAGGCCAAAGAAGAAGCTGTGGATCACACCTGAACTTTTGGACCTGTGTGATAAACGAAGAGAGATGAAACAGGAAAAGAACACCTCACAGGGAGCTGATGCCTACTGAAAAATCAACAATGACATCCGAAAAGGCATGCGCACAGCAAAGGAGAACTGGATAGAAGATCAATGCCAGGAAATAGAGAACAATCTGAACAAAAACAACAGCAAGAAGACTGTGAAGCGGCTGACAAGCGTTAAACAGCCCAAGGTCTCCACAATCCAAAGCAAGTCGCTGAAGAAGGGGAAGTCAGTGGGAGTGGACAACATACCCGTGGAACTGCTTCAAGCAGGAGAAGAAACGATGATTGACGCACTCACCATTATCTGTAACAAGATCTGGCAGAGTGGGGTGTGGCCTACACCATGGACCCAGTAGCTTGTCATCACTCTTCCCAAAAAAGGTAACCTTCAGGAATGTGAAAATTACCACACCTTCAGCCTCATCAGCCATCCCAGCAAGGTCCTCCTGAAAATAATACTCAACAGGTTGAAACCCCAAGCTGAACAAATCATACATGAAGAACAAGCAGGATTCAGGGCAGGGCGAAGTAAAACTGAACAGATTTTCAACCTCAGAATAATCTGCGAGAAATACCTTCAGCACCAACAACATCTATATCATGTGTTCGTAGACTTCAAAAAGGCGTTTGACCGAGTCTGGCATGCAGCTCTGTTGGCAACCATGAGAGTGTACAACATCAGCCCTAAAATTATTGAAGTCATCAAAAGCCTGTATGACAAGATTACCAGTGCAGTCCTCCACAACAGCGCCATCGGAAACTGGTTCAGAACAACAATCGGTGTGCGTCAGGGATGCCTACTCTCTCCAACACTCTTCAACACTTCATAGAGCGCATCATGTCAGATGCCCTTGCAGATCACGAAGGCACAGTCAGCATAGGGGGAAGAGCAATCTCCAGCCTTCGTTTTGTGGATGACATTGATGGATTGGCTGGAGAGGAACAAGAACTTGAACAGCTGGTACAGAGGCTTGACATCATCTCCAGATCCTATGGAATGGAAATAAGTGCAGAGTAGACCAAAATGATGACCAACAACACTAATGGCATCAACACGGACATCATAGTCCAAGGCCAATCCCTCAACACAGTGCATAGCTTCAAATATTTAGGAGCCATTGTATCAGACAATGGGTCCTGACAGAATGTCCTCTCCAGGATCGCACAAACAACTGCTGCCCTGGCGGCGAACTTGTTTTTTCCAACCTAGTTCCAGTCATTCGCCGAAAAAAGCAATTACCGAAGTCGAACGAAGCTCTCCGAGGCGAGAGAAGCTACCCGATGTTTTACGAACGAATGCTGACAGGACTACGTGAAACCACAGGCTGGGAAGTCTCGTCTTTCGTAGGCCTCAATTACATACTATACTGCGTACGTATGTAGGAGGCCCACGAGTTTACAAAGACGAAAGAAAAGACTTCAGAGCCTGTAGTGAAACATCCGTGCATAAAAAAAAGCCACTGTTGCTTCTAGATCTAATTCTATTTCGATCTGCACAGCTTCAAGCTCTAAGTCAAGTCGAGATTTGCATTTCGAAGCAGTTAGTATTATTATTATTTTACATGTATGATGATTAATATACTGACACAATTAGTAATAAAGAGAAAAAGTAATACATAACACATAATGCACACATACAACGATTTCACATTTATATCAACAATAAAACCATGACAAAACTTCAAAGCGCTATGGATACGTTGATGTCCCTTCAGCACAAGGCAAAGCAAAGTAGGAATAATAATAATAATAATAATAATAATAATAATAATAATAATAATAATAATAATATTAAATAAATAAATAAATAAATAAATTACAGATTTAACTATACTACTACTACTACTACTACTACTACTACTACTACTACTACCGAAGTTGTGGTCTTGATTTTGTGGTCCTGATTCGGCTCTTTGCAGTCCGCTGGACCCTGTAAGCAATGAATAACTAATTAGCTATTAATTTAACTCTGATCTCGAGTTGTCTTGATTTTGTGGTCCTGATTCGGCTCTATGCAGTCCGCTGGACCCTGTAAGCAATGAATAACTAACTAACTATTAATTTAACTGTTATCTCGAGTTATAAAAAAAAAAAACTCGCTTAGCCTACTCGTCCTTCACCGGAAATTTAAAGATTCAAATATTATAAAGTATAGGCCTAAATATTATTAATTAGAATAGATATAGTTTATACAATTATTTACGTATAAAACAAACAATACAGGTCTAATAATTATATTCAGCTAGTGAGCTTCTTCGCTGCGCGAAGATTGACTTATAATAATTATATAATGTAGATTAAGCCTATGTATACTGTATAACAGTGTCTACTTGGTTCTAGGCAGGAAATGGGGAATTCTATTATTAGCCAACTGCTGAGAACTAACAAATTGCAAATCAAGGAACGCAACTATTAAATATGGTCGATAATAACAAAGTATACGTTGCGAAATGTTAATCTGTGTACATCGAACAGAATTAGAAGCAACAGCGATCATTTTTAATGTCAACTAGTCGTAGTCATGCAAGCATCATTTCGTAACACATCGGAGAGCTTCGTTCGACTTCGGTGATTGCCTTTCTGGGCGAATGACTGGAACTAGGTTGGAAAAAACAAGTTTGCGCCCTGGCGAGGTTGAAGCCCATTTGGAAAGACAGGACCATCAGTCTACATTCCAAGGTAAGACCGCTCCGCTCTCTTGTCATCTCCATCTTCCTATATGCTTGCAAAACATGGACCCTCACAGCAGATCTACAAAGAAGAATACAAAGCATGGAGATGAGGTGCTACAGAAGACTTCTGGGCATTTCCTATACCCAGCACATCACCAACGACGAAGTCCGACAGACCATTACACAAGCCATTGGACAACACGATGACCTGCTCACAGTGGTGAAAAAACGGAAACTCCGATGGTATGGCCATGTCACCAGATCATCAGGTCTTGCAAAGACCATCCTGTGAAAGGCACAGTGCAAGGAGGTGCAAGAAGAGGGAGACCGAAAAAGAGGTGGGAGGACAACATTTGAGAATGGACTGGTTTGACACTGAGTGAAACAATCAGGGTTGCTGAGAACATGGAAAGATGGAGTACGCTGGTTAAACGATCATCTGTGGTGCCCCTACGACCTCCGAGTTAAGGGATAGGATAAGATAGGAAAATAATAATAATAATAATAATAATAATAATAATAATAATAATAATAATAATAATAATAATAATAATAATAATAATAATAATAACAATAACAATAATGTAGCACTTCTTCCTATAACTATACTTAAGCATAAATAACTTCATAAATCAGTTCTAAATTTGTAAAACAGAAAAGAAAATAAACAGTCTGATAAACTTACCAGCAATGGATATTTGGCAATGTCGTTCTCATATCCTATCACGGCACCAGCCCTCAGTGCCATCTGGATGGCGTCGCAGCAGTAGCGAATGTAACTGGCATGGTTGGTGTGTCCGTTGATATCAGTATCGCTTGGTGCAACAATCACCTCATACATAAAGGCCGAGTCTGGAACCTGATGACAAAATCAAATTCTGTTTTGAACAATAAATAAATCAATAATTAATAAATTACCTCACTAATAAACCCAACCTTACATTTAATAATAAGGGTAATTATATAGAGCTATTTCTTAAAGATAGAATCAGTGTAAAGTACAGTTCTCACAAATTAATACATATAAATGTTAAAGGGGTTAATATTACATTGAATGATTTGTAATTCTTTATACATTTTCTTCTTAGAGCAAATTACATTGGGTTTTTTCTGGCTGTAACTGTGCTTAGAGTTTCTCCTGAGGGATAAGGGATACATTTTTAATAATAATAATAATAATAATAATAATAATAATAATAATAATAATAAGAAGAAGAAGAAGAAGAAGAAGAAGAAGAAGAAGAAGAAGAAGAAGAAGAAGAAGAAGAAGAAGAAAAACAATAAGAAGAATAATAATAAGAAGAAGAATTATTATTATTATTATTATTTTTTAATTATTAATATCATTAATAATAATAATAATAATAATAATAATAATAATAATAATAATAATAATAATAATAATAACAACAATAATATAACAACAATAATAATAATAATAATAATAATAATAATAATAATAATAATAATAATAAGAAGAAGAAGAAGAAGAAGAAGAAGAAGAAGAAGAATTATTATTATTATTATTATTATTATTATTATTATTATTATTATTATTATTATTATTATTATAATCATCATTATTATCAAGCAAACAAAAGAATGGCAATGTTCACTTACTGCAGGAGGACTGCGAGGCAGATCAAGAGGTCTCTTCGCCTTGAGAAGACTAAAGAACTGCGTATGCAAAGCCTCAGGCAATGGAACAGGTTTGCCTGTTTGGCGTTGAACGTACACAAGTTTTGCAGAGCAGCGAGCGAGTTCCCGGTTGTCCAGTTTGTTAATCAGTTGTGAGAACACTGTTATCGAGGTTGTGCCCAAATCTTGCAGCTCTAGGCTGATCTAAAAATAAACCCAAATCAGTCTTCAGTTAAACAGATTCTCCTTACATGTTGCACTTACCAGCTCTTGTAACGTCAGTAAACACCTCGATGGCGAACGAAACAAAGCTTTACTTCCAAATTATTGTATGTTAAGGACTATTAAAATGATTTTTAAGAAAACCATTATAAGATTTTTTTTTTTTTAAACAGACCCGGTCAGGCGGTCTGGCACTATAACCATCATGCACCCTGCAGAAGAAGCCAGCAGTGGGCCGACAAGTTTAAAAGAGATGTAAAATCACGAAGAAGGTCCGTGCAAGGGCTGAGGTGTAAACCTACATTCCCCCACGGGAGAGTACTATACCATTAATAAATAATAATATCAAAGTATCATATAAATATGATATACATTTGCAAAAGTCAGCGATGGTCCAGGGCTGAACGGCCAACCGAGTCTGCTGCAAATAATGGAGTTCAGATCGATTTGACACTGTCTCGTAACTTCAATAAAACAAACCAGTGTGTAAGTACATGTGTATTATTGTATATGGACAAGTTATACTATTTTCTATCCTAACACGTAACGCAAAAGTCATTGGGGCACCAGAGATGATCGTTTACCCAGCATAACTTAAGTACATGAAAAAAATTATCCAGGCACACAGCTGTGAACGCTCTCTGTTTGAATTTTATAATCTTGGTTTCTTTGAGAAAACAGTCTTTAATGTCTGTAAAGTTTCTTTTCTTTAGCCGGAGGGGTTTGTACGTCTTGTTTGCAGGTAAGCATTGCTGTTTGCTGCCATTGTGCTGTGAGTCAGAGAGTCGTGTCCCTTGTTAAAATCCTAGGCTAAAGAAAGCGCACAAATGCGCAGGCACCAAGAAAACAATAAAACTCCCCTTCCCTTCTTCTTCTGCCCCTCTCTCCCCACTCCTCCAAACAAAAAGGAATATATTTGAAAAGGCTGATTTTCAATTTCAAAAATGCGGAAAAGGAGAACAATTTTCATTTCTGAACCCATAAAGTAATTAAACCGGTCCAAGAAAGGGCATTTGTTTTTGCGAATGTCCTTTCTTTGACTGGTTTAATTACTTTATGGGTCTGTGATGCATGCACATTTTCCTACAAATCATTCATGATAGCTTTAAAGATTGGTAATTCATTTATTTATTTATTTAATTGTTCTTATATAGCGCTTTTCCAGCTCAAGAGCTGCTCAAGGCGCTGGCCGATACAGGATCTAACTCAAGCCGCCCGAGACGCCCACCCGCAGCCTTTGGGCGCATGGTCATCCAACTGGTTTTTAAAAGAATTTATGTTGGGTGCTTTTTTAAAAGAAACTAGTAAATCATTCCAAAAGGCAGCTACTCAGAAAAATTAAACTTCTGCAGATAAGTATTCCAGTGTAACTGGTTTTGTTGCAAAACGGTGCTGCAAAAAAGCCATTCCAATTTAGGTCGTCAATGCCATTATAAATTTTTAAAAATTCGATTTAATCTCAGGTAGTGTGTAATAGAACCTCCGTAATTCTCACCTTGAATGGAAAAGATGTTTCACGATGCAAGCTCCACAAATGTGGGTCAAACTCATAATGTACACCAAATATGAAGATTCCAAACTCATGATTCATATTTTTGTACAAATCAGCCACTCCATGGTTAAATCCGAAGAAACGGGCAGCTTCCAACAGTTTCAGTACCTTCCAGTGCTCCAGAAACTCTAATAAAAGAAAAGAAAAAAAAGGTAGTTGCTGACAAAATCAAATGTGCTCTCCTTGCCTTTACACCACAGGCTTGAGTGCTAGATGTGTGTTTGTTGTGTGTGTGAGAGTGGGTGGAACATGTGAGCGTGCATGTCGGTACAGATTGCCGCATTTTGAGCCTGATTGGTAATTTGGGAAATACATAATACTCATATTGCTGCACACTGTGTACACGCCTTCGGGTGTGGAAGTTTATATAACTACTGCTATATATACATATTGTTTTCTAAGTTGATAATCATCAATTCATTTATTTTATCAATATATATTTTTAAAATCACCTGTGCGTCCAAAGTCGCTGTAGCCTAGGTGGTGAAAGTGTACCCATGCTGTGCAACGGTCAGTGGAAATCTCCACTTTTACTGGCTCGACCGCTGTCATGATCAAACTTTCTTCTGATCTGACCAATCTGGAACAAAATGTAAATTATGATTAGAAATACATTTAGTTTATAATTAATTCATTAACAAAATGGTACTGAACGCGCTGGCCTGTTCACACACTGACCTGCTATATAATGTGCTTTATTAGACTTCCTGTAAATAAATAAATAATAAAAATGAATGCAAGTAAAAATGTGAGCACGACATGACCAAAATAATGTGCAGCTAAATAACCTGATTGGTGATCTTTTCTTGTCACTCTGGTCTATTTGCAAAGATGAAAATACATCTGTGTGATGTAATGTCAGTGCCACGTCACAGGATTCAAATTCTCATCTGCCTCACTTCTCTCTCTTCTCTATAACAATATGTATAGAGAGCAGTGAGAATAAGAGAGAAAGAATAGAGTTTGCAGCCTGTGGTCATTTCTACGTTAGGAATACTAGCACACAGACAGCACCCAATATATACTATTATAAAAAATATAATACTCCATAGCCACCCCAAAAAAAAAAAAAAAAAAAAAAAAAAAAAAAAACAACAGTTGAAAATCAAGCTTTCGAGTTTATTTTAAAAAAAACTCTTTCTCAAGGTAAAACAAGGCTAAATGCGTATAACTCTGAACACTGTACTAGTACAGTGACATCAGTGAAGACACCTGTTTGTTCAGTGTCAGGGTTGAAAGGTGTGAGCAAAGTGAGGGGAGCATATCAGAAAAGAGAACGGCAAAGAGTAAGTATTCCTATTTAAAAATTATTCTTCATTTTTCATTTTTTTAATGTTCATTTTTATTGGGGGGAGGGGAAGAAGCGCAATTAGTCTAGATTTTGGACCTAGGGTAATACATATATATAGTGATATGCATTAATCCACACTGACACTTAGTTATAATGCTAAGTAACAAAATAAATAATCTACTAATTAGCACATGAAGTGTAATTATCAGATTCAAAGCTTATTTTCAATTAAAAATTGTTTGGTGTGTTTAATAATGCATTGAGAGGTTTGATAATAGATTTACACTACCCTCACATTATTAAGAACATAGATACATGCATCTTTTCAGCAAAATCACTGGTTGGGAAAAAAAAGGGGGGCTAGAACTAGAAAGGATATACAGTTTTTCGAACACACACACACAGAGGAGCTTAACTTCACTTACAAGCTAGCCAGACATCCATGCGCACCCACTCAGACATTTCAACTCCTTGCCTCACTGTCACAATATATACTAATATAGATTGCATTATAGACACTAGACAGTGTTACAGAGCCGCACTGCTGTCGGGATAATAATAATAATAATAATAATACTGGATGCTAATAGGTGCTTTTCTTCTGACGAACTCAAAGCAGGGCACACTGTACCAACAATAACAACATACACGCTCAAGTGTAACAAACATAGTTTACAAACACACAACAAGGACAACAGTATACAAGACAGGCAGGGAGATCTCTATTAGCAAACTGACAGGAAAATAGATTTTTTAATTGATATTTGTAATGTAATGGAGAGGAAGCTGGAGTGCCCGGAGAGAACCTTCGTTGAATCGTGAAGTCTCATATAATTCTTAGTCAGACATTTTTGCCCTATGCGGGGACCGAACCCAGAACCCTCTGCATTGGAAACCAGCGCACAAAACAAATGCGCTATTATGCTATTTTATTCTAAGATCTTTGTGTCTGGTTTTGTTTTGCTTTTTTAACTTGTTTCCTCTCCTAGCAAAATTATATTTCTAAACAAATAGTACTGTTAAGTAACTAGTAATTTAGTCCTTTGCAGGCACTAATACAGTCATGTAATAATAATAATAATAAATAATAATAATAATAATAATAATAATAATAATAATAATAATAATAATAATAATAATAACATAAAGTATTGCTACAGTCACATATAAACTATTGTTTTTATACACACAAACTCTCTTGTTTTCAGTCCTGCCAAGTCAACAGCTGGTACAAGTTATCAGAGGTCTACAGGAAATGTGTCTGCTATGAAGAAGTACATAGGTTTGAAGATAATTTGCTGGAATTGTTTAAGAACTGCCACACATGCGGAAAGATGTCTTCTTACACTATTGGCTATGTGAAAGGCTCCATGATCACCATCAACCAAAACTGCCCATTTTGTAAACATTCTTGGTCATGGCAGAGTCAACCCTTTGTCAAGGACATCCCTGCAGGAAATCTTTTGATGTCAGCATCAATATTATTTTCAGGTGCGTTTTTATTTTAAATACTTATTTAAATCAGAAAAGTAGTATTTTAGTCAACAAATAAATGTTAAAAAAAAATTATATGTGTGTGTTACTTATAAATTGTTTGCATATTGACTGGTGTATTTTAATTTCTCCATAGGCTCGCTGTCAAGTAAGATTCTACGGTTTTTCCAGCACATGGGGGTGGCAGCAATCTCTAACGACACCTACTATGCACATCAGACAGCCTTCTTGCAACCTTCAATACAGTCTGAGTGGCGCAGTTGGCAGCAACAATACATAGAACAAACAAGGGAAAGAGGTTCTACACTGATACTGGGTGGTGATGGCAGAGCAGACTCTCCTGGCCATTGTGCCAAGTTTGGTACCTACACCTTCCTTGACCTTACCTTGTCACTTGTTGCTACAATTGAAACTGTACAAGTTAGTACAATTTTGCATGTTATTGCGTTACTTTTTTTATATTTCCACCAGGAAATATTACATAAAACTTGTTCAAGAGACAATATCCATATACATGTGATTTTTATGTTATGCACAAAGTACAATTTATAAACAATATTATAACAATCATATTACTACTGCTAGAAGCAGTGGATCATTTACTTATAACTTATAAGGCACCCATATTCATATAATTTTAATACTAATAATAAATATAGTATGTATTTTAATGAAATTGAAAAAATCTTTGTTTTTACTTTTTTTTTTTAATACTTTACATTACATAGCAATGAAGTTGGCAGTAGTTACAGGATGGAAAAGGAAGGCCTGGTGCGCTCAATTAATTTTTTTTAAAATGCTGGGCTACCAATCACAGAAATAGTAACCGATCGTCATCCCATGATCATGAAGTATGTCCGAGAAGAAATGGAAAGTACAAAACACTCAATCGATGTATGGCATGTGGCCAAAGGTATGTTTAAAAATATAATAATAATAATAACTACTGGTTAATAATCATTTTTGTCCACTGGAAAAATTGCAATTGCCAGTTATAAGTGTTTCCTTGATTTCTTTTCCACTGTTTCAGTCTTGGCAAGCACCGACCAAAGAAGAAGCTGTGGATCACACCTGAACTTTTGGATCTGTGTGATAAACGAAGAGAGATGAAAAAGAAAAAGAACACCTCACAGGGAGCTGATGTCTACCGAAAAATCAACAATGACATCCGAAAAGGCATGCTCACAGCAAAGGAGAACTGGATAGAAGATCAATGCCAGGAAATAGAGAACAGTCTGAACAAGAACAACAGCAAGAAGGCCTACCAGACTGTGAAGCGACTGACAAGTGTCAAACAGCCCAAAGTCTCCACTATCCAAAGCAAGTCTGGCATATGCCTTACAGAAGAACAAGAAGTCTTGGATAGATGGACAGAGTACTGCTCTGACCTTTACAACCATACACCAAATGGAGACCCATCAGTTCTAGCATGTCCAGAGAACAGAGAAGAAGAAGAAATCCTCCCAATTCTCCGGGAAGAAGTTGAGGCAGCAGTGCAAGCGCTAAAGAAAGGGAAGTCAGCAGGAGTGGACAACATACCCGCGGAACTGCTACAAGCAGGAGGAGAAGCGATGATTGATGCCCTCACCATTATCTGTAACAAGATCTGGCAGAGTGGGGAGTGGCCTATACCATGGACCCAGTCGCTTGTCATCACTCTTCCCAAAAAAGGTAACCTTCAGGAGTGTGAAAATTACCGCACCATCAGCCTCATCAGCCATCCCAGCAAGGTCCTCCTGAAAATAATACTCAACAGGTTGAAACCCCAAGCTGAACAAATCATAGCTGAAGAACAAGCAGGATTCAGGGCAGGGCGAAGTACCACTGAGCAGATTTTCAACCTCAGAATAATCTGTGAGAAATACCTACAGCACCAACAACATCTATATCATGTGTTCATAGACTTCAAGAAGGCGTTTGACCGAGTCTGGCATGCAGCTCTATGGGCAACAATGAAAGTGTACAACATCAGCCCAAAAATTATTGAAGTCATCAAAAGCCTGTATGACAAGGCTACCAGTGCAGTCCTCCACAACAGAGCCATCGGGAATTGGTTCAGAACAACAATCGGTGTGCGTCAAGGATGCCTACTCTCTCCAACACTCTTCAACATCTTCCTAGAGCGCATCATGTCGGATGCTCTTGCAGACCATGAAGGCACAGTCAGCATAGGGGGTAGAGCAATCTCCAATCTTCGTTTTGCAGATGACATTGATGGATTGGCTGGAGAGGAACAAGAACTTGAACAGCTGGTACAGAGGCTTGACACCACCTCCAAAGCCTATGGAATGGAAATAAGTGCAGAGAAGACCAAAATGATGACCAACAACACCAATGGCATCAATACGGACATCAAAGTCCAAGGCCAATCCCTCGACACAGTGCATAGCTTCAAATATTTAGGAGCCATTGTATCAGACAATGGGTCCCGACAGGAAGTCCTCTCCAGGATCGCACAAACAACTGCTGCCCTGACAAGGTTGAAGCCCATTTGGAAAGACAGAACCATCAGTCTACATTCCAAAGTAAGACTGCTGCGCTCTCTGGTCATCTCCATCTTCCTATATGCTTGCGAAGCATGGACCCTCACAGCAGATCTCCAACGAAGAATACAAAGCATGGAGATGAGGTGCTACAGAAGACTTCTGGGCATTTCCTATACCCAACACATCACCAACGACGAAGTCCGACAGACCATCACACAAGCTATTGGACAACATGATGACCTGCTAACAGTGGTGAAGAAACGGAAACTTCGGTGGTATGGCCACGTCACCAGATCATCAGGCCTTGCAAAGACTATTCTGCAAGGCACAGTGCAAGGAGGTAGAAGAAAAGGGAGACCGAAAAAGAGGTGGGAGGACAACATTCGAGAATGGACTGGTTTGACACTGAGCGAAGCCATCAGGGCTGCTGAGGACAGAGAAAGATGGAGTATGCTGGTTAAACGATCATCTGTGGTGCCCCTACGACCTTCGGGTTACGGGACAGGATAGGATAGGATAGGATAGGATAGTTTCAGTCTATGTCTATGTGGAGTGATGTTTTACTTTTTGTAATTAACGTTTAGTTTTTTGCTTGATCTTTGTTTTCCCATAGTTTGAATGTTCATGCACATTTCTGTGCTTCTGATGATCCAGTCAAATAGATTATATTAAGTGGATTTTAAAGAAATTGAGCATCTCCAAATTAAAAATATACTTAAATCGGAATGGCCCAGATGTTAAATAAAAATGTATTTTAATATTGTTGTACTATATTATGTATGTGTGCAGGTCTGAAGAAAAAGCTGGTCAAATTATCTAAAGAAAAAGATTGTGGCCTTTTGTCAAAGTGGATCAAGTCTATTGTAAACCACCTATACTGGGTGGCAGCTTCCACTCCAGATGCAAATAAAGAATTGATGCTAGAGAAATGGAAGTCCTTGGCTGGTCACCTACATGATCTGCACACACATGTAGGCTACTCTGTGTTTCCTGCCTGCATCCACCCACCAATTCAAAGACGGCGCAAAAAAAAAAAATGGTTGAAAGAAGGTATCAAACAATATTTGCTTCAACTGACTGACAAACAATAACAGTAGGCCTATGTGATATATACATATATATCCAGATCATTAAAACTAGAACATAATGTCTCATTCAATTATTTGAACCACATTATATTTGACATCGAATAACAATAGTAATTGTAGAAGCTGCCAAGTATACTTTTAAGTAAAGAGATGGATGTTAGAATTTTATCTTTTTTTTTTTTAAGGAACAAAACTTTCAGTAAAACTACTGGAGATTTTACAATCAAGGCAGCTCTTCAAAGATGTTTGCATGCTGTCGACTGGGCCTCAGACTACTGCCATAGAAGCGTTTCATTCGGTCGTTAACCACTTTGCACCAAAAATGATTGGATTTTCCTATGAAGGAATGGTACATAGGTATGCTTTTACCTTTTTCAAAAGCTTGCTACCAATGGCGCAGATTCATTTTGATAGCAAGTATACCTTAATTGAAGACATCTGTAGATCACTTAATGCCCTGTTACATTTAATGTTTAAAATGATCACTAATACCCAGTTATTTATTATGAAATTAAAATTAATATTTAGATCACTTACTAATTAAAAAATTAAATATATTCATTTTATGTTACTGTTTCAGGAACATCTTGGCAGCATTGCATTTTAATGAAAATGCAAAACGGAAGCAATCCCAAGACAGAACTGGCAAGGAACGTTTCAATCTGGTTTTCAAAAAATCAAAAAATGACTTTTCGATTCAACAAGTGAAAAAAGACCAGACATTTGGTAAATTTAATAATTATCTTGTAATTTTTGTTTTGCTTGCAAGCCCTATAATTGTCTTTATAAAATAAAAATTAAAAAATAAATACAAAACTTTGCCCATCTCAAAATACTTATTATGAATAATGAGTGAAATGACAATAGTTATAAATAATAATTAACAAATGACTTTTTCAAATATGTGTGCAGTCTATGTGAAAAGACTAACAGAACGCGTAGTTGGTCTGGCTTCTAGAAAGACAACTGTTGAAATGGTAGCTGTTGCCAAGGCAAGACGACGAGCTGTACCTCCTCCACCACCTCTATGTTCAGCATTTCAAAAGCCAGACAAAGCTCAAGCTGTTTCGAATTTAAAATGTCGATACTCTGAACAGAAATAATTGTTTTTCTTAATCACTGACTGATGTTCACTTAGTTTAACATTTCTTGTTTTGACACATATGGATTGGTTGATTGACTGATATAATTATGATATAATTATAATGCTTTTTTTTTTTTTAAATGAATCTCAAGTCGGTCTTAACAACGCATACAATGTTTACTTGACCAGTCATGTCAAACTGAAAAAATACAGCAGTTTAAAACTGAACAATTATTAATTATCTGGTTAATTATTTTATGAAGATTTAAAAGTTGCTTGTATAGTTAAAACCATTGTGCAGTGTTTGGGCCGGCAGGTATGTTTGCAAAGGGCAGTATGTTTGACATGTCTACTTTACATCTAAACAAATTTTGCTGGTTATAATCTGAAGCTTGCATGTAAGAATAAAAAGTGAAATAAAAATACTCTAGTGAGAAATATAGACATAAACCTTTATTTGATGTCAACAGAGCAATAGATGGGCCTACATCTGATCACTTATGTTCAGGTTCCAAATAACCTGTGTACTGTCCATCCAAACTAGGAAACTCCCTTCGAATTCGATGTACAGCACATGCTGGAAGCGATACCCTAATGTCTTTTCCTAGCCATCCCCAAGCAAATCGTGTCAGCATCCAATAGGCTGTATACCGAAGACGGCTGAAAATAAAATATACAAAAAAGCATTAGAAAATTATGGAAGTAGGTTGTATGAGGGAAGATTATTTTAGTTGTTACCTGAAGAGGTCATTTTAAAAAAGGCTTTGTACCCTGTTTTACCCCATCCAGTACTAATTCTACTACTGCTAATATACAGAAACAATATTAGCTTAATTGAAACAACATTTTCTAGATATGGCCATTGGGCCTAAAGTAGGTATGCACTTTGGCTGACAAATGACAAGTACAAATATATACCATATAATCTTCATCGCCAACCACAACGTTAATAATACCCTAAATAAATAATATTCTGAACTGAACTGAAACTTTATTGGTCTATGAATTGAAAAATCCACAGAAGTTTGCTTTTTGGCTGCACAAACATCATATATATGTGTGTAAAAATAAAATGTGGATTATCTATAAAAGAATAATTATGTAAAAATAACAACAAATGCAACACATAAAATATAATAATAATAAAAAAACTATTTTCCCACACTTTAAACATACTTGCGCTGTACACTCCAGCATACACCCCTACGCACCATTACAAATGAAACGCTATTGGGCACAAACCACCACCCAAAGGTGTAAAACATGTATTTAAACATAAATTACTAACTTTTTGTTTGAATTATATACAATCTCTTGCTTTTTGTTTTTAACTGAACGAAACAAGCACTGAAATGGTTTTGGAATTTCCTGTAAATTGGGTCAAATGTGTGCTAGTTGTTAATACATGTAATGATGTATTAACCTATATTTTTACAATGCAAGATACTAGTGACACTTAATAGTAATATGTGTGCTCAAATAAAACTTTGTTAAAACCTTAAATTGTTAAAGCATAATAATAGTATATATTAAACTGTTTTTGTTGAAAATATACATGTGCAGTGCAAAGCAATTGTTCAATATAATTAAAACATGTTCTACTGCATAGGAACAGACTCGCTTGTTCTCATCTGCAATACTTCTTCTATACTCTCTAAGTATAATGTAAGACTACACAGTGCACACACTGATAAATATGTTATAGGCCTACTAATAAGCAAGGACGTAAGTAATATGGCTCGTAATATTATAACTGTTCATTTATATAAATAAAAAAAAGCCTGATTTAGGCTACTCAATTCTCAAATAGGCCCAAAGTATTAGAATGTAAATAGCCTAAAACTTAGTTTCACTTTCGTTTCAGAGTTTTGTCATTCGATTTCACACTTACCAATCTGTAGAAAAAAGACGATTCAGATGTAGACTGTCGTCATTTTCGCTGGAAGATGAACTGTCATTTCCAGAAGCTTCTGGTTCAAACTGATATGGAATAATTCCGTAATTATTACCATCTTCTTCGGCGCTAATATTACTACAAGAAGAACACGAAGAATCGCTTTCAGCGTGGTCTTGTGGCCTCCATTACAATATGCTACGTCACAAGCTAAGGGAAATTATCATGTGACGTTTCAGAAAATTACTTCCCCTAATGTTGATTACAGGTAAAAATTCCTATCTTTATCGAACAACAACAAGCGATCTAAAGCTAATTAAACCTTCATATTTTGTAATTGTCTTAGTTTAGCATAGCCCTCAATGTAGACCAAATATCGCCGATGTCTAGGGTAGGCCTTTAAGACAGAACAAATACTAATGATTTTAACATGCCTAGCACTAGTTCAAGTATCCGCACAGAAGCACAATGACCAAAGACTTAAGACAGAACAAATACTAATGATTTTAACATGCCTAGCACTAGTTCAAGTATCCGCACAGAAGCACAATGACCAAAGACTTAAGACAGAACAAATACTAATGATTTTAACATGCCTAGCACTAGTTCAAGTATCCGCACAGAAGCACAATGACCAAAGACTTAAGACAGAACAAATACTAATGATGTTAACATGCCTAGCACTAGTTCAAGTATCCGCACAGAAGCACAATGACCAAAGACTTAAGACAGAACAAATACTAATGATGTTAACATGCCTAGCACTAGTTCAAGTATCCGCACAGAAGCACAATGACCAAAGACTTAAGACAGAACAAATACTAATGATGTTAACATGCCTAGCACTAGTTCAAGTATCCGCACAGAAGCACAATGACCAAAGACTTAAGAAAGAACAAATACTAATGATGTTAACATGCCTAGCACTAGTTCAAGTATCCGCACAGAAGCACAATGACCAAAGACTTAAGAAAGAACAAATACTCATGATTTTAACATGCCTAGCACTAGTTCAAGTATCCGCACAGAAGCACAATGACCAAAGACTTAAGACAGAACAAATACTAATGATTTTAACATGCCTAGCACTAGTTCAAGTATCCGCACAGAAGCACAATGACCAAAGACTTAAGACAGAACAAATACTAATGATTTTAACATGCCTAGCACTAGTTCAAGTATCCGCACAGAAGCACAATGACCAAAGACTTAAGACAGAACAAATACTAATGATGTTAACATGCCTAGCACTAGTTCAAGTATCCGCACAGAAGCACAATGACCAAAGACTTAAGACAGAACAAATACTAATGATGTTAACATGCCTAGCACTAGTTCAAGTATCCGCACAGAAGCACAATGACCAAAGACTTAAGACAGAACAAATACTAATGATGTTAACATGCCTAGCACTAGTTCAAGTATCCGCACAGAAGCACAATGACCAAAGACTTAAGAAAGAACAAATACTAATGATGTTAACATGCCTAGCACTAGTTCAAGTATCCGCACAGAAGCACAATGACCAAAGACTTAAGAAAGAACAAATACTCATGATTTTAACATGCCTAGCACTAGTTCAAGTATCCGCACAGAAGCACAATGACCAAAGACTTAAGACAGAACAAATACTAATGATTTTAACATGCCTAGCACTAGTTCAAGTATCCGCACAGAAGCACAATGACCAAAGACTTAAGACAGAACAAATACTAATGATTTTAACATGCCTAGCACTAGTTCAAGTATCCGCACAGAAGCACAATGACCAAAGACTTAAGACAGAACAAATACTAATGATTTTAACATGCCCAGCACTAGTTCAAGCCTCTGCACAGTCAAAATGATGAATTTCGGGTCAGTTATTCTTGAGATTAGGCATTTTGAACCAAAAAAAGTGAATTTCTGAGCCATGGGCCGATCAATTGGCCAACAACTGTACTGCTTCTGAACAATGACCATGATCTGAAGTAAGCCTACCGCTATACTCGGCATAGTCGCTTCATCCGTTTTTCAGATATTGTCACTGAGCAAAACATGTCTAGCAACAAAATGTCTTCAGGGATCTGGACCTTTGTGGTGGAGCAAATACGAGCAGGCCACTAACCTAGTTAATGTTCCTGTGAAGACTGGTCACAATCCGTTCAGTGGTTCTTGACAATTAGCGTCCAACTGACCTGACCCACCAACTCACCAACAGACCGACATTTGTTTTGCTCTGATACAGACTATTTCAAAGTACTTCCAAATAAGGAAATACAAAAACGTTTCTTCTAGATGTCTGCATACAAATCTTATTTTTGTAAATTAAAAAAAATATATAAAAAACAAGAGTGTATAATAATAAGTGTCATATGCACTGAATACAGAGTATGTTTTTGTTTTAAAAGCTGTAAAGAAATGTCATACAAGGGAAAGAATGTATAAATATAATGTCATTCAGTAAAGTGTACATTTGAAGAATATGGTGAAACTTGTTATTTAAATACAAGGCGCACAAATCATAATAAGGCTATAAGTATAACATACAACTTTGATATGTAATTCAAATGATTTACACAAGATAAAAAAGGCAACTCAATGATTGATAAGAAAGGCATCGTGTTACTTAAATGCAGACCAAACTTCATCAGACGATTGATTGTTGCCAGAAATCCTTACTAAAGCACCAAGATCTGGGTGTGCTCTGATGCTCATGTAAAGTGCCTGGCTCTCAAGGTTGTCTATTTATATCTCATGGCAATGAGTATATCTCAGAAGGCGCATTGTGGGCACACAAAAAGGATTATGTAGTGGGCATCCGTTGCTCAAACTGACCCTGGGAGTTTTCATTTTTTTGTTTTGTTTTGTTTTTGGCTTATTTTTTCCGTTATGTAAACTAACAACTGTGTTTACTACTATACACAAATGCGCTGCAGCGCTATTTTCAAAATTAACCTTGATGCTATTAATAACTATTGAATTTACCAATATTTATTATTTACATCAACATATAGTACTGTTGAAAGTGGTTATTTTGGAAGCTTAATCTCTTGTTGTTGGGTTTCTTTTTTCATTGGGGGTCAACACTTGCTGTGAATTTGAAAACGATCTGTGACGCTGACATACGTCAAAGTTATTCCATATAACTACATGGCAATGAGCCTACGGTACCATCTCTGCCATACCAACCTTACCATAGAGTCATAATGGAACACATCCATAGACATAGTAGAACGCGTTTAGCTTAAAAACGAAGACTATGGTTAATGGAAACATCTAGGAATCTACCACCCCAACAAAAAAATTATTAGAACTGGGCAAAACACAATATCAGTAATCTCCCTTGATAAAGGGGAAATGAAGCTAAGGAAACCGGTCTCTGATAAACAAAACCTCGGACAATCACGCAACCCAAACAGTCTCCTCCTCAGACCTACAGCGTCAGCTCGCATAATATAGCTCACCTTGAGCTTTATTTCACTTTGGATAGGTGCGGCAAACCTCAAAGATTAATGGTGAAGCTTCATGTTTTTTTCAGTAGCCTCATTTGTTTAAAGTCAAAGTTTCTGTGTTGCTTTCAGCCAAATAGTGGCAACATTTCAATTTTTAGTAAAGTCTTGATTGTCGAGATAAGCCTGAACAGACACAGGATTCTGGCGTTTAGCCAAGTTCTCCGAGTAGAATTTAGCCAAATGAGCCAAAGTCACGCTTTCAGCGTTGAGAAAAATGCCTGACAGTTGCAAAATTGCATGGATGTTCAACAACTTTTAATAAACTAATAATAACAACTTTACTTTACTCATTTATTTCCATATTACTTTTTTTTCGACTCGATTTTATTGTATTTTTTGGCTCCTACACTAAAGTTGTATGCTTGATTGTTTGTTGTTTTTTTTAAATATAATTATTACTGAGAAGATTCATTAATATACTTTTTTTCTCTCACTTTGTATTTGTTCCTGTTTGCCATAGACATTTCATTGTCGTAATTTGTCAAAGGGTAGCACTTATTTAAGCTTTGCTTTTGGATGTCCTAAATGTTCTCCGTCTTTTGTTTGCTTGTCTCATGAATAATAATAAAATTATGTTTAAACCAATAACTTTACCAAATAAATAAATAAATAACAACAAATAACCATCGATCTGACGCTGTACATCGTCATAAGCGGAGACTATAAAGGGCGGTCATGACACGTATGTCGAGTAGGAGTTATGTCCCTTCCACTACAATCCCTTTACAATAATTATTGCACTATATTGTGCACTTCACATACGACTCTCGGCTATGTCTATACCCTATAACATTACGCGTCCATTATTCCATTATTAGTCAAGACTAATTTAAAACATACCTAAGTGTTATTAACAACATTATCCTGGCATTAAAATGAACTGATTTTTTTGTTTGTTTAATGTACAACCTACTAGCAATAAACTTTGAGAGTATAAACCGAGGTCTAGTCTGTGTGTCGCATACATTCCATCATAACGGACTTTAAAGATCCTGACGCTCATGTCCTAGACGTGTGAGTGCCGGTAACAAGAACACATCCAGCATGCACTTGGTCCTTCTCTCCCATCCCTGGCTGGCCATGGTAGTGCTCAGTTGCCCGGGTGTCAGACAATGCGCCCAAAGGCTGCGGGTGGGCGTCTCGGGCGGTTTGAGTTAGATCCTATATCGGCCAGCGCCTAGAGTCTGGTCAAGTATGGTGAGATAAGTGCGCTATAAAAATCCTCAATAATAATAATAATAATAATAATAATAATAATGGTAATAATAATAATAAGCAATAAAGGCAACATAAACATGATAACAAATGATCAACAGTGCTGGTAAACATGCATCGAGTAGCATTAATAATTGTAAATAATAATAACGCACATGAGGTCAATTGAATACGCTAATGAACACATTTATTTATGCTAATGAACCAAAGGCAGTGGCATGGGGGATGGGTGGGGTGGGGAGTGAGTGGTTTATTGCGTCGGCTGCATGACCTAGGCTTTCAGGGTGGTCAGCACAGTGGTCAGCACCGCCAGTAGCCAGTGGGCAGCATGAGAGGTTAGCTGGTCACTGCCTGCAACATCAATACAATAAACAAACCAATCAACGATTGATGTTATCTATCACCCCTCAGAGAAAAAACATCTTATAAACACGTTAAGCACTACATAATTTTCCCCTTCGTTGTTAATAAATTTCTTTTCTTTTTTATTGTTGCTATGTGCGTATGAGTGTGTGTGTGCGAGCCCGCGTGCATGTGTGTGTGTAAATAAAAACCTTGATTGTACTGTTAAAGATGTTACACGGTTACTTTGTTGCACCGTTGTTACAAGCACCAAGGGCAAGAAGTACTAAAGAAAAAAGGACCGTGCTTAGTCTTTTACCCTTGTTAAATAAAATCTGTCTCTATCTCTCTGTCTCTGTCTCTCTCCCCCCACCCCCTCTCTCTCTCTCTCTCTCTCTCTGTCGCATACACTCCATCATAACGAACTTTAAAGATCACTCTCTCGGAGTAAAGCAAACATCGCCTTGATGGCTCGGTCATACAGGTTTTTCTATCCTATCCTATCCTATCCCATAACTCGGAGGTCGTAGGGGCACCACAGATGATCGTTTAATCAGCGTACTCCATCTTTCCATATCCTCTGCAACCCTGATTGTTTCGCTCAGTGTCAAACCAGTCCATTCTCGAATGTTGTCCTCCCACCTCTTTTTCGGTCTCCCTCTTCTTCTACCTCCTTGCACTGTGCCTTGCAGGATGGTCTTTGCAAGACCTGATGATCTGGTGACGTGGCCATACCATCGGAGTTTACGTTTTTTCATCACCGTGAGCAGGTCATCGAGTTGTCCAATGGCTTGTGTGATGGTCTGTCGGACTTCGTCGTTGGTGATGTGCTGGGTATAGGAAATGCACCGAAGTCCTCTGTAGGATCTCATCTCCATGCTTTGTATTCTTCGTTGGAGATCTGCTGTGAGGGTTCATGTTTCGCAAGCATATAGGAAGAAGGAGATGACAAGGGAGCGCAGAAGCCTTACCTTGGAATGTAGACTGATGGTCCTGTCTTTCCAGGGCAGCAGTTGTTTGTGCGATCCTGAAGTGGACTTCTTGTCGGGACCCATTGTCTGATACAATGGCTCCTAAATATTTGAAGCTATGCACTGTGTTGAGGGATTGGCCTTGGACTTTGATGTCCGTGTTGATGCCATTGGTGTTGTTGGTCATCATTTTTGTCTTCTCTGCACTTATTTCCATTCCATAGGCTCTGGAGGTGGTGTCAAGCCTCTGTACCAGCTGTTCAAGTTCTTGTTCCTCTCCAGCCAATCCATCAATGTCATCCGCAAAACGGAGGTTGGAGATTGCTCTTCCCCCTATGCTGACTGTGCCTTCGTGGTCTGCAACGGCATCTGACCTCATGCGCTCTAGGAAGATGTTGAAGAGTGTTGGAAAGAGTAGGCATCCCTGACGCACATCGATTGTTGTTCTGAACCAGTTTCCGATGGCGCCGTTGTGGAGGACTGCACTTGTAGCCTTGTCATACAGGCTTTTGATGACTTCAATAATTTTAGGGCTGATGTTGTACACTCTCATGGTTGCCCAGAGCTGCATGCCAGACTCGGTCAAACGCCTTTTTGAAGTCTACGAACACATGATATAGATGTTGTTGGTGCTGTAGGTATTTCTCACAGATTATTCTGAGGTTGAAAATCTTTTCAGTGGTACTTCGCTCTGAATCCTGCTTGCTCTTCAGCTATGATTTGCTCAGCTTGGGGTTTCAACCTGTTGAGTATTATTTTCAGGAGGACCTTGCTGGGATGGCTGATGAGGCTGATGGTGCGGTAATTTTCACATTCCTGAAGGTTACCTTTTTTGGGAACAGTGATGACAAGCGACTGGGTCCATGGTGTAGGCCACTCCCCACTCTGCCAGATCTTGTTACAGATAATGGTGAGTGCGTCGATCATCGCTTCTCCTCCTGCTTGAAGCAGTTCCGCGGGTATGTTGTCCAATCCCGCTGACTTCCCCTTCTTCAGCGATTGCACTGCTGCCTCAACTTCTTCTAGGAGAATTGGGAGGATTTCTTCTTCTTCTCTGTTCTCTGGACATGCTAGAACTGATGGGTCTCCGTTTGGTTTGTGGTTGTAAAGGTCAGAGCAGTACTCTGTCCATCTGTCCAAGACTTATTGTTCTTCTGTAAGGCATATGCCAGACTTGCTTTGGATAGTGGAGACTTTGGGCTGTTTAACACTTGTCAGCCGCTTCACAGTCTGGTAGGCCTTCTTGCTGTTGTTCTTGTTCAGACTGGCATTGATCTTCTATCCAGTTCTCCTTTGCTGTGCGCATGCCTTTTCGGATTTCATTGTTGATTTTTCCGTAGGCATCAGCTCCTTGTAAGGTGTTCTTGTTCTTTTTCGTCTCTCTTCGTCTATCACACAGGTCCAAAAGTTCAGGTGTGATCCACAGATTCTTCTTTTACCGGTGCTTTCCAAGGATCTCCGTGGCGGCATCTGTCACAGCTAAGTTGAAGGTGGTGGTCATGGTGTTGACATCTACTTCACCAGCTCCCAAAATCAGCAGTGGTGCAAATTTCCCTCCTATTGTGGCCTGAAATATTTCTGCCACCTCCGGGTCTTGCAGTTTGTCCAAGTCGAACTTCAGTCTCGTGCACTTTGCTGTGTTTACTCTCTTCAAGTGAAGCACGAAAGACATCATCACGAGATCGTGGTCACTTCCGATGTCTGCTCCTGGAAACGTGCGCGTCCTGCCAATGTTGATGCTTGAAGCGTTTCTTGGCCATGATGTAGTCAATCTGGTTGTGATGCTCCCCGACGGGACTGTGCCATGTCCATCGTCTGGATTTTTTGTGGAGACCAAGCGTGTTTGCCAGTATCAGATTGTTGTATCTGGCAAACTCCAACAGTCCAACAACTTGTACAAAATATCAATATTTATTTGACCTATAGGTGACTCATGTGCTGTTAAATTCAAAGTTTCAAGTTTAGATCCAGAATTACCAATAAAAGATTTTAAATCATTCAGATACACTGAGAACAACAAAGGTGATTTTCTCCATAACAGACCCCGGTAAAACAACCAAAATAATCAGAAACTTGGGAGTTACACTTTACACATGATTTCATACACGTTACACATGATTTGCTTTACTGTACATATCTTGAATAACACCAGAATTTAATAATTTTTGCCAAAGCATAGCTCGACTGACAAGATCAAAAGCCTTTTAATAATCTACAAAAACAGAATACCTGCTTTTTTGTTTTTTAAGAGAAATAAATCAATAATAGCTTGTAACATAAACATATGGGCAATCATGCTATGTCCTGCTGTAAACCCTGCTTGTTCACTCCATAATTGTATGTCTTAAATTTAAAAAAAGGAGTCCAATCTATTATTAAGTAAAATAGAAAAAGTTTCAACTTCTCTCTCCCCCTCTCCTCTCTCACAGAACCAGTCTTTTAGTTGTTTAATTATTTATTTATTTATTTATTCACTTATATATAACGCTTTTCCAGCTCAAAATCCGCTCAAGGCGCACATAAATGCAATTAACTGATAATATCAGAGCAGCGCCCAAAATGCACAGGTTAATGTATAGACAAACATGCATTGCGGTTGTGATAATAGTGATGGTGATGATGAGGATGATAATGATGATAAGAATAGTGATGATGAGGAGGATAAGGAGGAGAATGATAATTATGAGGACGAGGAGGATAAGATGAAGAAATGATGAGGACAATAAGTTAGCTGTTAACTCACAGTGGATTTCCCCAACCCCAAGCCAAAGACCACACGTTGTATACATAAGCTGAGACAAGAACTACATCAAAACAACAAACACCTGTACCTAGAACTACGCATTTTCCATTGATGACAATCTTTCTCCAGTGAAACCATGAACTGATCAACTAACCGACTGACCGATTTAAACTCGTTAACTACAATAATCAGAGGAAACCATCTTACCTCAAGCGCTTCCATCTCCTGAAAAAGTAGACAAAACATTTGTTTAACAATTTCACATTTTGACTACCGGTAATCTACCAGCACTGTCTAGCAGTGTTAACTTACAGCCAACAGAAAGTTCGTTTTAAACACACAGACAAACTCATTAACCCTCACATCAGCAGAGAGACACAAACACACATTACAAAATTTAATAAATAAATAAACACACACACATACATAAATACATACACACACATACATACTCACACACACGCTCAATTACAAGCGCATACATACATAAAATGCACCAATACCTTAAACGGAAACTGAATTCTCATCCGTTTTAGTTTGAACCAACCACTTTTGTCCATTGCAATTTACCCGGCCGGCTGCGCTGAACATTCTTTACCGGAGTAACCAAGAAAGATATTTAATCTACGGGTGAAACACGAAAGAAAAGCTAGTGTTACTAACCTGCACATGTGTCCATCATGGTTTGGTGCTTGGCAGACATGGAGGTGACGAAGGCAGCACTGTAGCCACACTTGTCGGCATTCTGCACGTAACAGCGCGCCATCACCTCGAAAAACCTGTGACAGTCATTATTTTCTAGATGACTTGTAGAAGTGAATGTTCTTGGTGAGATAGGAAGTGGCTAACCCATGGACGCACTTGTTACAGAAAGTACAGCTTTTGTAGATAATCCTCTGAAATACAGGATGCCAGTGGAGAGAATGTAGGAAGGGTGTGATATGATCAGATTTGTTTTTCATTTTGAGAACCAGGCGAGCAGCTGAATCCTGAACACGTTAGAGCAGATGAACAGAAGAGGAAGGAAATCCAGAATAGAGTTACGGAAGTCCAAGCGTGACAGGACAACAGGGGAAATGAGCTTGGCTGTAGTGTCAGTGGTCAGATGCTTGCAGGCAAGGCCTATTCCATGGAGCTGAAAGTTGTATGTTTGCGGATGAATTCTGACATCGAGCTGGTATTATGTTTGGCCAAGAGTGACAATATCTAAAGGGAAAGAAGACAGGTTGTATTTGGTACATGTCAGCATAACTTCAGTTTTGTTAGCATTGAGCTGGAGCTTGCTGGCAGTCATCCAGTTAGAAATGTTTTCAAAGCAGTCAGAAGTTTTGGTCAGAATAGATGGAAGGTTTTAAAGAGTGTCACTGTTTTTGAGCTGTGTATCGTCTGCGTAAAAATGGTGAAAAGTATTATGGTTTTGGATGATCTGAGACAGAGGGGATGTGTAAAGCAAGAATAGAACAGGGCCTAGAACTGACCCTTGAGGAACACTGAAAACAAGTCTGGGCGGTTCAGAAAAGTAATTAATGCAGACAGATTGGAAAATATCAGAAAGGTAAGAGAATCTAGGTAATCCTGGAAATACAAAACAAACAAAAAACATCCTTCATGTATTTCTCTCCTCTTTAAGAAAGAAAAAACTCCCACTGACTGGCACAAAAAGGTCGCGTTGATGAACTGGTTGATGACCTTGGCATAGAGTTCTCCTGCTCCTGCTCCATTTAAGTCACTGGCGTTGGCAATGTTCATGATGATACCACCCAACTCCTTTGATTGCATCACGCACGTATTGGCTGCTCTGCAGGTGGAATATGTCGCATCAAACTTGGATGCTTCTGCAGAATGTATAAGAAGATGCAGTTAGATACATAAGATAACAAGATACAGTGAAGACACAAGATACGTAGCAGCGAACTTGGCCCGCTTCTGTACACGGCCAGCAAGATACATACAAGACGGATAATACAAAGTGGAGACAAGATACACCATTTGGGCCACTTGCACAGGGATAACAAGTGACATACATAAGATACACGTAAGATAACAATATACACTATTTGGGCCACTTTTGTACAGGGATAACAAGGTACAATAAATATAGTAAGATACGGTGCAGATATAAAACACAAAATTTTAACAAACTATTGCATGCGTCATAAAATAGATTAACTAATAACCAAGGCTGCACATTCTAAAAAGCAAGAAGCATTTTAAAACCCTCAGCGGAATCGTTTTACAATTCACACTTCCAAATTAATTGATAATTAAGCTTTTGGTGCTGTTTGCGATAAGATATAGCGGTGTGCAAGTGGTAACAATAAACAGATAACATTTCACAACAAGCACAACGGGAGGTTAGTTATTTAGGTCATAGCTTAGAGGGTCCAGCGGACTGCAAAGACCCGAATCAGGACAACATAATAAGGGCAGATGTGGACAGTGTTTCAATAACATTTCAAAATAGCATATATTATATTTCTCAGTAGCAGCACGTACTCCTGAATGAACTGCAACTTTTGGATTTTATTAGTTTTGGATCGTTGGGGTTTATTTGTCATCCATGCAGGCGAGATTGAGTTTATCTTCTCAGCGAAAGAGCGGCAGCCGCAAGAGTAGTCGCCAACCTCTCAGGGACATTGTTTATTATATATGTCATGCCACAGTAATTCTATGAAGTTTTCTGAACATGTTCATTTCCCCAATTCGTTAGTATATCATCACAGTATAAATGTCATTAATTAACCATTTCTATATTGGTTGGTGGTACAAGTATTGTCACAGTACAGATTGCACTGATCAAACATTCTTATTTGGTTATCACACGTATTGTCACAGTACAGATTTTATTGATCAAACATTTCTGTATTTGTTGACACAAGTATTGTGGTCAAAATCTCATAAAAGTGAGAGTATAAAATGTTAGTAGCTCCTGTTAAAAGCTGATCCTGATAAAAAATCAAACAAAGGAAATCCAACCACACACTCATCCAATCAATTACTCACCTGTGCAGAAGCCGTTGCCGTTTTTGTAGACGTTGGCCAGAGTGACTGTGCCTTCCCGGAAATTGCACTCGCCTTTCTTGCTAGCCATACAGTTTACCAAAGTGGCCAATCCACTGAAACAGGAATGTACACCACAAAGTTAAGGTAGCTGCTTTTATACAGCACATTTATCTGCTCCATGACCTAAAGGAACTGGACACAATGAGAATCCACCTGAAGCTGACCAAAACGTTTACATGCAGCATCAAGTGTACTACCTAGTGTCACACGCCGCCGACAACTGAACTAGTAGATCTTGTACCAAATCACACCAAGAATGTTCGATGGTAACCGCTGAATGTTCAATTGTTTTGCAGTCCTTCTCTACGTCTGTTGAGAAAATCGCATAGAACGTGCTGTAGCGTCCTTGACATTGCAACTGAAGAAAATGGCCGACACCACAACACAAAGGTTGTCATCGGATCAAAGAGCAGAATAAGCCCGCGAGTGTCTCCCTCCTCCCGATCCATGGCCGTACCCACCATCGACAGAAGTTTCCTCCTCATCTGCTACTAAAACTGCTAAATATGGCAAACAATCGTCTCTCTCACTCCCGAAACTGCTCGCAATCGATGTTGTTGTTTGTAGATTATAGTCACACGACACTTTCGCATATAGGTGACTACTGGACCGATTTATACTGACACCAGCGGGCCAGTTGTTGGTAAAGGGGAAAATAATATGATCACACGTTGACCAATCCGGGATTCGAACCAGCGACCTTTCGGTTACTAGCAAGACGCTCTTACCAACTGAGCTACCCGGCCCCTTTCGCAATCGAACTTTTGGCCATAGCTTTTATACCAACGTAGCAACAAGGGAGAGGAGGAGGAATAACGAAGCTTAACGTCCTATTGGGTTAGCGTTAAGGACGAATCACCACGTCGCCACCTTGACAACAATGATCATTATCATTATATCAAAAACAAGGGAGAGCAGCACAGGAACAAGGAAAGATGCCTATGAGCAAACCGCAGCGAAAACTAACTTCCGTCTCCGTTGTATATGGAATTAAATTTAGCGTGTGACCGGTTGCTTCGTGCGGACAGCCCTGAAGATTAAATCGCATGGAACGAATTGTATGATGTAAACGGTAGGTCTGACGAATGCCGGTCTGATTGGACCTGAAGTGTTGCTGTGAGGGCAATTCACAAGTCTGCATCTGCTTTGGCAAAACTAACAGTTACTGTTCAGTTGTTGGTGGTTTTTTTTTTTTTCAACATGTACCAAGTGCAGAATTCTTGATCTGCAGTCAGAGATGGGATTGGGAAAAGTTGAAATTGACTGAAAAGTTTGTGGGGGTCCGGAAAATCTGTTTCGGAGTGACGCATTGCGAGGCCCGAAGGGCCGAAGCACCTTGCGGTCTAGGGGGTCTGGGGGAGCGCCGTAAGCTCCCCCAGCGGGGTCCGGGGCGGAGCCCCGGCCGCCAACACATTTCCTGCATTCTGAGACACAAATCTGGCCTCTCCTAGTGCCTTTAAAGTGTTATTATGTTGAACAAAAAGTTCTAATTTTACAGATTACACATGCTAATTGTGTCACCAATTGTCACTGTCAGCGACCGGTCGACGGACTTTTCCTTCGTTTTTTCTGACCATAATGTGACTTTTTCCTGGAGCCACAAGAAATTCCAACAGTTTTTAGCTCCACCATCCTTGTCAATCTGACGAGCATTACACTTTTCGCTTTGAGGAATTTTGCGAAACATCGTTCTGTTGAACCGAGGGAACAATGGCGTCTCCGTCATAAAACATGAAGAATTTCAAGTAAGCTGCTTAGTAACGAAACCAAATGAGAATAAGGTAACAGTAGCGAAAGACCGAACAAAATATTCCCGAATGGTTTGATATTCACGCAGTTCAGTTCAGTTTGAACAAACCAAATGAAGACTGATTTCTAGGATAAACCTTTTAGGAATCGAAACCGAAAGCACGGCAAAACAAACCTAACATATACCTAATATACCCCATTTTTTTCTCACCGGATTTGCACGAATCTCAAGAATGACCCCTGAGGCCCCTAAATCGACGGAAGTCCGTCAATTGACGGAAAAATCCCATCTCTGCTGCAGTGTAAAAAACTAATCTTTTGTCGATCAGAGAACCATGTTCCGTGTTAAATGGACAGCACTCCCTTTATGCTCCTTTGTCCTTCGCAAGTGAGTCTTGTCTTTTGTTGCTGGCCAAGACGTGTAGCCTTTGTCCTTCGCAAGTGAGTCTTGTCTTTTGTTGCTGGCCAAGACGTGTAGCCTTTGTCCTTCGCAAGTGAGTCTTGTCTTTTGTTGCTGGCCAAGACGTGTAGCCATAAAAGAAAATAATACCAAGTGGGTACAGGGAGTTGATGATGCATACATAACTGGCTATAATGATCTGAAAGAAATGTCATCGCTTCCGAGATGTTTGCCACCTTTGCATTACCCCATTTCTATATGCTGATCACTTAAAACAGCCGTCGAGTGCTTGTGACTTCTTGCATGGGACTGTTCACTTCAGCGCAGGCTGGCATGGAGAGCAGCTTTAGATCTGTGTCGACAGCCATACTTGCGGCCTAAAATTAGCGCCGGCTTGGAGGTAAAGGTTGTCGTGGTCGCTATTTACAGTAAAATACAGAGATTTAGCTATTGCTGATTCTCATCCTCATGCATTCCACAAGTAAAGTAATCAATTACGCATGTTTCACAAAGAAGAAAACGCAAAAACAAGACAAAAACAAGTATTCAAGCAAGCAATGCAATGTGTTTACAGATTGCCAAAGCACCGTCTGCTGCAGCACCTCCATAGTCGCCAAATCGTTTCCATGTTTATTTTTGCTATATCAAAGCAACCCCTGTCACATATTCCTAGATTTTGCAATTTTTAAACAGAAACTTTTAAAATCAACCTAAAAATCACACAAATTGACAAAATAATGTACTTCGAATGATCGCTTAAAAATCATAGCTGTAGTTGTCTCCCATGGGTTAAAAAATTCAACCAACCTATATAGCTGGCCAGTTAGGGCCCGTCATATTTATACCAATTCGAAAATCAAAAATTCTCCATTATGCAGTGGCGTACATCGGTATAATTTGATGGAGATGTTAATCTAATATCACTGTATCATATCCATTCGATATAATTTCTGTTACAGTTGGTTTTACCCCTTCTCTTGTATTCCCCAGGCTCAGTTTTCAACGCAAGGGAAGCAAATGTTCACACCACACTCAGGGGAAAAAAAATTACAAAATGATGATTTATACCCGTATTAATGTGACTAAAATACCATCAGATGTTGAATTGTGTTTAAAAGGTGTAAGGTTGTAACAGAAAATGCACAGACAAAAAAAACAAAACAAAAACAACAGTTTCGATTTCATGTATGTCCGGATCGGAACTCTTTTTTTTTCCAGGGCCATTGTTCAGCACAGAATTTACAAAACAAGCTGTTACTGAAAGCACAATTCACCAGGTACGCTGATCTTGAAGGAAATAAAATTACCAAAATGGAAGAAAAAATGAGGAAGAAACAGTGTAATTAAACTAACTGAACAAACTAGGTCAACGCCTGAATGGAGAAGATACCAAAGTTGCTAACTCTGTACAGTTTGTTTCTATTTTCTAATTCTGATTGACTATCAGTTGGCCTACCTTCTTCATTTGTCTTTTCTTCTTTATTATGCCGGGACCAGCAACAGTTGGCAACTCCTGATCTGAATCACTCCACTAAACTCGCAGAACTCACAGAACTAACTGGTCGACAGATCATCTGTCACTGTCGGTCAGTTCTGCGAGTTCTGCTGATCGTCAAAATTGTCAAAATCAAGGCAATCTGGGGTTATTACTAAATCCAAGTCAACATGAGACACATCTCCTTTGGCTATTTCTTCTAGTTTAACGCCATTAAAGTCACTTTCATCATCGCTTTCACCGATAATTATAATCGAACGCCATATTTTCTTTCTCTATCTTTGTGACACCCAAACTTGGGCCAAAAACATTCTGATTTTTTTAAAATCACAAATGAAAAGACTATCGCCTATAAAAATGTGGCGATTTGTCGATCATGTACACCGGAAACGGAAGTACTTCCGGTATACATTTTAAGGCGATGCATTGCGGTTCTCCGTTGCTAGATAGTTACGACGCAGTAGGCTAGTTCACGGGACTGAACGGGCCTTGCGATGAAACAAAGGCACCGAGCAACAACGGGCCTCGCGAGTGGCATTTGTTTATCATTTGTATGACGTACGAAAACGAATTGATCGCATAACCCGCCCCTCCCATCCCTTATTCCACACTGACATTCCAAAACATAAAAGAAACTATAGTAACCATCCCGTGTTAAAATGCAGAGAGACTGAGAAGCCTCACAAGTCATAAGCAGAACCAACCACTTATGCCAGTCCTTGCCCACTGCTGTCAGGCTGTACAGCCAGAGCCTGCCTGTGTGATCTGGGATTATGAGTGGTGGTGTTAATGCAGCTCAATCTGCATATGCGATACATTCTGTGTGGCCTTCTTGCTGATTCTTTATGGGATAAATGACTGCCATGTGTGCATGTATGGGTTGGGAGGTGAATGGGTAGTGAGAGAACCAAAAGCCACATTGACGTTTTCATTATTCCTATTATCTACACTGTGGTGTTTTTGTTGGCACTGTTTATTTAATCGATTTGTTCGTTCATTAGGGATCTTTCGGAAGCGGGTGAAAGTGAATGTGAATCGGGACTACTTATTGTTGTGACGTCAGCAATTTATGTGACGCTTTTACTTCCCGTGGTGAAAGGTCACGAAGTCTGCCTACCACAACGAATAAAACTTCGTGGAAATCAGGTTTTCCACGAACTAATGTTCGTGAGTACATTTTGGTTATTAAATCGTTTGTAAAATGTCAAAAAATGATTTGAATTTGTATATGGTACATTACTCAACCATTTTAGAAGTAATAATACTGAAAAGAGTGCCCAAACCCTCATGCCGTCATGGCTGTCTAGAATCTATTCTGTATCACCAATCAGCAGTCCAAAAACTGTTTTATGTGACAAAAATGAAACTCGAAGCTAGAATGTAAAATATCTTTAATGTTAGAGCACTAATCCATCTTTAAAGTTCAACCTAATCGTTACATTCGTGTCAAATCATGATTTGTTAGAAGAAGCCTTACGTAGGCATAATACTAATAGCAAAATCACAACGAAACTAGGTGCTGGAATCGAAAGCGCATAGAAACACGTTCGTTTCGTTTCGTAACGCGGCGTAAGAATCGGCGGCGTGCCTCTCGTTGGACGAAACGAACACACAATCACTTTCACCCGTTCCGAAAGACCCCTATTATCAGCAAAGTCGTCGTCATCATCATTGTTTTAGTGCTCCTCGTCGTTGTCATTTAAATCATCATCTTTGTCACTGTCATCATCATCGCCATCGCTGACATCATCATCATCATCATCATCATCATTATCACCATCGTCACCATTGTCGTTGGCGTCATCGCCCCGTCAGCATAATCTTTGCGGTCACAGTTATTTGATCATAATTTGTTACTGTTCAAAGTACTGGTCAGTTGTTATTCTTTCTGTTTTAGGCTTGCATGGCCGGAAATAATTTGTCCAATGTAATCCTTGGACGTATAAAATGTCTTATATTTTTCTTATGTCTTATGTTTTATTATGTAGAGTAATAATAGTCTTTTCTGTCATCATCATCATCATCATCATCATCATCATCATCATCATCATCATCATCATCATCATCATCATGACCAACCTGCACTTATTGAGAATTGTTGCGTCAGCCCCTGTGCTGGTGATGGGGGAGTTGGCAAGGCATGATACGGCCGAGAAACATACACCTGAAACACATCATGATCATCATCATAAATAATAAATATATTTCATTAAAAAAATCAACGCCTTTCCCTCAGGAGACGCTCAAAGTGCAGTTACAGCCAGAAAAACAACAATGCATACTCTAATAAAAAATGTATAAAATAATCAAAATCACACAATGTATTAAAACAGTCAAGCGCTCACACACACACACACACACACACACACACACACACACACACACACAGAGCCGAGTGTACACAGTATTATCATGACTTTCCTGAAACGCCACATATGTTGTGCTGACAATGGGTCATATTTCTTCCCCCTTTTTAAGTACTTTTAAGTGTTCGAACACTAACACTAACCCTAACCCCGCCCTAGCCCTAACCCTAACAGATCATTGTTCTGACATCAAACCAAGTAGGTCTGTCAAAACAAGTTATGTAGATGTTCACTGGTTTGTCCAGATAATACTCATCTCTGTCATCATCATCATCATCATCATCATCTTTATAATCATCAATCATCTCTGCTTTTGATGTACTGCATGACTAGTGTGGGCCTTAAAGGTCCAGTAAACATGGTTGTTGATGCGGAAAGATTTCCAACTCATGTTTGAACATACTGTTTGTACAGTTGTCTGAACATAGAAAAAATATTGCAATACATTTTTTTTTACTACCAGTTTTGCTACCTCTTCCAGAAATAAATGCAGAAATGCGCGCATGATGTAATTACATAGAATCTATCCTAAAGGTAAACTGATTTGAGTTCTTACCAATGGTCTCCTAAACGTTAACTGCTGTTAGTTCTTACCAATGGTCTCCTAAAGGTGGACTGCTTCAAGTTCTTACCAATGGTCTTGTAAAGGTTAACTGTTGTGAGTTCTTACCAGTGTTCTCATAAAGATTAACATCTGTTAATTTTTACCAATGATCTCCTAAAGATTAATTAAGGTTCTTACCGCCGCTGCCACAGACAGTAGACTGCATCATCTTTATCGCATTCAATTGGTCCGCTGCGCCTGAGCAGCTCCCCATACCCTCCAGACAAGTGATAACTGGTGGCAGAGACCTACAAATACAGCACAGCGTATTATCACAGGTAAGAACACCCACGCCACAATGGCACATCACCATGACACTATATCGTCCTCGCACAGTACACTATCATGGCACACAATAGCAGACATTTTAGTACAGTTAAATATGACATCATAGCACAATGGGTACAATGGCATCACAGCACATTGACATCGTATCTCAGCACTATGGCATCATAATACAATGACATAGCACAGCAAAATGACATGTTACATCACAAATATTATTGTGACATTGCAGTACAATATTATGAAATCACATACAATATTATGACATCACAATAATATAATATTATACCGTGTGAAAGGAGAACTGGTATTTAAACGTCACCAGAAACATCCCAACCTTTCAGAGGGACCGGGTAGCTCAGTTGGTAAGAGCGTCTTGCTAGTAACCGAAAGGTAGCTGGTTCGAATCCCGGATTGGTCAACGTGTGATCATATTATTTTCCCCTTTACCAACAACTGGCCCGCTGGTGTCAGTATAAATCGGTCCAGTAGTCACCTATATGCGAAAGTGTCGTGTGACTATAATCTACAAACAACAACAACAATCCCAACCTTTAATAAAGATTTAGTTGGGACAGGGCAAGTTCAGTTCCGCACTTTAATGTTACGTCTGTTCACTCTAGGTGACATTAGAGAAAAAAATATAAATAACATAAAATTATAAAAATCTACCAACTGAAGATTTTAAAATAACAAACAATACTAACATTAATTTTAATATTAACAATAGGACAGCTGTAATGTCAAGATGAAGATTTTTGAAGCAGTACACCACCATTCAAAACCACAACTTTCGGAGTGCCACCCTCTAACTAACGTGCACTACGGTTTTGAAAATATGTCTCCATTTTATTTGTTCGCCATCCTGACCAAACAGCTGTTTCTCCACTAAGGGCGTCTCAGTGGTGGCGGGGCTAGTGAGACACAGAAAACTTGGCTTGTGTGACTGGCGAGACACAAAAACGTGGCTCATGTGGAGGCCAAGTAAAATAAAGTGTGAAAGAAGAAAAACTAGGAGGCCCAGTACAATAGTATGACAACACAATTAAAATATTTGTTATGACCAAAAGCCACTTCATTTCAACTCCACAGCTTATGGTCGGGTGCAACAGACTTCTTCACACATAAACCCGTCACACCCGCCCCTCAGAGCAAGACCACGACCACTTACTACCTGAACTTTTTGTCTGACCTCCAAGGGTTTGCAACTTACTGGCATAACTGCTGGATTTGTTGGGACGTGAGAGTTGAGGGGTCACCGATGGAAGTGAAGTCCACGCCAGATTCGGTGAACGGCTTCAGACACGTAATCAGGTTCACCGTGCAATCTGTTTGACACACACACGGCAACGTTTACATATTATTTTGATATGCATCTGACCAAATAGTCGGGTCTGTTATGTAAGCTAAGTTCCCCCCCCTCCCCCCCCTGGGACGTTTGCGGTTGAACGCTGACTATCCCTCCTCCCCCTGCTCCCTCCTCCCGCCCCCTCCTTAGTCCTACCGCCTCTCCCCCTTTACCCTCCGCTTTCCGCTTTAATGGTTTCATAGGGAAGGTGGGGAGTGGGGTGAGGGTGGTTCATAAGGTCATAGTATTTGAAGCATATTGGAGATCGCATTGTTCGACCAAGGAGCCCTCTCTGTGGTCAAGAGGTTACGGTACCGATCGAAAAACAACAGCTGATGCAATGAAGACCAATTTCAACAAAACATACAATAATTTATGGCTATTTCATTGATGCTGAAGTGATTGATGTACAATGGTGTCCGCATCGTCAAGGTCATTATCAAAAATGGGCAGAAATTGAGTCAGTTGATTTTGTTGGTTAAGTTCACCCATTAATGGTCATTATACTTGGAATGTTGGGGTTCAAATTGTTTTTACTTCTGTGCTATTTTTACATGAAACTGCATTCTAGTTGAAAATTACTAGAAGGACCACAACAATTTTCGGTACACACATATAACCAGAACATTGATACTTTCTAATGTACCAAAATGTCAGCAGTTGGCTAATGAGAGTTTGAAACGCAAATCTCACTGACAGGAATTAATTTATTTTCAAATGCGTTGTCTTTTTTAAACGTTTTCATATTGTTTACTCCATAGGTCAATTGTTAAGGTCACGAAATATTCATTTTTGAGAGTTATCACTTAGCAAAACGCATAAAGTACCATTGAAAGAAACAACTATTGTATCCCATAACTATTGATGTCTACTGATGATTTATGCTCAATTTCGTAATTTGTAGATCAAAGATCAAGGTCACAGTTTGTCTGGTTACCATAAGTTATGAAGTGAATTTCCCCTGTAAATATTTGGAAGTAACATTTAAACAATTTATAGATACTATGGATATTGTATGATAAATACATGGAAGTAAAATAAAGCACGGCAAGTGACCTAGGTCAAAGGTCAAGGTCACGTTTTACACGTCGATGAATGAAAATCTGACTTACCAGAATGTCAAAAAAGGTGAAAAGAATTGCATATCTCTTCTGGCATCAATACAAGTGATATCTACTAGCATTTTGAAATTTCCAGATTCTGTTTAACACAACGGTCAAGGTCAGCATTAGCAAAATAAATACATTGCTATTTTGCTAATATCTTAATTTTTCATCGTGACCCGAAAGCACTGTCGCGTAGTAGGTCGGATCGTTACTTTCGCTTTTGTTGGTGCAAAGGCCCATATACTTTTTGCACTGGGTTTCGAATTCTGTGACCTGTGCACTTATCATGACATTGAAAACAATTCATGCAATTCCTAGACATTTTCAGCTTCAGGTTAACAGAGAGCATGCACCCTTACGACACGAGTGCTAAAGTTGGTTTTGTAGGTTCAGTTCTTTCACTGAAGATCATAATAGCACTTGAATATGTTGGGATCCAAATGACCTTTCACCTCTTATGCTATCATGACATACATAATGGCCGCTTTGGCCACGTGAACGTACCTCCGGAGCTACTGTTGCTTGAGCATATCGCCTTAGACTGCTGAAATAATGCCAGACCCTGCTGCACTACCTCTTGGCAGCCAGAAATTCTATTCAAGCAGCTGATCGTCTGGTCAAGCAATCTGAAATAATTAAATGAGGATTACAATGCTTCTACTTCATCCAAATCATCATCGCGATCTTCGTCATTGTCGTCGTCATCATCATCATCCTCATCATCGTCATCGAGTCATCATCAATCTATTTGGCATCATTGTCATCAATCTATCACATCAATCTATCATCATTGTGATCAATCTAACTGTCATCGTCATCATCATTATCATCATCATCATTATCGTCCTTACGTGCAGATCTGTCCTACGTTGGAACTGCCAGAGTTGCTGAAGTCGATGTATGGTTTCTGGCATTGGTTTAACTGGTTCTGACATGCGAGCTGTCCATTCGCTGCAAAGGTTACAATAATACTATTACTGGAATTTCCGAAAAGGGCAACTTAATATCAATAACGTGGGGATCATATCAAATCGCACAGAGAGAGAGAGAGAGAGAGAGAGAGAGAGAAAGAGAGAGAGAGAGACAGACAGACAGACAAATACAAACTGTTACACATAGTTTTTTTTAATCAATTGTTGATTCAGCCCCGATGCTTGAATATTTATATGTGTAACTCAGATTTGTTTATCCACGCAGCCTGTTCACTCAGCAACAAGGCAGGAGTCGTCGTATAACGTTTTCCAACTTTATTCAGCAAACATCGACAACTGCATACAAGATCGCTTGGGAAAGACACTTTACTCCCGTTTCCTACTCCTTCAGATGAGAGTATATATACCGAAGTCTAGTCTGTGTCGCATACATTGCATCATAACGGACTTTAAAGATCATGACGCTCATGTAATAAATGGGTGAGTGCCGGTGACAAGAACACACCCAGCATGCATCCCCCATCCCTGGCTGCCCAAGATTGTGCTCAGTTACATTACATTATATAATTGTTTTAGGTCCAGCGGACTGTTCCGAGCCAAATCAGGACCGGACAACCCCCAATCCGCATAAAAGATCTGCTGAAACAACCCTAGTGGGAAAACTGAATGCCCTCCACCAGCCAGTCACTTTACAATAAAGACATCCCACGCAGGGGACGGCTGAGGCTTCACCCCAACTTATCGAACCCCCGTTTACAAAAACAAAATAGAATACAAACATCATTATAAATTATCAACAAAACACATACATATAAAATGCCTACATTGCTAAATAATGACATCATAGGAAGCCCTAGTGACCACCTGGCAGAAAGCGTCCAATATTCCCAAGCTGATCCAACAGACCTCATACACAAACAAGGAGTCTTGTCCAGGAAGAGTTTTCAATAAAAAAGGTAGGAGACTGGTCTAGCAAAGAAAACGATAGTATAGCAGATTGATAGAACAGAGCAGGAATGAGAAAGAGCAAATGAGAAAGACAGCGACAGTGGGAATTTAAAGCACTAAATTTCCAGAAAGTTGGGATACTATTTATTCAGAAACCCCCGGCACCCCAAGGGGAGAATGTGCTCAGTTGTCTAGAGCGTTATTACGATGCACCCAAAGGCTGCAAGTTGGCGCCTCGGGCGGCTTGAGTTAGATCCTGTATTGGCCAGTGCCTTGAGTCGCCAAGCACGGCGAAATATGAGCGCTATACAAATCCTTAATAATAATTTCCGAAAATCACTTCAAAGATCATCATCAAAAATCATAAATCACTAATACAAGCTGGTGGTGGTGGTGGTGATAGTGGTGGTGGTGGTAGATAGATTATTAAAGTCCCACGTCACATATAGCGAATAGGGACTGGGAAAGGGGGGGGGGGAGGGGCAAGTAGACAGAGCCTCTCTGTAATCGAGAAAAAGTTCGAACATTCCAGCATGAAGCAATAACACCCAATCACAATAAAACCCGTCTTACGTCATATAACCTTATTTAGGATAGAAGAATCGCTTAGCTATTACCAGAATTATCTCGAAGCTTCGGTCGACAGTAAACAATTCTAGAAAATTCTCAACAATATCGACCGACGAAAATTATGAACATTATACAAAGCTTCTTCTAGCAACAACGCACAATCAAATCAAAGGTAAATACACTCTGTTACTGCATGCTTTGCAAAACAAAATGATCGGATAAATCGTGCGCGTCTCAACCGTAACACAAATAGACAGATAGACAAAAAAATATAGAGGTCAGACAAAGCTTATATGAAAAAGAGATGGGCAAAACTCAAATCGTTTGCACTAACCAGAACAAATTGCATTGATTTGGTTTCTGAGCCCATCGATTGTTATCATGGCTTCCGCAGAGGTGCTGCACAGGGCTTCTGCTTCATTCAAGCATGTCATTGTTGGCACTGCCACAGAGCTGAAACAAAAGTTGGAATTACGTAAGTACTAGAGTTGGGCCATACAGAGATGCAACTCCGTGCTAGGGCGGTAGATATGAGCTCATGAGTTGATTGCTAAATGACCTTCTGAATTCTATTCTAGATGCAGACGAAACTTATTTTTTCAAAGAAGGCAACTTGTTTGTAGTAGTTCCCTTTCGCTCACTGCGATTGGTTCTGACTTCGTTTCATAGCGGGGGCTACTTTCTGTCATTTCGGCAGCAGTTTAATTTACTCATACGGACAGTGGGTTTGTCGAAGCTGACTTCGTGCGTCTGAAAGCAGCGCGCAGCGAGTCATACGAAATGAAAACAAAACGAACTGGAAACCTGCAGACACTTCCCTAGGATCCCTATTGAAATAATTTGTTGGTTCATTTTCACCCTAATACAGGATGCTAATCGGGACCTTCCTGAAGCGAATGATTTTCGTTGCAAATATGACTCCGCACTGCTTTCTGTTCGTGATGTCAGCCCTTTATGCTGTCATTAGTATGAAAGTTCACAAAGTCCCACGAAGTGGTTTCGTGAAAACGGGCTTTCTCATGAAGTCAACTATTTTGTTTATCACATCGCTTGTAATTCACAAGCGGCGGAAGCTGCTCAGAATTGGTAGAGGGGGGGGGGAGGAGAGGGGGGGAGAGGGGCACACACATTTTATTCACTGACATTTAATTACTGACAATAAATGAAAATAAAAAAGACGTCAATATTACACAAATAACAAATTTTAAATAAATAAATTAATAATAATAATAATAATAATAATAATAATAATAATAATAATAATAATAATAATAATAATAATAATAATAATAATAATAATAATAACCACAACAACAACAATAATAATAATAGCAATCTTTTTTTTTTTAAACTCAACAGACCTACATTATGATTTTTTTGACAGCTACCGTCACAATAGACTTGGGGTACTTCCTCCACATCTACCCTTATTAAAATCATTTTAATCAATCTGTCAATTCATTAAACTTTTTTTTTTAAAAAGAGATTGATCTATCTAGTACTGGTAGTGTACTAATGATCGAACCTTAATTATTTTTTTCAGGTTTCATTGCGAAAATTAATTTAAAACGGACAGAAATAAATAATAGACTTGCCAGCAAAATCATTTCTTCCTCAATTTAAAGTGTTATCGACTACTGTTTCTTTTGAAGTGACGAGGCCTGTTATTAAAATTACGAAGTTCAATGGTTTACGCAAGCTTCTCCGGGTCAGTACAAAGAATGCGTCCCCCCCCCCCCCTCCCTCTCTCTCTCTCTCTCTCTCTCTCTCTCTCTCTCTCTCAGGTGCTTTATCGTTATATAATATATAATATAATATATTATATCGTGTTTTTTTCTCTTTCCATTAAAAAAAGTTTAATTTAAGGGCTGAGAATTGGGGTAGGGGAAGAAAGGGGGAAAATATTGGTTTGAACCTCCAAAAAATGTTTTTTGAGGCGCTGAATTTTTTTTTTTTTTTTTTTTTTGGGGGGGGGGGGGGGGCAAACCTATACATTTGCCCCTCCCCCTCCCCCAATATTTTTCGGGGGGGTGGAGCAAGTACCACCCTTAGACCCCCCTCCCCCGCCCCTTCGCTTACGCCGCCTGTGAGTATGAGACCCAAATTGAAATGGTTTGCGTAAGGGACATTACTGAACCATTGTAGATGTGAAAATGGGGATCAACATCGTTTTAACACTTAGAACGTAGTTTGAAGCTGTATTTGGTCTGATTGTATTGTATGTCTGAAGGTGTTAATGTTTGCCATTGTAAACGCCTAGGGCTTGTAAAAGGTTAGGCGTATAAATGTACATTTCATTCATTCATTCATTCATTCATTCATATTAAAAGGTCAAGTCCGTCGACTACGGCCAATACAGTAGCGTAAGAATTGGCGTCGCTCGCGGTACGAAACGAAAAGAACGACGAGCTACGAAGTGGGGGTTTCGAAAGAAGCCTCCTAAAATCACGCGCAGTTTGTTCAATCGAACTCAAAGCGCGGCGATCTGAAAAGATTGCTATTACAGAAGGCGGGAGAATACATTTTTATTTTTTGAAATGTATATTGACTGCGTCCAGCTGAAGGGAAGGAGGAAACCGGAGTGCCCGGAAAAAAAACCCCGGTGACCATATTGGCGCGCTAGCGTCTTGAGCAGATGTTTGAGCTGGTGTGCTAAATGAGGGGGTGGGGATGGGGAGTGGGGGTGGAGGGGAAGAGTGGGTGGGTCGGGAGGTTCAAGGGACTGACAACAATATCGACGCAAACTTACTCGCACACAAGGCGCACAGCGGTGGCATTGGACAGTGTGATGTTTTGCAAACCAGAAGATGCAGAGCCACATTGGTAGACTTTTTGCGCACACTGCTGCGTCTGTGCCGCGCTCTGCCCTGCACCTGCAACAGAAACCAACAATATATTTATGTATCCATCTCGTCTCATCTGATCATATTTATCTCTTACAGGCAAATTAATAATATAGTGCACATAATTATGCAATCACCCACAGCTCCCCGTTTGATGGCTCCAAGTTCTCTGCCAAGTTGGATTATGTTCTTCTATTTCCGGCCGGATTGCTCATGACCATCCTTGCAGCTAAACCGCTTGACTTTGCGATTGTTCCTCGTGCTAATCTTGCGCTTAATCGGAGGTGATTCTCACACTGTATCTGGCTGTCTGTCCTATCCTATCCTATCCTGTAACTGTCAGTCATCCGGAAATGATCAAATGGGTGAATATTGGTGACAGAACAGAAACACAGAGAAAACATGTTTATTTCAAGCCCCAATTGCCATTTTAATAGTATCCACTGGCGTGCTCACGAACAGTGACGCAATTTACGGGATACCGGGATGGGGTGGAGGAGAGGGGGTAATGAGAGGGGTTGGGTGTGGGAAATCATAATTACCTCGGAAAAACTTCGATGACGCACTTCATTGAGGGGGGAGGGGGAGGAGGAACGGCGGATGGGGATAGGAGAGTAATATATTTTTCTTTGTAAAGGCCATCTCGAGGGAGTACGATAGCAACACATGGAGGAATTAACTGAAAATTAATTGGACACGAAAAATGACGCTGAGAGCCAAAACTGTGGATTTCTACTCACAGACAAACATTTTCGATTTGATATAGTCTAAATGGTAATTTAGTAAGTTTTTGAGGGGTGCGGCTGGGTAAATGTGTACTTGTTCCGCGACATTTCTTTTGAAATGCTGAATGAATTTATTTCAAACAATGCACACTTACAGATTTTAGTGTCCAATATGTTTAGTAGGCCTAAGTCAAGTCAACTCAACGATAGGCAAAACAACAGCTCAGTTCTTGTATGTAAAATCTATTCATTGTTTAATGATTTAAGACATTCATTCATACTCTATCTCTCTCACTCACACACAAACACACACGAGTTAAACACCCTATACATTTTTTTTTAGTTTCTTAAATCAGTACTAAGAATAATGCTGGATATTTGTCACTCACAAGCATAGCAAGGCGAACCTATGTATTCACCTCAAAATGTTACCCTTATTTTGGCAAATCTGTGCAAGATGAATCCTAAATAGTCCAAAAATGATATCGAAAAAAAAAAAGTCTGCCTGTCTGTCCGCCGTATGTCTGTGCAAAAGTACTCAGAACCTATTTCAACTATCACAACCAAACGTGGTAAGATGGTGTAAACCCATGAAGCCTGAAAATGATCAGTGAATGAGTGACTTCACTTCAAGGTCAAGGTCCCAGAGTAATCTAATGTTGATTAGAAAAAAGGACAAATTTTCACAAAATTTCAAATTTTTAAAATAGGTTATTAATATTGAATTTATGATTCTTTGAAGCATGATAAATATCAATGAGACACTCATACTTTGCAAATTTGGTCAACCTCACTCCAAGGTCAAGGTCGCTGGAGCTGTCCAAAGGCGGTAAAAAGTCAACACCGACCCCTTTGCTAGTATATATAATAACATTGCGTAGACGAGTGTAGACAGCATGGGCTAGTACTGTATGCGCATTATTAATTTTAGTTACATTATATCATTCACGCTTCTCTGAACAGTCATCGTATTTCAGTCACTCTTTGTTAAGAATGGGAGTGTAAAGAGCACTCGAGGGGTTTTTGGTGTGTTATTTTATTTTATTTGTTTCTAAATCCTAACACCATGCCCCCAGTAACCCATTCCTCCAAACAATCTTATTTCAAATAGGGGCAACATGTAGAGTGTGATGAAGAGTTCAGTTCGTCTTTAAGGCTCATGCACTTGGAGATGAAATCTTGTTCTTCGGCCACTCCTAAAAGGGACTTGCTGGTTTAGCTAGCCGCGTGGACTTGCTGGTTTTAGCTAGCCGCGTGGACCTGCTGGTTTTAGCTAGCCGCGTGGACTTGCTGGTTTAGCTAGCCGCGTGGACCTGCTGGTTTAGCTAGCCGCGTGGACTTGCTGGTTTTAGCTAGCCGCGTGGACTTGCTGGTTTAGCTAGCCGCGTGGACCTGCTGGTTTAGCTAGCCGCGTGGACTTGCTGGTTTTAGCTAGCCGCGTGGACTTGATGGTTTAGCTAGCCGCGTGGACTTGCTGGTTTTAGCTAGCCGCGTGGACTTGATGGTTTTAGCTAGCCGCGTGGACTTGTGGACTTGCTGGTTTTAGCTAGCCGCGTGGACTTGCTGGTTTAGCTAGCCGCGTGGACTTGTGGACTTGCTGGTTTTAGCTAGCCGCGTGGACTTGCTGGTTTAGCTAGCCGCGTGGACCTGCTGGTTTAGCTAGCCGCGTGGACTTGCTGGTTTAGCTAGCCGCGTGGACCTGCTGGTTTTAGCTAGCCACGTGGACTTGCTGGTTTTAGCTAGCCACGTGGACTTGCTGGTTTAGCTAGCCGCGTGCTATAAATCCTACTAGATCCAATGACAAGAATAATAAATATGATACTGAGATGACCCCAAAGATACTTTTTACTTGTTTCGAGTAATTAAACACCCAGGAATTAAACAGACAAGCCAGCAGGCACCCACCCGCACACACAAACACAACACACCAACACGCACACAGACAGACAGACAGAGACAGACAGAGACAGGCAGGAGAGGCAGACGGGTAGGTAGGTAGACAGGTAGGTAGGCTGGTAGGTAAGTATGTAGGTAGATAGCTAGGTAGATAGGTAGATAGACAGACATCAGACAGAATGGATAGATACACACACACAGAATAACTTTGTACGGCCGCTACCCTATGTTATGAAATAGTTCCACTTAAAAGTTATGACAAAAGTAGAGACAAAGCATCGTAAAATTTATTGCAAGTTGCAGTGTGAAGCGTGGAGACCAAATTGAAATGAACTATCCTCGGCCTACTATTGTCGTAAACAATGAGTCAACAGAAAGGGATCCATCCCCCAGTTTACACAATTCGGAAGTCTGTGGAGAAATAAAACTCCCGCAGACATCTTTACAAGCGTCGACATTAAAAATGATGATCGTCGCCGCTAACTATTCCTCCCTCGACTGATCGTCGGCATGTGTGATTCAGCCCGAAGGTTCCTGGAGGTTCACGAACCTTTTTAGTAGTAGCAGTGGTGGTGGTGGTGGTAGTAGTAGTAGTAGTAGTAGTAGTAGTAGTAGTAGTAGTAGTAGTAATAGTAGTAGTAGTAGCAGTAGTAGTAGTATATGACTCACGCGATCATCCCCAAACCTATCAGCATAGTAAAGTACGTCCTGAGTCGTAGTAGCAGTTTCACTAGTAGTGGTAGTAGTAGCAGTTTCACTAGTAGTGGTAGTAGTAGCAGTTTCATTAGTAGTGTTAGTAGTAGCAGAAGTAGTATATGACTCACTCGATCATCCCCCAAATCTATCAACATAGTAATGCACGCCCTGAGTAGTGGTAGTAGAAGTAGCAGTAGTACCAGTAGCAGTAGTAGTATATTACTCACACAATCACCCCCAAAATCTATCAATACCACAGCAGCCGAGATAGAATTGACCCTCGTTCTTGCTGCTGCTACTACTACTGCTGCCACTACTCAGGGCGTACTTTACTATGTTGATGGGTTTTGGAATGACCGCGTACTGCTGCTGCTACTACTACTACTACTGCTGCTGCTACTCAGGGCGTAGCATTTTCACATCTACAATGGTTCAGTAATGTCCCTTACGCAAACCATTTCAATTTGGGTCTCATACTCACAGGCGGCGTAAGCGAAGGGGGGGGGGGGGGGGGGGGGGGGGGGGGGGCGGGGGGGGGTCTAAGGGGTGGTACTCCCCCCCCCCCCCCCCCCCCCCGAAATAAATTTTTTTTTTTTATTATATTATTTATATTTTTTTTTTTATTTTACGTTGCCCTTGGTTTTAGTCACCATACAAGCTCCATTGAGATACGATAATACGTTGTTTTAATTGAGATGTTATTAAAAAAGAAATATAAAATATTTTGTTTTGTAAAAGTCACCAAGACAAACAACGTGGGGGGAAAAAATCTAATGACGTAGCATGTACGTCATCCCCAGGTCTTTCGTCACATTTGTTTAATTCTTCCTTGGGTTTGTGGAGCAATCGCAGAAGTCGCGTTGTTGCATAGCTATAAAAATTGCTAGGGAATTTTTAACTGTTTGGTCAGTATGCGAGGAACTCTCCCTAAACGCTCAATGTGTCCGGGGACACAAATTTAATAAAGAAGAAGAAGCGAGGAACTCTGCATAGATTACATTACATTACATGATTATTGCTTTAGGTCCAGCGGACTCTTCCGAGCCAAATCAGGACCATACTCTGCATAGAGGAAGACTGATTTTCAATAGGAGATGGCACAAGTATATCAACTAACAAGTTAGTATCTCGTATTGCCCCCAGTCGACGTGCGGTGGTCCCGTTGCCCTTGGTTTTAGCCACAAGCTGAGACGGGGATATCCCAAACCTAAAAATAGAATAGAGAATTCTGGGAAATCTGTTCAAGGGAAGTAACTGATAACTAGCTACGTTTGCATTCATGGTCGCCATTTCTCGCGAAGATGTGCTGGTTGAAATTAAACGAAAGTTGGGAGAGTAACTGCATATTTCTGATAGTGAACAAAGGCTTTGCTCAATTATCGAAGGAGAACACGATGGATTTATAGAAACATGCACACATGTATGTGAGCTCAGTGCAGGCGATCGTGAGTCTCAGTGAACGATTGTTCGCCATTCTGCTCAGATCCTTCGATGTGATGGTTCATTTATCGCTTGAAGCACACTGTATAATGCACATGCAAGGTCTGTTAAAGATGTGATAATTTGAGCATAATTATGTTCGATTCTGTACCAATTGGAATGTGGGGTGGAAAAATTCAATCATGGTGATGATCAATCCTGTTTTGCAATGGTGGTTAGGCCTACTTTATTGTGTATGGTCACGGGTACTTACTTTTTGTAGTTTGTGTGCTTTTTGTTCTGTCGGCCTTGAGTGTTTGCCTCGCCTTGGCTCGTTGTACTTTGTTATGGTCTCGCTCTCTTTTGATTTTTGAAAGCAAATCCAAATTGCATTGTTATCCAGCAGCATGCGAGGTCAAATTAGACGAATTCAGATCTAACCAATCTTCTTATGACGCCATTTTGCGTGTGTCTCGTGTGCCATGCACCAATCTCGAAGAGTCCTGCCGAAGTCATTTCAGAAAAGGATTTCCCTACCCATAATTCCCCCGGGTTTTGAAGTTTCTAAAAAATTATTTTAGGCCGTCGACGCTCTATGGAGCGCAAAGCATGTAAAGGGAAGCAACCGGTTGTACGCGCACGTCGACAGAGACATAGAAGGGAGATACTAACTTGTTAGTTGATATACTTGTGGAGATGGCCAATCTATCGTGTTTTTTTAAAAGCTTGTGTTTTAAGTGTTATTCATAGACTATTCTGAATTGTGGAGAGAACGTTGTTCAAATAGGTCTGTAATGTGAATCATTTGGACAAATTTAGAAGGAATGATAGGCTGTGAAAGTATAATTTCTATTTATGAAGAATCTGTCCGCAGTTGAATAAATGTCTAGCCATGAAAGCAACATTTTAAAGTTACAGGTTCTTGAGTGAAGGCGTACTGCAGCCATAATAGCAGGAGTGTGATAGGGTATATGGTAGTTAGCCGCTGTTCGTGCGCGATTCGGAGCTGGAAACGTCCGTGGTTCATAGGTCGATAGGACGAGAGATGGAGACTCTTATGTCGACGGTAATGATGGCGCGAGCATTGCGCTGGTTTCCATTTTCGAATGATTGAATGAATGAAGAGTTCGTTTCGTGATTCGATCGCTTCGTGAATGTTTGCCTGTTAATTATCGGGTTTTTAACAGCGCGGAGAATGCAGAAATTGATTCTTTCGTTAGCCGCTTAGACGTAAGCGGAAGTGGTTGTGAGACTGACGTCATCGCGTGAATATGGCGGCGTATCGCTATCATTTCCGAGTTGGTCATCTGTTTCAGCTGTTTCCGTTTTAGTTTTATTTTAGTTTTATTCTATTTGTACTTGACTAATCATCATTCCATTATGGATCGCGGGAATGAACATTATTCGAGGACATCCTTACTATCCTATCCTATCCTATCCCGTGAGTCGACGTGAGTGCACCAAAGATGATCGTTTAACCAGCGTGCTCCATCTTTCTGCCCTCAGCAACCCTCATGGCTTCGCTCAGTGTCAAGCTAGTCCATTCTCGAATGTCATCCTCCCACCTCTTTCTGTCTCCCTCTTCTTCTGCCTCCTTGCACCGTGCATCGCATAAAGGTCTTTGCAAGTTCTGATGCTCTGGTGACGTGCCATACAATCGCAGTTTCCGTTTCTTCACCACTATGAGCATAGCATGTTGTCCAATGGCTTGTGTGATGGTCTGTCGGACTTCGTCATTGGTGATGTGCTGAATATAGCTGGACTCTAAAGCAATAATCATGTAATGTAATGTAAATGCCCAGAAGTCTTCTGTAGCACCTCATCTCCATGCTTTGTATTCTTCGTTGTAGAACTGCTGTGAGGATCTATGTTTCGCAAGCGTATAGGAAGAAGATGGCAAGGGAGTGCAGCATCATTATTTAGGAATGTAGACTAATGGTCCTGTCTTTCCAAATGGGCTTCAAACTTGTCAGGGCAGCAGCTGTTTGTGCGATCCTGGAAAGGACTTCCTGTCGGGACCCATTGTTTGACACAATGGCTTCTAAATATTTGAAGCTATGCACTGTTTTGATGGATTGACCTTGGTCTTTGATGTCCATGTTGATCCCATTGGTGTTGATGGTCATCATGTTGGTCTTCTCAGCACTTATTTCCATTCCATAGGCTCTGGAGGTGGTGTCACGCCACTGTACCAGCTGTTCAAGTTCTTGTTCTTCTCCATCCAATCCATAAATGTCCTCCGCAAAACGAAGGTTGGAGATTTCTCTTCCGCCTATGCTGACTGGCTTTCGTGATTTGCAATCCCTTGCAGATCACGAAAGCCAGTCAGCATAGGCGGAAGAGAAATCTCCAACCTTCGATTTGACATGATGCGCTCTTGGAAGATGTTGAAGACTGTTGGAGAGAGTAGGCATCCTTCACGCACACCGATTGTTGTTCTGAACCAGTTTCAGATGGCGCTGTTATGGAGGACTGTCATTTGTCTCGTTGTTCCAGTGGGGTCCACATGTGTCTCCCCAGTTGTGGTGTGCATCTTGGCCAACCTTGACATTCCAGTCGCCTTGCACTATGACTATGTCTTTGTCCTTCTTCGGCACTTTGTCAAGGACAGCCTGTAGATTTTCATAGAAATCCTCCACTTCGCTGTCGTCATAGTCTGATGTGGGGGTATAGGTCTGGATAATGGTGATGGTAACAGGGGCTGAGCTCTCAGGCGGATGGTAATGAGTCTACTGGAGACTGGGCGGCAACCCATGCATGGTTCATACTCAAATTGTTGTAACAAATTCAAGGAGATTTCAAAGAGTTTTTCCAAAATTTCAAAGAGTTTTTATGAAATTGTAAACGCACATGAGAACTGACAAGTAGTCAAAATAAAGGATAAAATCTCTTAACCAGTGATATCCATAAATTGTTTGCAGTCATGAATCTGATGGTGATACTGATGTTGATATTAATTATGAAATCTACACACATAAATATTGCATGTCGATGAAGTTGCAGTTATAATCATGATGCAGATTAAAAATAAAGCTTGTGGCCTTTGTCGATCGTATCTTCACCTAAGCCTTTCCAGCGCAGTTCGCCGATACCCAAAATCTTCCATCCAAAGTGGTCTAGATCGTGGGCCAGTTCTTCTAATTTTCCCTCCGCTGTTAGGGTCCTGACATTCTTGGTTCTTATGACAATGTTGTTTCTCGTGTTGATCTTGCTAAGTTGTCCATCAGTAGCACACTTATCACCTCCGTCCTGGTGGCCAGCGGAAGGTGCGGTCCTTGGTGACCCGGGCGACGACCGATCCGCTATGGAGTGAGTGGCTCTTTGCATCATTCGGAGATCAGTTTACTAGCGCGCCCTGCGCCATTGATGCATAAAAATTAAAAATGACCCATCTACAATTCTTGCCAGGGGCCGAATGGCGCTTCGATTTTTGGTACCAGTGCGCCACCACAATAACAGGGCACTGTATTGGAGGCGACAAAGGTGCTTTTGCTAAGGCAAGTTCAGCGATTGGCTGTGAGGGCCCGGATGTTGATCTTTCAGCCAATAAGAAGTGTACGATTCTTCGAAATCAGAATTTGCTATCGTTTGCGCGTATGTTGTGTCCGTGCAAGGAGGATTTTGTGTTTTTCTCTGTGCCGCTTTGAAAATACCCCCTCCCCCCCCCTTCCCAAAAAAAAAATAATAAAAATAAAAAAACCAACTAAACTTGAGGTAGGACAGTCTAGACTGTCGTTTGCTGCTGTTAAACCACAGTCTACCGCCGCTAATCCTACGCAAGACGATTGTGTGAGCCCTGAGTCAAGTCAAAATACCGAAGTGTCGGACGCAGATAGACCTACGCGGTCGTGTTCAAGTTCAGTAAACTGATCCCTGTTCTGGTTAGTGTTTTGTTGGTAAACATGCTTCACAACACATGCACACTCACAATAATCTATTTTGTTTTAATTTCTGTAATAATATCTCCAGGTTATCTTTTACATATATACGTAAATTACTGCTGAAATCATGGCCCATTGAAATTTGATCTGAGGGGCCCAATGGGCCCATAGCTTTTTTGTGTCAGGCTGAACCCTGCATCATAAAGACATCCATGAGTGATAAAGACGTAAAAACCTCACTGTCTGAAGGCAAGAATTTATTATTTTCACGATTGAAACAGTGGTTATAAACTGTAAGTAGATTTATTCTTTTATTCGTATCTAGAATGGATGTCAATAAAATTGAGTACAGTTTTATTTTTACATCAAGATAAAGAAGCAACAAAAAACACTGTTACACTCGATATGATGTTGGTGTTTTTCTTTATCAGTATTTGATTCAGCCCCGATGCTGAAGTCCTGATAAGGTGTAACTCTGATTCGTTTAACCACGCAGCCTGCTCACTCATCAACAAGTCTTGAGTCGACGTATGAAGTTTTCCACCTTTATTCAGCACACATCAACAACTGCATACAATCGCTTTCCACTTTCAACTTTTACTTTCCAACTCACTATCAACAACTTTCACCACACTTTTGAAACATTGCGGCACTTAAATAGTCTCTTGATACTCCCGAACACCCTGGATCAATCTCGTATGACGCAATTTAACCAATCGCTTCTAACTTCGTCATTACTGTCTTACGTCATACCTATTTCTTCTCCTTCCGGGAACATTCTCATACTTCGATATCCATCGGGAAGTTTCCATCGATAGTAAATACTCAAAATCTAGAGAATTCTCCAACAATATCGACCAACTAAAATTATCAACGTTATACAAAGCCTCTCCTAACAACAATGCAAACTCAAATCAAAGGTAAATAAACTCCATTATTGAATACTTTGCAAAACGAAACGATTAGATCTATCGTGCGCGTTCATACTTTCGTTCGCGTTTCAACGTAACAAACACCTTGTACCATCAATATAAGCAACAGATAACATTTTGTACCATCAATATAAGCAACAGATAACATTTTGTACCATCAATATTGAATCAATATTGAAGGTACAAAATGTTCTGTTGGTATTTTTTCTTGATGTTAAAATATAAAAAAAATACAGAAAGAAAGAAAGAAATTGAGAAATATATATATACACACACATACACACAACAGCTGTCACAGACGATATCTCCCAGAAGCCGTCGCTGCTTCAGAAAACGTCTACAAAATGTGCACCACCACCCTCATCATTACCATCACCATTATCACGTCACCATCACCATCGTCGTCGTCATCATCACCATCACGTTACCATCATCGTCGTCGTCATCATCATCGTCATCATCCTCGTGGCCGTCATCATAAGCAACAGCTGAACTACCGCTGCCGCACCATAGAATTTTATCATATGCATCATGTGATATGAATAAGATTTTTTTTTTTTTACAATAATTTCCCTCTGCATAAAAACATAAACCGTCCTTTCTTACCTTCTCCCCTGAGTAATTTAATACTGTTATATATTATGTTCATACCCGCAAACTACTACAAAGAATGGAAAGTTATCTGAATTGTTTGTGCATGGTATGGATTGTTCTGTCAGCCAAATGAAATTAACAGTATCAGTACAACTTTTGTTACACTGATGAATACAAATTGGTACAACAACAAAATTAACTAAATTTATAATTATGCGGGTGTATGTGCGTTAGTAGCAAGAGAGAACTAGAAGAGATTGTGGGTATTTGTGTGTGTGGGAGTGGGGGTGTGTGCGTATTAAGAGTAAAGTTGAAAATATAGTGATTTTATATATTATCATATTTGTTTTAAAAGTTGTTTTTTTTTTCTGGCATTCTTTATTTATTCGTTGAGAAGCAGAGTGCTGTATGAATTGTCCAATGTGGGTACTAAACATTTGTTGACTTCACCTGACTCATCCCTGCCTCAAGCTTTCTCATCACGAACAAAACAATCCCTGCCTCGGGCTTCGCCGTCACGAACAAACAATAAGAAAAGTAGGGGTTGGAGGAGAGGCGTTTGAAAGTGGATGAGTCAACGTTACAACAAAACAAGCTCAGTCCAAAAGTCCGACCCTTGAATTACTACACAACAGGTTACTACCGTCAGTCGTATAGACAACCGACCAACACACGTCGCCGCGCCAGCATACTGAAGCAAACTCCCTCAATGTACGGCGTATGCCTCAAGCAGGCTCAGACAATCTGACTGCTGACCATACTGAGTACTACAGCCTGGTGAGGCACGCTCAATCGTGTTTACCGCTATCAGGCTGTTTGTTAGTAAGGTTATAAAGGCTCTCGGCACACCTACTCAACCAAAGCTTTTAGGTTTTGAAGCTAGTTCAGCCAGGCTAGCTATAAATAGCTTTGCCAGTGCTCTTTCTTCCTGTCCTTTCACTGAAAGGGAGGGTGTAGGCAAGCTATAAATAGCCCGCAGCCAGCAAAATGTGGGATAACCTAAGAGTGCTCCTCACATAGGCATTGAGCTGCTGTGTCGGCCCGAAGCCACGCTTCGAGTGGGGCCGGGTAGCTCAGTTGGTAGAGCGGCTTACTAGTAACCGAAAGGTACCTGGTTCGAATCCCGGATTGGCCAACGTGTGACCATATTATTTTCCCCTTACCATCGACTGGTTCGCTGGTGTCAGAATAATGTGACCAGTAGTCAACTATACGCTTCGGTGTCGTGTGACTATAATCTACAATTAACCTTTAAGCGACGCTTCAGGTCTCTACCCCTCTTTCCCTGGGATGTTTATCCCCGTCTGCCATATCGCCAATGGTGGGTGTAGACGTTAAACCTCAATGTTCATTCATTCAGCGACGCTCACCTCCTATACGCTTTATGTGTCCGGGGACGTTATTTTACCCAAGCGACGCTGAGTTTAGTATGTCTAATACATGTCTTCTTTGACCTTGTTAATACTATAGTCTTGTCTTGCAGACTAACTTTTACCTAACGATAGTAGCTTTTTGTCCCCGGACACGGAAGCGTATAAGGGAAACGAACGAGGGTAATTGTCCGTAGCTCAAGTGGTAGAGCGTTCGCCTGGCACACCGATGACCCAGGTTCGAATCCCGTGGTGGGCGATATAAAATGTGGCCATTTTCACTGTCCAATTTAGCAGTATGATTGCTCTTGTGGTTCAGTGTTGATTTAGGTCCCCTCTTTCCCTGGGATGATTATCCCCGTCTGCCATATCGCCAATGGTGGGTGTAGACGTTAAACCTCAATGTTCGTTCAATTGTAGATTATAGTCACACGACAAAGGAGCATATAGGCGACTACTGGTCACATTATTCTGACACCAGCGAACCAGTTGATGGTAAAGGGAAAATAATATGGTCACACATTGGCCAGGTACCTTTCGGTTACTAGTAAGCCGCTCTACAAACTGAGCTACCCGGCCCCTCTATAGGCTCACCTGCCCGGGGGACTTCAATCTATGAAACGAACGAACGCGACGCTGACCCCGATCGGGAGTGTCAGAGGCCATTGACGGCATAGGCCAGCACACAGCAGCAAACGAATCAACGTTCCGAGTGTCGCTGCTCAACCCAAGAAGAATTATTTATTTATTTAATCAGTTTATAGTCCCCTCTCTTCCCGGTAAGGATTTTCAGAGAGGAGACTTTCTATGTTTATCCCAAGAAGAACTTCGAACTTTGTCCTTTTATTTCCAAACACAATTGTCGCCAACTATACAACGAAAGGGAACACGTCCGGAAGGCTTTACAGCCAAGAGGGAAAAAAGAGGGGAACATAGAGGTGGGGATTGGGGAATTGGGGAAATGCATCAAACAAGTCTCAATGGCAATACAAAACACCTTTCATGTTATGCACACATTCACAGGCTATTTAGTAATATCAAACAAAAGAACACGAGAAAAGAATACAATTTTCAATTATGCAGTTTGCAGCACAAGATTGCAAAATCCCTAATTTCTCCACTATGCAATACCCATAATGAAATACATAAACACCTCAATTCATTTATACCAACAATAAACTATATCATTCTTAATTCATTAGTAATCAAGAAACATAGAAAACAACTCAACTTTTTATAAGTAGTGCAGTGCAAGTATGACAAAATCGAGAAAAGAAGGACGAGAACAGAAAGTAAAATCTTAGCATTTGAAAGAACTAAAGTCAGGGAGGAGGGGGGAGGGAAGGGTAGAAAATGTTTTATTTGACGAAGAGAAGAATACAGCTTATTTATATTTGACATTGAACTAGCCAAGGCCGCCTGGGTATTGGAAAGCGGCCTATTGATGATTGTTGACTCGTGATTAATGAACACGGACCCACCACTGGCTATATAATATGGCAGACAGGCATGTACATTATTACCTCATGTAGGGAAGTGGGAGTTAAGACCTAAATCAACACTGTATCACCAGAGCAATCAAGATGAACAGTGCCACTTTTATTCTGCCCAACACGGGATTCGAACCAGGCGAACGCTCTACCACTGAGCTAGGGATGTTAACAACAGCCTAAGCGCCGTTAGTGAATAATGCCAACTTTTCCGGATTCACCCACAGGATGAATAACGGATTTCAAACCCACGCTGGGATTTCCTCTCACAGTGCCTTTCAGAACTCGTGAACAAATCAACAACGCACGACCTAGCGACCCTTTCAAGCCTATCCTTAAGTGAGGGGAGCAAGCCTCTAATCTAAAGGGCAGCCTAGGTCCGGCCAAACCCAATAGAAATGGCTGGTAGCCTGATATGATCAGCAAGAAACAGCCTAAAACCGGTCAAATACGGAAAACTACTGAGACGGCCATTTAAAGCTTGTGTGCTATGTGGCAAAGGTTTGCGCAAGCGGGGCCGGGTAGCTCAGTTGGTAAGAGCGTCTTGCTAGTAACCGAAAGGTCGCTGGTTCGAATCCCGGATTGGTCAACGTGTGATCATATTATTTTCCCCTTTACCAACTGGCCCGCTGGTGTCAGTATAAATCGGTCCAGTAGTCACCTATATGCGAAAGTGTCGTGTGACTATAATCTACAAACAACAACAACAACAAAGGTTTGCGCACATTGTAGTTCAGGATCACAGCGGATTATTCCACACTCGGCCTAGAGCAGGTGAACTGACTGTACCCACCACCTTCCTGCCCACTCTCCCTCGTTGGGCTCTGCCATCCCCTCTGTCCAAGTATTTTAGTTTACTTGTGAAAGGCAGTGTCAACAGTATTAACGGCGCGGTCCTCTTCAAGTTTTAAACTAAATGTACAGATTTATTTGGTTTCTTTTCACATAGCGTAGCGTTTAGAACTCAAGGCCGCGGGCCAAGGTCAAGACTTGCTACGTCACGAAAATTAGCCACGTGGCCACATAGACACAAACACGCGGAATAATGGCGACGTTTGAAAGATTTCCTGTGGTTGTCTTGAGCGTGGCATTACTTTTTTAACACATCAGGCTACATGAAAACACACAGTATTTATTCACAAGTGTTAAGGCAATACTGAACATTTGCCCAAGTTGGCCTATTATGACAGAAAGTGAAATCTGGAAGTAGAAATCCCAAATCAAATTAAAAAAATTCCTGGGTACACATACAAATACGAGCCGTAACCTAACCAATAAATGCTATATACTAGAGAGAGAGAGAGAATCTGAACCCAAAAAGCACCTAACAAGAACGCTGCAGTTACAAGAATTTTATAATATCATCATACAGCTAGGCCTATATTGTGTAAACAGTTGGCCTATGGAGTTATGTTGCTTTCATAATTTACTGCAAACTTTGCGAGATGCAACTTAGTTTATCACATGAGAAACAAAAGTATCGAACAATGAAATAACCTTGTTCGTTTCATACCTGATCTGGAGTGTAGTGGGATGGGAAAGACGATATGGCCCGATTCAGTGATTGATTTATTGTTTATCGACTGGTTGATTTGATGATTAATTGATATTCTTATTTACCCTATTATATTACCTTCATGTTTTTATTTAACTGTCGGCGGTGAGTGTTCGTGATGTGTGTTTTTGTGTGTTGTGTGTTTGGTTTATGCTTGTATGGTAGGACATGTGCTTATAAGATCGTGTGACAAAGTTATGATACCTTGTTTCACATTTCACTGTTTTTAAACTTTTTTTTTAATGAGCTGTTTCTAAATCTTGTAATTGCCTGGATAAATAAAGTTATATTGAATTGAATTGAAAGGATCGGGATTTCTTGCAGTCGGTCGGTCAAATACGAAGTGCTTGATACACAAAAACTTCGGATTCTTTGGTGTTAATTTAGCCGTTTGAGGAGTAAAATTGTTACATCCGCAGGCATGTACCCATCTTTCAAACTGTTCTTTTCTTTTAGGAGTCAGGAAATCGGAAAAATACTACATCTGTCATGTAATCTTTGAATGAATAGCGTTCATCGCTATTGCAAGTACCATGGCTACCGGCATGTTTGTGTCGATGACGCAAAGGATTGTGGGAATGAATCTATTTTTAACATGGGGCTTGACCTTGGCCCGCGGCCTTGAGCTCTAAACGCTACGCTATACATCTTCACTCGTAGACAGACGACAAGAAGAAGGTACTTTTTTTTTTTTTAAACCTGGGCACGCTTTTTGAGAGTGCAGGCATTCTCTTCTCCCTCGCAGCGTTACCCCCACCAGTTCTCCAAAACAACCAATAAGCTCTTAATAGGAAGGGGGGGGGGGGGTTGGGGGGTAGGGTGGTCCGGTGTTTCTGTATACTATCCCCACTTTGTGAAAATGTAGTGCTTTAGTTTAAATTCCCACCGTCGCCGTCTTTCTCTTTTGTTCTGTCTCATTCTTACTCTGTTCTATCAATCTACTATCTTCTTCGCTATACCAGTCAGCTACCTTTTTTTTTCTTGAAGACTCTCCCCAAACTCCTCATTTGTCTATGGAATCTGTTGGATCAGTTTGTGGATATTGGACGCTTTCTGCCAAATGGTCACTAGGGCTCTCTATGGTCTATGGTATTTAGCAATGTGGGTATTTTATATATATATTACATTACATGATTATTGCTTGAGGTCCAGCGGACTCTTCCGAGCCAAATCAGGACCGGACAACCCCTGATCCGCATAAAACATCTGCTGAAACAACCCTAGTGGTAACCTGAAAGCTCTCCACCAGCCAGTCATTTTACAATAAAGACATCCCACGCAGGGGACGCTGAGGCTGTACTCTAATTTATCGAACCCCCGTTTACAAAAACAAAATAGAATACAAACATCATTATAAATTATCAACAAAACACATACATATAAAATGCCTACATTGCTAAATAATAACATCATAGGAAGCCCTAGTGACCACCTGGCAGAAAGCATCCAATATTCCCAAGCTGATCCAACAGACCTCATACACAAATAAGGAGTCTTGTCACGGAAGAGTTTTCAAGAAAAAAGGTAGATGACTGGTCTAGCGAAGAAGAAGATAGTATAGCTGATAGAACAGAGCAGGAATGAGAAAGAGCAAATGAGAAAGACAGCGACAGTGGGAATTTAAAGCACTAAATTTCCAGAAAGTGGGGATACTATTTATACTGAAACCCCCGGCACCCCAACGTTTTTTTTTTTATATACATGTATGTTTTGTTAAAATTTTATAATGTTTATTGTAGATTATTATCGTCACACGACAACGGAGCGTATAGGCAACTACTGGTCACAGTATTCCGACACCAGCGAACCGGTTGATAGTTATTAGGGGTAAATAATATGGCCACACATTGTCCAATCCTGGATTCAAACCAGGGACCTTTCGGTTACTAGTTAGCTGCTCTACCAACTGAGCTACCCGAGCCACGATAACGCGTCTTATATAATACATATAACAGAGAGAAATAGGAGAGAGAGAGAGAGAGAGAGAGAGAGAGAGAGAGAGAGAGAGAGAGAGAGAGAGAGAGAGAGAGAGAGAGAGAGAAACTTGAGACTTGAAACTTTTTAAAACTTTTTTATTAGGGATACAGATTTTAGACTAATGATACAGTCTAATCTTCCAATCTGTTCCTTAAGAAATTAACATAATAATAATTAACCTTTAACTTTAACTTGGAAATCGCATCACTCACACACACACGTGCACACACAATCACACCAACATCTTCATCATTATCTTTAAACAATTTTAGGCAACCATCCTTCCTCCCCATATCCTTCACCCTTAGAATAATAATAATAATAATAATAATAATAATAATAATAATAATAATAATAATAATAATAAATAAGTTAATAATTACATGAATGACTGTGTTGTCACAGAGAGAGAGAGAGAGAGAGAGAGAGAGAGAGAGAGAGAGAGAGAGAGAGAGAGAGAGAGAGAGAGAGAGAGAGAGAGAGAGAGTCGTTATTGTAGATGCTCTCGTGTCCAGATCACTTGTCTCCCTGCATGGCTTTCGTTGTTCATTCATCTCTTTCTCTCCCTCGACATAAGCCTACTTCTTTCCCTTCGGGATTAAACCAAAAAAAGATAAAAAGAAAAGCACGTTTTGTGTATAGGTCTACTTTGGAATCGAAGAAGGCAAACCAATGCGGAAGAGATAATCACCGCCCTCATAAAGCTGGCCTAAAAAATGAAATGCGTACCACAGCTCTTTCTCTCTCATACGACCTAAAAGGTTAGGATAAACCTTTAACCACCTATCATAATCTCCTTAGCATCTCTAATCCGATATGTCCGTTCAATGAGGAGGCGTAGATTAGAATGCGATGCAGTCTTTGTGGTCAACAATGAACACCGTTTCAGGTTTACTATTTTTTTATGAGAAGGAAATTATTGTTAGCATCAATTTAAAAAAAAAGTTGCCCCAACACCAAGGTGTTTTGCTTTTGTTTGGCTATTATTACCACAGTCGTTCAGATTCTGGAGACGACAGCGCCCTCTCCCCTTAGAACGCATTCTTCTCAGTAATTTTATATCAGTACTGAGAGGGGCGCGTTCTAAATAGTGGGCGCAATCGTATCTTTATGCGGGCGACTGTGTTTACTACATACACCATTTTCATCACAAAGGGCGCGCTACAATCAAAGGAGAAAACGTTTAAAAGTTTGATTGACATAAATAGAAAATCGCACAAACTGTCAGAAATTAAATTGCAAGATTTTAGCATTAAATGATTATTTAGACTGCAATGCGGGATTTTATTTAAAATTTGGGCTTAAAATACACACGATAAAGTTGGTGACCAGCATCAATCTACAAGTGCGTCAATAAGGAGCCTTAAGTCACAAGTTATGCGTCACTGGGTTTAAAATTGTGCGTATTAAATCAATACTGCACGCACTTGACAATCAGGACTGACGATCCAGGCAGGCAGGCATGTAGATTAGAATCCCCGGACACGTTGAGTATAGGGGACAGTGACGATCCAGGACGAGTTCCGTCTTGAAATAGGGACAGCTGGACCAATGAGTCACTGCATGGCTAAAATCTATAATCCGCACTCATGTTTTTGTCAACATCCTGGTTAGAATGTTGAATCACCATGCCAGGTACTTCAGACTTGACAGAGAGACTGTGGGAATAGGCTTCCTCTAATCCCTTCAAAGCTGTATGCTGCTGATGAACCATTAGTTTATGTCCTGGGGCGTTTCATACATATCTCGATCTTTCAAAACCAAAATAGTGTCAGATTTATCAGGGTTGGCCGTTTCGAAAACAATGGAAGGAGAGTGGGGTGGGAGGTTTTTACATCTCCAAAGGAAACTTTTCGGGGCTTTTCATACCCGTCTGAATCGTTTATTAGTATTCAACGATTTATTCATACCCCTAAAATCTTGTTTCTAGAACGGGTAGTCCTACGTAGGACGGCGCTAAGATATCGCGGTAGTTTAAGTTGTACTAAGTTCGCGCTTTGAACTGGCCTATCAGTAGGAAAATGCGCTTTAAAATAAAGACCCTTATTATTATTACTAGGGAAAAAACCGCGTTTTGCTGCAATCGTGTGTTCCGGAGTTGCAAAAATAATTTATTTAAAGTACCACGTTTGCCAGTAGTTGTGTTTAGCAATACAACTACTTGCCAAAGCGCTAACGAAGCATGTATAGTGCTCTTTTCCAGCCACAGGTCTACGTGTCCACGGTGTAGTTCTACCAAAGATTTCTACATAGGCTATTTATTTCTCCTGCGGTTCAGAAATAATGAGAGCAATGCAATAAATTATGTGCTACAGTTAATGTGTGCGACAGCTGTTTTGGCTAATGGTGGGCGCGATACGATAACATACGATGAGATACATTTTATATTTCTGCAGGGAGAGTGGGACCGATAGATATTCAGTGTTTATAGGGTCCAGCAGACTTCTGCAGGGAGAGGGAGACAGATAGAAGAAATCTACATAACATAATAAGAAATCTACATAACATAATACAGGATGCTAATCCAGCACAGCCTGCATATGATGATGCAAATGCTAACCTATAACCAGGACAGCGGCGTCCCTGTCCCAGACACAAAACCAGCTAGCTATTATTCTCAAGAGAGATTCTCTTAACACAGATGCAGCATCCACAATCGTGACACGGAAAGCAGTCGATGTGAGAGGTGTAGTGTAGTTTTACCCAGCAAAGGCAGTGTCATAACATTTTCCATTTCCACCTTAGCGATTCGAGTTCTGTAGTTGTGCTAGCCCACGAGACGAGGACACGGAGGGGGGAGGGAGGGGGACGAATGGGGGAGGGGGAAAGGAGAGAAAGGGGAAGAAAGGGGGGTGGGGGGAGAATTGGAACTTGATTCATAGTTCTTCGTCAAGCCGTTGGATTTGGGGACTCAAGCTGGGAAGTCTCATTAATTAATACTAGATTTCGGGCAAGGTGTAGGTCTTAGAAAATTCACAACGAACCGGTTGGGCTTATTGTGTTTATCGTCCGCTTAGTTGCTGCTCCTGTTCAAGTCCCCTATACGCCAAGTGTGTCCGGGGACGTAAATCTACATGCCTGCCTGCCTCCTGTTCAGACGGTAGGAGGGCACTGACCCGGACGACCTTGAAGACGCGTCAGCGGCTCAGTCTACATTGTTAAGCCGGAGTAATAGTTTGTTTTTCCTTGCTCTGAACGCAGAGGCATTATTAAAAACAAGTCCAGCCAGATTCCCAATTGAACTTGGTTATTAGGAAGAGTTCTGGGCCCACGTTGACTTAATTCAAGTACAATTGTGGCTTTCAGCTTCCTATCATATCCTATCCTATCCCATAACTCGGAGGTCGTAGGGGCACCACAGATGATCGTTTAACCAGCGTACTCCATTTTCCCTGTCCTCAGCAACCCTGATGGTTTCGCTCAGTGTCAAACCAGTCCATTCTCGAATGTTGTCCTCCAACCTCTTTTTCGGTCTCCCTCTTCTTCTACCTCCTTGCACTGTGCCTTGAAGGATGGTCTTTGCAAGTCCTGATGATCTGGTGACGTGGCCATACCATCGGAGTTTACGTTTTGTCAGCTTGGCTAGTGGTAACCCTCCATCGTGCAAGCGTTTATTTTCCTTCTTTGTCTTCAGTAGGTTGTGTTGCATGGTGGCTGGGAAGGAGGGGGTGGCGGATATATTATTTTGCCTTCAAAGAAAATCATTTGTTTTGTTTTCTTAATAATAACTGTCTTCAATTAAACAAAAACTCGTTTTCTGTTTTTGTTGTTAGTTACAAAGAATAGTGAGAACTTGGAGGAGGGGGGAGGGGGGGGGGGTGGTAGGAACAAACACCATGGACGCATCTTCTGGCCTGCAAAGTCCTGTGTAAAACAACAGGCATTTGACAATAATTATAATGTAAACCGGTAAATTATACATTCAGCATGATATAGTCCCGTACGGTACAGGCAACATTCACATCCACTAGTCCTGGGAGATCATGGTCAAGGATCAGGCATTATAAGGATGGTGTCGAGTTACGCTTGGGCCAATGGAAGTCACAAAAGGGAAATGAGAGACAAAATGCCAAGCCATCCACGTGTGTTTCTCCTGGGAGCGCAGTGGGCTTAGTGGTGTACGCAGTGTACTCCAATGTCAGGCGATAGCATTGCAGCCTGTACAGGCAGGGGTTCAAATCCCGTTGACGGTCTACAGAAACATTTCAAAATTTAAAAAAAAAAACTGAGACACTGCGACCTAACTCCTTTGGATGACAGATCCTGTATCGGCCAGCGCCTAGAGCAGCTCTTGAGCTTGAAAAGGGCTATATAAGAGCGAGGTAATAATAATAATAATAATAATAATAATAATAATAATAATAATAATTAATAATAATAATAATAATAATAATAATAATAATAATAATAATAATAATAATAATAATAATAATAATAATAATAATATCTCTAGATAATCACCGTCACGTATTTTGTTCGTTTGTACGTTAATTTTATTTACCTACTATTGACCGTTTTTCAGACTAACATGTTAATTTTGCTGGCGGTATTGTGACTAGACTTGATCAAAAGGAACACTTGGAATGATACTATCTGAACCCTAGGGCTACGATTCTTTTGTTATTTGGTATGTTTACACCCTGTGAAATAAAAGAATGTAGTTCCAAAGTTCCAAAAGTTCACAAGGGGAAAAACATCAAACTCGGATCAGCCAATTTTTAAATACAGTGCAAAACGCGTTCAGAAAAAATGGTGAAGCGCATAACAACGAGAGTCACAGTGAACGCCCATTATGAACATCAATTATGAAGCGAGGGGTATAACTGTCATGAACCGAGCAGTTTACCCTGCCCATTGACTATTTAGCCATGTGTAGTAATGGTAACATTAGAGAGAGTCAGTATATTACACAGCAGCAATTCAATTACACAGCAGACCACACACCGCGAGCCCGACCCACATCGCAGTGAGTCAGCACTTGAGCTTTGAATCGGACCGTTTTAACCAATCAGAGCAGGCTCAGTGGGTAGAGCAGTTTGCCTGTGTCAGATCTTAGCACAGTTTGAATCAGTCGTGTGTGAGACGAGGAAGAAGTAACATCTCCTTAGCTAGCAGAGAAATCTCTACACTCATAGACCAGGAAGCAGGACTTTGAAATCTTAGAATTCTCTCAAGTCATCACGGGCCTGAACTTGTCAAACAGGTAAATGAACACCCTTCTGTTTCATCGTGATATATTTATATTATTGTTGAAATTATGTTTGTGGAATTTGCTATGCATAAATGTGAATTATTAATCCGAATTTGCCGTACCACGTGGAAGAGCCGAGCACGAGGCGAAACACGACCGGTTGCGCCGCCATGTTGTATCCCGTACGGAACCACTGTTGTTTAACTTATATGTATGTTTGCAGACCAGTGGCTGTACCACTGAATGTTTATATTATTATTAATTCTGTATGTGTATAGTTAGACACGATTGATATTTATGTATGTATAGGAATTTAGAGTTGAGATTCCAGTGGAACCCGGAAGTAGCAGAATGTTCGTCGCTTAGGTATAGAGATGTGGAGCTATCACTGAGGGCTACTTGGCTTTCAGTGAGACGCTCTGCACAAACCGATTATTCAGGGTTGTGCAGAATTTCGTCTCTTATATTACAGACGAGCAGGCGAGCTATCCCGAGCTATCCCGAGCTATCCTGTGCGCACCACTCCACAGAAACGACTAGTTGGCGGAGTATCCTCTACCGCACAAGACGGAAAGTGCTACCCGGAAAACTCCCTGTCAGACCCCACAGCGTGGCAAGGGAACCCAACTACACAACGACACAGGTGGACCAGAAGCTACCTCACAGAAGGACTTCGACACCCCACACATGAGTTAAGTGCATAAGGCGAAGGTGCACTTAAACTGATCATAACAGGACCACAGTAGTCCAACTCTTCAGAAACTGTAAAACGGACCACAGTAGTCCAAATCTACATGAAATATTATAGCAAGTGCCCGAGGAAGATATAACAGCTGCCTAGACTATCAGCGATCGAACTATTAGCAGTGACTGAGACTTTTTAAGTTAGATTAGTACTTAGAGAATCTTGTATAGAGTAGAAGAAATAAATGTGTGATTTTAACTGTTATCAAGTGGCTGGACTACATATGATTCATAGCCGTGTGAAAGCTAGTGTGACAGTATTCTTTTACCATTTTTCTATCTATTTCTGTACCCCAACCTTAACACAGAACGAGCTAAACAAATAAATTTATTAAAGTAATTCATAGGGTGACTTACTAGCAGTTCCCACCGAATAAACGTGAGGGTCCATAATTCCATTGTGCAGAGCCCATAAACCCCACGTGACACTTTAATTGGCGAGCCTAGCTAGGATCTGTGGATAATAGGAATTGGGTATAACCGGATCTAAGTACAATAAAATTAGATAACAGGAGTAGTAGAATAACTTAGAATAGTGGTAACAAGGACTGATCAGTTGTGGTGCACTATTCGTCAGTTAAAAACTTTTTTGCTTCAAATATTTTTGTGCCTGTATGTTGCATTGTTCTTTTGCAGGTTTTGCTTAAGTAACTGTTGTATGCCATTTGACTCTTGTTTTATTCTATGATTGATTACGAATTGTATGGTCTTTGCATTGTTTTTATTGAATTGCAATATTGCTAGTGTTTTGGTATTCCACGTGATTCAGAGGTTGTTCATAGACACGTTTGGCAATGTCGGACCCAGTGGCCTTGAGATTGCGCTTCAAGGAACTAGGAGAAGCTTTACACTTAGCAGGGGCAGACCTAATTGCGTATATCAATGCAGAGGTAGAGAAACAGGAGGCTAAGGCAGAGAGAGCAGCAGAGAGAGAACAGAAGAAACTCGAAGCAGAACAGAGAAAAGCAGAACTAGAAGCAGAGCAAAAGAAATTAGAACTAGAAGCAGAGCAGAAGAAACTAGCATTAGAAGCAGAGCAGAAGAAATTAGAAGCAGAGCAGAAGAAATTAGAGGCAGAGAGAGAAACGAGGAAATTAGAGCTAGAAGCAGAACAGAAGAAGGTAGCAGCAGAGAGAGATGCAGAAGTTAGGAGATGGGAGTATGAGCGGGCAGAAAAAGAAAAAGAGAGGGAAGAAAAGGAAAAAGAAAGACAGCATGAGTTAGAGCTAAGAAGATTGGGATCAGGAGCTTCAAGTTCTTCCTCAACCCCTCCCCACTCAGATCAGCTGGAGGTAGCATCCAACCCTGTACAAGGAATGTCATTTCCACTGGGAACATTCAATGAGAGAGAGGAAGGTCTAGATCTCTATCTGACTAGGTTTGAGCGTCTAGCAACAGAGTATAAACTAGATCCCACTCATTGGTCTTTCAAGCTTAGTCAAGGACTTAGAGGAAAGGCTTATGACATCTACAGTAAGCTACCGACTGACAGAGTGACTGACTATCACAAAGTAAAAGAGGCACTCCTAACGGGATTCGAACTAACAGGAGAATGCTACCGGCAAAAATTCCGCACCAATCGGAGAGTGAAAGGAGAGAGCTATGCGCAGTTCGCGGATCGGTTGTCCACAACGCTGGATAAGTGGATTAGCCAGTCAGCCACGGCTAAAACGTATGATGGACTGACAGAACTGTTAGTATGGGAACAGCTACGGGAAACCATGACCCCCGAGCTGAGAACATTCTCAGTAGAGCAGGGCGCGGAAAGACTGGAAGATCTGGTCAAGGTCGCAGATAGGTACGTGGCCGCACACGGAGAAGCCAAGAGCTTCAGGCGAGACCTAAAGCCTAACGGGAAAGAGGCACAGAAACGAAGCCCTACCCGGGAAGAGCGCACCGCGAATAAGCCGAATAACCCCAGACCTGGGCAAAATAAAGGACCCAACGCGGAATTCGGGAAAAGAGGTCCCGCAGAACAGAGACGGTATTGTTCGTTCTGCAACAGAAACAATCACTCCACCGCAGAATGTTTCAAGTTGGCCGCACAACGTAGGGAGGAGCGCGAAAGCCGGCCAGCGCACAGAGTTCTAACTCAAAGCAGCGGTAACAAGCCACACACGATCGGAGATCACCCATCGGTGACAGACACGGTCAAGGTCAACGGAAAAGAAGCGAACTGTCTGTATGACACAGGTCTATCATACGACGCGATAGTTAGCGAATCTCTTGTATCGCGCACGGACTTGACGGACAAGACAGTCGACTTACAAGGAGCAGACTTGACGAAACCGACGACTACTTGCCCAATAGCTTGGATCGAAGTAGAGAGTAGGTACGTCACAGGACGAATCCAAGCAGCTGTTTTACAGAAACCCCTGTATGATCTAGTGCTAGGTTGTAGGTATGTGTTCTTAGGCACGCCCCCCAAAACTGTAGAGATAGCTGCAGTGCAAACCAGGGCCCAAGCTAAAACCCAACCACCCCAGCCCGAGTTCGCTCCGAACCCAGGACTCGAAGAGATCAAAACAGCACAGAAAGAAGACACCTCGATAGCGAAGTGCTTCCAGAAGCTACCCAAGGCGCACACACCCCCGCACAAGGGAGACTTCTACATGGAAGAGGGAGTTCTACATCGACAAGGAGATGGAGACCACACCCAACTAGTACTACCAGCCACCCTTCGAGCCCAAGTACTAGAACTAGGCCACAGCATGCCACTCAGCGGACACATGGGAATTGGAGCCACAGTGCAGAGGATCAGCGCACACTACTATTGGCCAGGAATCACGGAGGATGTTAAGCGCTACGTGAAATCTTGCCACCAATGTCAACGATATTCCCCGCGACATCATACCGTACCAGTTACCTTAGGACCATCGGTAGTAGTCGGCGTACCATTCCAGCAAGTCTCAGTAGACATAGTAGGACCACTGCCCATGACCAAGAAGCGGAACAGATTTCTACTCACACTCGTCGACGCATGTACGATGTGGTGCGAAGCAGTCCCGTTGCCAGCGATCGACACCAAGAAGATCGCAGATGCACTCATCGCCATCTTTACCAGAGTCGGATTCCCGGACAGCATTAGAACGGACAACGGATCTCAGTTCACCGGCCGCCTGATGCAAGACGTGTTCGAGTTGATACAAGTTCATCACATTCGCACACCACCATACCACCCCGCCAGCAACGGACAAAGTAGAAAGACTGAATGGAACCCTTCTCACCATCCTCAGGAAAGTCGCCGACGACAATCCAGAAGCGTGGGACACCTACGTGAATGCGGCACTGTTCGCATACAGAGAAACGCCCCATGCAGCCACAGGCTACACCCCGTCAACTTTGCTTTTCGGCAGATCTCTAGCAGGACCGCTAGAAGCCCTACGCAGAAGTTGGACGGAAGCCAAGATAGACGACACACCAAGAGGTGCCACCAAGTACGTCGCAGACCTGCAGGAAACCCTCAAAGCAACGTGGAAGAAAGCTGGTGAAGCACTGAAGAAGGCAAGAGCCCGTCAGGCGAAGTACTACAACCGCCACGCGAAGGACAGAGAACTGCAAGTCGGCGATCAAGTGCTACTCTTACTTCCAAGTGGAACCAACAAGCTGGACATCGCTTGGAGAGGACCGTACCGGGTGACTGCCAAGAAATCCAAGACAGTCTACCAAGTAGAGGTGAACGGGAGAGCCCGATACCACCACATTAATCTCCTCAAGAAATACACGGACCGACCAGCGACCCCCAGCACGCACAACTTGTTAGCCATCGCCATCGCGGAAGAAGGAGAAAGTAACCTTAACGGTGACCGACCCAACACCCGTCCGCCAGAAGCTCTACCCGATGCCACTGTCTCAGCAGCGAGCCATCAAGGAAGAGATAGACACCTTACTGGCAGCCGGAATCATCTCAGAGTCTACTTCACCCTACAGCGCAGGCACGGTATTGTTGCGAAAACCCAACGGAGAGCATCGACTGTGCATCGACTTCAGACTCCTGAATGCGGTAACGCAGTTCCAGCCAGAGCCACTCCCGGACCAGACAGACCTATTTGCCAAGCTACAGCGAGCGAAGTACTTCTCACGCATCGACCTCAGCAAAGGATACTACCAGATACCAGTACAACCACAAGTCCGAAAGTACCTAGCGTTTAGCACTATGGAAGGACACTTCGAGTTCAACGTGCTTCCATTCGGACTCCACAACGCACCCAGCATCTTCAGTGCCATGATGCGAAAACTCCTGGCACCCCTGAGCAGCGAGCACCTACACTCGTTTATGGACGACATCCTCATCGCAACACCTACGTGGGAGGAACATGTCACGCTCCTACAGCAACTACTCGCCCGCCTCAGAGACACGGGATTGACGGCAAGACCCACCAAATGTCAGATTGGATTCACAGAACTAGAATTTCTGGGACACACCATCAGTCAAGGAAGCCTGCGACCGGTAGAGAAGACAGTGAAACGCCTACTCGACGCCCCTAGGCCCAAGACCAAGAAGGAAGTGCAGTCGTTTCTAGGACTCTGCGGCTTCTACCAGAAGTTCATCCCCAACTACAACAGCATCGCCGTACCTCTGACAAATGGAACCCGGAAAATCGCCCCGGACAAAGTAGTTTGGACAGCGGAATGCGAGACAGCATTCCAAACACTCAAGGACAGAATGACATCGGCGCCAGTACTCCACCTACCCGATTTGACTCAGCCATTCGTTCTTCGCACCGACGCAAGCGACTTAGGCCTCGGAGCAGTACTGCTACAGCGCGACCCCAAGAATGCAGAGACGTTATTCCCTGTCGCCTACGCCAGCAGAAAATTGAGACCCGCCGAGACCCACTACGCCACGTCGGAGAAAGAATGTCTTGGACTAGTCTGGGCCATACAGAAATTCCAACTCTACCTGTATGGGACCCACTTCACAGTTCAGGTGGACCACCAACCACTATCGTTCCTGGCAGCCTCCAAGTCTTTGAACTCTCGCCTGATGCGATGGGCACTCACCCTTCAGGCGTACTCATTCCAGATCGAGTACATCCCCGGCACAGAAAACCACGGAGCCGACTACCTCAGTCGCCATCTAGTGGAGGACACAGCAGCTGTCGCCCACCCAACACAACTAAGGGCCACAGCACCAGAATTCGTCCCCGTCCAGTAAAAACCCGGTCACTAGTGTCCATAGCTACCTGGCACAGCATTGCAGCTCAGGTAGAGCAACTTAATTAGTTTGTAAATAGGACCCGAGGATAGTGCAGTGTTAAACTAGGCTCTGTAGTAGAAAAAGGTCGAATCCAGTAGTCATCGCCTTTTTTCAGTTGAGGGAGCCTGTCATGAACCGAGCAGTTTACCCTGCCCATTGACTATTTAGCCATGTGTAGTAATGGTAACATTAGAGAGAGTCAGTATATTACACAGCAGCAATTAAATTACACAGCAGACCACACACCGCGAGCCCGACCCACATCGCAGTGAGTCAGCACTTGAGCTTTGAATCGGACCGTTTTAACCAATCAGAGCAGGCTCAGTGGGTAGAGCAGTTTGCCTGTGTCAGATCTTAGCACAGTTTGAATCAGTCGTGTGTGAGACGAGGAAGAAGTAACATCTCCTTAGCTAGCAGAGAAATCTCTACACTCATAGACCAGGAAGCAGGACTTTGAAATCTTAGAATTCTCTCAAGTCATCACGGGCCTGAACTTGTCAAACAGGTAAATGAACACCCTTCTGTTTCATCGTGATATATTTATATTATTGTTGAAATTATGTTTGTGGAATTTGCTATGCATAAATGTGAATTATTAATCCGAATTTGCCGTACCACGTGGAAGAGCCGAGCACGAGGCGAAACACGACCGGTTGCGCCGCCATGTTGTATCCCGTACGGAACCACTGTTGTTTAACTTATATGTATGTTTGCAGACCAGTGGCTGTACCACTGAATGTTTATATTATTATTAATTCTGTATGTGTATAGTTAGACACGATTGATATTTATGTATGTATAGGAATTTAGAGTTGAGATTCCAGTGAAACCCGGAAGTAGCAGAATGTTCGTCGCTTAGGTATAGAGATGTGGAGCTATCACTGAGGGCTACTTGGCTTTCAGTGAGACGCTCTGCACAAACCGATTATTCAGGGTTGTGCAGAATTTCGTCTCTTATATTACAGACGAGCAGGCGAGATATCCCGAGCTATCCCGAGCTATCCTGTGCGCACCACTCCACAGAAACGACTAGTTGGCGGAGTATCCTCTACCGCACAAGACGGAAAGTGCTACCCAGAAAACTCCCTGTCAGACCCCACAGCGTGGCAAGGGAACCCAACTACACAACGACACAGGTGGACCAGAAGCTACCTCACAGAAGGACTTCGACACCCCACACATGAGTTAAGTGCATAAGGCGAAGGTGCACTTAAACTGATCATAACAGGACCACAGTAGTCCAACTCTTCAGAAACTGTAAAACGGACCACAGTAGTCCAAATCTACATGAAATATTATAGCAAGTGCCCGAGGAAGATATAACAGCTGCCTAGACTATCAGCGATCGAACTATTAGCAGTGACTGAGACTTTTTAAGTTAGATTAGTACTTAGAGAATCTTGTATAGAGTAGAAGAAATAAATGTGTGATTTTAACTGTTATCAAGTGGCTGGACTACATATGATTCATAGCCGTGTGAAAGCTAGTGTGACAGTATTCTTTTACCATTTTTCTATCTATTTCTGTACCCCAACCTTAACACAGAACGAGCTAAACAAATAAATTTATTAAAGTAATTCATAGGGTGACTTACTAGCAGTTCCCACCGAATAAACGTGAGGGTCCATAATTCCATTGTGCAGAGCCCATAAACCCCACGTGACAATAACGACTACACACATGTCGACTAGCAATCACGCTGTAACATCCTTTAAGTTCCGGGAGTCTTACTTTAGCCGGGCGTCTTTGCGCATGCGCCAGTTCAAGTCGGGCCGGATTTTTCACGATGTTCTTAGGCGTCGTAACCGCAACCCTAACTCTAACCCTAACCCTAACCCTTACGAAGACTACGATATCACTGGGCGCATGCGTCGAATTTTGTAATGCGTCGACCAATCAGAATGCTCCCAGTCGCTCCCAGCCCAAATAGGATACTAGGAACTTTGAGGATGTCATGTCACAACGCAAGTTTTATCAATAATTTGACCACACCCTCTGGACAGATCCTTTTGGCAGCGAGCGTTGCACTACTGAATTTTTTTTTTAAACAAGTTTTAGGAAAGTATAGTTAACTTTCTCTAATCAATAAATTCCGTAGTTTTTTGTTGTGTGCCTATTACTAGCAATCGCTAGCCACCCTCCTGAGCAACAATTAAAAAAAATTAAGGCATTTTTTCAATGACTGCCAGACAAAATGTTTCCCGGTAAGGTTCATCGTCGTAGGTTGATACGATAGTCCTTGCCCTGCCCGACACACACCAAAGACAAATGTTTCTTGGTAAGGTTCATCGTCTTGTTGATACTATAGTCCTTGCCCTACCAACCCCCACACACCAAAGACGCACACATGAAGCAGCGTGGTCCATTCAAAAATAGGGTCCAACGGTCACACGGCTAATGTTATGGGTGCACTGTTAAACAGGCAAAATCAGTCGCTGTCAGGCCAGAAATGGATAATTTCAAACTTTGGCGGTTGGTTTGAGCAACGAAAGCCCATTTTATCATTGTTTAATGTGATAATGATGCCAATGTTAAGGTAAACACGTTGTCGCCAAAACTAAACAAAGCCTTCTCACTGACATGGAAGGCGGAAAGCGTCACAATGCGCGTGGAATTGCACGCGAAAAATGTACACGCAATCGCACTCCCATCTAGTAGCTGATTGGTCAAAAATGTACACGCCAAACTGCGCAAGCGCAAATGCACATGCAATTCCACACGGAATTGCACGCTCATTTACCTACGAGTCACATTAAAACTAGGAATGGCAAATGTCCGGAATGTACCAAAATAATTTCATATAAATTGACAAATAATTTACAATGAAACCCGCGCCACCCACACCCTTCCCTGCCTCCAACCCTCCAATGTAAATGTTATCATAATTTGTTTATATATATTTTGGTAACAGAAAAAGCATCCGGAAACCGGTTTAGCTATCGGAGCAGTTAATTTTATGGTAGCCTTCATCTGGTTAGATTTTAGAAGTTCTGACAATAATTTGAGTATAGGATTGGGTTTATTTCTCATTTTAGCCCACGTTTGATCATTTTTCTAAGGAGAATGTAGTTCGGACTTAGTGTTTAGTTAGTTCGGACTTAGTGTTTAGTTATCTGGAAGTCTGGATATATTTTTTCTAAGATTTAGTTTACATCAGTGAACAATACGTCATAACTGACTTTCGTCATCTAGAACTCTTTAGGCCTAGATCTTTCTTTTAAATGTTTTTTAATCGCCACGCTACGCTAAGTTTTCACATATACGCTGTTTTCATCACTGCAGATAACAAACCTTCGGTGACACTATCTGTACACTTGTTGTTGTTCTATTGGACACAAAGTAAACGACAGAATAGTAAATTTAAATTTTTATAACATTTGGAGGTTGGAGGCAGAGGGGGTGTTGGTGGCGAAGATTACATCAAAAATTAGTTGTCAGTTTATATTTAATTATTTTGGTGCATAGAACGTATTTTCGGCCATTTCCCATTCCTACTTTTAATGTGACTCGTAGGTACATGCGCGTGCAATTGCGCGTGCATTTGTTCTTGCACACTTTGGCGTGTAAGATTTGGACCAATCATCTACTAGATGAACGCGCAATTGCTCCTTTGACGCTTTCCGCGTTCCATACACGGGGACCCTTTAAAGTACATCGCAAAAACTAGATTGATGGGAAAGTCCCCTATACGCTGTTGTGTCCGGGGACGGAAATCTACCCACCGAACCGAGATTGATGGGTAAATGTTAAGTCAAGGTCGCTGGTTCACCGCTGATGGCCGCGCGCATATAAAAAATAGTGCGGTCCTTTTTTTTAGTTGGCTTTGGGGGCACACCGGTGATGTTTTTTCCAAATTACCACAGTAAGGTTTTAAAATAGACACCAGCAACAATTGTGCTACAATGTTTCCATAACTTTGTTTACTTATAAACTGTTTCAAAAGTGTTCTAACAACGCATGCAGTCCTTCAAACAAAACCTAAAAACTCATCTCTTCTCGTCTTCCTTTGCTCATTAACTATCTTCCACAACAATGGTCTGTTCCGCATGGTCTCTACCTACCCACATCTGCCATTGACCGACAGCCGGACTTCTGCTGAAGGATGGCCCATAATTTGAAGTATCTGTATACCAAAATTCAACAACATTGCTTCAGCTGTTGAGATATTGAGCAAAACGTGTATCGCTGCAATCTCCTGATCTTTGCGGTTGTGAACGGAAAGTTACCAAAAAAGCAAAATCTCTCGAAGGTACGAAAATGTCCTCAGAATTCATGTTTAGTGTTACAATTGGGAAAAAAAAATCCTGACCCTTTAAACATGATGACAAGTCATTACATTGTGTTTCCACACACGCACATATAGCCTAGCTGGGGGAAAAAAATCAACAAGTCTGACAAGGGCAATCTTCGACGACTCAGGCATCGTAATTCGTCGTCCTTTATCCAGTCATGCGCACAACTTGACAGAAATGACGTCCGGAAGTTCACGCAAGCGCACAACCATCGGCGATGATTTACGTTTGGCGATTCCACACCGCGACCAGATCTATCCCATCGGTGTATATGGGCTTGGAGGAAATCAGTCAAGCAGATGAAAATGAATATCAGGCGTACGCCGGCCTCAACACGCACTGGTAAAAAAAAATAAAAAAATACTAGGTCAGGCGATCAATGCACACACATGGCAGAGACTACCGACTTACTCGTAGTCACAGCTGCTATTTACAGGGATCGATGCTGCTGAGGTTGCCGAGTTCAATAGATGCTTTGGCTACACGCAAGAATAGAAGAATCGACAAAGCATAATGTATAAACCCCTCTGCAGGATTGCACAAAGCCTGCAAATGGGTGTATATAATGATGACAATGGTGATGATGATGATGATGATGATGATGATGATGATGATGATGATGATGATGACGATGACGATGACGATGACGACGACGACGACGACGATGATGATGATGATGATGATGATGATGATGATGATGATGATGATGATGATGATGATGATGATATTGTATTGGACATCTGCATTGTAACCTACTATGTAAATGTATCCATGATTATGCAGTATTAACTTGTTCTACTTGTGACAAAGATCTAAATTATAGAAAGAGGGAAAACTTGGTACAGAACTGCGAGACGAAAGATACGAGTTGTCGACTTGCTGAAAATGGCTCGTAACAAAAAGACAAAAGGCGACAGAGTGAAATAGGGCGGTGAATATTGCACAGCCATCCAGTGCCGTAATGCCAGATACAAGAAGTTGTGATGGCAAGTCCTTTTTCAAATTTCCAAAAGACAAAAAAGGTAAATTGCAATTTAAAAACTTTATTTTTTTTTAAATTTATTTATTTATTTATTTATTTTGGGGGGAGGGGCGTTTATGTAGGCCTAAACTAAGACAGCTGCAGTGCTGTTAAAACAATCGGGGAGCGGCTTCAATGATTCATGTTATATCTATGTGCTAAATCCAAAACAGTTTGAAGTGGAATCAGAGCTGCTTATCTTGAACAAGCAGTATAATGATCTAAGGGGCCCAGGTTTGATGTTCCCCAGCAAACAACTTGTCAATGCTGTTTGTATACTTAAGACTGTTTCCATGGAAAATATCGATGAACTTCTCATAGGGAAAAAAGTGAAGGCGAAACCAGAAACTGCAGTCGAAAATGAAAGCTGAGTCTAGCCTGCACTGTGAAGCCGGTATGCGACTTAAAAGATAGTTCCGCATCTTTCACTGAGAAAACGGTAAAAAAGAAACCGAAAGATCAGTGTTCCCGATTACGCACAGTAGTGCGTCAATTACGCACAAAATATGAAAAATGACGCAGGAAAATTTGCATGTGTGCGTCCTGTGGACGCATACATTTTTTGGGAATCGCTGAAGTCATAAATACGACCAACGAGTGGCAAACTAATTCACGGCATAATCAGAATCATAACCCAACTGAGACTGCCATTGCAGACGATTACAGATTGTGTCGGGAGTTGTCGTCCTTAAAAATCGCATGCGCGCGCATTGTGAACTTCCTCCAAGCAATACATTCACTGAACAAAAGATATCTTCGTTAATTCATTCTTTGATTCTATCATACACGATCATTTCACTTTTGACTTGGTTGACTGGGCCCAAAACCCGTTCATCCACCGATTTGGGGACTCTCAAAATTTGCACAAGGACTCTTAAAATTTTATACCTGGGAGTCCCAAGGACTCTCATTTTTTGTGTGTGGAGGGAACACTGAAAGATGGTGAAGCTGGATAATGTGTAGGCTAATGTTTCGCTGTGGACACCAACTATCTGGACATTGCTATGCATGTGTTGCGTTTATGAAGCAAAGCAATATTGTCAAATGGTGATTGTATGCATTGATCTGATTACTTTGTTTAATTAAAATTTTATTTGTCGTGTCTGACAATGGTTTTTTCCCCTCCCCCAAATGTTTTGACTGTTTAGTTCAGTTGTCTTATTTGACGGCTGAAAAAAAAGTTTGTCTTTGTCTTATTTTATGTTCTATATTTAAAATAATAATAATAATAATAATAATAATAATAATAATAATAATAATAATAATAATAATAATAATAATAATAAAAATAATAATAATAATAATAATAATAATAATAATAATAATAATAATAATAATACATGCCAAGTGTAACGGCATGAATGCAGTATTATAACAAATATGTATCTTCGTCAGAAAGATTTATCTTCTTCTGGAGAATATGTAACCGAGACGTGAGAGACAAAAAAAAAACCCGTTGATCATGAAGTGGCGGATGTTATTAAGATGAGGGGGTAGGGGGACACCTGATATAAATTAAATTCACACTATTAGTGAAACATTTTTAACAACTTCGTGTTTATTTTTTGAAGATCCGTTGGATCTCATTTTTGATATGATGATGATGGTCATTGTTGTCAGGGTGGCGACGTGGTGATCGTCCTTAACGCTCATGCAATAGGACGTTAAGCATCGTTTTCCGTTCCGTGAAACATTTTGTAATTGTGCTTTATTGTGTATTAATTGATTGAATGACAGAGCTCTCTCTCTCTCTCTCCCTCTCCCTCTCTCTCTCTCTCTCACGATTACGGATATACACAATTCCGGATAAATGAAGCTGTCATGCACATTTTAATTTTAAAATATCTGTTGTAAGTTGTTGATTAAAAAACAATAAATTCAAGGGCAGAAAACGGGTCTATGACACACATAAGCAGCATAAAAGCATCAAATAAATGTCAACAAGTAAACATAAACCCAAAATTTAAGACAGCAGTAGTGGAATGTTAATAATAATGATGGTTAAAAGTTCGTTTTAAGCAAACATTGCCACAGAAATGTCCTTTAGCATTGGCATAGGCTCAATAAGTGACTACGCATATTTCATTCATATAGCAGATGACGAATTGTAGCAAGTCCGAGCAAAGGGAAATAATCCTTGATCGTGTCTCGCTTTTTTGTATATGACGTCATGGGAGTTCCCCCTCTTTCCATAATAAGCTCTTTGACTTGTGGCGATCTTGCTTGGGCTTATATGACGTTATACTTATACACTGGGTAGGTACGAGAGGGGTCGGGTAGCTCAGTTGGTAAGAGCGTCTTGCTAGTAACCGAAAGGTCGCTGGTTCGAATCCCGGATTGGTCAACGTGTGATCATATTATTTTCCCCTTTACCAACAACTGGCCCGCCGGTGTCAGTATTGATTGATTGATTGATTTATTGTTGCTTTAGGTCCAGCGGACTCTTCCGAGCCAAATCAGGACCGGCGGCGTCAGTATAAATCGGTCCAGTAGTCACCTATATGCGAAAGTGTCGTGTGACTATAATCTACAAACAACAACAACAACACACTGGGTAGTGGAGAATGGCAGAGGCCTTTCCGCCGGTTGTAAGCCTCAGTCGGTCATTCTCAGCTATGGAGTGTGATTATGTTTAATAACCAGCCTGATATTCATGTCAAAACACTGGATACAGATTGCGATGGGTGTAATGTCAACTTGCTCCACTTTCAATGACAGAATTACATGTTAAAGACGCAAACCCCTTAAAAAGTGTGCTCGTTATGCCAATCGGTGTTTTCTTTCAATCAAACTACATACATAATTGTCATAAACCGTTTTTTAAATAAATATTCCGAATAACACATCAATAAATGTAAACAAAAAACAAACAAAAAAAAAGAACTAGTGTTTAAATGTCGGCCGACAGATCCCCAAACTGTACTTTGGGCAGTGTACAGAAGTTGAAGATTTTGTGCTGTGACCCTAGATGCGCCTCCCCCACCTCCACCCCCCTCCCTTCCATACACCTGTTACAAAGAACAAACACACAAAACAACACCCACCATCGACAACAAGAACATTTCTAACCCTATCATTTCATTTGTGCGCCTTGGCCTAAGTACTGACACTGTGCTGCTGGATAATTAATGGACACGGTAAAAAAAAGTACTGGACGCCGCAGCGTTAATAATGGAGAACAGCAGGAATTCTGCAGCTGTTGTTCTGACGACAAAAGTGACCTGATTTGCCTTTGGGTAATTATTAATTGGGTAATTGGCTAACGTTCACTGGTAAAGAGGGTTAGTATCTTAGGTAATTGGCTAACGTTCACTGGTAAAGAGGGTTACCTATCTATTTGTATTTATGTATTTATTTATTCAATCGTTCTTATATAGCGCTTTACCAGCCCAAGAACTGCTCAAGGCGCTGGCCGTTAAGTGGTGGTTTATTTTACATGCTTTAATTGTACTCAAATGCCACCCAGCTGGCTGTGCACTATTCCTTTGATGGTGATAAACAGTGGTTAAACTGAATTCCCTCGAATTGATACAGGATCTAGCTCAAGCCGCACGAGGCGCCCTTAGCTGCTTCTTTAAGCGCATCGTCTGAACACGATCTGGGACGACCGGGGTTGAGTGGTAAAATGGACCTGGGGCTTGCTGTGGGTATTTGTGCAGCTGGCACTCGCCCACCCTAGGACACGAGCGTCAGGATCTTTCATGTCCGTGCTAAGGAATGCTTGCGTGCACAGACTAGGACTTCGGCTTATACTCTCATGCTACTGTTAAATAATCGTTTGTTCAAAATAAGAATCAGGAACTTTGTTGGTTAAATACTGGATGCGCAATTCACGCTTTCCCTACTCAATCCGACTCAAAGGGTGGGGTCTGTGACCGGCAATACATATTTTACTTACTTAACTTTGACACTTTATTGTCAATGCTTATCGGAAAATTCTGGGCCGCATCCCCTTGAGAAAGCGTTATGGCAGCTTGTAGCGCGCCTCAAACCCAAAGTAGTATTAATAATGTGTTTTTGAAATTTTACTTGGAGGTGAAGGGGCGGGGTGAACAGGAGGGGGGTAACCCGGAAACAACTCCTGAAACATTGCCCGAGTCCAAAGTAACTGTAGATTATAGTCAAACACCGGAGCGTATAGGCGACTACTGGTCACACATTACTCTGACACCAGCGAACCAGTTGATAGTAAGGAGAAAATAATATGGTCACACGTGATACGTTGGCAAATCCGGGATTCGAACCAGGTACCTTTCGGTTACTAGTAAGCCGCTCTATAAACTACATTACATTACATGATTATTGCTTTAGGTCCAGCGGACTCTTCCGAGCCAAATCAGGACCGGACAACCCCTGATCCGCATAAAACATCTGCTGATACAACCCTAGTGGTAAAACTGAAAGCTCTCCACCAGCCAGTCACTTTACAATAAAGATATCCCACGCAGGGGACGCTGAGGCTGTACTCTAATTTATCGTACCCCCGTTTACAAAAACAAAATAGAATACAAACATCATTATAAATTATCAACAAAACACATACATATAAAATGCCTACATTGCTAAATAATAACATCATAGGAAGCCCTAGTGACCACCTGGCAGAAAGCGTCCAATATTCCCAAGCTGATCCAACAGACCTCATACACAAATAAGGAGTCTTGTCCCGGAAGAGTTTTCCAGAAAAAAGGTAGGTGACTGGTCTAGCGAAGAAGAAGATAGTATATCAGATTAATAGAACAGATGAGTAATGAGAAAGAGCAAATGAGAAAGAGCAAATGAGAAAGACAGCGACAGTGGTAATTTAAAGCACTAAATTTCCAGAAAGTGGGGATACTATTTATACTGAAACCCCCGGCACCCCAACGGGGGTGCTCTATTATTAACTGAGCTACCCGGCCCCACTGTCGAAAGTAAATAATATTCGGAGAAACATAACAAAACACACTTGTCAGGCGCCGTTGGTTTCTAGCCTGTGGACAAGGCAAGTTAGTCCCGCCTTCGACCACGCGGCCACAACGCTATCGCTCATGTAGGCTACATCTTCACATGCTACATACGTACACTTACAAACGGGGCGAAATTGAAGTCCGACAAGAGACAAAGGATATAAAAGAGCGCTGTCATCATCATCATCATCATCATCATCATCATCATCATCATCATCATCATCATCATCATCATCATCATCATCATCATCAATCATCAATCATCAATCATCAATCATCAATCATCATCATCATCGTCGTCGTCATCATCACTGACATGCATAAGACAAGATTGTTTACTGGCTTCAAATGTTATACAAATGTTATACAACAGAAAGGAATTTGGATGGTGGAAGACTGCGGGAAAGGAAGGAAGCATTCCTGCTGAATGCCAAATGCCCTGCCTGGAAAAGCACTACACTTAACCATTCCTGCAGTCGTCAGCAAGTAACCTGGGTAACTGGGCTCAGGAGTATGCGAGGCAGCGAGAGCCAGCTTCAGCAGAATGCTTAGGTTTAGTCGGGCTCTCAGCCTGATTGCAGCCTTTTGACGCCAAAAGCACGCGAAAATGCACACGCAATTGTGGAACGCGGAAAGCGTAAAATGCGCTTGCAATTGTACGTGAAAAAGCTCACGCTCATCCAACAGCTGATGGGTCGAAAACTTACACGCCAAACTGCGCAAGAGCAAATGCACACGTAATGGTACGTGCATTTACCTACGAGTCGCATTAAAACAAGGAATGGGAATATGTCCGAAAATATGTTCTTTGTCCTATCCTATCCTATCCTGTCCCATAACCCGAAGGTCGTAGGGGCACCACAGATGATCGCTTAACCAGCATACTCCATCTTTCTCTGTCCTCAGCAGCCCTCATGGCTTCGCTCAGTGTCAAACCAGTCCATTCTCGAATGTTGTCCTCCCACCTCTTTTTCGGTCTCCCCCTTCTTCTACCTCCTTGCACTGTGCCTTGCAGAATGGTCTTTGCAAGGCCTGATGATCTGGTGACGTGGCCATACCATCGGAGTTTCCGTTTCTTCACCACTGTGAGCAGGTCATCGTGTTGTCCAATGGCTTGTGTGATGGTCTGTCGGACTTCAACGTTGGTGATGTGTTGGGTATAGGAAATGCATAGAAGTCTTCTGTAGCACCTCATCTCCATGCTTTGTATTCTTCGTTGGAGATCTGCTGTGAGGGTCCATGCTTCGCAAGCATATAGGAAGATGGAGATGACCAGAGAGCGCAGCAGTCTTACTTTGGAATGTAGACTGATGGTTCTGTCTTTCCAAATGGGCTTCAACCTTGTCAGGGCAGCAGTTGTTTGTGCGATCCTGGAGAGGACTTCCTGTCGAGACCCATTGTCTGACACAATGGCTCCTAAATATTTGAAGCTGTGCACTGTGTTGAGGGATTGGCCTTGTACTTTGATGTCCGTGTTGATGCCATTGGTGTTGTTGGTCATCATTTTGGTCTTCTCTGCACTTATTTCCATTCCATAAGCTCTGGAGGTGGTGTCAAGCCTCTGTACAAGCTGTTCAAGTTCTTGTTCCTCTCCAGCCAATCCATCAATATCATCCGCAAAACGAAGATTGGAGATTGCTCTGCCCCCTATGCTGACTGTGCCTTCGTGATCTGCAAGAGCATCTGACATGATGCGCTCTAGGAAGATGTTGAAGAGTGTTGGAGAGAGTAGGCATCCTTGACGCACACCGATTGTTGTTCTGAACCAGTTCCCGATGACGCTGTTATGGAGGACTGCACTGGTAGCCTTGTCATACAGGCTTTTGATGACTTCTATAATTTTAGGGCTGATGTTGTACACTTTCATGGTTGCCCATAGAGCTGCATGCCAGATAGAAGATCAATGCCAGGAAATAGAGAACAATCTAAACAAGAACAACAGCAAGAAGGCCTACCAGATTGTGAAGCGGCTGACAAGTGTTAAACAGCCCAAAGTCTCCACTATCCAAAGCAAGTCTGGCATTTGCCTTACAGAAGAACAAGAAGTCTTGGACAGATGGACAGAGTACTGCTCTGACCTTTACAACCATACACCAAATGGAGACCCATCAGTTCTAGCATGTCCCGAGAGCAGAGAAGAAGAAGAAATCCTCCCAATTCTCCGGGAAGAAGTTGAGGCAGCAGTGCAATCGCTGAAGAAAGGGAAGTCAGCGGGAGTGGACAACATACCAGCGGAACTGCTACAAGCAGGAGGAGAAGCGATGACTGATGCTCTCACCATTATCTGTAACAAGATCTGGCAGAGTGGGGAATGGCCTACACCATGGACCCAGTCGCTTGTCATCACTCTTCCCAAAAAAGGTAACCTTCAGGAGTGTGAAAATTACCGCACCATCAGCCTCATCAGCCATCCCAGCAAGGTCCTCCTGAAAATAATACTCAACAGGTTGAAACCACAAGCTGAACAAATCATAGCTGAAGAACAAGCAGGATTCATGGCAGGGCGAAGTACCACTGAACAGATTTTCAACCTCAGAATAATCTGTGAGAAATACCTACAGCACCAACAACATCTATATCATGTGTTCATAGACTAGACTAGACTTCATAGTTCTTTGTCCCAAAATAATTTTAATATAAACTGACAACTAATTTACAATGTAACCCTCGCCAACCACATCCTCTCCCCTCCGGGCACTGCCTCCAACCTCCAAGTGTTATCATAATTTATATTTATTATTCCGTCTTTATTTTGTGTCCAATATAACAACAACAAGTGTACAGATAGTGGCACCAAAAGTTTGTATCCGCAGATGGCGATGAAAAAATTGGAAGAGAAACCAAACAAAGCTGTAGTGAAGATCTAGGCCTAAAGAGTTCTAGATGATGAAAGTCAGCTGTGACGTATTATTCAATGATATAAACTCAATCTTATAAAAACAGAAGCAGACTTCCAGATAATTAAAAACGTAGTTCCAATAACATTCTTATTTAAAAAAAAAAATCAAACGTGGTCTAAAATAATGAAAGAATCTACTCCGCTAGTCAAATTAGTCTTTTTAGAACATCTAAGATATAACAAGATGAAGGCCACAATAAAGATAACCAACGATAACGACACGGGTTTTCCTATGCCTTTTTCCGTTCCCCAAAATATATAAATTATTATAACATTTACATCTGTATGTATGGTCTTTATCATCCTGATGAAAAAAAGACGTTAATAAAACAACCAACCAACCAACCAACATGATAGACGTAGTATTTTTCCGATATCCTGACTCGGAAAAGAAATTTAAAAAATGGGTACATGCCTGCGGACGTAAAGGTTTTACTCCTCAAACGGCTATTATATATCAACACCAAAGAATCCGAAGGTTTTTTGTGTATTAAGCACTTCGTAATTGCCCGACCGACTGCAAGAAATCCCGATCTTTTCAATTCAATTCTATTCAATTCAATACAACTTTATTTATCCATATAGGGCAATTACAACATTTAGAAGCAGCTCATTTTTTTTTAAAGTTTAAAAACAGTGAAATGTGAATAATAATAATAATAATAATAATAATAATAATAATAATAATAATAATAATAATAATAATACAGGATGCTATACGCGCTTTTCCCCAAATCATTCAGGCTCAAAGCGCGGCGATCTATACCAACATGCACGCTCACCTGTCTCATCCACCCTCACACACACCAAATACACATCCATCACTCAAACAGGTGGTGTAAAGGCAGGGAGATCGCTATTAGAAGACGGAAAGAAAATCGATTTTTTTTATTTTTGAAATTTTTATATTGACTGCGTCCTGTACCATTATTGAAGGTATTACAACAGTGTCACACGATCTTATAAGCACATGTCCTACCATACAAGCATAAACCAAACACACAACACACACACATACGCACACACACACATACACACCCACGCGGCGGCGCAAATTACGAACACTCACCACCGACAGTTAAATCAAATAAAAACATGAAGGTAAGAAAATAGGGTAAGAATATCATTCGGTCTTCAAATCAATCAGTGGATAAACAATAAATCAATCACTGAATCGGGCCATCGTCTTTCCCATCCCACTACACTCCAGATCAGGTAAGAAACAAACAAGGCTATTAAATATTGTTCAATACTTTTGTTTCTCATGTCATAAACTAAGTTGCATCTCGCAAAGTTTGGGGTTTCCACTTCCAGATTTCATTTTCTGTCATAATAGGCTAACTTGGGCAAATGTTCAGTATTGTCTTAACGCTTCTGAATAAATACTGCGTGTTTTCATGTAGCCTGATGTGTTAAGAAAGTAATTCCACGCACAGGAAATCTTTCAAACGTCGCCATTATTTCGTGACGTAGCAAGTCTTGACCTTGGCCCGCGGCCTTGAGTTCTAAACGCTATTATCGTGTAAGCGCCTCGGGCGGCTTGAGTTAGATCCTGTATCGGCCAGCGCCTTGAGCAACTCTTGAGCTGGAAAAGCGCTATATAAGAACTATTAAATAAAGAAATACATTATCGACTGGGATAACAGAGGAAAGGGAATGGTAGAGAAGAGGGCAGGGGATGGGAAGGAGAGGGTGGGAGACGAGAAGGAGTGGGTATTCAGTAGTCCTAGAGCCGGTTGTAACCGGTCCGGTGTGACATCGTCACAGTTCCTAGTATCTTAGCTGGGCTGGGAGCAAATGGGAGCATTCTGATTGGTCGACGCGTTACAAAATTCGACGCATGCGCACAGTGCTATCATAGTCTTCGTAAGGGTTAGGGTTAGGGTTTGGGTTAGAGTTAGAGTTTAGGGTTGGGGTTAGGGTTTGGGTTAGGGTTAGGGTTATGACGCCTAAAAACTTCGTGAAAAAGCCGGCCCGACATGACCTGGCGCATGCGCAAAGGCGCTCGGATAAACTAGGAGACCCGGAACTTGAAGGATGTGACACCGGAAGCACGCCCTATTCCGTCAACTAACCCTTTCTTTGTCTTGTTCAGTTCTAAAACAACCTCCTTTCACTACTAACTGGCCTCAAGGGATGGCTAGCGCGCGGGTTGAGGCAAACGCGCAGCGGTTGTTCAGAGACTAGCGTAAGCCTACAGAAGGGGGAGCAAGCTTTATTATTTATTCACTTGTGATGACCAACTATGTTTTACAGCGCCTGGTGCTAATCTTTGGGCTGAAAAGCGCTATAATATATTTATTTATTTATATATATATTTTTTTTAATTATTATTATTTATGCGCCAATTCTAGACTTAGATGTAGGCGCTTACATGAATGCTGAATAACTTTAACTTTATTGCCTGACGATTATATAAATCTAGGCCTACTGACAAGTCAATCCTGTATTGACAGTCCCGTATTACTGGAACGCACGGTCCACACACAACTCACTGTTAATAAACTACGGCGATAAACATAAAGACGGCCATGACAATCATAACAATGCCCACCAACATAATGGCGGGGATTCAGACACGGAATATGGATAAATAACATAACATTGTCAACAACCTTTTATATTCTTCTCTCTGAGAAAGGGTTGAATTATGACAATATGGAAAAAAATAATCCATTCTCACAATAGCAAAAAATGCATTTAAGTACTGATATACTATATATGTGTTTATAAACAACATGCATAGCAATTTAAACGTAAGTCTCCAAAATAGATTACACTAGAAAACATTTCCTTAATACGGATTAAAAAAGTAACATTTTCATAAGCGGTCTTATTTTCTTATATCTGTCAAAAGGACTGAATTATGACTAAACATGTCCCCCTACCAGTCTTTGCAAAAGTGCAACTTGAGGTGTTGTTGTTGTTGTTTTTTGACAAAGTAAGAAAATAAACAGAAGAGAAAAGAAAAGAAAAAAGGGAAGGAAATGAAAGGAATAATAATAATAATAATAATAATAATAATAATAATAATAATAATAATAATAATAATAATATAATAATAATAATAATAATAATAATAATAATAATAATAATAATAATAATAATAATAATAATAATCAGAAGAAGAAGAATGACGAGGAGGGGGACGAGTAGAAGGAGGAGAAGGGAGAAGAAGGAAAAGAAGAAAAAAATAAGAGAAGAAAAAAAATAAGAATTTGAAACATTCCAAAGAACTAACACATCACCAACAACGAAGTCCGACAGACCATCACACAAGGACAACACGATGAAATGCTCAGTGGTGAAGAAACGAAAACTCCGATGGTATGGCCACGTCACCAAAAGCATCAGGACTTGCAAAAACCATCCTGCAAGGAACGGTGCAAGAAGGCAGAAAAAGAGGCAGGCAGAAAAAGAGGTGGGAGGATAACATTCGAGAATGGACTGGCTTGACACTAAGCGAAGCCATGAGGGTTGCTGAGGACAGAGAAAGATGGAGTACGCTGGTTAAACGATCATCTGTGTTGCCAAAACGACCTTATAGTTACGCCTTACTGGATAGGATAGAATAGGAAAGAGCAATTCCCACCCCACACCTCAGCAACATCAGCAAGAAAACATGGGGAATATTTTTCCTGTACACACACACACACACACCCCGCGCACACCCACTCACCCCGCGCACACACACACACACGCGCACACAGTACAGGCACGCACACACACACGCACGCACGCAGACACACACACACTCTAAAACAGACAGGCAATTTGCCGCTCCGAAAGAATTATGAGTAAAGGTAGGAACTTCAAGAAGAAAAATAAAAATTAAAATCCAATGCACAACATTTCTCGCTAGCCCTAGCCCTGTTTCAGGTAGAAAGAAGTTTGGGTCATCATCATTATGGAAAAATCCTGGCATAGGTGAAAAGCTTGAAACTCTATTGGCATTGCACTCAACAATGAGAAAACCTACCTGAGTTCACATCAAGAAGTCTTTTGTTTGTTGCATTTCATTTTCAAATCAAATAAAGCCATGGAGCATACAAGTCTATAGAATCTTCATTCTTACGCAGGCGGTAGCAAAAGAAGACGAAGGAGAAAGAGAAGCTGTACGTTCTTTGCTCGTATAGAAACCCCGAAGCCATTGAAACATTACAGAAAACTCACCACTCGAATGCTTTTAAAGTTTTTCAGTTTTATTTCTGTTATTAAGTTTGAAAAGAAGTTTTCTGGTGTGGAACTCAAATTTAAAATCAAAACTAAACAAATTCAAACTAAATAAACTGCAAAACTCACCCAATAGGACAAACAAGAAGGGGGAAGGGGGGGGGGATGAGAGATCCTTCAGATTTTTGTTTTGTCTATCGGAAAAATAAGTTTTCCGTTGAGTAAAAGGGAGATAGAAAGATTTTAAAATATATAAAAATTGATTTAAAAAAATATTCATTTTTAGTGAATTTATTCAGTTTTTATATACCTACTGTTGTTGTGTAGTATAAATGGTGTATGAATGTGTCAAGCGCGGAGAGCACAGTCACTTGTGACCGTGATGCGCCGCTATATAAATCTACGTTATTATTATTATTATTATTATTATTATTATTATTATTATTATTATTATTATTATTATTATTATTAAATATTCATACACATATAAAAGAAGAGAGGTGACGAGAAAAGATTTAGAAAGAAGAGATAAACCGCAGCAGACTAAAAGTTGATGTTGTCAATTACAAAATTCGCCAGAAGCTGTGTAAAAACTCCATTTACTCACCCAGAAGCACCAGCGCCATCAAAACGGGGAAAAAACTCATCGTGAACGCTTTTTCCATTTTCGATCGTCGGATTCTCCTGCAACTTCTCTGCTTCAAATTAACACAAGTACACAATTGATGCTTAGAATTTTGAACTGCACTGCTCCGTTTTAAATCCTCAAATCGAAATGGACTAAATGACGAGACCAAATCTATCAAATAAAGTGGCCCGGGATTACTCAACGCGTTAGTTAGTTATACTCAACGCAAGCAAGCAAAAACGAGGCTTTACGTCCACGCGAACGAACGAACGAAAAACGAAGCTTACCGTCCTATTGCATAAGCGTTAAGGACAATCCACGCGGCAGACGGCAGAACTATTTATAGGGTACCGACCGGCTAAGATAGTGAGAATGATGGGTAACAGAGAAGCCACACGGTGTACAGACTGTTCAAGTGCTGCAGCAGTTCGTACAATTCCGTTCCTTTCTTCCTTTGCTATCCTATCCTGTCCTATCCCAGGGGCGGATTTTGGGGGTGTGCACTTTGTGCACGTGCACACTCCTCCCCCCCCACCCCCAACCCAGCGGTCAAAAAAAAAAAGAAAAAAAGGAGGGAGAAAAGGAGAAGAAAGAAAAAAACTATACTAATTCTCACTCACCACACAGTTTAATGTAACTCTAAATTAGTTTTTTTTTAAAATAAGTTTTTGTTTTAATTCATCAGATCTAGATATACAGGTATTCCTTGTACATGCATCAAGTCAGTTTTGAATAAAACTGATGTGAGTAGCTATTTCTTGTTTTATTTGCAGTAACCTTACCTATCTTTTTATTAACCTTTATGCACGATGCTTTGCTATTGTAAATTTTATCATCAGAGTTTGCAGAGGGGTGTGTGTTGGGTGGGGGTGGGGGGAGAGGGACGCTAAAAGAGGACTTTTAGTACAAAACGATACTGTTTTCAGTCCTCAAATTATTGCCCAGAATGCACCAGCTTACACAGATTTTAACCACTATTTTCACATTTTTCCGAGTGGAAGGAGAGAGGGGGTAGGGGGGGACATGCTCCCAAACCACTAAGTTCACTCGCCTGCTTCGTAGGCTCGCGCTTGTAGCTTCGCCACTTCGCATTACTGGTTTTAGTGAAGAGTGCACACCCCCTCAGCAATGGCAAAGTCCGCCCCTGTATCCTTAACTCGAAAGTCGTTGGGGCACCACAGATGATCGTTTAACCAGCGTACTCCATCTTTCTCTGCCCTCAGCAGTTCTCGTGGCTTCACTCAGTGTCAAGCCAGTCCAGTTTTGAATGTTTACATCCCACCTCTTTTTCTGTCTCCCTCTTCTTCTGCCTCCTTGCACCTTGCCTTGCAGGATGGTCTTCTCAAGGCCTGATGCTCTGGTGATATGGCCATACCATCGGAGTTTCCGTTTCTTCATCACAATTAAGTCATCGTGTTGTCCAATGGCTTGTGTGATGGTATGTCGAACTTCGTCGTTGGTGATGTGCTGGGTGTAGGAAATGCCCAAAAGTCTTGGGTAGCTCCTCATTTCCATGCTTTGTATTCTTTGTTTTATTTCTGCTTTGAAGGTTCATGTTTTGCAAGAGTATAGAAATGTGGAGATGACAAGGAAGCGCAGCTACCTTACTTTAGAGTGTAGACTGATAGTCCTGTCTTTCCAAATGGGCTTAAATCTTGTCAGGGCAGCAGTTGTTGGTGCGATCCTGAAGATGACTTTCTGTCGGCGAACCATAGTCTGATACAATGGCTCCTAAATATTTGAAGCTATGCACCAGTTGATGGAATGGTCTTGGACTTTGATGTCCGTGTTGATGCCATTAATGTTGTTGGTCATCAATTTGGCTTCTCTGCGCTTATTTACATTTTAAAGACTTTGGAGGTGATGTCAAGCCTCTGTACCAGCTGTTCAAGTTCTTGTTCATCTTCAGCCAATCCATCAATGTCATCCGCAAAACGGAGTTTGGTAATTGCTCTATCCCTATGCTGATGGTGCCTTTATGATCATTGCTTGTTTTGTTTATATGGATGGCGCAAAAGATTTCAAGGAGTTGACCGGTTGAGTGGTATCTTTAATGAATTGGTGACAAACCAGCTCAGTCAGCAGTTGCAGCTCGCTTGGAATATTAAATTGAATTGGGTTTAATTTTTACAATGCCGAAAGAGTCAACTTTCTCGGAAATAATTCTGGTCATGGTATGAAGGTGTTCAAAGACCACACACACACAATTTATCGCACTCACACATATGCACACACACGCACACACACATATAAAGAATGCACCAGCTAATATTACCATGCAACAGTTATCCAACAGTTATACAGGAGTGTGAAAATTACCGCAACATCAGCTTCATCTGCCATCCCAGCAAGGTCCTCATGAAAATAATACTCAACAGGTTGAAACCCCAAGCTGAACAAATCATAGTTAAAGAACAATCAGGACAAGCAGGATTCATGGCAGGGTGAAGTACCCCTGAACAGATTTTCCACCTCAGAATAATCTGCAAAAAGAATATCTACAGCACCAAAAACATCTATATCATGTGTTTGTAGTTTTCAAGAAAGCCTTTGACCGAGTCTGGCATGCAGCTCTGTGGGCAACCATGAGTGTGTACAACATCAGCCCTAAAATTATTGAAGTCATCAAAAGCCTGTATGACAAGGCTACCAGTGCAGTCCTCCACAACAGAGCCATCGCCAGAAGAACAATCGGTGTGCGTCAAGGATGCCTACTCTCTTCAACACTCTTCAACATCTTCCTAGAGCGCATCATGTCAGATGCCTTTGCAGATCTCGAAGGCACCATCAGCATAGGGGCTAGAGCAATCTCCAACCTCCGTTTTTTGGATGACATTGATGGATTGGCTGGAGAGGAACACGAACTTGAACAGCTGGTACAGAGGCGACACCACCTCCAGAGCCTATGGAATGGAAATAAGTGCAGAGAAGACTAAAATGATGACCAACAACACTATTGGCATCAACATGGCCATTAAAGTCCAAGGCCAATCCCTCAACGCAGTGCATAGCTTCAAATATTTAGGAGCCATTGTATCAGACAATGGGCCCAGACCGGAAGTCCTCTCTAGGATCGCACCATCAACTTCTGCCCTGACAAGGATGACGCCAATTTGGAAACATATGACCATCAGTCTACATTCCAAAGTAAGGCTGCTGCGCTCCCTTGTCATCTCAATCTTCCTATACGCTTGCAAAACATGGACCCTCACAGCAGATCTACAACGAAGAATACAAAGCATTACATTACATTACATTATATGATTATTGCTTTAGGTCCAGCGGACTCTTCCGAGCCAAATCAAGACCGGACAACCCCTGATCCGCAAAAAAGATCTGCTGAAACAACCCTAGTAGTAAAACTGAAAGCTCTAAACCAGCCAGTCACCTTACAATAAAGACATCCCACGCAGGGGACGCTGAGGCTGTACTCTAATTTATCGAACCCCCGTTTTCAAAAACAAAATAGAATACAAACATCATTATAAATTATCAACAAAACACATACATATAAAATGCCTACATTGCTAAATAATAACATCATAGGAAGCCCTAGTGACTACCTTGCAGAAAGCATCCAGTATTCCCAAGCTGATCCAACAGACCTCATACAAAAATAAGGAGTCTTGTCCCGGAAGAGTTTTCCAGAAAAAAGGTAGGTGATTGGTCTAGCGAAGAAGAAGATAGTATAGCAGATTGATAGAACAGAGCAGGAATGAGAAAGAGCAAATAAGAAAGACAGCGACAGTGGGAATTTAAAGCACTAAATTTCCAGAAAGTGTGGATACTATTTATACTGAAACCCCAGGCACCCCAACGGGGGTATACAAAGCATGGAAATGAGGTCCTACAGAAGATTTCTTGGCATTTCCTGTACCCAGCACATCACCAACAACGAAGTCTGACAGACCGTCACACAAGCCATTGGACAACACGATGACCTGCTCACAGTGGTGAAGAAACGGAAACTCCGATGGTATGGCCACGTCACCAGAGCATGAGGCCTTGCAAAAACCATCCTGCAATGTGCAGTGCAAGAAGACAGAAGAAGAGGGAGACAGAAAAAGAGGTGGGAGGACAACATTCGAGAATGGACTGGTTTGACACTGAACGAAGCCATGAGGGTTTCTGAGAACAGAGAAAGATGGAGTAAGCTGGTTGGGATAGGATAGAATAGTATATGAACAGTTATCCTTTAAAAACATGTCGATTAGTCCTAGCCACACGAGGAAGTAGTACAGAAATGACAAACAAATAACAGGATGGTACTGGCAGTATCTCAACGTCGTTTGGTGTGCTCGTGTGTGTGATTGAATGTGTGTGCGTAAGTAAGAGTTGGTGCGAGTGTGTGCGTTGTTGTGTGTGTTTTTGGTTGATTGTTTGTTTGATTTTCAGGTTGGTAGTTGTGGTCGAACAGTCACGACTTTAAAAAAAAAAGATTAATAATGCCTTAGATGATCACTACTTTTTCTGACTTCTGTCAGTCTTCCATTCGCACAGCATAGCATGACACATGACGGTTGTTTTAGTAACCGGTCATTTGCGATCATTCTCAGCATCCAGTGCTGTGCACACCTTTTGGCGCTCGGTCAATCGGTTAATGCAACCATGCGGAACGGCAACAATAGGAACCGCAAGAGTTTGGAACAGGTTACACAGCGTGAAGCTCAGGCTGTCAACTAGCCCGTTGGATGCCCAGTACACACGCGCACATTCATTACACACACACACACACGCACAGATACACACACACACAGTATATACACGCAAACGCGGGAACACACACAAACATTCACTGCACCGGCATTTGACAATATAAATGGCATACAAGACTTGAGGGACATCTCATAAATTTTGTCTCTATTTCTCCAATCGTTGTACATGTAATTTCTGCATAAACGTGGTGACTGTGTAAATACATGCCATGCTAAAATAGTATGGATGTGAACGACGTACAAGGCCTCAGCCAACATCATCATCATCGTCATCACCACCATCATTATCGTCTCTTCTTTTTATTCACATCATCATCATCATCATCATCATCATCATCATCATCATCATCATCATTTCTTCTACTTTACATCATTATCATAGTCCATTCTTTTTCATGTTTGTGTTGTCCTGATATAATCTGTATAGGCGTGTGGGTGTGTGTATGTGTTGTTTGTTTGTGTGTAGGTGTGCGTGTGTGGGTGTGCGTGTGTGTGTGTGTGTGTGTGTGCGTGTGTGTCACGACGCGGTTTTCTAAACCTGTGATGATATGGTTTCTAAGCCTGTGTTATAAAGGACGGAAGGTGAAGAAAGGATAAACTGATTTAAAAAAAAAAAAAAAAAAAGAAGAGAGAATGTGGGGCCGGGTAGCTCAGTTGGTAAGAGCGTCTTGCTAGTAACCGAAAGGTCGCTGGTTCGAATCCCGGATTGGTCAACGTGTGATCATATTATTTTCCCCTTTACCAACCACTGGCCCGCTGGTGTCAGTATAAATCGGTCCAATAGTCACCTATATGCGAAAGTGTCGTGTGACTATAATCTACATACAAACAGAGAGAATAAATTACAGTATATTGCTCAGTTCGTAAAATGTGTAATTAGAACACGTGCATTTGTGTTACTGTTGCTTCGTTAGCCTAAATTCGTCCAGATTAGGGCAGGCGTGTATTTTTACGTGCCGTGCAAATTTTACAGTGAGCGATTTGCTCACTCGAATAGAGAGTGCAAGGAAATAAAAATTGCTGTACTGAGGCTAAGCAGTCGGCCGCAGAGAAGACATTGAAAAGATCCCTGCTCTAGTGCAAGCAGTGATGTCCCCTATACGCTTATGTGTCCGGGGACGGTAATCTACACAACGCAACGCAACGCAAGCAGAGTTTTGGAGGTGAGATTGTGAGGGCGTAGCATCAGACTATAATAATAAAAATAATAATAATAATAATAATAATAATAATAATAATAATAATAATAATAATAATAATAATAATAATAATAATAATTTATTTCATTTAAAAATTCGACGCCTTTCCCTCAGGAGAAGCTCAAAGCGCAGTTACAGCCAGCCATAAATAAATATTCAAGGAACATAAAAGAATAAAAGCATCAAACACAAAACCAAACACCACAGTATTAAAATATAGTCAAACACACCCACTCACTCTATGTCTCCCACGCATACACACATGCACACACACACACACACACACACATAAACACAACCACACACACAATAAAATACAAAAGCACAATAAAATTGTCTATCTCTATCACCACAGTATTAAAACATAGTCAAACACACCCACTCACTCTATGTCTCCCACGCACACACACATACACTCACACCCACACACAAAGACATACACACAATAAAATACAAAGCACAATAAAAAAAATGTCTATCTCTATCACCACAGTATTAAAACATAGTCAAACACACCCACTCACTCTATGTCTCCCACGCACACACACATACACTCACACCCACACACAAAGACATACACACAATAAAATACAAAGCACAATAAAAAAATGTCTATCTCTATCACCACAGTATTAAAACATAGTCAAACACACCCACTCACTCTATGTCTCCCACGCACACACACACACACACACACACACACACACACAATAAAATACAAAGCACAGTAAAATTGTCTATCCCTATCAGTATACGTGCATTTCACACAGAAACAGAAACGAGCAATTTACTTAAAAACGCCATGGAACAACTACTATGATCAGCACAAAAAGACACCACAACACAACACCTGCACAGACACTCAAGCAGCCAAACACACCTGGGCCACAACGACGACGAAGATGAGGAAAACAGCGACGATGACGACGACGATGACGACGACACTGAGAAAGAAGATGACAACGACGGTGACGATGATATGATGAGGCTGATGACGACGATGATGATGATGACGACCATGATGATGACCATGATGACGACGATGATGAAGGTACGATGACCACAAAAAGAGGTTAAGGACGGCTGGTGGGCAGGAATTTATTTCAAGAGGTGTTCATGGAAAACATGTGTTTTAAGTCTAGATTTGAATGCAGATAGAGTAGGGGTGTCGCGGAGAGGCTGAGGCAAGGAATTCCAAAGTGTAGGAGCAGCAAAGGAGAAAGAACGACGACCATACGTCTCCAGCTTGATGCGTGGCACAGAAAGGTGACCAGCGTCAGCGGAACGGAGAGATCTGGATGGACGATATGGCGTTAAGAGCTCAGACAGATAAGAAGGTGCTAGACCGTGCAGACTGCGGTAACAAAGCATCGCAACTTTGTATTCGACACGCGCGCGCACTGGCAACCAATGGAGTTCCTGAAGAAGCGGTTTCGAGTTTGTCCAGTAGAGTGTTGGGAAGACCTACAAACAGGGAGTTGCAGTAGTCCATTCTTGACAGTACAAAAGCAGACATCAACTTCTTTGTAGCGCCCACTGTCAAAAAGGGTCTTATATGACTAATCCTGCGGAGTTCCAGGAAAATGGCCTTGCAGAGAGTGTTAATGTGGAGTTCCATTGAAAGTGCCCTATCAAGGTGGACTCCCAGATTTCTGACAGTCTGAGAGAATTCAATCTGCGTGCCTGAGAGTGTGATGGTAGCTGAGTCAGAGAGAGATTTTAGTTTATGATCAGTAGCTATGGGAATAATTTCAGTTTTGTCATCGTTTAATTTGAGTTTGTTTACGTTCATCCAGGTCTTGACAGATTCAATGGTTTGTTGAGTGGTGTTCAGTATTATAGGAAGTTGAGAGGGGGGACCAGACTTTTGGAGTTGTGTGTCATCCGCAAACATCTGATTATGCATTTCAAATTGGCGGATGATAGAGCTCAGGGGTTGAATGTATGCGGTAAAAAGTACGGGACCCAGGACCGAACCCTGAGGGACTCCGAAGGCTAGTGTGGTTGGCTCTGAAAATGAGCTCCCGATCACCACAGACTGCGTCCGATCAGCCAAGTATGACCTGAACCAGCGGAGGACCGTTCCGGAAAGACCGAAGGTCACATGCAGTCGTTGAAGCAGAATGGCGTGGTCGAACGTAGCAAACGCAGCCGATAGATCTAGCATAGACAGAACGGAAACATGACCACGGTCACAGGCGTGTAACAAGTCATTCACAACTCGCACCAGAGCCGTTTCTGTGGAGTGGTTCTGGCGGTAAGCGGACTGAAACGGCTCGAGGAGATCGGATTTTTCAAAATGGTCTAGCAATTGGCGGAGAGGAACCTTTTCAAGGATTTTCGAGAGAAAGGGAAGATTTGAAACTGGGCGATAGTTCTTGAGGATATTAACGTCAAGATTTGCTTTTTTTATCAGTGGAGAGACAACAGCATGTTTGAAGGATGAAGGAACAACACCACATGACAATGACTGATTAATGATGTCAGTGATGATTGGGGTTAACTCATCCAAACATTCATGCAACAGGTTTGCTGGGATGGGGTCAAGGCAACATGACTTTTTAGGTGTCTGAAAAATAATTCTGATGATCTAGTCACACGTTACAGGGACAAAGTTTAGCATTGGCGTTCCCATGAAGGGTGTAAAGTCAGGATTACCACTAATTCTATCTAGCTCTGACCTGATTTTGCATATTTTGTCAGTTAAAAAGTCACAGAGAGAGTCTGGCAGCTGTTTTGGTGGAATACAATTTGGCAGGACCTTCTCACCTTTCTTACCAGTCAAATGACCAACGACTGAAAAAAGGTCCCTACTAGAGGAACATTCCTCTATTTTGTGAGTCGTGTACCTAGACTTTGCATCTTCAATTAGTCTCTTGGTTTTCTCCCTTTAATATACAAATATGTCTCTATGAACTGTGAGGCCTGACTTCCTCCACCTGCGCTCGGCTCCACGTCGCTGTTTCTTCGCTTCCTTAACCTCCAGCGTCAGCCACAGAACGGAAGGACGGTCCGTGACGCACCGCGTCACGAGAGGAGCATGCCTGTTCATGACATCCGTAAGGCCACGGTTGTAGTCAGCCACAGGATCTTCTTTTCCGAACTGCAACGCAGCCACATCTTCTTTGAAGGCCTTTAGGTCAACCCGCCTTATGTTGCGAGATTGATTGATTGATTTATTGTTGCTTTAGGTCCAGCGGACTCTTCCGAGCCAAATCAGGACCGGACAACCCCCGATCCGCATAAAAGATCTGCTGAAACAACCCCAGTGGGAAAATTGAATGCCCTCCACCGGCCAGTCACTTTACAATAAAGACATCCCACGCGGGGGACGGCTGAGGGTTGACCTCAACTACGCGAACACCCCGGTTACAAAAACAAAATAGAATACAAACATCATTATAAATCATCAATGAAACACATACATATAAAATGCCTATAGTGCTAAATAGTACAAACATAGGAAGCCCTAGTGACCACCCGGCAGAAAGCGTCCAACACTCCCAAGCTGATCCAACAGACCTCATACACAAACAAGGAGTCCTGTCCAGGAAGAGTTTTCAAGAAAAAAGGTAGGTCATTGATCTAGCGAAGAAGAAGATAGTATAGCAGAGTGAAGGACAGAGCAGGAATAGGAAAGAGTAAATGAGGAAGACAGCGACAGTGGGAATTTAAAGCACTAAATTTCCATAAAGTGGGGATACTATTTATACTGAAAACCCCCGGTACTCCAACGGGGGTACTGTTGCCGCAGTGAATCTGTCTTGCCTATAAAGGAAAGACAGGTTTTCAACTGTGGCTTTCACTGTTCCCTTTATAGGTTTGAACAATCTACAGTGGCAAGATTGCTCATGACCCCAAGGGGTTATGTTGCGAGAAGTAACAGTTCTTTATCTAGGGTCAGTTTTCTTGAGGTCGAGGCTGAAGGTCATAGGGAAGTGGTCAGATATGAGTTTGTCCATCACAGACAAGTCCATATGCCGCCTATCTCAAGCAGTGTTTCGTTTCGTCCTTCTGTGACGGTCCCTGCGAGGCAGTTTCTGGTTGTCCCGGAGCTGCCCACACGGGCTCGGCTCCGCGTGCCGGGGATGGACACCAGCCTATCTCTGGCTAGGTGACAAAGTTGCCTACCCCTTTTTCTTCTCTTTTATCTTGTTTCTGTCTTATTGGTCCTTTCACCTATATTCTTTGCACCCGTAAATTATCCCACTAAACTGCAGTTTTGACTTCCTCTCTTCTGCCTTACCGGACTTTTCCTGTCTTCATTTTCCCCATCATTCTTTCTGGTCCTGATTTGGCTCGTAAGAGTCCGCTGGACCTAAAGCAATAATCATGTAATGTAATGTAATTATTCCTTCTTTTCCTACCCTTCTTTTTCTCTGTTGCCTTCTCTTGGCCCCCTGCGTTTGCCGTGCAGGGCAACCCTTGTCGGGGGAGAATGGGATCCTGGAGGTTGAGGTCACTGAGGGACTGCGGTCCCTCACACTAGCACACCTCTTTGGCCCAGACTTCTCCTAGACGGAAGGCTGGCGTGGCCCGCGTCTGGTCGTGTATTGCCCTAGCTCTGCTAGAAGGCTGCGGCTCTTGGGTCAAACTTGAACAAAACCGTAGTGGCAGTGCGGGATTGTCTGGGTGTATATCCCCCCTGTAGCCCTGGTGCGTTCCCTTGCTGGATTTTCCGCTTGGACGCATCCCCTTGTTGGACTCCGTGGTGGGTGGGGAGCAGGGGGGATACAATACAATACAAGGTTATTGCTTTAGGTCCAGCGGACTCTTCCGAGCCAAATCAGGACCAGAGAGACGTTATCTTAAAATATTATAAAATGATTCAAGTCTTAAAAAACAAGCCTGTTACTCTTAAATACACAAACAAACTTTCACATGACACCTCTTTAAGAGACTTCTTTAAAACTGATGTATTAAAAATATATTCTCTTTCTTCAATCAAATCACTAAATTCAGTCCTAATAAAATCCAAACTAAACAAAACATGTCGATACAATTTATATGCGATAGAACAAACCAACATCATGTAAAAATTGAAACAGATGTTGACCATTACATACTTTAAAAATCTCTTTGAAAGGTATGGAACCAAAATATGTTTCCCTTTCCTCAATCAAATCAGCACATTCAGACATAAAATGGCGAACAGAAAAAGATTGATCACATGCAAAGCACCATGGTGGTTCTTCTCCTTTTAAAAGGAAACTGTGGGTGACATAAGTATGCCCAATATGAAGGCGAGATAACACTGTTTCCTCTCTGCGAGTGGACGCAAAGTTAGGCAAAGAAGTGGACAAATCGGGAAGAATTTGAAATAATTTGTTGTTGACATGGTTAGACCAGTCAATCTGCCACAGTCGTTTACAATAAGATCCAGTCATACAACGTAGGTCAGAGTAGGGCACAAACTGGAAAATCTCTGGAGGGAAATCGAGATGTAGAGCATCTTTAGCCGCCCTGTCTACTGCAATATTGCCGCGGATGCCCATGTGACCAGGGACCCACATAAAAACTATCTTTTTACCCTCAGAAACAAGTTGTGTATGGAGGTCATGGATCTCTGCCAGAAAAGGGTGTGATATCTTTCTCGTGGAAAGAGCCTGAAGTGCTGACAATGAATCGGACATGATTAAAAATGAGGTTCTTTTGGATTGATAAACTTGTTTCAGAGCTAAATGAATTGCCTTGAGCTCAGCTGTATAAACAGAACAAAAATCAGGTAAACGCTGTTGCAAAGGCTGGTCTAAGTGTCTCTCGGAGACAGACGCAGCAGCAACTGAATCTCCTTTCTTTGACCCGTCTGTAAAAAGTTGTTCATATCCTGGGTATAAAGCATACTGTTCTAAATAAAGTTGGTTATATACGGTTTCGGATGTATTGTTTTTAAGGAAAGCGGACAACTGCCAATTAATGTTTGGGGTACATAATTTCCATGGGGGAGCTTCAGTCCGAAGTTCATCGTCGTTGATGGAAGCAACATCAATGCCTGCTTTTTCCAGATGAGCTTGCATTCTGATGCCAAACGGAGGAATTGTGTTAGGTTTGGCTTCAAATTTCTGAACAAAATCTGGGTTGAAAACACAGTCATAAGCAGGGTTCATAGGATCAGTTTTTAATTTTAAATAGTAATTCATTGACAATTTTGTACGTCTCAGCTCCAGCGGAGGTTCGTTAGCTTCCACGTAAAGGCTTTCACAAGGGGAAGTGCGAAACGCACCCAAAGCAATGCGTAGTGCCTGATGGGCAACTGGATCTAGCATCTTAAGATAAGATTTTCTAGCAGAACCATAGACAATGCAACCATAGTCTAACTTGGATCTAATTAAAGAACGATATAACAGCAATAAAGTTTTCTTGTCAGCACCCCAGTCTGTACCACTGATAACCTTGAGCAAATTGCAGGCCTGTTGACATTTAGTTTTCAAAATTTTCAGATGAGGAATGAAAGATAGCTTTTGATCAAAAATAACACCCAAAAATTTGACTTGTTTGACCGCCTTTATTTGAGTTTTATTGAGGAGAATAGTAGGGTCTTGAATAATTCCCCGGTGCTGGGAAAAGTGAATACATTCAGTTTTTGCTTCAGAAAATTTAAAACCATTTTGTAAAACCCAGTCTTCAACGGCCTTGACACATAACTGTAGCTGACGTTCTGCAGATGCCAAAGTTTTACCTTTGGCTACCAATGCAAAATCGTCGACAAATAAAGAATTGTCAATTCCCCGTTTAACGGAACGAACAATGTTATTTATTTTAATATTAAACAGCAAGGGAGACAAGATGCTACCCTGAGGCACTCCCATCTCCTGTTCTCTCGTAGCTGACAAAGATCCCCCAACCTTAACCTGAAAAATTCTGTCTGTTAGAAAATTGGATATAAACAGAGGTAAATGTCCCTTCAAACCCATTTCTTGTAAATCTGAAAGAATGCCATATTTCCATGTGGTATCATAAGCTTTTTCCAAATCAAACATGATGGCAACGACATGTTCACCCTGGACGAACGCGTTACGGATAAAAGTTTCCAGTCGCACCAGGTGGTCAACAGTACTTCGACCACTTCGAAAGCCACACTGAGTGTTGGATAAGATATTATTGGTTTCGAGATACCACAGTAAACGAGAATAAACCATTCTTTCCAGTGTCTTGCATAAGCAAGACGTTAAGGCTATTGGTCTATAGTTTGTCGGGTTAGTATGGTCTTTGCCAGGTTTAGGGATGGGTACAATAATGGCCTTTCTCCAGGAGGGAGGAAAGGTGCCAGTGATCCAGAGCTGATTGAAGATGTCCAGCAGTTGAGACCGTGAGTACCTTGTTAAATGTCTGAGAAATTGATAATGTACATCATCCGGTCCAACTGCTGAATCTGCACTTTTGTTAATTGCATCATCAAGTTCGACTAATGAAAACGGAATGTTGTAATCTTCAGAATTATCGGAGGTAAAATGTAACTGTTGTTTTTCTTTACGGGTTTTAACTGTTTGAAAAGGGACAGAATAATTTTCAGAGGAAGAATTTGCAGCAAAAGAAGAAGCCAAAAGATCAGCTACTAATTTTTTATCTCCAATTACGTCACCCTGCACAGTAAGGCATGGGCTCACCTGTTTGTTACTTCTATTTTTGAGTTTGCGGACTACTTTCCACACCTTCGACAGTTTCGCTTTTGAATTAAGCGTGGAGCAGAAACCTCTCCACGATTCCTTTCTCTTTCGTTTGAAGAGCTGTCGGCATTGCGCTCGCAAACGTTGGTGGTTTTGTTTATTTTCAGTGCTTGGGTGTAAAAACATAGTTCTTAAAGCTTTTTTACGAGCTTGCTGAAGTTTTCTACATTCATCGTCAAACCAGGGTTTTTTAAGTGTGTGAGGGTTTGACGAAGTTTGCGGAATGGACTCCTTGGCACTGTTAATAACTATGTCAGTATAAAGCTGTATTGGATCTAAGGCATTTGAAAATTCCTGGTTCTTAGCACGTAGCTGGGCCTCAGACAGGTTAGAAAACAGACTCCAGTTAGCTTGTTTCAGTTTCCACCTGCCATGAGTTTGCTCAAGGTTATCTGAATCATGTTTTAATAAAACCGGGAAATGGTCGCTGCCATGGAGATCTTCTAAAACTGTCCATTTAAAATCCAAAAGTAAGGAGGGATCACAGATCGATATATCAATGTGGGACAAAGAAGCAGTTCTAGAACAGGAAAAAGTTGGAGCACCCTCGTTCAAAGTTACTAGGTTTAACGAGTCTAAAATGTCTTCAATTATTTTACCCTGAGAATCGGTACGATCACTACCCCACAGGGGAGAGCGTCCATTAAAATCTCCCAACAACAAAAAAGGGGGAGGTAACTGTTGGACCAAATTCTCAAGTTCACTTTTAGTTACATTTATTGATGGTGTCAAATATAGAGAACAAACTGTGAGGGATTTAAAAAGAGATACTCTAGCTGCAACTGCTGGTAAACTTGTATTAAGTAAAATTGGATTAAATGGGACATTTCTATGAATAAAGAGTGAAACACCTCTAGAGGATAAACAATCTAGAGAGGAATAACCAGTAATATCTATAGGATGTTTTTCTGACAGGAGAGTTTCCTGAAGGGCCAATACTTCAGGTCGATGCTCTGTCAGCAGACAGCAGAGCTCCTCATAATTTGCCCTTATCCCTCGGATGTTCCATTGTAAAATGGACATAAAAATTAAGTAAAAGAATGCTAAAATTTTCATCTCCGAGAGCACAATTATGTCTCTCTATCTTTTGGACCCTCGTCCATCTCTTCATGTTCCATCAACCCCCCGAAACGGTTCTCCGTTTCGAGAGGCTGATGGGGCTTGGAAGAAAGGGGTCCGGGCCTTTGATTTTTGGCCAAAGCCCCGGAACCCGAACTGCCAGCGGACTTCCTCCCCTTCTCCCCAGCACCAGATTTTATATCTTCCCTCTCCCCTTCACCCCTGCCAATCTTTCCCTCTCCTCCTCTGATGCTCTTCTGCTGGGTAACTAGGATTTTAGTCGCCCCAGCAACTACCCGGTCGCTAAAACCGGTCGTTGCTGGTGCGGTGGCATGAGGCCTAGCCTCCTTTGCAGCAGGTGTGACGGCTTTTGTCACGGCCGTCTGCGTGTTGTGGGTGACGGTTGGGGACGTGCCCGTCGGCACGTTCTCCAGTGGAATCGGTGGGGCTGGAGAAACCCCCTTCTGGGCAAACAACGCGAGCATCTTTTCTAAAGCATCCATCCGTTTGCACAACGTGTCCAAGATCTGTGTTATTTTACTCATGGCAGTGTCCAATTGCGGGTGTGTGCTAGCTTCCACATGAGATGTGGAACCCACCACAGACGCAAAGGACCTCTCTTTCAGAACTGGCCTACTTTGGAGAACTTTTTTCCTTGCGTCGCCAAAGGAGCAACTCTCAGTGGCCCGCACCTTTTGGATTTCCAGCTCCAACTGCCACTGAGGACAGTCTTTGGAGCTGGACGAATGATTCCCGGCGCAATTCACACAGCAAATCGGATTTTTGCATTCGTTTTCGTGTTTCTCTTTACCACAATCACGACATATTTCCTTGCTTTTACAGTTCTTGCTACCGTGACCAAATCTTTGGCACCGGTAGCATCGCAACGGTGATGGTACAAACGGCGTCACCTTCACCCTAAGGTACCCCACCTTGAGTGACTCCGGCAATTTGGCCATAGCGAAGGTCACAAAAAGTGTGTTGGTGGGGATACGTTGGGATCCCTTGGTGACGAAGACCCGCTGGACTGCTGTGACCCCCTGGCTGGAGAGCTCACCACGGATTTCCAATTCTGACATGTCGATCAAATCCTGACATCGGATGACTCCCTTGGAGGAATTCAACCGTCCATGCACAGAAACTTTGATTTGTCTATCAACGAAGACAGTCGAATCCCTCTTCAGCAGACAATCCGATGCCATTTTGGTTGAGCACTCCACCAGGTAGGCCCCAGATCTCAATTTTTTAACGTCCTTGAAACCGGTTGTGCAAACGGACTGGAACCCTTTATGGATGGCGAACGGAGACAGCTTGCCTAGTGGCATAGCCGGATCCGCCCCCTCTACTACCAAAAAACGAGGCCAGGCCCCTTCCACCCCCGATGCACAAGCTTTTTGTCTCGTCTCAATATCACTGTCCGTATCCGTGTCAGAGTCGTCACCGTGAAGTCGTTTTTTTTTTGTTTGAAGCCATGTTATTAATTTATGAATTCATCCCCCCTGCTCCCCACCCACCACGGAGTCCAACAAGGGGATGCGTCCAAGCGGAAAATCCAGCAAGGGAGCGCACCAGGGCTACAGGGGGGATATACACCCAGACAATCCCGCACTGCCACTACGGTTTTGTTCAAGTTTGACCCATGAGCCGCAGCCTTCTAGCAGAGCTAGGGCAATACACGACCAGCCGCTTGACTGACGCGGGCCACGCCAGCCTCCCGTCTAGGAGAAGTCCGGGCCAAAGAGGTGTGTTAGTGTGAGGGACCGCAGTCTCTCAGGGACCTCAACCTCCAGGATCCCATTCTCCCCCGACACGGGTTGCCCTGCACGGCAAACGCAGGGGGCCAAGAGAAGGCCACAGAAAAAACGAAGAGTAGAAAAAGAAGGAGTGATGGGGGAAAAGAAGACAGGGAAAGTCCGGTAAGGCAGAAGAAAGGGAGTCAAAACTGCATAGTATACTGGGAGAATTTAAGGGTGAAGAGAATATAGGTGAAAGGACCAATAAGACAGAAACAAGACAAAAGAGAAGAAAAAGGGGTAGGCAACTTGGTCACCCAGCCAGAGAAAGGCATGGGGTCCACCCCCGGCGCGCGGAGCCGAGCCCGTGGGGGCAGCAGGGGGGATGAATTAATTTAACATGGCATCAACAAAGGAAAAAAAAAAAGACTTCACGGTGACGACTCCGACACGGATACGGACAGTGAATTGGACGTGAGACGAAAAGCTTGTGACTCTGGAATGGAAGGGGCCTGGCCTCGTTTTTTGGATGTCGAGGGGGCGGATCCGGCTATGCCACTGAGCAAGCTGTCCCCGTTCACCATCCATAAAGGGTTCCATTCCAGTCCGTTTGCACAACCGGTTTCAAGGATGTTAAAAAAAAACTTAGATCTGTGGCCTACCTGGTGGAGTGCTCGACCAAAAGGGCATCGGACTGTCTTCTAAAGAGGAATTTAGCCGTCTTCGTTGATAGACAAATAAAAGTTCATGGACGGTTGAAGTCCCCCAAGGGAGTCATCCGATGTCAGGACCTGGGTGATATGTGGAGAAACGGAAACTCAGATGGTATGGCCACGGTACCAGAACATCAGGTCTTGAAAAAACAATCCTGCAAGGCACGCTGCAATGAGGAAGAAGAAGAAGACGGAGCCCGAAAAAGAGGTGGAAGGAAACATTCGAGAATGGACTGGTTTGACACTGATCGAAGCCATGAGGTTTGCTGAGGACAGAGAAAGATGGAGTACGCTGGTTAAAAGATCATCTGTGGTGCCCCAACGACCTTCGAGTTACGGGATAGGATGGGTAGGATAGAATAGGCCGGCTAGTGGAGTGCCTTCAGTGTTACCATTTGGGTTGTTTCAGCATTTTTTTTATACGGATCGGGGGGGGAGTCCTCTTGCAGCTTAGTTGTGGTCCTGATTCGGTTCTTCGCAATCCACTGGACCCAATAAGTAATGACTAACTAACTAACTAACTAACTAACTAACTAACTAACTAACTAACTAACTGTTTTGTTTATGAGTAAAAATGTTGTCATTGTTCTCTCTGGTGTTTTATGTGTTGTGTTAGTTCTTGTGGTGGTTGTTTCTCCTCTGATGGCACACATCAGGGGCGGATTTTGCCATTGTTGAGGGGTTGTGCTCTCTTTCCTGAAACAGTTAATGCGAAGTGGCGAAGCCACAAGCGCGAGCCTGCAAAGCAGGCGAGTGAACTAGAGGGGGGGGGGAGGGTACGGTGGCATGCCCCCTCCCACCCCGGAAAATTGTGAAAATATTGGTTAATCTGTGCTAACTGGTGCATTCTGGGCATTATTTTGAGGACTGAAAACAGTATTGTTTTGTCCTAAAAATCCTCTTTGTGCCCCCCCCCCCTCCTCGCCCTCCACACACACACACACTCCTCTGCAAACTCTGATGATAAAATTTACAATAGCAGAACATCTTGCATAAAGGTTTATAAAAAGACATGATTGATTGATTTATTGTTGCTTTAGGTCCAGCGGACTCTTCCGAGCCAAATCAGGACCGGACAACCCCCGATCCGCATAAAAGATCTGCTGAAACAACCCCAGTGGGAAAATTGAATGCCCTCCACCGGCCAGTCACTTTACAATAAAGACATCCCACGCGGGGGACGGCTGAGGGTTGACCTCAACTACGCGAACACCCCGGTTACAAAAACAAAATAGAATACAAACATCATTATAAATCATTAACCAAACACATACATATAAAATGCCTATAGTGCTAAATAGTACAATCATAGGAAGCCCGAGTGACCACCCGGCAGAAAGCGTCCAACACTCCCAAGCTGATCCAACAGACCTCATACACAAACAAGGAGTCTTGTCCATGAAGAGTTTTCAAGAAAAAAGGTAGGTCATTGATCTAGCGAAGAAGAAGATAGTATAGCAGAGTGAAGGACAGAGCAGGAATAGGAAAGAGTAAATGAGGAAGACAGCGACAGTGGGAATTTAAAGCACTAAATTTCCATAAAGTGTGGATACTATTTATACTGAAAACCCCCGGCACTCCAACGGGGGTACTGTTGCCGCAGTGAATCTGTCTTGCCTATAAAGGAAAGACAGGTTTTCAACTGTGGCTTTCACTGTTCCCTTTATAGGTTTGAACAATCTACAGTGGCAAGATTGCTCATGACCCCAAGGGGTTATAAAAAGACAGGTAATGTTACTGCAAATAAAACAAGAAATAGCCACTCACATCAGTTTTATTCCAAAACTTAATGCATGTACACAAAATACCTGTAGATCTAGGTCTGATGAATCAAAATAAAAAAAAAAAATAAAAAAAAACTAATTTGGAGTTACATCAAACTGTATGGTGAGTGAGAATTAGCATAGTATTTTTTTCTCTTCTTTCTTCTCCTTTCTTTTATTTTATTTCTTTATTTATTTTTGTTCGCAGAGGGAAAAAATGAGCACGAGCCGACTGGTTCTTGTCAGCTACAAAATACAACACAGAAAATGATTTCAGAAATTTGACATGAAATCGCAAGCCTCTGCAGCGTTTGGGAGTACAACAGAATTAAATCCAGCAGCGTTGTATGAAAATGCACTGCCCTGATCCTGCCAAAGCTGATAACCGGGCCGCTGATAAAGGTGGATCTCAGCATGATTTTTCTGTCCACCCCTATCCCCTCCTATCCATCCCTCTTTAGCTTTCCTACGTCTCTGTCTCTGTCTGTCCCTATCTCTCTCACATCCTACCACCACCACTACGGAATTCCATACCATGGAAGCCTGGCTCCCTACGACCCTCATAAGCTTAGACTGCCGAAGTCTCGTCATAGTTGCTTTGTAACTTTTATTTCCGGCAGATCTAATCTTTCAGCTAATCAGCTGCAAGAATGATCTATCAAACCGCGTTTATAGAGTACACACCTTTACATTGGTGACACTTTCAATAGTGAACGTTTCCTCTGCATCTACCATTAGCGATTTAGCAGACGCGAAGCGTTATAACTAATTTATATGGATAATTAGGTCATCACATTTTGCTCTTTAGATAACAACAACAACAATAATAATAATAATAACAATAATAATAATAATAATAGGCTAAGAAGAAGAAGAAGAAGAAGAAGAAGAAGAAGAAGAAGAAGAAGAATGTTACACTCGTTGTTGTTGTTTTTTTATCAGTAGTTGATTCAGCCCCGATGCTTGAATCCTGATAGGTGTAACTCAGATTCGTTTATCCACGCAACCTGTTCACTCAGCAACAAGACAGGAGTCGTCGTATGAAGATTTCCAACTTTATTCAGCGAACATCAACAACTGCATACAATCGCTTTTTCCCACTTTTTACTTTTGAAACAGTGCGGCACTTATATAGTCTCTCTATACTCCAGAGAAAGAAGGAACATTCGGGCAAGACACAATTATAACCAATCAGAATAAACTTCGTCTTCACTGTCTTACGTCATACAACCATATTTAGGCTAAAGGAATCTCTCAGCTGTTACTACACCCATCGCGAAACTTCGATCGATAGTAAACAACCAACTCTAGAAAATTCTCAAATAATATCGACCAACTAAAATTATTAACGTTATACAAAGCTTCTTCTAACAACAACGCAAAATCAAATCAAAGGTAAATACATTCTATTATTGCATGCTTTGCAAAATAAAACGATCAGATCTATCGCGCGCGTCTCGAACGTAACAAAAAAAAAAAAAAAAAAAAAATAATAATAATAATAATAAACGCTCCTTCTTCTTAAACCAGGCTCAAAGCGCGGCGATGTGTAACCAACATCCACGCTCACATGTTACCAGACACTATTAAACACAACAGACACACATTCATCACGTGAACATGTGGTATAAAAGAAGTCGCTAATAAAAGATGGAACTTTATTTTTTTGTTTGACTGCATCCAATACCATTATTGAAGTGAGGGAGGAAACTGGAGTACCCGGAGGAAATAAGCTTTGTCTTGAAAAGTCTCGTACATAAGCCACGTAAGTTCGTCTCACGCGGGGTTGATTTAGTGGATTACATTACATTACATTACATTACATAATTGTTGCTTTAGGTCCAGCGGACTCTTCCGAGCCAAATCAGGACCGGACAACCCCCAATCCACATAAAAGATCTGCTGAAACAACCCTAGTGGGAAAACTGAATTCCCTCCACCAGCCAGTCACTTTACAATAAAGACATCCCACGCAGGGGACGGCTGAGGCTTCACCCCAACTTATCGAACCCCCGTTTACAAAAACAAAATAGAATACAAACATCATTATAAATTATCAACAAAACACATACATATAAAATGCCTAAATAATTGCTAAATAATAACATCATAGGAAGCCCTAGTGACCACCTGGCAGAAAGCATCCAATATTCCCAAGCTAATCCAACAGACCTCATACACAAACAAGGAGTCTTGTCCAGGATCGGAAGAGTTTTCAAGAAAAAAGGTAGGAGACTGGTCTAGTAAAGAAGACGATAGTATAGCAGATTGATAGAACAGAGCAGGAATGAGAAAGAGCAAATGAGAAAGACAGCGACAGTGGGAATTTAAAGCACTAAATTTCCAGAAAGTGGGGATACTATTTATACTGAAACCCCCGGCACCCCAACGGGGGAATTTAGTGGATTACTCGAATATAATATTTTAAATCGATGAATGAATAAACAAATGTCAGCTAGTATGGCGCATGAAACATCCCTACCCGAGGCGTGCACACGATATGTCTATTAAGGTATGAACAGTAATATTCTTCAGCGCACAGGCTGTTCTGAAAATCGATGAGGAATTGAATCGCAGCGTGCGGCTCAGTTTAGTAGGCTACGTGGCCGCAATCGAGGTCGGTCAGTCCAGAGCATTCTGCGTCTTTTGGTTTGCCTGGCTGGATTCCACGCAACCAGATTTCCCGAGACACCAAAGCGAATAGGGAACGTTAACAACGCCCGGTTTATGTGCTGCAGTGCAGTTTGGAGTCCTATCCTATACTATCCTGTCCCGTAACCCGTAGGTCGTAGGGGCACCACAGATGATCGTTTAAGCAGCATACTCCATCTTTCTCTGTCCTCAGCAGCCCTGATGGCTTCGCTCAGTGTCAAACCAGTCCATTCTCGAATGTTGTCATCCCACCTCTTTTTCGGTCTCCCTCTTCTTCTACCTCCAGGCACTGTGCCTTGCAGAATGGTCTTTGCAAGGCCTGATGATCTGGTGACGTGGCCATACCATCGCAGATTCCGTTTCTTCACCACTGTGAGCAGGTCATCGTGTTGTCCAATGGCTTGTGTGATGGTCTGTCGGACTTCGTCGTTGGTGATGTGTTGGGTATAGGAAATGCCCAGAAGTCTTCTGTAGCACCTCATCTCCATGCTTTGTAGTCTTCGTTGTAGATCTGCTGTGAGGGTCCATGCTTCGCAAGCATATAGGAAGATGGAGATGACAAGGGAGCGCAGCAGTCTTACTTTGTGTAAACTCGTAAGACAGTGGGAGATTTGCGTAGTTCTTTTATTCACCTCAATTTTTCAAAGGAAAATCTTAAACTGGTAACCCTGCACACAAACAAAAAACAAAACTAAACGAAGTGCCGTTTACAGCGTTTCCAACAGACATTCAGATATTTGACTCATGCTTAGGAAAATAATATCTTGTTGACTGTGATCCAATTCACCTGTTTGATGAATACAGCCAGCTACATATTACCTCCATTAGACACAAAATATGGTCTAATTACAGACACGAGGTTTTATCCCCTGTCAGGTTTCACATCAAATCTCCTCCCTATTCAAGTTGCATGACCATCTGAACTTCAATCGCTTTTACCATAGTCTTACACGACGGGATAATTTACAACAATGCCCAACTACTACATAACCAAAGTAAGCAAATGCTTATTTTAGAAAATATCAATTTTCTTTCTCATATAAAGGCTTTAGCCCTGAATAAGTACCAATGTTTACATTTTACATGGGCGCGGCCATTTTGGACCACGGGGTTCAACTATTCTTCAACTTCCGGTTCCGGTTCACATGTACCCATAACACTCATACTATCTGTCATTCACCAATAATTTTTAAAACTAAAACAATATAAAACAAAATACCCTTAACCCTACTAAAAATATGAATACAATACAAAATCTACACATCCCTAAAATAAAACGCCTCTCAACTAAAGACTACACATTATCAACTAAAACATTAACACTAAAATACTTGCAACTCCTTTTAAAACAAAATTAACAATCAAAACATATTCAATCAATTAAAATCATATTCACAGAGAAAATATTCCAATAAAAATAGAATACGACCCACCAACCTGAATTAGGATTACTACAGATTTTCACAGCACAGATGAAACAAAGCCACCAGTAATGGATGCTTATTTTGGCGCCACAGGAAGTTTAGTTCAGAGCGGAAATATAAAAAATATTATTCTTAAAACAATACGCATTATAAATATTAGAATTATGATCAGACAAATTTCACATATTAACCCTAAAAAGAATAAAACATTTTATTAATAACTTCTTCCCTTTCCACACATACAAGCAAGACTTCAATTAATAAATCCCACTTTTTCGTCTGAAACACAATAAAGGGAAGTAATCTAATCTAGCCAGTCTGACTAAACTATTATCTCCCCTGTTCCACTAATCTAAAATATTACTATGGAATACACACAAAATTAATACACATCTTAATCCTTGGTGGGTATTACAGTCACCCCTCCAAAAAAGATCAATTTTTTAAGAAGAAAAAATTGATTACAATCCATACAATTAACAGAAACTAAATTAATTTTCAAATTATTTTACTTTCCCCGACATAAAACGGGATTGATTCACAGACATTTCCGAACAGCTCTATCAGATGTGACTCAAAAATTGGTATCATTGAATGCATACAAAAACAACTTAAAACCAAAATCAACCCATAAATACAAACATTACAACACTGTAAGTATAGCAAGAACATTTTCGATCAATGTAGCCCGAGACTCGGTCAGAGGTAGATCAACCAATAGATGCAGCCTATGCACTACACTATCAACCAAGGATGGACTTAACCTCCCAATATCACGAAATTCACAAACATGTGCGAGATTAAGTCGCTCAACAGGCTTACGATGTCGGAGTGAACGCCTAGGGAGTGGTATTGGGACCCTTTTTGACACGGAGGAATTTTCCGAATCTGAATCCCCATCTTCCGACTCTGAACGTACACCAACTTGCAAATGATCAGCTTGCTGCTCATCATCGTCAGCGTTTTCTGACGAAACAGACCCAGAGGAACTCTCTGAAACTGAATCCTGGCCTCCAAACCCTGGAGGTAAACCACCTACATCTGTAGCCCCCTCATTTCCCACAACACGGGGAACAAAAACGGGTGCATCTGGGCTGAGGGGAGTATCTCCCGTGGTTCCCTGCTCCACAGTCACCTTGACAACAAAATCATCATCGAAATTATCTACACCTGCCGTTGAACCTGACTCAACCTGCGAATGTGGCACCTTACCCCTCTTCAGTCTATCCACCCTATTTCTGTCTCTCTGGTCAGAAACCCTTCTTCTGTCCCCTTCTGTATCTACATCCAACATGCCTACAGGCAGCAGATAATTTCTGTGAAGTGTTCTCTTTTCCTTAGGCTGAAATTATACTGCCACGCACGATTGAAGTGCGGACCGAAACGGACGGGCAGCTAGGTCGGAAGTGGTGATCATATAGGTCCGCGCGACTTCGTCCGACTGTGTAAACAAAACGAAAAATTGTTCTGTGGCAGTGCAACAATAAAACAATGACTATCATCAAAATCAATGTATCAATGTATCTGGGATGCACTTTCAAACACACACATACACACACACACACACACACACACGCACACACACACACACACACACACCTACACCCTCCTATGCACATGTTTGCTCATTCATGCCTACACGAGAGAGAGAGAGAGAGAGAGAGAGAGAGAGAAAGAGAGAGAGAGTTTTGATTGATTGATTGTTGCTTTAGGTCCAGCGGACTCTTCCGAGCCAAATCAGGACCGGACAGCCCCCGATCCGCATAAAAGATCTGCTGAAACAACCCTAGTTGGAAAATTGAATGCCCTCCACCGGTCAGTCACTTTACAATAAAGACATCCCACGCAGGGGACGGCTGAGGCTTTACCCCAACTAATCAAACCCCCGGTTACAAAAACAAAATAGAATATAAACATCATTATAAATTATCAACAAAACACATACATATAAAATGCCTATATTGCTAAATAATAACATCATAGGAAGCCCTAGTGACCACCCGGCAGAAAGCGTCCAACATTCCCAAGCTGATCCAACAGACCTCATACACAAACAAGGAGTCTTGTCCAGGAAGAGTTTTCAAGAAAAAAGGTAGGTCACTGATCTAGCGAAGAAGAAGATAGTATAGCAGATTGATAGCCTGACAGAGCAGGAATAAGAAAGAGCAAATGAGAAAGACAGCGACAGTGGGAATTTAAAGCACTAAATTTCCAGAAAGTGGGGGTACTATTTATACTGAAACCCCCGGCACTCCAACGGGGGTAAGAGAGAGAGAGAGAGAGAGAGAGAGAGAGAGAGAGAGAGAGAGAGAGAGAGAGAGAGAGAGAGAAAGAGAGACAAAGAAACAGATAGACATGGAGACAGAGAGAGAGACGAAAAATTGTTCTGTGGCAGTGCAACAATAAAACAATGACTAATCAAAATCAATGTATCTGGGATGCACTTTCAAACACACACACCCACACACACACACACACACACACCTACACACACACACAGCCTCCTATGCACATGTTTGCTCATTCATGCCTACCCGAAAGAGAAAGAGAGAGAGACAGACAGACAGAGACAGAGAGACAGGGTAGAGGTATTTAAACTATTCAAAGCTAACTGTATATCCATATTCATTATTCATTCGATAACAGACACCAAACATAAGCAAACGGGCTGGTTGAAACAAAATTCAATATCCAAATGTATTCATCAGAATCACCTTTACCTTCATTTCCCATTTCCCTAGCAATGTTTTCCCATGCTTTTTGAATAAGTTCCCGATTGCTGTGATTTTTGTCCCCTTTGTTATATATCAATTTTCTGCAGCGCACCGCCACAATCAATCTTTCGTCCTCCAACTTGGCAGGAAACAGACCGGATGGTAACGAAACACTTCGATAGAAGATCGGGCCCTTCCGCGCGTTTTAAAGAAGTGTTGCACGTCCGCACGTCTTTTTTCATCCGCACGACCTTTTACGTCTAGTCGTGTCAGTATAATCACCGATAGGAAATAAAGAAGAGAACACGACTTTTTTCGGTCCTCACTTCAGTCGTGCGTGGCAGTATAATTTCACCCTTAGTCTGTTTTTCATCTTGAACAGTATAGACTGGCACATCAGGTGACTTGGAAATGACCACATAGATATCCTGCTCCCACTTGTCTGAGATTTTGGAATCTACCCGATGTCCTAAACGCCTAACCAGGACACGGTCACCTATTTCTAACTGCGCTGCGTGAGCGGATGCATCATAACGCACTTTGTTACGTTGTCCCATTTTAGCCATATTGTCAGTGGCCTTTTTGTATGCCGTTGCCAGTTGATCTTTGAACGTACTGATGAACTGGCGAGTGCTATGGTTCTTGCCTGGGTTCAGATCAACTCCAAAAGCTATGTCCATGGGCAATCGGGGATGGCGACCAAAAAACAAATAATATGGGCTATACCCTGTACTTTGATGTACGCAGCAATTGTATGCATGGACGGCTTCAGGCAAGCTCTTCCTCCAATCCGCTTTTTTGTCTTCCTCTAGACTACGTAGCATGTTCAGGAGCGTTCTGTTCCACCTTTCTACAGGATTTGAATTAGGATGATATGGACTAGTCCGAATCTTTTCTATACTTGCAACCTGGCAGAGCTCTTTGATGAGTTGGGACTCGAAGTCACGCCCTTGATCTGAAAGTATTCTTTTTGGGAAACCATACACCATAAAAAAATCCCTCCATAAGGTTCTCGCTACTGTTTTCGCCGTTTGATCTTTGGTGCAGAAAGCGGCAGCAAATTTGGTGAAGTGATCCATTACAACAAGTATATTCTGCTTTTGATTTTTGACTTCAATCGTTAAATAATCAATTGACAGAAGTTCAAGGGGAAATGTGGTAACAATGCTATTCATGGGGGCCTTCTGGGGTGGTGCACCTCTCCTGATACATCTGGAACACCCTTTGATTTTTCTCTCCAAATCCCTAGCCATGTACGGCCAATAGAATCTCATTCTGAGCTGACTGATGGCGTTGTCAAAGTGTGTGTGAAATAATTCCTCATGAACACCTATTAGTGCTTGCTTCCTGTGTGTGTAAGGTAGTACTAGCTGCCACCGCACTTCGTTTTCGTCTTCAACTTTGCGATGCAATACGCCATTTTTCAGTACTAATCGCTTCTGTTCTCTCCCAAAGACCCTCAGTTCTGGATTTCCCATCTGTGATGCTGTTAGTTCTTTTCCCGCCTCTAGACTGCGAATAACCAAAACCAAATTATTATCGGCCAATTGCAGTCTCCTCCAATCATGGCAAACATTTTCTGCATCACTCATTTTGGGCTCTAACACATCATCTGGAATCAAAGAGGGGTCTTTCACTAATTGTTCTGCTGCTGGAATGTAACTATCACTTTGTAGTCCCCTATCAAGCACACTAGTCCCTCTTTGAACTTCCTGACAAAATGACTGAACCTGGGGGCCCACACACAACGCTACTTGGTGTACATGCATTATGGCCCGAACAGAGTTAACATCCACACCCGTCAAATCACTATTCAACTGGTCTGTTCCCTCAAATGCCTTTGCTTTCTCTACCAGAAAAGAGATGTCTTCCATTGTCCTTCTATATTCTTCGTCCTCTTCTGCTGGTGTGTGCGGCCTTCTAGACAAAGAATCCGCATCAATGTGATCTCTACCCTTCTTGTATCTCAATTCAAAATCAAATCTGGACAAAGATGCCAACCAACGGTGACAGGTAGCGTCTAGCTTGGCGTTCTTAAGTACATAGCACAAGGGATTGTTATCTGTCACTACAACGGTCTTTGAGCCCAAAAGATAATCACAGAATTTATCACTCATCGCCCACTTAAGGGCAAGGAACTCTCGCTTATGAGCCGGATAATTCTGCTCAGAACGATTCAATCCCCTGCTTGCGTAGGCTATGACTTTCATCTGCCCCCCCATCTCTTGGTACAGTACAGCTCCAATGCCTGTGCCACTGGCATCACAGTGTAAATAGAATACCTTGGTCTTGTCTGCAATTCCTAACATTAATTCTCCTGTCAAGGCCCTCTTTAGATCTTGAAACACCCTTTCCTGTATTGAACCCCACAAATGAGATATGTCGGATGATAAGGATAGGGTGCCTTTCTTTTTTGACTTTTGTCTTCCTTTACAAGGGTCATAACCCACAGTGAGATCATTCAATGGCTTCACCCTGGCTGCAAAATTCGGAATAAACCTGCGGTAGAAACTGGCAAACCCAACAAAACTCTTAACATCTTTAACTGTGTTGGGGCACGGCCAAGAAACAACTGCTGAGATCTTGTCGGGATCTGGGCGAATGGATCCCTCTGAAATTATGTATCCCAAGTGTTTAATCTCAGTGGCCCCGAATACACATTTACTAGGATCTAGCTTTAATCTGTGCTTCCTCAACCTTGACAGTACACGTAAGGTTCTATCCTCTAGCTGTTCCCACGACTGCGCATGCACTAGGATATTGTAAGCTACAGGCTTACTGTGAAGTAACTTCTTAAGACATGTGTGATAAACTGATGCGCTATCTATCTCCTGATGAAACTATGTGATGACAGTGATATTCGAAAAACTGATTAACCTGGTGTGTAGAAGATGCCATTCTTCTATTGTAAATTATATGCAGAAACTGAATATTGCAAGAAAGACTTGATATGCGAAGCATAAAGCAAATATAGATCAATGTGTTATTGCATGTGTAATTTTATTCCAAACAAATTCTAAATTATGGGATTTGAGTGGAACTTGTAATATGCGTTGCTGAATAGGTTATCGATCTGAAATGAAAATAACTTGTGATTTGTAACAAGTTCAAGCAGATCGATAATAATTAGAATTGCATGTTGTTGTTGAAGTTATCTAGTTCATTCTTTAACTAATTTACTTGTCTGTTAGTATACTAAAGAATTACCTTGATTGTAACCAGCCAACAACAGAGGATCGACGGAAACAAGCCTAGTCTTCGTTGTAGAATGTGCATGCAACCGAGACAGAGTTTCTGCTATGACGTTGCATATACAAGCTACTAAGACGTAGACATGGTAAATGACGTCATGCGATTCTTTTTGGAGATGCGCGTTCTTCAATATGAAGACGAGATCTGAATTCGTGTAAATTATTTATTTTCTTGCAATTCTGGAAGTCGGAAAAGTTATTAAAAGTGTTTTAAATCTGCGATAGTGAAATAATAATTTAGGAAATATTATTTCTGTGCTTGACATCATTGCGAGAAGTCTTTTTGTCTGTGTTGTCACGGTATTGGTTACGTTGCCACGGCACTGCGATTGTCGTCATTGCAGAGCTAGGTAACGGAAACTTTTTGTCCACGTCTCCCAGGTAATCGTAGTTGTTTTGCTCAGTTTCCCCGGCGATGATAGATTTTTGCAATGGTTGCCAATCGCGGTTGTCATTGTTTTTGGCTGGAAGGAAACTTATAAAAGTAGAGAAATGATTCTCATGATTTTTCTGATGATTGCTAGGCTTATGATTTTCTCTTGATTCTTGAGACACGTTTAGTTTACCGTAGGTGACACGCTGATAAATATGCTGTGTCCTGTCTATAACCACTAGGGTTGCGCGTCATCCGATATTACATGTTTGGTCACACCACGGTAATATCGGAGTAGTTCTATACGTGTTGTTTGGTTACGCCACTGCACGTCGTAGGGTCCTTATCAAACTTATTAGGCACCTTCATGCAAGCTGCTTATAAGTTTGATAAGATGAATAGGAAACAAAACTAAACACGCATCACACGAATAACGATAGGAAATGTAGGGATTTTGTTCTGTCTTTATTTCTAGTCTTTCTTTCTCTATTGTGTTACTTTCACTTTGTGCTACGTTTTTGGGGCTTGTGAACCAGTAAAACATATATGTTGTGCCCTGTTGTGACATTCCTTCTTCTTACGATTTTCATGATGCGCATGGACAATTGCACAATTTCATTGTAAAAATATGAATTGAAAAATAATAACTACAAAGAAGCTGTACAAAATGTTTCCTGAGGTTGCGAGATTGAATCTGTGTGAACTCTGTCGCATTTTCTAAGTGTTATCTGTTGAGTTCGTTAGCTTTTCTCGTCTCTTCTTTCATTCTTCTATCAAATCTATCAAACTTCGTAAGTCCTTCTCATTGAGTAGATCGAGCGCGTTGATTGTCGAGGCCATTCCTGACAAGAACAACGCTGGGCAGTTAGCGCGGCCGATCTCTCACGCCGTAACTACGGTGCTGGGAGGCTTACAAGTTTTTGGTGTCAGAAGTGGGATGCGAAAATGTGTGTGTGAATGATTTCCCTTAGTGCCATAGAAAGCAAAATAATTTCGTGTAAATTTTCTGATATAAAGAGGTAGATGCAAAATAGGGATAAATAATGGAATGAATAAATTGAAACGCCAGGGAACAATCTATATACACTGATATATTTATTTTTATATAATTGTTTTTCATGAAAGGTATATTTTATTGACCTATATACACAAGGAAATATATACACGAGCATGTACAATTTTGTTTGCAAGTATAAAAAAATAAGAAAAAAGGATAAGAAAAATTGATTATTTTTCTGATGATGATGAAGATGTAGATGTTTTGTTTAGACGCGATGACGATTTTGTTGAAGTTGAAAATCCTATTTCACATTTGATAGGATGGAAAGAAGAAATCAAGGGTCATTTGATAGAATGAACAAAAACGATTTTGACCCAACATCCAACAGCAGCACGCAGGTTTCACCAAACATGATGACTCTAGGTCGGGAAATTACACTTCCACTTGAAGCATTTGTACACATCCCAATTGAAGAAAAAGTTGACGACTCTCCCCTGGAATATGTGAGAAATCTGAAAGAAAAGTTACAAAGCGCACATGAACATGCTCGGAAATGTTTAAAGAAGTCAGCTACATATCAAAAGAAACATTATGATTTGTATGCAAAGAAAAGGAAGTTTATTCCTGGACAACTTGTGTGGTTGTATGATCCAAAGAGGAAACGTGGTGTTTGTCAAAAGCTAGTGTCAAAATGGCAAGGTCCATTCTTAATCACTAGGAAAATCGATGACCTCACATATCTGGTCAAAAAGACGTCTAAAGCAAGCCCAAAAGTTCACCATGTGGATAAAATAATGCCATATCAGGGACGGAATGTTCCTAAGTGGGTTCAACATTTCCTGTAAAAAAAAAAAGAATGTAGATGCAGAAAACGGTATGAAAGTAGTATGAATGAAAGCTAAATAAATGTGAAAAAAACACCAAATAAATAAAGATGATACATAATTTCGAAGCATACTGTAAAATGCATAAATTCGAGGCATATTGAAAAATGCATAATTTCGAGGCAACTGGAACCATGTGTAAGCTACAGGCTTACTGTGAAGTAACTTCTTAAGACATGTGTGATAAACTGATGCGCTATCTATCTCCTGATGAAACTATGTGATGACAGTGATATTCGAAAAACTGATTAACCTGGTGTGTAGAAGATGCCATTCTTCTATTGTAAATTATATGCAGAAACTGAATATTGCAAGAAAGACTTGATATGCGAAGCATAAAGCAAATATAGATCAATGTGTTATTGCATGTGTAATTTTATTCCAAACAAATTCTAAATTATGGGATTTGAGTGGAACTTGTAATATGCGTTGCTGAATAGGTTATCGATCTGAAATGAAAATAACTTGTGATTTGTAACAAGTTCAAGCAGATCGATAATAATTAGATTTGCATGTTGTTGTTGAAGTTATCTAGTTAATTCTTTAACTATTTTACGTGTCTGTTAGTATACTAAAGAATTACCTTGATTGTAACCAGCCAACAACAGAAGATCGACGGAAATAAGCCTAGTCTTCGTTGTAGAATGTGCATGCAACCGAGACAGAGTTTCTGCTATGACGTTGCATATACAAGCTACAAAGACGTAGACTGGTAAATGACGTCATGCGATTCTTTTTGGAGATGCGCGTTCTTCAATATGAAGACGAGATCTGAATTCGTATAAATTATTTTATTTTCTTGCAATTTTGGAAGTCGGAAAAGTTATTAAAAGTGTTTAAATCCGCGATGGTGAAATAATAATTTAGGAAATATTATTTCTGTGCTTGCCATCATCGCGAGAAGTCTTTTTGTCTGTGTTGTCACGGTATTGTTTACGTTGCCACGGCACTACGATTGTCGTCATTGCAGAGCTAGGTAACGGAATCTTGTAAGAAACTTTTTGTCCACGTCTCCCAGGTAATCGTAGTTGTTTTGCTCAGTTTCCCAGGCGATGATATTTTTTTGCAATGGTTGCCAATCGCGGTTGTCATTGTTTTTGGCTGGAAGAAAACTTATAAAAGTAGAGAATGATTTCTTCTTTTTCTTGGGGATTGCTAGGCTTATGATTTTCTCTTGATTCTTGAGACACGTTTAGTTTACCGTAGGTGACACGCTGATAAATATGCTGTGTCCTGTCTATAACCACTAGGGTTGCGCGTCATCCGATATTACATGTTTGGTCACACCACAGTAATATCGGAGTAGTTCTATACGTGTTGTTTGGTTACGCCACTGCACGTCGTAGGGTCCTTATCAAACTTATTAGGCACCTTCATGCAAGCTGCTTATAAGTTTGATAAGATGAATAGGAAACAAAACTAAACACGCATCACACGAATAACGATAGGAAATGTAGGGATTTTGTGTAATTTTATTCCAAACAAATTCTAAATTATGGGATTTGAGTGGAACTTGTAATATGCGTTGCTGAATAGGTTATCGATCTGAAATGAAAATAACTTGTGATTTGTAACAAGTTCAAGCAGATCGATAATAATTAGAATTGCATGTTGTTGTTGAAGTTATCTAGTTCATTCTTTAACTAATTTACTTGTCTGTTAGTATACTAAAGAATTACCTTGATTGTAACCAGCCAACAACAGAGGATCGACGGAAACAAGCCTAGTCTTCGTTGTAGAATGTGCATGCAACCGAGACAGAGTTTTCTGCTATGACGTTGCATATACAAGCTACTAAGACGTAGACATGGTAAATGACGTCATGCGATTCTTTTTGGAGATGCGCGTTCTTCAATATGAAGACGAGATCTGAATTCGTGTAAATTATTTATTTTCTTGCAATTCTGGAAGTCGGAAAAGTTATTAAAAGTGTTTTAAATCTGCGATAGTGAAATAATAATTTAGGAAATATTATTTCTGTGCTTGACATCATTGCGAGAAGTCTTTTTGTCTGTGTTGTCACGGTATTGGTTACGTTGCCACGGCACTGCGATTGTCGTCATTGCAGAGCTAGGTAACGGAAACTTTTTGTCCACGTCTCCCAGGTAATCGTAGTTGTTTTGCTCAGTTTCCCCGGCGATGATAGATTTTTGCAATGGTTGCCAATCGCGGTTGTCATTGTTTTTGGCTGGAAGGAAACTTATAAAAGTAGAGAAATGATTCTCATGATTTTTCTGATGATTGCTAGGCTTATGATTTTCTCTTGATTCTTGAGACACGTTTAGTTTACCGTAGGTGACACGCTGATAAATATGCTGTGTCCTGTCTATAACCACTAGGGTTGCGCGTCATCCGATATTACATGTTTGGTCACACCACGGTAATATCGGAGTAGTTCTATACGTGTTGTTTGGTTACGCCACTGCACGTCGTAGGGTCCTTATCAAACTTATTAGGCACCTTCATGCAAGCTGCTTATAAGTTTGATAAGATGAATAGGAAACAAAACTAAACACGCATCACACGAATAACGATAGGAAATGTAGGGATTTTGTTCTGTCTTTATTTCTAGTCTTTCTTTCTCTATTGTGTTACTTTCACTTTGTGCTACGTTTTTGGGGCTTGTGAACCAGTAAAACATATATGTTGTGCCCTGTTGTGACATTCCTTCTTCTTACGATTTTCATGATGCGCATGGACAATTGCACAATTTCATTGTAAAAATATGAATTGAAAAATAATAACTACAAAGAAGCTGTACAAAATGTTTCCTGAGGTTGCGAGATTGAATCTGTGTGAACTCTGTCGCATTTTCTAAGTGTTATCTGTTGAGTTCGTTAGCTTTTCTCGTCTCTTCTTTCATTCTTCTATCAAATCTATCAAACTTCGTAAGTCCTTCTCATTGAGTAGATCGAGCGCGTTGATTGTCGAGGCCATTCCTGACAAGAACAACGCTGGGCAGTTAGCGCGGCCGATCTCTCACGCCGTAACTACGGTGCTGGGAGGCTTACAAGTTTTTGGTGTCAGAAGTGGGATGCGAAAATGTGTGTGTGAATGATTTCCCTTAGTGCCATAGAAAGCAAAATAATTTCGTGTAAATTTTCTGATATAAAGAGGTAGATGCAAAATAGGGATAAATAATGGAATGAATAAATTGAAACGCCAGGGAACAATCTATATACACTGATATATTTATTTTTATATAATTGTTTTTCATGAAAGGTATATTTTATTGACCTATATACACAAGGAAATATATACACGAGCATGTACAATTTTGTTTGCAAGTATAAAAAAATAAGAAAAAAGGATAAGAAAAATTGATTATTTTTCTGATGATGATGAAGATGTAGATGTTTTGTTTAGACGCGATGACGATTTTGTTGAAGTTGAAAATCCTATTTCACATTTGATAGGATGGAAAGAAGAAATCAAGGGTCATTTGATAGAATGAACAAAAACGATTTTGACCCAACATCCAACAGCAGCACGCAGGTTTCACCAAACATGATGACTCTAGGTCGGGAAATTACACTTCCACTTGAAGCATTTGTACACATCCCAATTGAAGAAAAAGTTGACGACTCTCCCCTGGAATATGTGAGAAATCTGAAAGAAAAGTTACAAAGCGCACATGAACATGCTCGGAAATGTTTAAAGAAGTCAGCTACATATCAAAAGAAACATTATGATTTGTATGCAAAGAAAAGGAAGTTTATTCCTGGACAACTTGTGTGGTTGTATGATCCAAAGAGGAAACGTGGTGTTTGTCAAAAGCTAGTGTCAAAATGGCAAGGTCCATTCTTAATCACTAGGAAAATCGATGACCTCACATATCTGGTCAAAAAGACGTCTAAAGCAAGCCCAAAAGTTCACCATGTGGATAAAATAATGCCATATCAGGGACGGAATGTTCCTAAGTGGGTTCAACATTTCCTGTAAAAAAAAAAAGAATGTAGATGCAGAAAACGGTATGAAAGTAGTATGAATGAAAGCTAAATAAATGTGAAAAAAACACCAAATAAATAAAGATGATACATAATTTCGAAGCATACTGTAAAATGCATAAATTCGAGGCATATTGAAAAATGCATAATTTCGAGGCAACTGGAACCATGTGTAAGCTACAGGCTTACTGTGAAGTAACTTCTTAAGACATGTGTGATAAACTGATGCGCTATCTATCTCCTGATGAAACTATGTGATGACAGTGATATTCGAAAAACTGATTAACCTGGTGTGTAGAAGATGCCATTCTTCTATTGTAAATTATATGCAGAAACTGAATATTGCAAGAAAGACTTGATATGCGAAGCATAAAGCAAATATAGATCAATGTGTTATTGCATGTGTAATTTTATTCCAAACAAATTCTAAATTATGGGATTTGAGTGGAACTTGTAATATGCGTTGCTGAATAGGTTATCGATCTGAAATGAAAATAACTTGTGATTTGTAACAAGTTCAAGCAGATCGATAATAATTAGATTTGCATGTTGTTGTTGAAGTTATCTAGTTAATTCTTTAACTATTTTACGTGTCTGTTAGTATACTAAAGAATTACCTTGATTGTAACCAGCCAACAACAGAAGATCGACGGAAATAAGCCTAGTCTTCGTTGTAGAATGTGCATGCAACCGAGACAGAGTTTCTGCTATGACGTTGCATATACAAGCTACAAAGACGTAGACTGGTAAATGACGTCATGCGATTCTTTTTGGAGATGCGCGTTCTTCAATATGAAGACGAGATCTGAATTCGTATAAATTATTTTATTTTCTTGCAATTTTGGAAGTCGGAAAAGTTATTAAAAGTGTTTAAATCCGCGATGGTGAAATAATAATTTAGGAAATATTATTTCTGTGCTTGCCATCATCGCGAGAAGTCTTTTTGTCTGTGTTGTCACGGTATTGTTTACGTTGCCACGGCACTACGATTGTCGTCATTGCAGAGCTAGGTAACGGAATCTTGTAAGAAACTTTTTGTCCACGTCTCCCAGGTAATCGTAGTTGTTTTGCTCAGTTTCCCAGGCGATGATATTTTTTTGCAATGGTTGCCAATCGCGGTTGTCATTGTTTTTGGCTGGAAGAAAACTTATAAAAGTAGAGAAATGATTTCTTCTTTTTCTTGGGGATTGCTAGGCTTATGATTTTCTCTTGATTCTTGAGACACGTTTAGTTTACCGTAGGTGACACGCTGATAAATATGCTGTGTCCTGTCTATAACCACTAGGGTTGCGCGTCATCCGATATTACATGTTTGGTCACACCACAGTAATATCGGAGTAGTTCTATACGTGTTGTTTGGTTACGCCACTGCACGTCGTAGGGTCCTTATCAAACTTATTAGGCACCTTCATGCAAGCTGCTTATAAGTTTGATAAGATGAATAGGAAACAAAACTAAACACGCATCACACGAATAACGATAGGAAATGTAGGGATTTTGTGTAATTTTATTCCAAACAAATTCTAAATTATGGGATTTGAGTGGAACTTGTAATATGCGTTGCTGAATAGGTTATCGATCTGAAATGAAAATAACTTGTGATTTGTAACAAGTTCAAGCAGATCGATAATAATTAGAATTGCATGTTGTTGTTGAAGTTATCTAGTTCATTCTTTAACTAATTTACTTGTCTGTTAGTATACTAAAGAATTACCTTGATTGTAACCAGCCAACAACAGAGGATCGACGGAAACAAGCCTAGTCTTCGTTGTAGAATGTGCATGCAACCGAGACAGAGTTTCTGCTATGACGTTGCATATACAAGCTACTAAGACGTAGACATGGTAAATGACGTCATGCGATTCTTTTTGGAGATGCGCGTTCTTCAATATGAAGACGAGATCTGAATTCGTGTAAATTATTTATTTTCTTGCAATTCTGGAAGTCGGAAAAGTTATTAAAAGTGTTTTAAATCTGCGATAGTGAAATAATAATTTAGGAAATATTATTTCTGTGCTTGACATCATTGCGAGAAGTCTTTTTGTCTGTGTTGTCACGGTATTGGTTACGTTGCCACGGCACTGCGATTGTCGTCATTGCAGAGCTAGGTAACGGAAACTTTTTGTCCACGTCTCCCAGGTAATCGTAGTTGTTTTGCTCAGTTTCCCCGGCGATGATAGATTTTTGCAATGGTTGCCAATCGCGGTTGTCATTGTTTTTGGCTGGAAGGAAACTTATAAAAGTAGAGAAATGATTCTCATGATTTTTCTGATGATTGCTAGGCTTATGATTTTCTCTTGATTCTTGAGACACGTTTAGTTTACCGTAGGTGACACGCTGATAAATATGCTGTGTCCTGTCTATAACCACTAGGGTTGCGCGTCATCCGATATTACATGTTTGGTCACACCACGGTAATATCGGAGTAGTTCTATACGTGTTGTTTGGTTACGCCACTGCACGTCGTAGGGTCCTTATCAAACTTATTAGGCACCTTCATGCAAGCTGCTTATAAGTTTGATAAGATGAATAGGAAACAAAACTAAACACGCATCACACGAATAACGATAGGAAATGTAGGGATTTTGTTCTGTCTTTATTTCTAGTCTTTCTTTCTCTATTGTGTTACTTTCACTTTGTGCTACGTTTTTGGGGCTTGTGAACCAGTAAAACATATATGTTGTGCCCTGTTGTGACATTCCTTCTTCTTACGATTTTCATGATGCGCATGGACAATTGCACAATTTCATTGTAAAAATATGAATTGAAAAATAATAACTACAAAGAAGCTGTACAAAATGTTTCCTGAGGTTGCGAGATTGAATCTGTGTGAACTCTGTCGCATTTTCTAAGTGTTATCTGTTGAGTTCGTTAGCTTTTCTCGTCTCTTCTTTCATTCTTCTATCAAATCTATCAAACTTCGTAAGTCCTTCTCATTGAGTAGATCGAGCGCGTTGATTGTCGAGGCCATTCCTGACAAGAACAACGCTGGGCAGTTAGCGCGGCCGATCTCTCACGCCGTAACTACGGTGCTGGGAGGCTTACAATATCATCCAAGAACACTATGAGTTCTGTCAAATTCATGTCTCGGAAGACAGTTTCCATGATTCTTTGGAAGCAAGCTGGAGCATTACTGAGTCCTTGTGGTAGCCTATCCCATTCAAATAGTCCAAACGGAGTTATGAAAGCGGAAAGCTTGCTGGCATTTTCAGACATGGGTATTTGATAATATGCTTTGCAAAGATCCATGCTAGAAAAGTATTTCGCACTACTCAAAGTCAAGAAGAGATCTTCAACTTTTGGAATAGAATAGCTGTCCCGTACAGTGCGACTGTTCAGTTTTCTGTAGTCCACACACATGCGAAGTGCCCCCGACTTTTTGCGAACCAGAATAATAGGACTAGCGAATGGTGAGGCTGAAGGTCGGATTATCTTGGCATCCAACAGACCCTGAATGTGATGTTTACAGTCTTCGAAGTCCTGGGGTGACAAAGGTCGAGCTCGTTCTCTAATATCAGGACCTGGGTTGACAGTTATGTCAAACAATGTATCAGTGTTAGCCCTGCCAATATCAAACTCGTCTTTGATGAATACATCAGAGTATCCTTGCAACTTTTCTCTAAAATTGGTTTTCCACTTTTCTGGTGCTTTCTCCCCAAAAACAAAAGGAACATCAACATTAGTCTGACATTGTGTATCTGGGCCATTACAGTCACCCCCATCATCAGAATGTAATGTCTGGAAAAAATTGTATACATCATACTCTGCATGAATGTACATAATATCAGCAATGACAGTCTTCTTCTTGAGAACAACCTCATTATCTGAAGCATTGCAAACAGTTACCTTCACACTGTACAAATCTTCAACAGAAATCTTGCTAGCCACCACACCCAAACCCTCTGGTAAACACTGTGAAACAGGCTCTTGTATTAATACTGAGGTGTACAGTTTGGGCACGGCACTGTGGGTAAACCCTTTTACAGTTATACATGAATGGGCCGGAATGGTCACATCTTTCCCCTTAACCCTGACTGATCCCAACAGCCCCTCAGAATTTTCCCATGAGGCGGCAAGCTGGTACATGGTAGCTACTTCAAAGGGAATCTGACGAAAAATGTTCTCAGTGCGTTCACTTTTGGCTAACTGTTGAAAAACATTGGTACCCACTATTACCGGCACTCTGGTGGAATAGGCAGTATTATTTCCCACAAGGGCAAGCACATGCACAGTTTTGTCTACACCTGCCACTGAGGCTGGTAAAGTACACTGTATAGGGATAGCACCTATAAATGGTACTTCTTGATCGCCCGCCCCTCTCACTGTTAGATCAAACCCTACTATGTCTTGTAGCTTTTGTAGTGGTATGTGAGAGAGACACTTGTGATAGAACTGTTCTGATATAGTCGTCACCTGTGACCCACTGTCTAACAATGCCCTTGTAGCAAAACCACACACATCCGCATCACATTCTAGTGACGGTCCCAACAAGGCTTCAGTGTACTCTGAAACATCCAGTTCTGCCAATACAGTTTTCGAACTAATCCGTACTTCTTTTTTGCTAATGTTTTGTACACACACTAGCACACTCTTAATCTGAGAACCTGCCAAATCAGTCACAGATGCTTTTACAACCTCAAGACCCCATGGTAACCCAGTATTGACATCTCGAGGTAGAAGGCGACAGGCTTTTCCAGACTCAATAGTTCCCCTTAATTCTACAGTTCTACCAGGAGGCAGTGACAGTGACAGGTTACCCCTCAGACATACGGGTTTCAATTCCAGCGCACCTTGGTCGTAAGCATCTGCTGCAATCTGGAGCTTCCTCTTCATTTCTGAAGTGTGTTCAGCTGTCGGTCGCTCCTCGGCAACAGCTGTTCCAAGTTTAAAACCTTGCCTCTCTCCTCAGCCACTCGTTTGGGATTAGGAGCATTTCTGCATTGTCGTGCATAATGGCCATGGAGGCCACATTTGAAACAAGGCCCTTTTTTTCTGTATGGAGTTTTCAATGGCGATGCCGATGCCTGCTCTGATGGTTGTAAAACGGATGGTGACGATGAAGTGTTCAATCCAGCCTGCAATTTCTTTGCCACCAGATCAGCCAAATGATCATAGTCAATGGCCTGGTTGTTGATTTTCGCCGTGACTGGTTGCGTGGTTTGTTGTTCCGATTCTCTGTCCTTCAACGAGACGAGAACCTCTGACAAATTTGGCATCGCCTGACCAGGTTTTCCATGAAACCCCCGAATCTCCATGGCTAGCAAAGGGTGAGACTCTTTGATGTGCACCAAAAATGCGTGGTACACTTTTCTCCGCACATCCACGTCAGGGAACTGTCCCCCTTTGGCTAGTTTGTCCCACAGCCTCAACAAAAAGTCAGAGGGGTTCTCTCCTCTCTTTGGCCGTAAGCCCACAAACTCCAAGTTTATGTCTTCAGCACACTGAGTAGTGTCATATGCCGTAGAAAGGGTGCAAACAATTTCATCAGCAGTGGCACAATTTTTGGTCTGTTCTTTTGCCACACTCCTGAGGCTGGAGCGAACTCGTTGAAGTTTGGTATCATCGTCTTCGGTACCCTCGTTAATGAAGCTAGTGACTCTCTCCTTCCACTCATGAAACCCCACTTCATGTACTCCTGTGGGTTTCAAACCGGTGAACACCCCTAGCCGGGGTGCTGACATGCACACATTCACTTTTACTGGAGCAGGTTGACTAATCGTTGCTACCAGTTTTGTCAGTTCACTTTGTAGCTTGAGGATGGCACTCAAGTCAGGCTGCTGTTGATCCGCGACGTTCTGATGTTGCTGATCTCCAACCTCATCGCCAAGTATTTCGTTGTCAGCACCCAACACACCCGCCCCAGATGTCACGATCGGACGGTCGTCGGTCATCTTGCTGGTATCGAGGTAGTAGACTCAGTATCTCCCATGCCCACCCAGGGACGCCATTTGTAAACTCGTAAGACAGTGGGAGATTTGCGTAGTTCTTTTATTCACCTCAATTTTTCAAAGGAAAATCTTAAACTGGTAACCCTGTGTAACGTGCCGAAAGCGTCCCTGGCCCAAATTAACTCCCGGGAGTAAAACCAGGCCGTCCCAGATTTACTCCCGGGAGTTATTCTGGTCCTGGACCAGATTGACCCCCAGCCTGTTCCGAAATGACTCCCGGGAGTAAAACTGGATCACATGACCAAAACAGCCCCCCAACTTCTCTTGTCTTTTCAATGTATTCTTAGTTTTTAATATGGGAGTTAAAAACGGACAGGCCCAACATCGCCCCCTCAGCTAATCAACGTAAGTAGGGGAGTCAAACGGGGACAGGACCAAAACCGACCCCTACCGATCAGGTGCATCAAATTCTGCACAAGGGAGTAAAACGGGGACAGGACCAAAAACGCCCCCCTTACACATCAGATGCAGAAAACACTGCATAGGGGAGTCAAACGGGGACAAGACTAAAACCGCCCCCCTTACACATCAGATGCAGAAAACACTGCAAAGGGGAGTCAAACGGGGACAGGACCAAAACCGCCCCCCCCACCCCCTTATTCATAAGAAGAAGCAAACACTGCACAGAGAGTCAAACAGGGACAGGACCAAAACCGCCCCTACTACACAATTAGTTGTAACTACAAAACGCTGCACAGGGGAGTCAAACGGGGACAGGACCAAAACCGACCCCTACCGATCAGGTGCATAAAACACTGCACAAGGGAGTTAAACATGGACAAGACCAAAAACGCCCCCCCCCCCCCCCCTTACACATCAGACGCATAAAACACTGCATAGGGGAGTCAAACGGGGACAGGACCAAAACCGCCCCCCTTACACATCAGATGCAGAAAACACTGCATAGGGGAGTCAAACGGGGACCGGACCAAAACCGCCCCCCTTACACATCAGATGCAGAACTCACTGCATAGGGGAGTCAAACGGGGACAGTACCAAAACCGCCCCACTCCCCTCTTACACATCAGATGCAGAAAACACTGCATAGGGGAGTCAAACGGGGACAGGACCAAAACCGCCCCCTTACACATCAGATGCAGAAAACACTGCATAGGGGAGTAAAATGGGGACAGGACCAAAACCGCCCCCCTTACACATCTGATGCAGAAAACATTCAATAGGGGAGTCAAACGGGGACAGGACCAAAACCGCCCCCCTTACACATGAGATGCAGAAAACATTGCATAGGGGAGTCAAACGGGGACCGGACCAAAACCGCCCCCCTTACACATCAGATGCAGAACTCACTGCATAGGGGAGTCAAACGGGGACAGGACCAAAACCACCCCACCCCCCTCTTACACATCAGATGCAGAAAACATTGCATAGGGAAGTCAAACGGGGACAGGACCAAAACCGCCCCCCCCCCTTTGCACATCAGATGCAGAAAACACTGCATAGGGGAGTCAAAAGGGGACCGGACCAAAACCGCCCCCCTTACACATCAGATGCAGAAAACACTGCATAGGGGAGTCAAACGGGGACAGGACCAAAACCGCCCCCCCCCCTCCCAAATATCTATCAGAAGAAGCAAACACTGCACAGGGGAGTCAAACGGGGACAGGACCAAAACCGCCCCTCCTACACAATTAGTTGTAACTACAAAACACTGCACATGGGAGTCAAACGGGGACAGAACCAAAACCGCCCCCTTACACATCAGATGCAGAAAACACGGCATAGGGGAGTCAAACGAGGACAGGGCCAAACCCCCCCCCCCCCCCGCCCTACACATCAGAGTCATAAAACACTGCATAAGGGAGTCAAACGGGGACCGGACCAAAACCGCCCCCCTTACACATCAGATGCAGAAAACACTGCATAGGGGAGTCAAACGGGGACCGGACCAAAACCGCCCCCCTTACACATCAGATGCAGAACTCACTGCATAGGGGAATCAAACGGGGACAGTACCAAAACCGCCCCACTCCCCTCTTACACATCAGATGCAGAAAACACTGCATAGGGGAGTCAAACGGGGACAGGACCAAAACCGCCCCCTTACACATCAGATGCAGAAAACACTGCATAGGGGAGTAAAATGGGGACAGGACCAAAACCGCCCCCCTTACACATCTGATGCAGAAAACATTCAATAGGGGAGTCAAACGGGGACAGGACCATAACCGCCCCCCCCCTCCTTGCACATCAGATGCAGAAAACACGGCATAGGGGAGTCAAACGGGGACAGGACCAAAACCCGCCCCCCTTACACATCAGATGCAGAAAACACTGCATAGGGGAGTCAAACGGGGACAGGACCAAAACCGACCCCTACCCATCAGATGAAGAAAACACGGCAGAGGGGAGTCAAACGTGGACCGGACAAAAACCCCGCCACCCATCTCCCTCCTACCCATCCCATGCATAAAACAGTGCACTGGGGAGTCAAACGGGGACAGGACAAAAATCGCTTCCATAACAAAATGAATACAAAATCTTGGCCCCGGAGTTAAACGGGGACACGGAAAAAAACCGTCCCCCTACTTCTTCAGATGGAACAATGACTGAACAGGAGAGATTAAATTGGCACAGGGCTGAAATCTTTCCCCTATATATAGTATTTGCTTCTTGTGATAGGGAGGGGGGCGGTTTTGGTCCTTTTCCCGTTTTACTCCCCTGTGCAGTGTTTGCTGCATGTGATGGGTAGGGGGGGGGGGGGGGGTTGGTCCTGTCCCCGTTTTACTCCCCTGTGCATTGTTTGCTGCATGTGATGGGTATGGTGGGGGGCGGTTTTGGTCCTGTCCCCGTTTGACTCCCCTGTGCAGTGTTTTGTAGTTACAACTAATTGTGTAGGAGGGGCGGTTTTGGTCCTGTCCCCGTTTGACTCCCCTGTTTAATGTTTTTTTCATGTGGTGGGTAGGGGTGCGGTTTTGGTCCTGTCTTCGTTTGACTCCCATGTGCAGTGTTTTGTAGTTACAACTAAATGTGTAGGAAAGGCGGTTTTGGTCCTGTCCCCGTTTAACTCCCCTGTGCAGTGTTTTCTGCATCTGATGGGTAGGTGGGGGGGGGGAGGGCGGTTTTGGTCCTGTCCCCATTTGACTCCCCTATACAGTTTTTGCTGCATCTGATGGGTTGGGGGGGGGGGCGGTTTTGGTCCCGTCCCCGTTTGACTCCCCTGTTCAGTGTTTGCTGCATGTGGTGGGTAGGAGGAGGGGGGGCGGTTTTGGTCCTGTCCCCGTTTGACTCCCCTGTACAGTGTTTTGTAGTTACAACTAATTGTGTAGGAGGGGCGGTTTAGGTCCTGTCCCCGTTTGACTCCCTTGTGCAGTGTTTCCTGCATGTGATGGGTAGGGGGGGGGAGTTGGTCCTGTCCCCCGTTTTACTCCCTGTGAAGTGTTTGCTGCATGTGATGGGTAGAGGGGGGGCGGTTTTGGTCCTGTCCCCGTTTGACTCCCCTGTGCAGTGTTTTCTGCATCTGATGGGTAAGGGAGGGGGGGGGGCGGTTTTGGTCCTGTCCCCGTTTGACTCCCCTGTTCAGTGTTTGCTGCATGTGGTGGGTAGGGGGGCGGTTTTGGTCCTGTCCCCGTTTGACTCCCCTGTGCAGTGTTTGCTGCATGTGATTCGTAGGGGGGGAGGGGGCTTGGTCCTGTCCCCGTTTTACTCCCTGTGCAGTGTTTGCTGCATGTCATGGGTAGGGGGGCGGTTTTGGTCCTGTCCCCGTTTGACTCCCATGTGCAGTGTTTGCTGCATGTGATGGGTAGGGGGGGGGGCGGTTTTGGTCCTGTCCCCGTTTGACTCCCCTGTGCAGTGTTTTGTAGTTACAACTAATTGTGTAGGAGGGGCGGTTTTGGTCCTGTCCCCGTTTGACTCCCCTGTGCAGTTTTCTGCATCTGGTGGGTAAAGGAAGGGGTGGGGGCGGTTTTGGTTCTGTCCCCGTTTGACTCCCCTGTTCAGTGTTTGCTGCATGTGGTGGGTTGGGGGGGGGGGGCGGTTTTGGTCCCGTCCCCGTTTGACTCCCCTGTTCAGTGTTTGCTGCATGTGGTGGGTAGGAGGAGGGGGGGCGGTTTTGGTCCTGTCCCCGTTTGACTCCCCTGTACAGTGTTTTGTAGTTACAACTAATTGTGTAGGAGGGGCGGTTTAGGTCCTGTCCCCGTTTGACTCCCTTGTGCAGTGTTTCCTGCATGTGATGGGTAGGGGGGGGGAGTTGGTCCTGTCCCCGTTTTACTCCCTGTGAAGTGTTTGCTGCATGTGATGGGTAGAGGGGGGGGCGGTTTTGGTCCTGTCCCCGTTTGACTCCCCTGTGCAGTGTTTTCTGCATCTGATGGGTAAGGGAGGGGGGGGCGGTTTTGGTCCTGTCCCCGTTTGACTCCCCTGTTCAGTGTATGCTGCATGTGGTGGGTAGGGGGGCGGTTTTGGTCCTGTCCCCGTTTGACTCCCCTGTGCAGTGTTTGCTGCATGTGATTGGTAGGGGGGGAGGGGGCTTGGTCCTGTCCCCGTTTTACTCCCTGTGCAGTGTTTGCTGCATGTCATGGGTAGGGGGGCGGTTTTGGTCCTGTCCCCGTTTGACTCCCATGTGCAGTGTTTTCTGCATGTGATGGGTAGAGGGGGGGGGGGCGGTTTTGGTCCTGTCCCCGTTTGACTCCCCTGTGCAGTGTTTTGTAGTTACAACTAATTGTGTAGGAGGGGCGGTTTTGGTCCTGTCCCCGTTTGACTCCCCTGTGCAGTTTTCTGCATCTGGTGGGTAAAGGAAGGGGTGGGGGCGGTTTTGGTTCTGTCCCCGTTTGACTCCCCTGTTCAGTGTTTGCTGCATGTGGTGGGTAGGGGGGCGGATTTGGTCCTGTCCCCGTTTGACTCCCCTGTGTATTGTTTGCTGCATCTGATGGGTAAGGGAGGGGGGGGCGGTTTTGGACCTGTCCCCGTTTGACTCCCCTGTTCAGTGTTTGCTGCATGTGGTGGGTAGGGGGGCGGTTTTGGTCCTGTCCCCGTTTGACTCCCCTGTTCAGTGTTTGCTGCATGTGATGGGTAGGGAAAGGGGGGGGGGCGGTTTTGGTCCTGTCCCCGTTTGACTCCCCTATGCAGTATTTGCTGCATCAGATGGGATGGGGAGGGGGCGATTTTGGTCCTGTCCCGGTTTGACTCCTCTATGCAGTAATTGCTGCATCTGATGGGTTGTGGGGAGGGGGGCGGTTTTGGTCCCGTCCCCGTTTGACTCCCCGGTTCAGTTTATGCTGCATGTGATGAGTAGGGGTGCGGTTTTGGTCCTGTCCCCGTTTGACTCTCCTGTGCAGTGTTTTTTGCATCTGATGGATAGGGGGGCGGTTTTGGTCCTGTCCCCATTTGACTCCCCTTATATTGTATTTGACATGCATTTTTTTAGGGGACCTGTTTTGGTCTTGTCCCCGTTTTACTCCCATTATTTTGTCTGATGAGATTACTGACGCAGTCTTCAATTGCTCCTTTTAATAGGCTAGAGGGGGCCAGTTTGGGCCTGACCCAATCTGACTCTCATCGGTTCTAGATTAGCCCCCCAGGGGCCGTTTTGGCACATTTAAAATTGTCCCAGAATGACTCCCGGGAGTGCATCTGGGCCAGTCCTAGACTTACTCTCTGTTGCAAGGGGGGCTGTTTTAGGACAGACCCACTTTAACTCCCGGGAGTCATTCTGGTACTGAAAAATGTGGGCCAAACTAACTCCCGGGAGGCTGATCTGGAACACAGTAGAGTGCATAACATCAATTGTTCCTATGTAATCTTCATTCCCCAGAGAGTGATTTTGGAACAGGCTGGGGGTCAATCTGGTCCAGGACCAGAATAACTCCCGGGAGTAAATCTGGGACGGCCTGGTTTTACTCCCGGGAGTTAAATTGGGCCAGGGACGCTTTCGGCACGTTACACCTGCACACAAACAAAAAACAAAACTAAACGAAGTGCCGTTTACAACGTTTCCAACAGACATTCAGATATTTGACTCATGCTTAGGAAAATAATATCTTGTTGACTGTGATCCAATTCACCTGTTTGATGAATACAGCCAGCTACATATTACCTCCATTAGACACAAAATATGGTCTAATTACAGACACGAGGTTTTATCCCCTGTCAGGTTTCACATCAAATCTCCTCACTATTCAAGTTGCATGACCATCTGAACTTCAATCGCTTTTACCATAGTCTTACACGACGGGATAATTTACAACAATGCCCAACTACTACATAACCAAAGTAAGCAAATGCTTATTTTAGAAAATATCAATTTTCTTTCTCATATAAAGGCTTTAGCCCTGAATAAGTACCAATGTTTACATTTTACATGGGCGCGGCCATTTTGGACCACGGGGTTCAACTATTCTTCAACTTCCGGTTCCGGTTCACATGTACCCATAACACTCATACTATCTGTCATTCACCAATAATTTTTAAAACTAAAACAATATAAAACAAAATACCCTTAACCCTACTAAAAATATGAATACAATACAAAATCTACACATCCCTAAAATAAAACGCCTCTCAACTAAGGACTACACATTATCAACTAAAACATTAACACTAAAATACTTGCAACTCCTTTTAAAACAAAATTAACAATCAAAACATATTCAATCAATTAAAATCATATTCACAGAGAAAATATTCCAATAAAAATAGAATACGACCCACCAACCTGAATTAGGATTACTACAGATTTTCACAGCACAGATGAAACAAAGCCACCAGTAATGGATGCTTATTTTGGCGCCACAAGAAGTTTAGTTCAGAGCGGAAATATAAAAAATATTATTCTTAAAACAATACGCATTATAAATATTAGAATTATGATCAGACAAATTTCACATATTAACCCTAAAAAGAATAAAACATTTTATTAATAACTTCTTCCCTTTCCACACAAACAAGCAAGACTTCAATTAAAAAAAATCCCACTTTTTCGTCTGAAACACAATAAAGGGAAGTAATCTAATCTAGCCAGTCTGACTAAACTATTATCTCCCCTGTTCCACTAATCTAAAATATTACTATGGAATACACACAAAATTAATACACATCTTAATCCTTGGTGGGTATTACATTTGGAATGTAGACTGATGGTCCTGTCTTTCCAAATGGGCTTGAACCTTGTCATGGCAGCAGTTGTTTGTGCGATTCTGGAGAGGACTTCCTGTCGGGACCCATTGTATGACACAATGGCTCCCAAATATTTGAAGCTATGCACTGTGTTGAGGGATTGGCCTTGGACTTTGATGTTCGTGTTGATGCCATTGGTGTTGTTGGTCATCATTTTGGTCTTCTCTGCACTTATTTCCATTCCATAAGCTCTGGAGATGGTGTCAAGCCTCTGTACCAGCTGTTCAAGTTCTTGTTCCTCTCCAGCCAATCCATCAATGTCATCCGCAAAACGAAGTTTGGAGATTGCTCTATCCCATATGCTGACTGTGCCTTCGTGATTTGCAAGAGCATTTGAATTGATGAGCTCTAGGAAGATGTTGAAGAGTGTTGGAGAGAGTAGGCATCCTTGACGCACACCGATTGTTGTTCTGAACCAGTTCCCGATGACGCTTTTATGGAGGACTGTTCTCTATTTCCTGGCATTGATCTTCTATCCAGTTGACCTTTGCTGTGCGCAAAATATGTTTCTCTTTTATCAAGCAGGTCAGCACATTCAGACATGAAATGGCGAACGGAAAAGGATTTATCACATGCAAAGCACCATGGTGGTTCTTCTCCTTTTAACAAGAAACTGTTGGTTACATATGCCCAATATGAAGGCGAGACAAAACTGTTTCTTCTTTGCGAGTGGATGCAAAATTAGGCAAAGAAGCTGACAAATCGGGAAGAATTTGAAATAATTTGTTGTTGATATGGTTAGACCAGTCAGTCTGCCACAGTCCTATACAATAAGATCCAGTCATACAACGTAGGTCAGAGTAGGGAACACACTGGAAAATCTCTGGAGGGAAATCGAGATGTAGAGCATCTTTAGCCGCTTTGTCCACTGCAATATTGCCGCGGAAGCCCATGTGACCAGGGACCCACATAAAAACTATCTTTTTACCCTCAGAAACAAGTTGTGTATGGAGGTCATGGATCTCTGCCAGAAAAGGGTTTGATATCTTTCTCGTGGAAAGAGCCTGGAGTGCTTACAGTGAATCAGACATTAAATATGAGGTTCTTTTGGATTGATAAACCTGTTTTAGAGCTATATGAATTGCCTTGAGCTCAGCTGTATAAACAGAACAAAAATCAGGTAGACGCTGTTGCAAAGGCTGGTCTAGATGTCTCCCAGAGACCGACGCAGCAGAAAGTGTGTCGCCTTTCTTTGACCCATCTGTAAAAAGTTTTTCATATCCTGGATATAAAGCACACTGTTCTAAATAGAGCTGGTTATAGACGGTTTCAGATGTATAGTTTTTGAGGAAAGCGGACAATTGCCAATTAATGTTTGGGGTGCATAATTTCCATGGAGGAACTTCAGTCCGAAGCTCATCATCGTTGATGGAAGCAACAATGATGCCTGCTTTTTCCAAATGAGCCTGCATTCTGATGCCAAACGGAGGAATTGTGTTAGGTTTGGCTTCAAATTTCTGAACAAAATCTGGGTTGAAAACATAATCATAGGCGGGGTTCATGGGATCAGTTTTTAATTTTAAATAGTAATTCAGTGACAATTTTGTACGTCTCAGCTCCAGCGGGGGTTCGTTAGCTTCCACGTAAAGGCTTTCACAAGGGGAGGTGCGAAAAGCACGGATGGTAATGAGTCTACTGGAGACTGGGCGGCAACCAATGACAGTGGCTAGAATGTTCTTGTGGACCAAGAATCCAACGACATGTTCGTGCCTGTCATCTCAACCGCTGAAATAGAGCTTGTTGCCTTTGTCGGTCGTTGTTTCACCTAGGCCTTTCCAGCGCAGTTCGCTGATACCTAGAACGTTCCATCGATAGTGGTCCAGCTCGTGGGCCAGTTCTTCTAATTTTCCTTCCGCACTTAGGGTCCTGACATTCCAGGTTCCTATGACGATGTTGTTTCTCGTGCGGATCTTGCTAATTTGTCCATCAGTAGCATACTTATCACCTCCGTCCTGGTGGCCAACGGAAGGCGCGGCCCTTGTGCCGGGCGACGACCGATCCGGTATGGAATTAGTGGATAGTTTCATCATTTAGTGTGTCTTGGGCAAAAAAGACCTGGCGGTACCCAATCCTCTCCAGGCTGTTGGCCACAGCCGAAATCCACGAATACAGTGTGGCTTGCCTTGGCCCTGAGCACGTTGTCGTTGAATCTGTAGTAACGTGAGGTTCCTCCGCCCTGGCCGGTGACTTCTGTGTAGAAGACTTTCGCCCAGTGATGCCATGCTAACATCACCCCTGTAAGTCGCCTCTTACGACACGCCGGGAAACGTTGGGTCTATTCTTTTTAATGCCCGAACCCACAGAGCAAGACCCGGAGGTGGCAGAGTATTTCAGGCCACAATTGGAGGGAAATTTGCACCACTGCTCATTTTGGGAGCTGGTGAAATAGATGTCAACACCATGACCACCACCTTCAACTCAGCTGTGACAGATGCCGCCACTGAGATCCTTGGTAAGCACCGACAAAAGAAGAAGCCGTGGATCACACCTGAACTTTTGGATCTGTGTGATAAACGAATAGAGATAAAATAAATAAATAATAATAATAATAACACCCAACAGGGAGCTGATGTCTACCGAAAAATCAACAATGACATCCGAAAAGGCATGCGCACAGCAAAGGAGAACTGGATAGAAGATCAATGCCAGGAAATGAAGAACAGTCTGAACAAGAACAAGAAGGCCTACCAGACTGTGAAGCGGCTGACAAGTGTTAAACAGCCCAAAGTCTAAACGATCCAAAGCAAGTCTGGCATATGCCTTACAGAAGAACAAGAAGTCTTGGACAGATGGACAGAGTGCTGCTCTGACATTTACAACCATACACCAAATGGAGACCCATCAGTTCTAGCATGTCCCGAGAACAGAGAAGAAGAAGAAATCCTCCCAATTCTTCGGGAAGAAGTTGAGGCAGCAGTGCAATCGCTGAAGAAAGGGAAGTCAGCGGGAGTGGACAACATACCCACGGAACTGCTACAAGCAGGAGGAGAAGCGATGATTGATGCCCTCACCATTATCTGTAACAAGATCTGGCAGAGTGGGGAGTGGCCTGCACCATTGACCCAGTCGCTTGTCATCACTCTTCCCAAAAAAGGTAACCTTCAGAAGTGTGAAAATTACCGCACCATCAGCCTCATCAGCCATCCCAGCAAGGTCCTCCTGAAAATAATACTCAACAGGTTGAAACCCCAAACTGAACAAATCATAGCTGAAGAACAATCAGGATTCAGGGCAGTGCGAAGTACCACTGAACAGATTTTCAACCTCAGAATAATCTGTGAGAAATACCTATATCATCAACAACATCTATATTATGTGTTCATAGACTTCAAGAAGGCGTTTGACCGAGTCTGGCATGCAGCTCTACGGGCAACAATGAAAGTGTACAACATCAGCCCTAAAATTATTGAAGTCATCAAAAGCCTGTATGACAAGGCTACCAGTGCAGTCCTCCATAACAGCGACATCGGGAACTGGTTCAGAACAACAATCGGTGTGCGTCAAGGATGCCTACTCTCTCAAACACTCTTCAACATCTTCCTAGAGCGCATCATGTCAGATGCTCTTGCAGATCACGAAGGCACAGTCAGCATATGGGGTAGAGCAATCTCCAATCTTTGTTTTGCGGATGACATTGATGGATTGGCTGGAGAGGAACAAGAACTTGAACAGCTGGTACAGAGGATTGACACCACCTCCAGAGCTTATGGAATGGAAATAAGTGCAGAGAAGACCAAAATGATGACCAACAACACCAATGGCATCAACACGAACATCAAAGTCCAAGGCCAATGCCTCAACACAGTGCATAGCTTCAAATATTTGGGAGCCATTGTGTCATACAATGGGTCCCGACAGGAAGTCCTCTCCATGATCGCACAAACAACCGCTGTCATGACAATGTTGAAGCCCATTTGGAAAGACAGGACCATCAGTCTACATTCCAAAGTAAGACTGCTGCGCTCCCTTGTCATCTCCATCTTCCTATATGCTTGCGAAGCATGGACCCTCACAGCAGATCTACAACGAAGACTACAAAGCATGGAGATGAGATGCTACAGAAGACTTCTGGGCATTTCCTATACCCAACACATCACCAACGACGTAGTCCGACAGACCATCACACAAGCCATTGGACAACACGATGACCTGCTCACAGTGGTGAAGAAACGGAAACTCCGATGGTATGGCCACGTCACCAGATGATCAGGCCTTGCAAAGACCATTCTGCAAGGCACAGTGCAAGGAGGTAGAAGAAGAGGGAGACCGAAAAAGAGGTGGGAGAACAACATTCGAGAATGGACTGGTTTGACATTGAGCGAAGCCATCAGGGCTGCTGAGGACAGAGAAAGATGGAGTATGCTGGTTAAACGATCATCTGTGGTGCCCCTACGACCTCCGTGTTACGGGATAGGATAGGATAGGATAGGATAGGACCAGGAAAAAGCACGGTAGAACAAATCTGCAACTGTCGTATCGTCATTGAAAAATTCTTATAGCATCAAAAGGACATCAATCACAGCTTCTTTGGCTTTAAAAAAAAAAGCTTTTGATAGAGTCTAGCACAAAGGGCTATGGCACGCCCTTCGGCGCTTTAATACTGAAGAGGGCTTAGTTTAGTCAAAAGAGGCACTATAGAACAATGCCAGCAGTGCTGTCTTCATTAATCGCCAGACGGGAGAACCCTTCCAGACTACAGTGGACAACTGTCAAGTATGTCTTCTGTCCCCCTCTCCTCTTGAATGTTTTCCTCGAAAACATCATGGAAGAAACCCTCCTGAACTCCCCCCCCCACTACCATCTCTGTTGGAGGAAGACCACTGTGCAATCTGCGGTCCGCTGATGATATTTACCTAATGGGAGGCAGTGAGGAGAAACTGATAGTTAAACGTGTTAAACGTGCGGGCGCCTATGGCATGAAGGTCAGCTTAGAAATGAGCAAGGTGTTGGTGAACAGCCACATGGACAATACCGCCAACATCACTAAGAATGGAGAGAAGCTGGAATAAGGTGGAGACCTTTATAGCAAACGATGGCAAGTCGTCTACAGAGGTCAAGACCAGTTTGGCAGTGGCTGTGTCAACAATGGCAGGACTGAATAAAGTCTGGAAGTGCAGGGGAAAATCTCTTCAGGGCTTTGGTTCTGTCAGTTCTGCTGTATGACTTTTAGAGCTGGACTTTGTCAGCAGAACTGGAAAACGTATTCCTCCTTTTGAAATGAATTGCTACCGCAGAATGCTGCAAATTTTCTGGTACGAACACAAGACCAACAAGTATGTCAGGAACCTGGTCACGTCACTTGCGGGTCCCCAGGCACCACTCCTTGCCGCCGTAAAGATTAAGTTGGCGTGGTTTGGTCACGTCACGCGGCTCGACATCCTTGCAAAAACCATTATGCAAGGAACAATGGAAGGAGGCAGGTGCAGAGGAAGGCAAAGAATAAAACTGGACAGATGACCTCAAAACATGGACGGCGCTGGACAAGTCACGCCACCTGAAAACAGAAACAGACAGACTGAGGTGGTGAACATGCATTCTCTGCGACAGCTTCCATCATGTCTCCACTACTGCCTGACCGGATTAGATAGATAACATTTTATTTTATTACCCTGCAAGGCATAGTGTGGAAGGAGTTATGTACGCACTCATGTATGTGTCTGTAACGCCTTTTCAGAAAGTAATGGTCGGATTTGGTTTAAACTTTGTATGCTGTAACAACTTCAAGAGAACATGGAACTAAAACAAATTGTCTTCATATTTGTGTGATGTCATATTGGAGTAGACAAAATAGCTGGGCAGGGTGAGCGTACCCGCCGTGAGGGTGCCCACGTGGTTATTTTACACTTTTGTATGTTTGGTCAACTGCAAAGTGTATCTAAACTACAACAAAATCAATACAAATGCATGTCATTAATAAATGCTGACAGACGTAATTAGTTTATGAGAATAAGCTTCAGCAATTTTGTAAGTACATAGCAGAGATTATTCATGCCAAAAGCGTTTCTAGCAGAGACCTACAGTTTTGTTCAACAGCTTTGCAAATACCTTTAGGGTTGAAGATCAAGAATTTACTATGTTCCTATTGTTTACAACCAGACTGTGATTTCAGACTTTATTAAGGGTTACTGGAATTCGAACTTTCAACCTTTGAAAGAAGAGCTCGGAGCCGAGTGCTCAGTGCTATCTGCAATTACTTCGTATTGTGTGTGTGGGTGTGTGGGTGTGTGTGTGTGTGTGTGTGTATACGTGTGTGTGTGTGTTTGTGTGTGTGAATGTGTGTGTGTGTTTTTAAATTTTAGTAATGCGTGTATGCGTTTCTCTGCTGATGTGAGGGTATACGAGTGTGTCTGTGTGTTTAAAACCAACTTTCTGTTGGCTGTAAGTTAACACTGCCAGACAGTGCCGGTAGACTACCGGTAGTCAAAATGTGAACATGTTCAACAAATGTTTTGTCTACCTTTCCAAGAAAGAGAAACACTGGAGGAGGTAAGATGGTTTCCTCTGATTACTGTAGTTAATGAATGTAAATCGGTCAGTCAGTTAGTTAGTTAATCAGTCCATGGTTTTACTGGAGAAAGATTGTCACCAATGGAAAATGCGTAGCTCTAGGTACAGGTGTTTGTTGTTTTGATGTCTTCTTGTCTGAGCTGAGGTATACAACATTTGGTCATCGTCATTTCTTCATCTTTATCCTCCTCCTCCTTATCATCATCATCATGATGATGATGATGATGATGATGATGATGATCATCATCATCATCATCATCATCATCATCATCATCATCATCATCATCATCATCATTATCCTCCTGCTCATCATTATTCTCCTCTTCCTTATCATTACCATTATCACAACCGCAATGCATGTTTGTCTATACCCGTTTGTTAACCTGTGCATTTTGGGCGCTGCTGATATTATCAGTTAGGTGCATTAAAAAATTAAACAAATACGTGATTGGTTCTGTGAGAGGGGGGGGGGGGGGGGGGGGGGGGGGGGGGGGGGGGAGAGAGAAGTTAAAACTTTAATCGGATAAAGGTTTTAGTCTTGGCCTAGTGGTACACCCTGCCCTTTATTTTTATGAACAACTAGTGGTTTTGTACCCTGGCAAGCCAGGGTACACAGGTTCCCATACCCCCACACCACTTGATATCTCCCCATCCCCCTCCCCATGATGGCTCACCATACCCCCTTAATACCTCCCGAACCCACTTGATACCTCCCCATACCCCCTTGATACTTTCCGTACCCCCCTTGTAACCTACCTGTACCCTCCTTGATACTTCCCCATTGAGCGTTTCGCAGGTATGGATGAAAGGAATAGACCATCACCATACCCCCTTATATATACCCGTATCCCCGTTATGCCTACCCATGCCCCTTTAAACATACCCGTAGCCCCCTTTTACCTACACGTACCACCCCATCCCGATCCTTGGTAATAATAATAATAATAATAATAATAATAATAATAATAATAATAATAATACTAATAATAATAATGAATATAGAATAATACAAATAGAAATCATAAAAAACACCAAGGTTTTAAAAGAAAATTTGATATAAGATATAATAATAATAATAATAATAATAATAATAATAATAATAATAATTAGTAGTAGTAGTAGTAGTAGTAGTAGTAGTAGTTTATAAATAATAATAATAATAATAATAATAATAATAATAATAATAATAATAATAATAATAATAATGATAATTAGTAGTAGTAGTAGTAGTAGTAGTAGTAGTTTATAATTAATAATAATAATAATAATAATAATAATAATAATAATAATAATAATAATAATAATAATAATAATAATAAAATTAAAATAATAATAATAATAATAATAATAATAATAAACTTAAAATAATAATAATAATAATAATAATAATAATAATAATAATAATAATAATAATAATAATAATAATAATAATAAATAAGTTAAAAGTAAAAAGCCTAAATTAAACAGAAAAATATCCATATTGTAGAGTTTAAAAAAACAACATATAAAAAAAATATGGCTCGCGGGAGATTTGAACTTGGGTCTCCTGCACGGTAGGCGAATGTCTTACTAAATCAGCCACCAAGGCTTCGTATAAAGATCATAAATTTTTTTGTCTATATGGGAAAACATGCTGAAACCTCGAATCGATTTTTAATTAATCAAATTTAATTAGTTAAACACAAAATTTTGTAAGATTGGTGACATGAGTGCAAAAGTGTTTTGAATGGAAATAAAACTAAATTTGCGGTATTACAGAACGGCACGTGCTTGACACGGCCGGGTTGAATCGGAAGCGTGCGGAATGAGGCTATTGCAGTTTGTGGACATTTTGTTTATTTATTTATCTCAGAAACGGTTAAACGCTCGGTAAGGAAATGTCGGCTTTAACGATTTGGCGGGTTTTGAGTGCACAACAGGCCGATCAGTAGCGCCCAGCACCTGCCCAGATCAGCGTCCATACCGGACAAACTTTACAGTAGAGGCGAAGAAGGACTTCCGGCTAAGCAATTTATATATATAGATGTCAATGGCAGTACGTAACTATGATGTAAATCAGTAAAACACGTTACTTGAAAAAATGGATTCATCGAACTGTTCGCTCTCACTCTCATACGCTCACAGTCATACTCTTTAACAAACCACCGGATCTTGAACTTGATTAAAGAATTACAAATGTGTGTTTTAATTGAAGAAAATGTACCATATCTTTTACACTTCGAAGAAAGAGAGAGAGAGAGAGAGAGAGAGAGAGAGAGAGAGAGAGAGAGAGAGAGAGAGAGAGAGAGAGAGAGAGAGAGAGAGAGAAGAAGAAGAAGAAGAAGAAGAAGAAGAAGAAGAAGAAGAATTTTATTTAACTAGGGTAAAAGACTAGGTCTGACGACGAATGTTTTGATTGCAATCAAAGGGAAAATCATGACTTGAGTCACTGATTTCCTGATGCTATCACCGAGTCATCTCAGCAAATCATTTCGCAGCCTGATTTGTACTGATTTTCCACGTTTAGAGCAAGCCATTATTTCGACGAATTGACTGCGAGTCATCCAGCATGGGAACCAATAAAACGCGCTACTTTGATCACGTGGTTTTTAACAAAATGGCTAATAATTCTAAGACCGACCCTCTTAGGAACTTGTGAAAATTACCTGTAAAGTAATTGAGATGATACAGTTACATTAATGTTAACGGGATATAGTTTTTTCTCTTAACTTAGGAAATGAAATGCCATCGTTAATGCAAAAATTCTTCGCCCCTGCTTTTGACACCTTTTGACTTTCGACTCTTGTGCTTTTGTTTATGCGGAGTGCCACATTGCATGTTTACCAAAATGAAATGTTTTAGTGCGACGGTAACTGACGACTCGCAGCGTCAATCCTCCCATTCAAATCGTGACTCGCAAATATTCAATGTCATTGTGATTGCCACCAAAACGTTCGTCGTCAGACCTAGGCATAAGCACCGTCCTTTTTCTTTAGTACTTCTTGCCCTTGGGGCTTGTAACAACGGCGCAACAAAGTAACCGTGTGACATCTTAACCTAACAGTACAATCAAGGTCTTTATTTACATACACACACAAACACACACCAACACACACACACACGCACACACACACACACACACACACAAGCACACTCACAGCCGAGGGTACACAGTAATATCATGACTTTCCTGAAACGCCACATACGTTGTGCTGACAATGGGTCATTATTTTGTCCCCCTCTTAAGTACTTTTAAGTGTTCGAACACTAACCCTAACCCTAACCAAACCCTAACCCTAACGGATCATTGTTCTGACGTCAAAACAAGTAGGTCTGTCAAAACATGTTATCTAGATGTTCACTGGTTTGTCCAAATAACACTGTGTAAGTGTGCCACCACACACGCACGCACGCTCACACACAAAAGAAAGGAAAGTGATTAACAACGAAGTGGAGAATTATTTAGTATTTATGGTGTTGTAACAGATTTTTTTTTTTTTGTAAACGTTGTACGTCTATTGACTGCACTACGACGACCTAACAAAACGTTATTCCACAAAATGGAACCAGAAAACGATAGACTAGTTTTAAACAGATCTATTCTTGGACAGGACAGGCAGACAGTCAAACAGAGATTGACGGGCTGATACACAACATCAATCGTTGATTGGTTTGTTAACTTATTGTATTGATGTTGCAGGCAGTGATGCTGCAGGCAGTAACCAGCTATCCTCTCATGCTGCCCACTGGCTACTGGCGGCGCTGACCACTGTGCTGACCACCCTGGAAACCTAGGTCATGCAGCCGACGCAATAAACCACTCACCTCACATCCCACTCCACGCATCCCTCATACCGCTGCTTTTTTTCTCCTTGATGTTTTTGTTCGCATTCATTTGAATTCATGTGTGTTATTATTTTAAATAGTTAAAGCTAATCGATGCATGTTTACCAGCACTGTTGACCACTTTTTATCTTGCCTTTATTTTTTTTATTGCTAGTCGGTTGTACATTGATAAGAAAAAATCTCAATTAATTGTAATGCCGGAATAATATGGTTAATAATATTTAGGTATGTTTTAAATTAGTATAATAAGCACCCTCCATGCCGCTGTCTTTCTCCTTTGTTCTTTTTTTATTCCTACTCTGTTCTATCAATCTACTATACTATCTTCGTCTTCTCTAGACCAGGCACCTACCTTCTTTCTTGAACACTCTTCCAAAACTCCTCATTTGTGTATGAGGTCTGTTGAGTCAGCTTGGGAATATTGGACCCTTTCTGCCAAATGGTCACTAGGGCTTCCTATGATATTATTATTTAGCAATGTAGGCATTTTATATGTTTGTGTTTTGTTGATATTTTATAATGATGTTTATATTCTATTTTGTTTTTGCACAAGTATATCAACTAACAAGTTAGTATCTCGTATTGTCCCCAGTCGACGTGCGGTGGTCCCGTTGCCCTTGGTTTTATCCACAAGCTATCCCAAACCTAAAAATAGAATAGAGAATTCTGGGAAATCTGTTCAAGGGAAGTAACTGATAACTAGCTACGGTTGAAGTCATGGTCGCCATTTTTCGCGAAGATGTGCTGGCTGAAATTAAACGAAAGTTGGGAGAGGAACTGCATATTTTTGGTAGTGAACAAAGGCTTTGCTCAATTATCGAAGGAGAACACGATGGATTTATAGAAACATGCACACATATATGTGAGCTCAGTGCAGGCGATCGTGAGTCGCTTCGATGTGATGGTTCATTTATCGCTTGCATCACACTGTATAATGCACATGCAAGTTCTGTCAAAGATATGATGATTTGAGCATATGCTCGATTCAGTACCGATTGGAAGGTGGGGTGGAAAAATTCAATCATGGTGATGATCAATCCTATTTTGCAATGGTGGTTAGGCCTACTTTATTGACTGTATGGTCACGGGTACTTACCTCTTGTATTTTGTGTGCTTTTTGTTCTGTCGGCCTTGAGTGTTTGCGTCGCCTTGGCTCGTTGTACTTTGTTGTGGTCTCGCTCTCTTTTGATTTGTGAAAGCAAATTCAAATTACATTGTTTTTTAGCAGCATGCGAGGTCAAAATAGACGAATTCAGATCTAACCAATCTTCTTGTGACGCCATTTTGCGTGTGTCTCGTATGCCATGCACTAATCGCGAAGAGTCCTGCCGACGTCATTTCAGAAAATGATTTCCCTACCCATAACTCCCCTGGGTTTTGAAGTTTCTAAAAAATTATTTTAGGCCGACGACGCTATATGGAGCGCAAAGCATGTAAAGGGAAGCAACCGGTTGTACGCGCACGTCGACAGAGACATAGAAGGGAGATGCTAACTTGTTAGTTGATATACTTGTGGTTTTTGTAAATGGGGGTTCGATTGCAAAGTGACCGGCTGGTGGAGTGCCTTCAGTGTTACCAATAGGATTGTTTCAGCAGATCTTTTTTACGGATCATGAGTGAGTCCTCTTTCAACCAAGTTGTGGTCCTGATTTTTTGGTACTGATGCAGCTCTTTCAGTCCTCTGGACCCTGTAAGCAATGCATAACTAACTTGTCTAATAATGGAATAAGCGATGCGTAATGTTGTATCGATTGGACATAGCCGTAACTCCTACTCGACATAATATGTGTCATGATCGTCCCTGATGGTCTCAGCTTATGACGATGCATAGCGTCAGATCGTTGGTTAATTCTTTTTATTTGCTTATTTATTTATATTCATTTATTTGGTAAAGTTATTATTAGTTAATTACTGGTTGTTGTTGTTGTTGAACATTCGTGATTCGTGCAATTTTGCAACAGTTAATGCATTTTTCTCAACACTGAAAGCGTGACTTAAAAACTGAAATCTTGCATCATTTGGCTAAATTTCACACTGAAAACTTGACTAAACACCAGAATCTTGCGTCTGTTTAGGCTTATCTCGACAACAAAGACTTAACTAAAAATTGAAATGTTGCCATTCTTTGGCTGAAAGCAAAACAGAAACCTTGACTTTAAACAAAAGAGGATTCTAATTAAAACAATAATATTTTTTTTAATCCTATCCTATCCTATCCTGTCTCGTAACCCGGAGGTCGTAGGGGCACCACAGATGATCGTTTAACCAGCATACTCCATCTTTCTCTGTCCTCAGCAGCCCTGATGGCTTCGCTCTGTGTCAAACCAGTCCATTCTCGAATGTTGTCCTCCCACCTCTTTTTCGGTCTCCCTCTTCTTCTACCTCCTTGCATTGTGCCTTGCAGAATGGTCTTTGCAAGGCCTGATGATCTGGTGACGTGGCCATACCATCGGAGTTTCCGTTTCTTCACCACTGTGAGCAGGTCATCGTGTTGTCCAATGGCTTGTGTGATGGTCTGTCGGACTTCGTCGTTGGTGATGTGTTGGGTGTAGGAAATGCCCAGAAGTCTTCTGTAGCACCTCATCTCCATGCTTTGTATTCTTCGTTGTAGATCTGCTGTGAGGGTCCATGCTTCGCAAGCATATAGGAAGATGGAGATGACAAGGGAGCGCAGCAGTCTTACTTTGGAATGTAGATTGATGGTCCTGTCTTTTCAAATGGTTGTTGTTGTTGCATCAAATTTTATTCATCAGATTAACATAAGTTATACTGATGTAACATAAACAATTTACAAAATCTAACATGCGCACATCATAGATATTTTCCAAATAAAGTAATTAATTAATCAAACTATAGAAATCATCATACTACTAACATACGCATACACTTTAAACAACATACATTCATTCCCTTGTAGCAATTAGTTGATTAAGAAACACACAAAGAAAAAAAAAACAACATAAAAACTTTCAACTTCACCTGTGAAGAACGAAGTACTTATAAATGTTATTTTGCGTCTTACAGAAAGTTGAAGTTAGGCCTCCAGGCCCTTACCCTCCTCCCCCTCCCAACCCCCCTCCCCCCCCCCCCCGCCCCGCACTCACCATAAACAAACTAAAAGAAAAATGATAAAATAATCAATCAAAACTAAAACAAATTCATAAATAATTCCCCAAACCCTCCCTCCCTTCCATCCAAAAATAAATAAATAAATAAATAACATATATTTATTGAAACTAATAATGCTTAATTAAATAAATTAGGTACAAAGAATAAACAGACAATTACTAAACTAATTGTTAGAAAATATTTAGAAAAAATTGAATAATTCATGACTTCTAAGTAAATCTATGAGCATTAAGCTCAATGACCAATCAGAATGATGTTCTGGATATACGATACTTGAGATTGACATAGGTAGCTTTAATTTATTTAATCTAATGAGTAAAGGCTGAAAATGGTTATAATTTTGTTGACATTCAAATATTAAGTGATTTACATTTAAAAAAATGTACCACAATTACAAAGAACTGGAGGATTTATGAAACGAGCACGCCAAGCATTTAGCCTTAGTCTGTGAAATAAACTGTTAGTATGAAAAGATTTTGAAATAGATATAACGTTATTTGATACGGGTGAATGATCCAAGTAATGTTTTTCAATGACCTCTTGCTTGTATTTCTCATTCCATTGATTCCAAGCACATCGTTTTATTTGAGTATTAATTTTATTTGTTGTCAGTTTGACAAATAATGTAATGGATTCGTCCGAAGATGCAGCACTCTTTGCTAAATGGTCAACAATGACATTTCCTAATATATTTAAATGACTAGGTATCCAAATTAATGAAATATCCGATCCCCTGGTAATGATTTGATGACATAAATGCTTTATTTCTGTTAACAGTTCCTGTCGCTCTGTACTAAACCAAGATGACAAAGCCGATAAAGCTGATTTTGAATCAGAAAATATTGCAATTTTTAAAGGAATACTATTAAAATCAGTTATAAAAGATAGACTCATTAATATTGCAATTAGTTCAGCTGTAAAAATCGTACTACCTTTCTGTAAAAAATATTGTCGGGATATTTAAAATCAGGAATATAAAATGCTGCTCCAATATTTCCGTTTTCTAAAACTGATCCATCAGTATATATTTGTAACGAATTTTGAGAATACAAATGAATATACTCTTGTGTAATTGTTGCCAATAATAAAGGATTTTCGTTTTTAGAAATATCTCCATAATCCAAAATTATCTCCGGAGTGAAAAGAAACCAAGGCGGATATGGGCTGCATGGAATAACACATGGTGAGTTTGTATCAATTGGTGTGGAGTCTGTTAAAGGAAATATATATTAATTAATTGACATAAAAACACTTTTATTTTTAAATCCTTTGTTAATTTCAATATTTTCACCTAGCTCAATTGTTGTAGAATTTACAATTGATCTTGCCAGTGTAACATATTGTGCAGTTTGTTACCGGTTTTGGTCAAGAAATGGTAGTACTCCTGCTTCTTTATATGTTTTTGAAGTTGAAGATCACCGGGGTATGCCAAGAGCTATTTTTAAAGACATGGAATCAATGCTAGTCAACCTATTTAAAGCTGATTTTGATGCTGTAAAATATAGATCTAATAGTAGCAATAGCTATAGAGATCAAACATGAAGTGTTGTTTGCCCAAGGTTGTTTAGATAGCACTTTTAATAAACTTATTTTCTTTCTTGCTTTGTCAATTAAGTGTGTAATATGACAATTCCACAAAAGTTTATAATGGAAAACAATTCCAAGAAATTAAACAGATTTGCTTGGATAAACTTGGATATTGTTTACCTTGATTGATACAAATGTATTACTATTAAAATCAATAATTTGTTGGTAAATATAATAAAAACAGTTTTTTCTCCTGATAAACAGAATCCATTTTCAAACATATATTTTATAATAATATCAACCATATACTGATACTCCTTTAATATAAATTTTGTTCTTCTATTTTGTGTATGAAACTTACATGAAACAGTTTTCCATAAAGCAATATCGTCAGCAAAAAGTGATATTATGAAATCTTTAGAATCAATATTTTTCATATCATTAATCATTATAGAAAATAAAATTGGAGCTATAACACTTCCTTGTGGCACACCCATATTTACTGTTTTTGACTCTGATAATGAACCTTGACGCGTATTTGAAAAGTTATGTTTGATAAAAAGCTTTTAATAAACATATATAAATTACCTTTAACGCCAATTTTTTTTTATTTCCACAATAACTTAAAGGGACAAACTGAACCATATGCTCTATGTATATCAAAGAAAGTAGCTAAGACTGATTTTCGCTTAGCAAAGGCTTTTTTAACATGTGATGATAATCGAACGGAATGATCAGTTGTACTTCGACCTTTTCTAAATCCTGCTTGAAAAATTGGGAAAATATTTTTACTTTCACACTAATATTCTAAACGAAACTTTATCATCCTTTCATATAATTTAGCAAGATGAGGAGTTAATGAGATAGGTCGGTAACTTTCAGGCTTTGATTTTGGTTTTCCATGTTTTAATATTGGTGTAATAGTAGCATGTTTCCATTCAGGAGGAATAGCTCCCTTTTCCCAACACATCTGGTAGAAATCTACAAGTTTTTGCATAAAATCAGTAGGAAAGTGTTCTACCATGACATGTGAAATTGGATCAATGCCTGTAGATACTGTTTATTTACCAACACCTTTAACAGCTTGAAGTAATTCATTTATTGTTAACTAGTGGTTTTTGTACCCTGGCAAGCCAGGGTACACAGGTTGCTGTTTAGAAATGTAGAAAGAGAGACAACTGTTGTCTGCGAGTTTCATTTGGACGATGATACCTCCCCATATCCCCCTTGATACCTCACCATACCCCCCCCCCTCTGATATCTCCCCGTCCCCCCCCATGATGCCTCATCATACCCCCTTGATACCTCCCCGAACCCACTTGATACCTCCCCATAACCCCTTGATACCTTACGTACCCCCCTTGTAACCTACCTGTACCCTCCTTGATACTTCCCCGTTGATCGTTTCGCAGGTATGGATGAAAGGAATCGACCGGTTCAGGATTAAATTAGCGTCCCCAACACCAAAGCGTATAGGGGACGACAGGAATCGACCATCACCATACCCCCTTATATATACCCGTATCCCCGTTATGCCTACCCATGCCCCTTTAAACCTACCCGTAGCCCCCTTTTATCTACACGTACCACCTCATCCCGATCCTTGATAATAATAATAATAACAATAATAATAATAATAATAATAATAATAATAATAATAATAATAATAATAATAATAATAATAATAATAATATTGAATAATACAAATAGAAATCATAAAAAACGCCAAGGTTTTAAAATAAAATTTGATATAAGATATTATAATTATAATAATAATTATTATTATAATTAGTTTATAAATAATAATAATAATAATTAAAAAAAATAATAATAATAATAATAAAAATAATAATAATAACGTACCACCCCATCCCGATCCTTGGTAATAATAATAATAATAATAATAATAATAATAATAATAATAATAATAATAATAATAATAATAATAATGAATATAAAATAATACAAATAGAAATCATAAACACCAAGGTTTTAAAAGAAAATTTGATATAAGATATAATATTATAAATAATAATAATAATAATAATAATAGTAATAATAATAATAATAATAATAATAATAAAGGTAAAAAGCCTAAATTAAACAGAAAAATATCCATATTGTAGTGGGAAAAAAAAAAAACATTAAAAAAAATATTGCCCGCGACGGATTCGAACTTGGGTCGCCCTAAACGTTAGGCGAAAGTGTTACCAACTGAGCTATCAATGCTTCGTACAAAACAATAAATTTTTTGGTCTATATGGGAAAACATGCTGAAACCTCAATTTGATTTTTAATGGAAGCGCGCGGAATGAGGCTATTGCAGTTTGTGGACATTTTGTTTATTTATTTATCTCAGAAACGGTTAAACGTTCGGTAAGGAAATGTCGGCTATAACGATTTCGCTGGTTTTGAGCACACAACAGGCCGATTCCCAGCGGCCAGCACCTGCCCAGATCAGCGTCCATACCGGACAAACTTTATAGTAGTGGCGAAGAAGGACTTCCGGCTAAGCAATTTACATATATAGATGGTTGATTTATAGCAGAAGTATCAGTGGCTATGTCATTATCATCAGTACTAATTTTATTTTTATGTTCCTGTTCGTATAAGTATCTTCTTTCTTGCTCTGATACAGGCAAAGAATCCCTCCTACTAGTTGCAGCGAACGTCTCAGCAAATAATTCAGCTTTATCTTTATTTGTCTTATATGTTTTATTATTTAGTAATAATGGTGGCTCAGGCAAATAATAATTGTTTTTCATTTTTCTTATTTCTTTCCACAGCTTGGACGTGTCCATTGGATTTTTTATATTTTCCTTAACAAAATTATTAAAGTAATCCTTTTTTGCTTTTGCTACCTGCCTATTACAAAAAATGTTTTTTCTTTATAATCTTTGTGCAGTGCCGCTGTTAACAATGGGTTATTTATGTTTCTATTTTTCATCCATTTTATGAAAGCTTGTTGTTTAAATTTAACTGCTTGTTTGCATTCTTCATTCCACCAAGGACTTGCTTTTATGTTTACTAATGATGTTTTGTTTTTGTTTTTATTTTAGGAATTGATTTATCTGCAGCATCTAAAATTGTACTTTTTAACAAAGTATATGACAGATCGATATCCATTTGCCGAATAGTATGAAAATTAAGATGTGATGCTGCTAAGCTTAAATTAGATTGAAATAATTCCCAATTTGCCTTTTTAATATTATAGAAAATGCTTTGATCTCGCTCAGTAAGTTCTGGTTCAACGAAACAATCAATTAAAATAGGTAAATGATCACTGCCCAAGGGATCATCATGTACTGCCCAAATACACGACAAAAGTATGTTAGAAGAAACGAGTGATAGATCTATCGCAGACCACTTATGATTTTCTCGATCGGGAATTCTTGTAAAAGAGCCATCATTTAATAAAGAAAGATCAGAATTTGTTATAATATCAGCTATATACTCATTATTTCTAGTATTATCGCAACCGTTCACCCAAAGTTATGTTGAGCATTAAAATCTCCTAGCACAATCCAATTATCACTAGAATTTAAAGTAAGAATCCAGTCAGCATCCCCTTTAGAAACACCGTCAGGATAATAACAGTTTATAATATTAACATAACTATTTTTAACATTAATTTCAACGCAACATGTAAATATCCTTTTATTAAGATTGGGTCATGGTGATTGTTTAGTTTTGTAAGAAATTGACGTAGAAATATATGAAGCAACTTTAATTTTATTATCAGTATGAGGATAACTTAATATGGGTGGATAATAAAAGCCATCAATTTTTGGTAGATCAGATTTCTTGCAGTGTAAAGATTTAAAACCAAAACAGAAAATGAACGTGAATTAATAAAATCTTGTAACAAATCAATATGTAATTTACTCCTGCAATTCCATTGCAGAATTTTCAAATTGTTATCCTGACTATCCCTAGACTGCATTGCAAAACTGCAGAACAGAAGTTGTATTAATATTATATATAAGGAAGTTGTCTTTAACCTTTTCCCAGTAATCATTAGCATGATGAAATTATTTAAAGCCCATAGTGGTAAGTGGAATAGATCAGTTTTTATCACAGTGTTTACTTGGTTCAACATTTGTAAAGAACATCAAATTAAACCATCTTGTAATTTCATCAATCAATAAATCAGGGTTATTGAGCTGCAGTGAGAAAGCTGTAAGGCGTAAAAACCTGGTGACAAAGGCAGAATATACAAAATTATCACTCCCTTCAATTTTATCATGCTGATTGTCTGACTTACCAGTCGATTTTGTTTCCAAAGACAAAACGGTATTTGATGTATCATCCTTTTGGACAACTTGAGATGCATTTTGCTTTGATTTATTTGGAGTGTTTTTCATTTGATTTGATTTCAGAGCTTGGCTGTACGTTTTTGGAAAAGATGGCTCTGATGGAATGATAAGGTCTTTAACCCAAAAGTCTTCAGGAAATCTCTTGTTAACCTGAGCTAATGGTTTCTGAGAAATCTTTTGTCTTGTTTCTGTTAAAATTTGTGTATATGATGTTGAAGATCTGGAAGCTTTTATTTTGTTGACCTCAATTCTAAGGAGCATTTCGGGGCATTTTGACCATGCCGCACTGTGAGCACCCCCACAGTTGATGCAAGCAAGGGGTTTGTTACACTCCGCTCGTGAGTGATGATCACCACATCTCGAGCAAACAACAAATCTTGATCTGCAGTGTTTCATGGTATGACCAAAGCGTTGACATTTGGTGCATCTCAGAACAGGCCAGACAAAAGGTTTAACAGACAAAACCACATCGCCAAGGGTAACCGTTTTGGGGAGGACAGTTGTCATGAAGGTGACCTTGACTGATGTTGATAATTCACCTTTTCGGTTTTTTAATCTTTCAGCCTCAACTGCTCCAATTTCTTTTAGCTCTGTGACAATTTTGTGCATGCAACTGTCATCACCCACGGGGGATCGGAGTGATAACACCAACCAAGGTTGCTTTAGGAATAGCCCCCTTAATTGGCACACCACATAGATGCTCAAAGAGTTCAACACGTTTTTGTTGCGATGAAGACACGCAAGAAACAAGCCAACGACTGCCACCTACGTTCTTCACCGCAACCGGTTTTCCTACTCCCATTTTCTCAAATGAGGAGGTGAACCATGGACCTAGGTTCCAAATTCGTTTGGAACCAGAGCCGTGGTCTGTAACGATGACAGGAAAATGATGTTGTCTACTGTCATCTCCACTAACTGAGGACAGATTCTCATCCCGAAAGGATAAACGTCTCCTCCCTCCCTGCTTCTACAAAATCCTCCTCCCCACACCCTTCCCCTTCCACACTCGCACTTTCTCTCATTTTGTCTCGTCTCTCACTTCTCAATTGCTTCTCACTCTTCATGATCTTTATGTAGGTATTTAGAAGTCAGAGATACACACACACACACACACACACACACACACACACACACCAATACCCACACACAATCACACCTAAAGAAATACACAAATATGATAATCCTAATTAGAATAATTCTGCAGAAGCTATTATTTGTAGTCCTAAGAACCAAGGAAATAAATTAATTGCTTCTATATCAGATGTGCAAATATGTTTAGATATATATTTCTTTTCATTAAAAAAAACATTATATTCTGATATGACGACTGATCAAATCGTCAGAATAAAATGTAATGAATAATTAGTCAATCAGTAGAAGTATAATACTTTTTAAGTTAGCTGAGAAAAAGAAAAAAAAGTTGTGCCATCATTTGCAGAAATGTCAAGTGCAAATATCAAATGTTTAAATTATTAGTAACATAATCCGCTAGTCACTCGCATCGAGTTGGTAAAATCGAGTATGATCAATGTCTTCTTCGGCAGAACATCAATTAATATATTCAGAATTAATAGTCACACAATCAGCTGATCACACCACATATGTAAAAGTTCACTATAATAATAACTTCTTGCACCTTTGTTAAGGACAGAGCAGCATCGATGATGTGCTGCTAGTGAAGGACTGGTCGGAAGATTTCCATTAGATGATGTAACATTTTTGACAGTGACGCAAAAGTCTTAGAGCAATGCTATCCCAACATGTTTAAAATAGGTAGATTTTAAAACGATAGAAATTGTTTGAATAAAGTTTAGTAGTCACATAATCTGCTGATTGCCCGTATCGCGTTTATGCGATTTCTTCAGCGAAACATCAAATAATATAATCTATAATATAATATAATATAATATAATTCCAAATGGGCTTCAACCTTGTAAGGGCAGCAGTTGTTTGTGCGATCCTGGAGAGGACTTCCTGTCGGGACCCATTGTCTGACGCAATGGCTCCCAAATATTTGAAGCTATGCATTGTGTTGAGGGATTGGCCTTGGACATTGATGTCCGTGTTAATGTCATTGGTGATGTTGGTCATCATTTTGGTCTTCTCTGCACTTATTTCCATTCCAAAGGCTCTGGAGGTGGTGTGAAACCTTAGTGCCAGCTGTTCAAGCTCTCCAGCCAATCCATCAATGTCATCCGCAAAAGGAAGGTTGGAGATTGCTCTATACCCGATGCTGACTGTGCCTTCGGGATCTACAAGGGCATCTGACATGATGCGCTCCAGGAAGATGTTGGAGAGGGTTGGCATCCTTGACGCACACCGATTGTTGTTCTGAATTAGTCACCGATGGCGCTGTTGTGGAGGACTGTACTGGTAGCCTTGTCATACAGGCTTTTGATGACTGCAATAATGGATGTTGTACACTCTCATGGCGGCCCACAGAGCTGCATGCCAGACTCGGTGAAACGCTTTCTTGAAGTCTACAAACACATGATATAAATGTTGTTGGTGCTATAGGAATTTCACTCAGATTATTCTGAGGTTGAAAATCTGCTCCGTGGTACTTCGCCCTGCCCTGAATCCTGCTTGCTCTTCAGCTATGATTTATTCAGCTTGGGGTTTCAAACTGTTGAGTATTATTTTCAGTGGGACATTTGCAGGGATGGCTGATAAGGTTGATGATTGTTGTTGTTCTGTTTTTGTATTGACTTATAATAAAGTTTAGGCCTATAATGTGTTTTTTCTCTACCTTATTTGAGCGAATGCTTTCTTCGTTCCTGCATACTTTTGCATTTGGGTTGCACTTATATATTATTGCTTTGTTTCACTATGCAGCACAGGTTGTCCAGATTTTTATTTTTGGACTCGTGTTTTGTTTCCATAGCAATTTTGGATAATAAAATTATTATTTTGGGTAATGCATTATCATTTGTTCTTTCTCGTTCCTTATCTGTTCTATCAATCTACTATCTTCTTTGCAAGGCCAGTTACCTGCCTTTTTTCTTGAAAACTCTCCCAAAACTCCTCATTTGTGTATTGGGTTTGTTGGGTCGGCTTGTGAGGATATTGGAAGTTTTCTGCCAAAAGGTCACTAGGGCTTTCTATGGTATTATTATTTAGCATTGTAGACTTTCCATATGTACGTGTATTATTAATATTTTAAAATGATAATATTCTATTTGTTAGCCCAATCCTCTCCAGGCTGCTGTGCTGGCAACATCCGAAATCCACAATTATGGTGTGGCTCGCTTTGGTCCCGAGCACGTTGTCGTTGAACCTATAGTAACATGAGGTTCCTCCGTCTTGGCCGGTGACTTCTGTGTAGAAGACATTTCGCCCAGTGATGCTGTGCTGACATAACCCCTGTTAGTCGCCTCTTATGACACGCCGGGTCTATCCTATTCAATGCCCGAACCCACTACCATCCCCGTTGGGGTGCCGGGGGTTTCAGTATAAATAGTATCCCCACTTTCTGGAAATTTAGTTCTTTAAATTCCCACTGTCGCTGTCTTTCTCATTTGCTCTTTCTCATTCCTGCTCTGTTCTATCAATCTGCTATACTATCTTCTTCTTCGCTAGACTCTTCCCTTCAAAATAATATTGGATGCAGTCAAATTAATCTTTAAAAAATACAAAACTATTTAACTTTCAGTTTCCTACTAGCGATCTCCCTGCCTTTACACCACGTGTTTGCCTTGTATACTGTTGTCCTTGTTGTGTGTCTGTAATATATTTGTTGCACGTGAGCGTGTATGTTGGTATAGGTCGCCGCGCTTTGAGTTTGAAATCATTCGAAGTAAAGCGCGTATTAGCATCCGGTATTATTATTATTATTATTAGACCACTCATCTACCTTTTTTTTTTAAAACTCTTCCGGGACAAGACTCCTTATTTGTGTATGAGGTCTGTTGGATCAGCTTGGGAATATTGGATGCTTTCTGCCAGGTGCTCACTAGGGCTTGCTATGATGTTATTATTTAGCAATGTAGGCATTTTATATGTATGTTTTGTTGATAATTTATAATGATGTTTGTATTCTATTTTGTTTTTGTAAACGGGGGTTCAATAAATTAGAGTACAGCCTCAGCGTTCCCTGCTTGGGATGTCTTTATTGTAAAGTGACTGGCTGGTGGAGAGCTTTCAGTTTTCCCACTAGGGTTGTTTCAGCAGATCTTTTATGCGGATCAGGGGTTGTCCGGTCCTGATTTGGTTAGGAAGAGTCCGCTGGACCTAAAGCAATAATCATGTAATGTAATGAACCCACCACCTAACCATGTTGAAGACACAAACCACATGCTGTCTATCCTAGAATATGGAATGGCCATTAAATAATTATGGTGAACTGGTGAATATAGACGTATAGTCAGTCTGCATACTAACATTCTCCATAAGGATATAGATACAGCCCTCAAACATGTTCTAGATAGAACACAAAAACAGCAGTACACCCCTCCCACTGACATTGCACTACAGATGGTCCATCATGTTCTTAACAATAACGTTTTCACATTTCAGGACCAAACAACCTCCTCTTTCACTCACATTCCTTTCTTAGATTTCAGTGTCTACCTTCAAAATGGATTCCTTGAAACAGACCTGTATAGTAAACCGACAGGAGCGCATGCGTATCTGCATTGTAGTTCTGGCCACTGCAAAGACAATCCTCCTTCACAGCTTGTTCCCTGCGAACGTGTGCCGCCTGTGTTCTAGGAAGACACACTTTAAAAAGCGCTGCTCAGAGCTGCTGACAACCCACTCCCCTCCTCTCCCCATCCCTCTTCCTCCCCCAACAGTATAAACAAGGCAGCAGAGAGGGCCCGGGCTAGGTCCAGGCAGCAGACCCTATATATATCTTTTAAAGAACCACACTGTTGCAAGAGATTTATATAGTTATTTACTGTTAAATAATTCACATGGTTTTTAGAAGCGTGTGTGAGTGTGAGCAATTGTGAGGATGTCTAAAATCGCCATAGTGTAAATAGACGATAAAGAAAATAATGAATCGAACTGATCTTCATGATTACTTTATATTTTGACAACAGCTTGCATGCATGTCTGACCTCGCAATCCAAAGACATTAGACTTTCAAGTTGAAGATGCGTTTTCTGGCGTTCTCTGAGGATTTTTATTTCTTAAACTACCAAAATGGCCTTGTATTACTTATCTGTGTCATCATATGGCAGGATTACTCTTCATTTGCATAGGGAGTACCTAAGACTCGACGAGGCCTACTCCCTTTGGTGTTATAGAGATAAATAACTCTGGAAATGGGGTGAAGGCTCTTACTGTCAAGTCCACGGGCGCATTAACCAAGAATGGATCGTTGGAAATAATTAGTGGATCCCCGATAGTGGAAGAGTAGCGCAGTAGGGCAGAATTAGTGGATCCCCAATAGCGTATGGGTAGCGAAGTGGTATGTACCATTATAATTATATACAGTAATGCCTACTGCTGCGCTACCCCTCTGCTATTGGGGATCCAATTCATACTTCTTGCAACTATTACTGCTCAATGGACAGAGTATTGTTCTGACCTTTACAACCACACACCAACCGGGAGACCCATCAGTTCTCGTATGTCCCCAGAACAGAGAAGAAGAAATCCTCCCAATTCTCCGAGAGGAAGTTGAGGCAGATGTACGTGCAATCGCTTAAGAAGGGTAGTAGGCGGGAGTGGACAACACATAGCAGATTGCTTCAAGCAGGAGGAGAAGCGATGATTGATGCACTCACCATTATCTGTAACAAGATCTGGCAGAGTAAGGTTGGCCTATACCATGGACCCAGTCGCTTGTCATCACTCTTCCCAAAAAGGGTAATCTTCAGGAGTGTGAAAATTACCGCACCATCAGCTTGATCTGCCATCCCAACAAAGTCCCCTTGAAAATAGTACTCAACAGATTGAAAGCCCAAGCTGAACAAATCATACCCGAAGAACAAGCAGGATTCAGGGCAGGGCGAAGTGCCACTAAACAGATTTTCAACCTCAGAATAATCTGCGAGAAATACCTACAGCACCAACAACATCTTTATCATGTGCTTGTAGACTTCAAAAAAGCCTTTTGGTTCTGATTCGGCTCTTTACAGTCCGCTGGAACTTGCAAGCAATTAATAACTAGCTTTGACCGAGTCTGGCATGGAGCCCTGTGGGCAACCATAAGAGTGTGCAACATCAGCCCTAATATTATTGAAGTTATTAAAAGCCTGTATAACAAGGCTACCAGTGCAGTCCTCCACAACAGCGCCTTCGGGAACTAATTCAGAACAATAGTCGGTGTACGTCAAGGATGCTTACTCTCTACAACACTCTTCAACATCTTAAAGCGCATCATGTCAGATGCCCTAGCAGATCATGAAGGCACAGCAAGCATAGGGGGTAGAGCAATCTCCAACCTCCGTTTTGCGGATGACATTGATGGATACGCTGGAGAGAAACAGAACTTGAACATCTGGTACAGAGGCTTGACATCACCTCCAGAGCCTTTGGAATGGAAATAAGTGCAGAGAAGACCAAAATGATGACAATAACACCAATGGCATCAACAAGGACATCTTAAGTCCAAGGCCAATCCATCAACACGGTGCATAGCTTCAAATATTTAGGAGCCAATGTATAAGACGATGGGTCCCGACTGTAAGTCCTCTCCAGGATCGCACAAACAACTGCTGCCCTGACAAGGCTGAAGCCCATTTGAAAAGACAGGACCATCAGTCTACACTCATAGGTAAGGCTGATGCGCTCCCTTGTCATCTCCATCTTTCTATACGCTTGCGAAACATGGACCCTCACGGCAGATCTGCAACGAAGAATACAAAGCGTGGAGATGAGGTTCTACAGAAGACTTCTGGCCATTACCTATACCCAGCACATCACCAACGACAAAGTCCGACAGACCACCACACAAGCCATCGGACAACACGATAATATGCTCACAGTAGTGAAGAAACAGAAACTTCGATGGTATGGCCACGTCACCAGAGCATCAGGCCTTGCAAAGACCATCACGTAAGGCACGGTGCATGGAAGCAGAAGAAGAGGGAGACAGAAAAAGGGGTGGGAGGACAACATTTGAGAATGGACTGGCTTGACACCGAATGAAGAAGTGAGGGTTGCTGAGGACATAGAAAGATGGAATACGCTGGTTAAACGAGCCCCAACGACCTTCGAGTTACGGAATAGGATAGGATAGGATAACTAATCAATTTTGATCACTAGTTTGGAGAGGAGATTCAAATACTTTTAAATAGGCTCAATATTATGCCATATTGAAAAGACAGCCAGCAAAATCTCTAAATAGAGAGAGGAGAAGGAGGAGGAGGAGGGGTAATTATCACAGCACGCTGCATAGCTAAGACTTGTCCAGGCCTATGTGGCCTCTCCCCCTATCTCTGCTGACAGTCGTGAAGCCTACCTATTACTCCAGGTGAAATGCCGTAGTTGCACCGTGAAATCTCCCCTTCGTTTTCAGTTCAAGACGGGGAAAGCGATGACATAATACTTCAAGAAAACCTGCAATCAGTTTGTAACTAACCGCAGAGAAAGGGGAGATGGAGGCGACGTAAACCTCATCCGGTCTCAGCTACCCAGTGTGGATAATTTGAAGAAACTAATCCACAAAAATAATGATTATGAAACTTTCGTAACACAGTATAGAACAACAGTCCATTTTCTATACGGGTTTTATTAGACAATAATATTATATTTAATTAATTAGTTTTTCATTGCTTACAGGGTCCAACGGACTGCAAAAAGCCGAATCAGGACCACAAAATCAAGACCACAAATTGGTTGAAAGAGGACTCGCCCCTGATCCGTATTTAAAAGATCTGCTGAAACAGCCCAAGGTGGCGACATGGCGATTCGTCCTTAACGCTAACGCAATAGGACGTTAGGCTTCGTTATTCCTCCTCCTAGTGGTAACACTGAAGGCACTCTACCAGCCGGTCACTTTACAATGAAGGTATCCCCACAGGGGACGCTGAGGCTATACTCTAATTTATTGAACCCCCGTTTAAAAAACGAAATAAAATATAAACATCATGATAAAATATCAATAAAACACATACATAGAAAACGCCTACATTCCTAAATAATAATATTATAGGAAGCCCCAGTGACCATTTGGCAGAAAGCGTCCAATATTCCAAAGCTGACTCAACAGACATCATACAAAATGAGGAGTTTTGGAAGAGTGTTCAAGAAAAAAGGTAGGTGACTAGTCTAGCGAAGAAGAAGATAATATAGAAGATTGAGAGAACAGAGTAGGAATGAGAAAAAAAAAACAAGGAGAAAGACAGCGACAATGGGAATTTCCTATCCTATCTCGTAACTCAAACTAGTCAAAGGTTGTTGGGGCACCACAGCGACCCTCATGGCTTCGCTCGATGTCAAGCCAGTCTGTAATGCGTGGAATTGCGTTAAATTAAATATTTATATACGTACATATAAATAAACTAATGAGATGAGTGGGTTGCGTGTGTTTATCTGACTTCCAGCTTAATGATGCATGTTCTGTTTCTGTTTACTCTAAATTTTCATCCACCACCACACACGTGCTTACAAGCAAGGACAAAGACTACACAGTTATCTTTCTTTGCCCTTCTGTTTAACTATATCACACATTTCTCATTCATAATACAAATACAAAATTGCAAGAAATAATCAGTGGCTTATATTATAAGGAGGTCATCGTCTCTCTCTTGAGACGTCACTTGCCTTTATACCTTTTTATAAATATTCACTGTCGTTAATAACACACTGAAAGTTCGTTGAAAATTCCTGGTCTGCCACTCAGGCAATCTAGATGGAATCTTATATCAAACACCCAAGAGATGTGCCTGATGATTTAGCGCAGATTGTAACCAGTCTAGAACAGTTTTTGTTTTCTCATGTAGTCAGGAATGTGAAAATTACCGCACCATCAGCCTCATCAGCCATCCCAGAAAGGTCCTCCTGAAAATAATACTCATCAGGTTGAAACCCCAAGCAGAACAAATCATAGCTGAAGAACAAGCAGGATTCAGGGCAGGGCGAAGTACCACTGAACAGATTTTCAACCTCAGAATAATCTGCGAGAAATACCTACAGCACGTGTTCGTAGACTTCAAGAAGGCGTTTGATCGAGTCTGGCAGCCCTAAAAATGTTGAAGTCATCAAAAGCCTGTATAACAAGGCTACCAGTGCAGTCCTCCATAACAGCGTCATCGAAAACTGGTTCAGAACAACAATCGGTTTGCATCAAGGATGCCTAATCTCTCCAACACTCTTCAACATCTTCCTAGAGCGCATCATGTCATATGCCCTTGCAGATCACGAAGGCACAGTCAGCATAGGGGATAGAGCAATCTCCAACCTTCGTCTTGCGGATGACATTGATGGATTGGCTGGAGAAGAACAAGAACTTAAACAGCTGGTATGGAGGCTTGACACCACCTCCAGAGCATATGGAATGGAAATAAGTGCAGAAAAGACCAAAAGAATGACCAACAACACCAATGGCATCAACACGGACATCAAAGTCCAAGGTCAGTCACTCAGCACAGTGCATGGCTTCAAATATTTAGGAGCCATTGTATCAGACAATGCGTCCCGACAGAAAGTCCTCTCCAGGATCGCACAGACAACTGCAGCCCTGAAAAGGTTGAAGCCCATTTTAAAAGACAAGACCATCAGTCTACATTCCAAGGTAAGTTTGCTATGCTCCCTTGTCATCTCCATCTTCCTATACACTTGCGAAACATGGGCCCTCACGGCAGATCTGCAGCGAAGAATACAAAGCATGGAGATGAGGTGCTACAGAAGACTTCTGGGCATTTCCTATACCCAGCACATAACCATCGACGATGTCTGACAGACCATCACACAAGCCATTGGACAGCAGGATGACCTGCTCACAGTGGTGAAGAAATGGAAACTCCTATGGTATAACCATGTCACCATGACCTTCAGACCTTGCAAAGACCATCCTGCAAGGCACAGTGCAAGAAGGTAGAAGAAGAGCGAGACCGAAAAAGAGGTGGGAGGACAACATTCGAGAATAGACTGGTTTGACATTAAGCGAAGCCATCAGGGTTTCTGAGGAGAGAGAAAGATGGTATGCTGGTTAAGGACTGCATTGGTAGCTTTGTCATACGGGCTTTTGATGACTTCAATAATTTTAGGGCTGATGTTGTACACTCTCATGGTTGCCCACAGAGCTGCATGCCAGACTTGATCAAACGCTTTCTTAATGTCTACAAACACATGATATAGATGTTGCTGGCGATGTAGGTATTTTTCGCAGATTATTCTGAGGTTGAAAATCTCTTCAGGGATACTTTGCCCTGCCTGACTCCTGCTTGTTCTTCAGCTATGATTTGTTCAGACTGGAGTTTCAACCTGTTGAGTATTATTTTCAGGAGGGCCTAGCTGGGATGACTGATGAGGCTGATGGTGCGATAATTTTCACACTCTTGAAGGTAACCCCTTTTGGGAAGAGCGATAAAAGTGACTGCGTACATGGTGTAGTCCACTCCTCACTCTGCCAGATCTTGTTACAGATAATATTGAGAGCATCAATCATTGCTTCACCTCCTGCTTGAAGCAATTCCGCGGGTATGTTTTCCACTCCCGCTGACTTCCCCTTCTTCAGTGATTGCACTGCTGCCTCAACTTCTTCTTGGAGAATTGGGAGGGTTTCTTCCTCTTCTCTGTTCTGGGGACATGCTAGAACTGATGGGTCTCCGTTTGGGTTGTGGTTGTAAAGGTGTCATAATAATGAAACATGAAAATTTGAAATTGAAAGGCAGGCTCTCCAAATTGTCATAGACTTCCTGTGCGTGTTATAAAATAATTAGCTTTGTTCTCAGAAGATTCCTACAAACTTGATAATAGTTTCTAAACAGTTTTGAACATTCCAATTTCATGGATACACGCATTCATCAATGGCCTATCTTATACAATTACACAAGCTGAGACAGAGAGATACGCTTGAAACAGTGAAGACATAAAATATACAACAGTTGGAACACAACACCAATATACGTTTTGCTAATTTTATGGTTCTCTTCTTTCTCACTCAGTAGTAGAATAATCATTAAAATGGAATTCAGAAAACTATGTCCTGAAGTAATAACATAATAAATAGCTGAACTATAATATGATTTTCTCTCTGAAGCAATCCCGTCTGACAGAAAATTACATTTATCAGTTTATAAAAATATTTTATATATTTACAAAATTAGTTTGAATATTATATAACACTTGTTAGCCGCTTCACAGTCTGCATGGTATGCCTTCTTGCCATGGTTCTTGTTCAGACTGTTCTCTATTTCCTGGCACTGCTCTTCTATCCAGTTCCCTTTGCTGTGCTCATGCCTTTTCGGATGTCATTGTTGATTTTTCGGTAGGCATCAGCAGAAAATGTTCATAAGAAAAAAGAACATTTATTATGAACATTTATTATGACTATTATTATAGGTATAATAACTAATGTATCATTGGTTGGCTCAGGAAGTATAAAGGCAAATTTCTTTGGAAAATGACACTAACAAAATGTATCCCATTCTGAATCTGAAAACATTCACTTAAGTCTTAACCCAAGTATTAATTCCAAACATGACTACACATACATAAACAAACATTACAATCTGACCATCCTCATAAAATATTTATACTGTTTTCCTTTCCTGGGTCTAACCGGGCATATAAATAGCTGTGAATAGGTTTTTGCTATTCTATTTTTGTCTTTTTTGTCATTTTTGTACATAGTTGTAAAAAGTTTTTACTTTTACTGTCTTTTGGTGTGTCGTAGCAAAAGCGATGTTTGATCGAGTGCATGTATTTTTATGTATTGACTATGTAAAGCGCGGTGAGTCTGGTCGTAGGCTTGAGTACCCGCTATATAAAAATACGTTATTATTATTATTATTATTATTATTATTATTATTATTATAAAATGAATACACCCAAGCTGAAGAAGCTATTGCACATGACTCTAAATTACATTATAACCTTCATTGCACTGGAAGTCGTGTTTGATTTTCCCTGTCATATTTTCAATTAATTTAATAATACCGACATTTTAGCTTCACAGTCCAGATGATCTTGGGAATGCTACTCTGTAACAATTACCAGCAATTGAATTTGTTGATAATAAGGATTTGTTGACTTGGTTTGACGTGACCCAAACTATTCCTTTATGGAATGTTGGTAACATAAATGGGTCCTACAGGACTGCCACTGTCTGAATACAAACAATACAAGGGTGATAAAATATCTTCTGCGTCTGCTCTGTAGGGCCCACACGTTAGGAAGATTAACTAGGTAAAAATTATTGGCCCTCCTGGGACTAAATCATATGGATTGCGTAGCCCAAATGGTTGCATGGTTTATCTGAGTATATATAATTTTAAACAAAAACAAACGTTAATATCCAACAGCATTGAGGAGTCTGGCACATGTTTGACATTTCCCTGAAAAATTCTCAGCAGTTTCGGGAGTAATTCACAGTGTACTACCATTTTATCCCCCCTCTTCCCTTCTCTCCCGCTTCTTCATCCATTCCCATCCTCTCCAGGACCCAGAAAGCACAATGAAAGCTTAATAGATTGATGAAGACTGTGGGTCACAAATGCGCTCTATAAGATATTCGCTTCTGTCCTAGCACCATGGAACAATGGAAAATGACTAAGCCCTTTGGGTTGTTGTTGGTAGGCTGCGTTATGACGAACTGGAAATGATCCCAGTGACTCTGGTCTTGCCATACAAACACGTGGAGTTTGTGGCCGATGTTGCTTTCCCCTGTATACAGCACGTCTGATGCCTGAAAATGTATATAAAAAGACATATGATGATGATGATGACGATTATGCTGCTGCTTGATGATGATAACGAGTTCGATGATGATGATGATGATAATGATGATGATGATGATGATGATGATGATTGAGAAGTCAGGCACCTCCAGAAGCACCTTTCAAAATTCATAATGCTGATGTGGCAGTCATGTTTTATGCATATGTATGTATGTTTGCAAGTGTGTGTTAATGCAGTGGTGTTCCTAGGATTAGAGGGCAATAGGATAAAATGTCCTAAATCATAAAACTAATCGGACATCATGTCCTGACTACATAAAAGCAATAGGACATTCAGATTGTGAAGCGAACCGATTAATGGTGCTTCTTTAGAAGACAGTGACTGAGAATAAATATGAATAAAGTAAAACAAAAACTCTGTTGTGTAAACAGTTTAAAAATGCCCTTTTGTTGTTCGACAGAAAGTACTAAGGAGTGATAATAGTCTAGCATTGTCCACTATTCAAACTCGTTTTAACGGCTTTGAAACTCCAGTTTGTACAGATGTTTCTTGCAGTGATCGCTCTAGTCATAATACTATCGGACAATGACCGCTAATTTCGCAATAGAATCGGACATTTGACGGGACACAGGTGTTTGCATTCGGTCATTTTCCAAATGAATCGGACCATGACCGATGTCCGAGTCCTCGGGACATCACTGTTAATGTATGACGAATAATAGGAGATAGACAAGTGTGTTGAATGATAATATGATTGCTTTTTAATGGGACGTAATTATGTATGGTAAAGAAAATAGTATTTTATTGAGTTATTTCCCTTGTTAGTTTCACTGATTTTGTTTCTGCGCATTTTGATGCATATTTGAAATGCACTCACTAGTAATTAATTATCACTCTTTCATGGTATTTTGTTGATAACGGACGTATCTTTGCCAAGCTCACAGTTTGTGCAACCGTTTTGTGTTTTTGGAAACTCTTTTGTAAACCTCTCATCTCACTGACGAGAGGTTGTTTTTTTTAGTTTTCCTGATTTCGAGGATTTGGGTTACAACAATATCGAACCAATGCAACATACCGACACTGCTTCTCCCGTGTGGCTTTGTTTATTTCCTTCTTCCACTCCTCCTTCCTCATCTCACCTGCCACACTACTACGCACCCAAACCCATGAGGGGTTCCCTTCTTACCCAAACCCTTCAACACTGAAAATTCCTATTAGCTCTACCAGTAACTCCAAGCCAAGCATGTGGCAGGAGTTTCTCCCCCTTATGTGTCAGACATTTCTCAGTTTTTCGTGCGTAAGCAAAAAACAAGTCTGCTTGTTGATAACCCTATATAATTTGCCCGTTTCTTTAATAATAATAATAATAATAATAATAATAATAATAATAATAATAATAATAATAATAATAATAAATGTAGTTGTCTGTTTCTATACTACTACTACTACTACTACTACTACTACTACTACTACTACTACTACTACTACTACTACTACTAAATGTAGTTGTCTGTTTCTATAATAATAATAATAATAATAATAATAATAATAATAATAATAATAATAATAATAATAATAATAATAATAATAATATGCACTGTGGGTTCTGGCACTGATTAGAATAGACCCAACGTTTCCCGATAAGAAGGGACCAACAGGGGTGATGTCAGAACGGCATCACTGAGCGAAAGTCTTCTACACAGAAGTCACCGGCCAGGACGTCGGACAGAGGAACCTCATGTTACTACAGGTTCAACGACCACTTGCTCAGGGGCCAAGGCGAGCCACACTGTATTCATGGATATCGGCTGTGGCCAACAGCCTGGCGAGGATTGGGCCCTGCCAGGTCTTTCTTGCAGAAGACAGACTGCATGATGAATAAAACCATTTACTCCATACCGGATCGGTCGTCGTCCGGGTCACCAAGGACCGCGCTTTCCGTTGGCCACCAGGACGGAGGTGATAAGTGTGCTTCTGATGGAGAACTTAGCAAGATCCGCACCAAAAATAACATCATCATAGAAACCTGGAATGTCAGAACCCTAAATACGGAGGAAAAATTAGAAGAACTGGTCCACGAGATGGACCACTATCGATGGAACGTTTTCGGGATCAGAGAACTGCGCTGGCACACCAGCTCAATGCCTATGTGAGCAGCACTGTTTAGTGCCTCCAAATTCTGCTTACTGCGGGCTATTTATAGCTTGCCTGCACCCTCCCTTCCAGTGAAAGGAGAGGAAAGTAAGTATTGCCAAAGCTATTTATAGCTAGCCTGGCTGACCTAACCTCAAAACTAAAAAGCTTTGGTTGAGCCGTTGTACTGGAAAGGCATCAGTGAAACAACGACTGACAAAGGCCACAAGCTTATTTCAGGGGTAGAGATGACAGTCACGAACTCGGCCTTTGGTCCACAAGAACATTCTAGCCACTGTCATGGGTTGCCGCCCAGTCTCCAGCAGACTCATTACAATCCGTCTGAGAGCAGCCCCTTTTAATTTCACTATCATCATGGCCTATGCCCCAACATCAGACTATGACGACAGCGAAGTGGATGATTTCTATGAAAATCTACAAGCAAGCTGTCCTTGACCAAGTGCCGAAGAAGGACATAGTCATACATAGTGGAAGGCGACTGGAATGCCAAGGTTGGCCAAGATGCGCACCACAACTGGGGGACACATGTGGATCCCACTGCAACAACGAGACAAATGACAGGGGTCTGAGACTCTTGGAGTTTGCCAGATACAACAATCTGATACTGGAAAACACGCTTGGTCTCCACAAAAAATCCAGACTATGAACATGGCACAGTCCCGGCGGGAAGCATCACAACCAGATTGACTACATCATGGTCAAGAAACGCTTCAGATCAAGTATCAACATTGGCAGGACACCCACTTTTCCAGGAGCTGACATCGGAAGTGACCACGATCTCATGATGATGTCTTTCGGGCTCCACTTGAAGAGAGTAAACACAGCAAAGTGCACTTGACTGAAGTTCGACCTGGATAAACTGCAAGACCCTGAGGTGGCAGAAATAGTTTAAGCCACAATTGGAGGGAAATTTTAACCACTGCTCATTTTGGGAGCTGGTGAAGTAGATGTCAACACCATGATCACCCCCTTCAATTCAGCTGTGACAGATGCCACTACGGAGATCCTTGGAAAGCACAGGCCAAAGAAGAAGCTGTGGATCACACCTGAACTTTTGGACCTCTGTGATAAACGAAGAGAGATGAAAAAGGAAAAGAACACCTCACAGGGAGCTGATGCCTACCGAAAAATCAACAATGAAATCCGAAAAGGCATGCGCACAGCAAAGGAGAACTGGATAGAAGATCAATGCCAGGAAATAGAGAACAATCTGAACAAGAACAACAGCAAGAAGATTGTGAAGCGGCTGACAAGCGTTAAACAGCCCAAGGTCTCCACAATCCAAAGCAAGTCGCTGAAGAAGAGGAAGTCAGTGGGAGTGGACAACATACCCGTGGAACTGCTTCAAGCAGGAGAAGAAGCGATGATTGACGCACTCACCATTATCTGTAACAAGATCTGGCAGAGTGGGGTGTGGCCTACACCATGGACCCAGTAGCTTGTCATCACTCTTCCCAAAAAAGGTAACCTTCAGGAATGTGAAAATTACCACACCATCAGCCTCATCAGCCATCCCAGCAAAGTCCTCCTGAAAATAATACTCAACAGGTTGAAACCCCAAGCTGAACAAATCATACCTGAAGAACAAGCAGGAATCAGGGCAGGGCGAAGTAAAACTGAACAGATTTTCAACCTCAGAATAATCTGCGAGAAATACCTACAGCACCAACATCTATATCATGTGTTCGTAGACTTCAAACAGGTGTTTTGACCAAGTCTGGCATGCAGCTCTGTGGGCAACCATGAGAGTGTACAACATCAGCCCTAAAATTATTGAAGTCATCACAAGCCTGTATGACAAGGCTACCAGTGCAGTCCTCCACAACAGCGCCATCGGAAACTCGTTCAGAACAACAATCGGTGTGCGTCAGGGATGCCTACTCTCTCCAACGCTCTTCAACACTTCATAGAGTGCATCATGTCAGATGCCCTTGCAGATCACGAAGGCACAGTCAGCATAGGGGGAAGAGCAATCTCCAACCTTCGTTTTGTGGATGACATTGATGGATTGGCTGGAGAGGAACAAAAACTTGAACAGCTGGTACAGAGGCTTGACATCATCTCCAGATCCTATGGAATGGAAATAAGTGCAGAGAAGACCAAAATGATGACCAACAACACCAATGGCATCAACACGGACATCAAAGTTCAAGGCCAATCCCTCAACACAGTGCATAGCTTCAAATATTTAGGAGCCATTGTATCAGACAATGCGTCCCGACAAAATGTCCTCTCCAAGAACGCACAAACAACTGCTGCCCTGGCGAGGTTGAAGACCATTTGGAAAGACAGGACCATCAGTCTACATTCCAAGGTAAGACCGCTGCGCTCTCTTGTCATCTCCATCTTCCTATATGCTTGCAAAACATGGACTTTCACAGCAGATCTACAAAGAAGAATACAAAGCATGGAGATGAGGTGCTACAGAAGACTTCTGGGCATTTCCTATACCCAGCACATCACCAACGACGAAGTCCGACAGACCATCACACAAGCCATTGGACAACACGATGACCTGCTCACAGTGATGAAAAAACGGAAACTCCGATGGTATGGCCATGTCACCAGATCATCAGGTCTTGCAAAGACCATCCTGTGAAAGGCATAGTGCAAGGAGGTGGAAGAAGAGGGAGACCGAAAAAGAGGTGGGAGGACAACATTTGAGAATGGACTGGTTTGACACTGAGCGAAACAATCTGGGTTGCTGAGAACAGGGAAAGATGGAGTACGCTGGTTAAACGATCATCTGTGGTGCCCCTACGACTTCCGAGTTACGGGATAGGATAAGATAGGAAAATAATAATAATAATAATAATAATAATAATAATAATAATAATGTAGCACTTCTTCCTATAACTATATTTAAGCATAAATAACTTCATAAATCAGTTCTAAATTTGTAAAACAGAAAAGAAAATAAACAGTCTGATAAACTTACCAACAATGGATATTTGGCAATGTCGTTCTCAAATCCTATCACGGCACCAGCCCTCAGTGCCATCTGGATGGCGTCGCAGCAGTAGCGAATGTAACTGGCATGGTTGGTGTGTCCGTTGATATCAGTATCGCTTGGTGCAACAATCACCTCATACATAAAGGCCGAGTCTGGAACCTGATGACAAAATCAAATTCTGTTTTGAACAATAAATAAATCAATAATTAATAAATTACCTCACTAATAAACCCAACCTTACATTTAATAATAAGGGTAATTATATAGAGCTATTTCTTAAAGATAGAATCAGTGTAAAGTACAGTTCTCACAAATTGATACATAAATGTTAAAGGGGTTAATATTACATTGCTGCGATTGCATGATTTTTAATTCTTTATACATTTTCTTCTTAGAGCAAATTACATTGTTTTTTTTTCTGGCTGTAACTGTGCTTAGAGTTTCTCCTGAGGGAAAGGCAGGGATTAATCTTGAAAGTGACCATGATAGGTCATTTGACCAGTTCACAGGAAAAACAATAGGTCAATTTGGAAAGCAGTAAGTCACACAGTCTCATTCGATCGCTATCAGTACAAATTGTACAAAATAACAACGCTAAGGCATTAACCGATTTTATATTCAGCCTTTTTAAACTGTTTAAATGACATGCTGATGCACACAGTTATAAGGAGAAATTCAATCCTTTTTAATTTGTCAGCTAATTATTACTGTTTTCACTGCTTTGAAAAAGACTACAGTTTTCGGGCATCAGTGACAAATCTGAATTCTGTTTAAAACAGTAATAAACATAATAAATCGAGCGATAAAGATACAGATACTAGTACAGTTGTAGTTACAACAAGAGTAAGAGATGGAGAAAATACTAAATAAATATTATATACTTATAGTTATACTACTACCAAATGAAGAATAGGCCTATAAACTAAAGTAATGGAGCCTGCGGCTGAAGCACATACTGCAGGAAGAGTTATTTTACCCTGTTTGAGTATTAAACATGGTACAATTTAACTATAAAAGAAGGAAAGAAAACAAAAACAACAGAAGACAAGTGTCGACCGGTATCGGTCTCAAAGACCTTTATCAAGACATTTCATGATGCTGCCGACATTTTTTATGTTTCTATGGAAAAGTACAGGTCCGCATCCATTCTTTAACCTTATTTAATTACCTCCACAAAATAAAATAAAAAAGAAATAATTATAAAAATAATACTTACTAATGAATAAAGAAATGAACACAAATGAGTTAAATAAAATAATAATTAAATAAAAAATACATAATTTAAAATAACCCACAAACAAATCATCTACGTCATGTGTGACATCATTAGTACACACTACCACTGATTTAAAAGAGTTCAGTGACACACTACACAATCTGTGCACTGCCAAAAGAGGGAGACAATCCAACAGTGCCAAAGTACATACATGTAAATAGATCCGTAAATTATTAGTTAGAAAATAATAATAATAATAATAATAATAATAATAATAATAATAATAATAATAATAATGACATTACTAATAATATAATAATGTGCATCTTTCAATTTAAAAAAAACCCACTAGGCTATAGTATTACTATAGCCCTAAACACCATGTTGTTAATGCTTTGAGCCGAAAGTTTAAGATCATGCAAACAGAGTGACGTAATCTGGTAATCTGCATTTCATGTCTCCAAATTCGCTACATGTATTATTCCAGGTTTCATTATCTATAGTAAAGTCTATTAGTCTTTGCTACTTACTACCTGTACTAAAAGTAATATTTTTTTAAAAATCTTTTTTGGGGGGTAAAAAAAAAGGTAAAGGTAGTCCCATAGCCTTGTGGCCGTAGGGGAGCGTGATGTTGGAGATCACACTTATCTTGGGCCAGCGTAATGAGGGCGATGCCCAACTCTCTCCCTCGCTGCTTTACCTTCCCCACCGTCAAGAGAGTAGGTACTCAATCACAGTTGAGTCACCTGGGGGCATTGTTGTTGTTTGTCGCTTCACACCTTAGCGGTCACCCATCCAAGTGCTAACCGCACCGGACGGTGCTTCACTTTCGACACAGTAGCGAGTGCTCCAACCACTGCACTTCGAATTTAGTTTGAAAATTAAAGTTTATTTTAGGGATCATCTTTTGATGAACCCGAGAGTACTAACATTGTCATCTAATTTAATTAATTCTGTTATTGAAAATAAATTAAATTTCTTACCGGAGCCATGGCTGGAACTCTGAGATCCATGCTTGCCGGAATGAGCAAATGGCTGGTTGACTTACAGTTTACATTACATTACATGAGTATTGCTTTAGGTCCAGCAGACTCTTCCGAGCCAAATCAGGACCGGACAACCCCCAATCCGCATAAAAGATCTGCTGAAACAACCCTAGTGGTAAAACTGAATGCTCTCCACCAGCCAGTCACTTTACAATAAAGACATCCCACGCAGGGGACGGCTGAGGCTTTACTCTTATTTATCAAACTCCCGTTTACAAAAACAAAATAGAATACAAACAGCATTATACAATATCAACAAAACACATACATATAAAATGCCTACATTGCTAATAGCCTAAATAATAATATCATAGGAAGCCCGAGTGACCACCTGGCAGAAAGCGTCCAATATTCCCAAGCTGATCCAACAGACCTCATACACAAATAAGAAGTCTTGTCCCGGAAGAGTTTTCAAGAAAAAAGGTAGGTGATTGGTCCAGCAAAGAAGAAGACAGTATAGCAGATTGATAGAACAGAGCAGGAATGAGAAAGACATCAACAGTGGGAATTTAAAGCACTAAATTTCCAGAAAGTGGGGATACTATTTATACTGAAACCCCCGGCACCGCAACTCTCTGTCAGTGTCACACTCTGTCACTCGCATAGTTGATGCCGATGGTTTTGCAAAACCGAAACACTCCATTACCGACTTTTGGCCAGTTTCTGACCTTGGTTTTGTTTTCGGAGGCATTTTTTTGTTTGTTGACAAAATGGAATCGCAAACTAGATCTACACTGTGACTGTCAATGCGTTGGCGCGTTGCATGTCAGCAATGAAAACTATGGATCGGAAAAGTTTGTATTATACTGAAAGGGGAAATAATTTCGTTTCGGTAATGGTTGTGCTAAGTTTTATTGAGTTCGCAGTTTGTATAGAACTTTTTAAATGACAAATCTTCGCAAAGTTTGACCGCCCGATCGTAAAATCAATAGGTCACTTGACCAGCTGGCTGGCAAAACAATCGGTCATTTCAGATTTTTATGCGTCAATGACCGATGACCGATGCCAAGAATAAACCCTGGAAAGGCATACATTTTTAATAATAATAATAATAATAATAATAATAATAATAATAACAACAATAATAATAATAATAATAATAATAATAATTATTATTATTATTAATATCATATTTATATAATTATTATAATAATAATAATAATAATAATAATAATAATAATAATAATAATAATTATTATTATTATTATTATTATTATTATTATTATTATTATTATTATTATTATTATTATTATTATCGCTATTATTATTAACCAAACAAAAGAATGGCAATGTTCACTTACTGCAGGAGGACTGCGAGGCAGATCAAGAGGTCTCTTCGCCTTCAGAAGACTAAAGAACTGCGTATGCAAAGCCTCAGGCAATGGAACAGGTTTGCCTGTTTGGCGTTGAACGTACACAAGTTTTGCAGAGCAGCGAGCGAGTTCACGGTTGTCCAGTTTGTTAATCAGTTGTGAGAACACTGTTATCGAGGTTGTGCCCAAATCTTGCAGCTCTAGGCTGATCTAAAAATAAACCCAAATCAGTCTTCAGTTAAACAGATTGTCCTTCCTTACATGTTGCACTTACCAGCTCTTGTAACGTCAGTAAACACCTCAATGGCGAACGAAACGAAGCTTTACTTGCAAATTATTGTATGTTAAGGACTATTAAAATGATTTTTAAGAAAACCATTATAAGATTTTTTTTTTTTAAACAGACCCGGTCAGGCGGTCTGGCACTACCACCATCGACATCATGCACCCTGCGGAAGAAGCCCGCAGTGGGCCGACAAGTTTAAAAGAGATGTAAAATCACGAAGAAGGTCCGTGCAAGGCCTGAGGTGTAAACCTACATTCCCCCACGGGAGAGTACTATACCATTAATAAATAATAATATCAAAGTATCATATAAATATGATATACATTTGCAAAAGTCAGCGATGGTCCAGGGCTGAACGGCCAACCGAGTCTGCTGCAAATAATGGAGTTCAGATCGATTTGACACTGTCTCGTAACTTCAATAAAACAAACCAGTGTGTAAGTACATGTGTATTATTGTATATGAACAAGTTATACTATTTTCTATCCTAACACGCAACGCAAAAGTCATTGGGGCACCAGAGATGATCGTTTACCCAGCATAACTTAAGTACATGAAAAAAATTATCCAGGCACACAGCTGTGAACGCTCTCTGTTTGAATTTTATAATCTTGGTTTCTTTGAGAAAACAGTCTTTAATGTCTGTAAATTTTCTTTTCTTTAGCCGGAGGCGTTTGTACGTCTTGTTTGCAGGTAAGCATTGCTGTTTGCTGCCATTGTGCCGTGAGTCAGAGAGTCATGTCCCTTGTTAAAATCCGAGGCTACCGAGAAAACAATAAAACTCCCCTTCCCTTCTTCTTCTGCCCCTCTCTCCCCACTCCTCCAAACAAAAAGGCGGAATATATTTGAAATGGCGGATTTTCAATTGTAAAAATGCGGAAAAGGAGAACAATTTTAATTTCTGAACCCATAAATGAATTAAACCGGTCCAAGAAAGGGCATTTGTTTTTGCGAATGTCCTTTCTTTGACTGGTTTAATTACTTTCTATGGGTCTGTTATGCATGCACATTTTCCTACAAATCATTCGCTTTAAAGTTTGGTAATTCATCCAACTGGTTTTTAAAAGAATTTATGTTGGGTACCTTTTTAAAAGAAACATTCCAAAAGGCAGCTACTCAGAAAAATTAAACTTCTGCAGATAAGTATTCCAGTGTTACGGGTTTTGTTGCAAAACGGTGCTGCAAAAAAGCCATTCCAATTTAGGTCGTCAATGCCATTATAAATTTTTAAAAATTCGATTTAATCTCAGGTAGTGTGTAATAGAACCTCCGTAATTCTCACCTTGAATGGAAAAGATGTTTCACGATGCAAGCTCCACAAATGTGGGTCAAACTCATAATGTACACCAAATATGAAGAGTCCAAACTCATGATTCATATTTTTGTACAAATCAGCCACTCCATGGTTAAATCCGAAGAAACGGGCGGCTTCCAACAGTTTCAGTACCTTCCAGTGCTCCAGAAACTCTTTAAAAGAAAAGAAAAAAAAGGTAGTTGCTGACAAAATCAAATGTGCTCTCCTTGCCTTTACACCACAGGTTAGAGTGCTAGATGTGTGTTTGTTGTGTGTGTGAGAGTGGGTGGAACATGTGAGCGTGCATGTCGGTACAGATTGCCGCATTTTGAGCCTGACTGGTAATTTGGGAAATACATAATAGTATACTCATATTGCTGCACACTGTGTACACGCCTTCGGGTGTGGAAGTTTATATAACTACTGCTATATATCTATATATCTATATATCTATTATATTTATATATTGTATTGTAATTATTAAGCTGATAATCATCAATTCATTAATTGTATCAATATTTTTTTTTAAATCACCTGTGCGTCCAAAGTCGCTGTAGCCTAGGTGGTGAAAGTGTACCCATGCTGTGCAACGGTCAGCGGAAATCTCCACTTTTACTGGCTCCACCGCTGTCATGATCAAACTTTCTTCTGATCTGACCAATCTGGAACAAAATGTAAATTATGATTAGAAATACATTTAGTTTATAATTAATTAATTAACAAAATGGTACTGAACGCGCTGGCCTGTTCACACACTGACCTGCTATATAATGTGCTTTATTAGACTTCCTGTAAATAAATAAATAATAAAAATGAATGCAAGTAAAAATGTGAGCACGACATGACCAAAATAATGTGCAGCTAAATAACCTGATTGGTGATCTTTTCTTGTCACTCTGGTCTATTTGCAAAGATGAAAATACATATGTGTGATGTAATGTCAGTGCCACGTCACAGGATTCAAATTCTCATCTGCCTCACTTCTCTCTCTTCTCTATAACAATATGTATCTAGAGAGCAGTGAGAATAAGAGAGAAAGAATAGAGTTTGCAGCCTGTGCATCATTTCTACGTTAGGAATACTAGCACACAGACAGCACCCTATATATACTATTATAAAAAATATAATACTCCATAGCCACCAAAAAAAATTTAAAAAAATAAAAACAACAGTTGAAAATCAAGCTTTCGAGTTTATTTTTAAAAAAAAATCTTTCTCAAGGTAAAACAAGGCTAAATGCGTATAACTCTGAACAGCAATTTTATATTAGTATTATCAAAGAAAGTACATTTTTTGGTATTATTACCATACCACACTGTAATCTCTCAATTTCTCTATTTATAATCTCCGAAACAAAGGCTAGACATCCGTGAATAAAAAATTCAAACTTTCATGTCCACCAGATCAAATGCCACTTTCAGTGCTTCGGCTCTTTAGATGAAAAAATGCCTTAAATTTGATTTAGCATACCTTCCATCAGTTTGTAGTTTATCAGCAACCATCGTGGGTCAAAGGTCAATAAAGCGGCGAGTAAACTCCCTTTAGTCTAAAGTACAGCTGTACCAAAGTTAGAGCAAGATGTACCTTTGTTAAGTTTGCCGTTAACGTGATATCGATCGATCGATTGTTCATTGTACAGACATACAAATTTTGCTGAAATTTAATTAGTTTTGTAATATTTTTCTCTGGAAAAGGGATGTAAAACCAACATCATGTGTGATTTTGTACAAATCCTAACCCTAACCACAATAGCACCATCGGGAACTGGTTCAGAACAACCATCGGCGTGCGTCGGGGATGCCTACTCTCTCCAACAACTCTTCAACATCTTCTTAGAGCGCATCATGTCAGATACCCTTGCAGATCACGAAGGCACAGTCAGCATATGGGGTAGAGCAATTCCCAATCTCCGTTTTGCGGATGACATTGATAGATTGGCTAGAGAGGAACAAGAATTCGAACAGCTGGTACAGAGGCTTGTCACCACCTCCAGAACCTATGGAATGGGAAATAAGTGCAGAGAAAATCAAAATGATGACCAACAACACCAATGGCATCAACATGGACATCAAAGTCCAAGGCCAATACCTCAACACAGTGCATAGCTTCATATATTTAGGGACCATCGTATCAGACAATGGATCCCGACTGCGAACTTGTTTTTTCCAAACTAGTTCCAGGCATTCGCCGAAAAAGGCAATCGCCGACTGGAAATCCTCTCCAGGATCGCATAAACAACTGCTGCCCTGACAAGGTTGAAGCCCATTTGGAAAGACAGTACCATCAGTCTACATTCCTAGGTAAGTCTGCTGCGCTTCCTTGCAAAACATGTACCCCTACAGCAGACCTACAACGAAGAATACAAAGCATGGAGATGAGGTGCTACAGAAAACTTCTTTACATTTCCTATACCCAGCACACCACCAGCGACGACGTCCGGCAGACCATCACACCAGCCATCGGACAACACGATGACGTGCTCACAGTGGTGAAGAAACGGAAACTCCGATGGTATGGCCACGGTATGGTATGGTATGGTATGGTGCAAGGATGCAGAAGAAGATGAGACAGAAACACATTCGAGAATGGACTGGTTTGAAACTGAGCGAGGACATGAGGGCTGCTGAGAGAAGAGCATTCTTCTTCTTGATTAGATTTATGTCCCCGGACACATAGAGCGTATAGGGGCGAAGAGCAAGATGGAGCACGCTGGTTAAACGATCATCTGTGGTGCCCCAACGACCTTCGAGTTACGGGATAGGACAAGACAGGCTGCCCTACTTCTTCTTTCAGTATTGGTAGTGACTCTGGTGTTGTTACATGTCCTCCATGGTCCATCAGGCTCATATAAGGCTTTATAGGGTGTTGTAAAGCTCCTGACAGTATTCGGTCTACCTCTTTTTAGACGGCTGTGCTTTATGTTAGGAGTTGCCCATCATGGTTCTCAACGACTGAAGTCCCGTTATATAAATACCTTCATTATAATAATATTTTTTTTAAGTTGTTGTTATTGTTATTATTGTTGTTGTTATCTAAAGAGCAAAATGTGATGATCTAATTATGCATAGGCCTATAAATTAGTTGTGACACTTCCCGTCTGCTAAATCGCTAATGGTAGATGCAGAGGAAACGTTCACTATTGCAAGTGTCACCATTGTAAAGGTGTGTACACTATAAACGTTCACTATTGCAAGTGTCACCAATGTAGAGGTGTGTACTCTATAAACGTTCACTATTGCAAGTGTCACCATTGTAAAGGTGTGTACTCTATAAACGTTCACTATTGCAAGTGTCGCCATTGTAAAGGTATGTACTCTATAAACGTTCACTATTGCAAGTGTCACCATTGTAAAGGTGTGTACTCTATAAACGTTCACTATTGCAAGTGTCACCATTGTAAAGGTGTGTACACTATAAACGTTCACTATTGCAAGTGTCACCATTGTAAAGGTGTGCACTCTATCAACGCGGTTTGACTGGTCATTCTGCCAGCTGATTGGCTGAAAGATTAGATCTGCCGGAAGTAAAAGTTACAAACCAACTAGGACGACACTTCGGCAGTCAACGCTTACGAGGGTCGTATGGGAGCCAGGCTTCCATGGTATGGAATTCCGTAGTGGTGGTGGTAGGATGTGAGAGAGATAGGGACAGACGTAGGAAAGCTAAAGAGGGATGGAGGGGAGGGGATAGGGGTGGACAGAAAAATCATCCTGAGATTCACCCTTATCAGCGGCCCGGGTTATTAGCTTTGGCAGGATCAGGGCAGTGCATTTTCATCCTAGTTTGCTGAATCATGTTGTCCAATGACTTGTGTGTTGGTCTGTCGGACTTCGCTGTTGGTGATGTGCTGGGTATAGAAAATGCCCAGATGTCTTCTGCAGGACCTCATCTCCATGCTTTGTATTCTTCGTTGCAGATCTGCCGTGAGGGTCCATGTTTCGCAAGCGTATAGGAAGATGGAGATGACAAGAGAGCGCAGCTGCCTTACCCTGGAATGTAGGGTGATGGTTCTGTCTTTCCAAATGGGCTTCAACCTTGTCAGGGCAGCAGTTGTTTGTGCGATCCTGGAGAGGACTTCCTGTCGGAACCCATTGTCTGATATAATGGCTCTTAAATATTTGAAGCTATGCACTGTGTTGAAGGATTGGCCTTGGACTTTGATGTCCATGTTGATGCCATTGGTGTCGTTGGTCATCATTTTTGTCTTATCTACACTTATATCCATTCCGTAGGCTCTGGAAATGGTGTCAAGCCTCTGTACAAGCTGTTCAAGCACTTGTTCCTCTCCAGCCAGTCGATCAATGTCATCCGCAAAACGGAGGTTGGAGATTGCTCTACCCCCTATGCTGACTGTGCCTTCGTGATCTGCAAGGGCATCTAACATGATGCACTCTAGAAAGATGTTGAAAAGTGTTGGAAAGAGTAGGCATCCTTGACGCATATATCGATTATTGTTCTGAACCAGTTCCCGATGCGCTGTTGTGGAGGACTGCACTAGTAGCCTTGTCATACAGGCTTTTGATGACTTCAATAATTTTTAGGCTGATGTTGTACACTCTCATGGTTGTCCACAGAGCTGCATGCCAGACTCGGTCAAATGCTTTCTTGAAGTCTACTAACACACATCACCGATATCATCAACACCTCTCTAGAAACTGGCTCCGTTCCTGATATCTTCAAGTCTGCCATCGTTCGCCCTCTCCTAAAAAAACACAACCTTGACCCAAATGACCTCAAAAACTATCGCCCAGTCTCCAATCTCTTTTCTGTCTAAGCTACTTGAAAAGGTTGTCCTCAACCAGCTCAACGCTCACCTCACCATCAACAATCTCCTCAGTCCCTTCCAGTCTGCCTATCGCAAGCACCACAGCACTGAAACAGCCCTTTTACATATTCTGAACGATCTTCTTCTCTCAACTGACTCAGGCAACATCTCCCTTCTTACCCTACTCGATCTCTCTGCCGCCTTCGACACTATTGACCATTCTATCCTCCTCCACCGCCTTCAACACTCCTTTGGCATCACTGACTCCGCTCACTCCTGGTTTCTTTCCTACCTCTCCGACAGACGGCAGTCCGTTATCATCGATGGCATATCCTCTGACCCAGTTAGGCTCTCCTGCGGAGTTCCTCAGGGATCTGTCCTGGGTCCGGTCCTTTTTACACTCTACACCTCCCCTCTGACCAACATCATCCAGTCTCATCACATAAACCACCACTTCTATGCTGACGACTCACAACTACAAGACAAAGACAAACCTGACAACATTCAGGCACTCCTGACTCGCACGGCCGACTGCTGTGAAGACGTGAAGGACTGGATGACAGCAAACAAACTTAAACTGAACGACGACAAAACGGAAGCCATGCTGGTAGGCACACGCCAGAAACTCCCTCAGCTCCCCTCCTCTCTCCATCTTCAGCTTGACGGTACCTCTATCCCTCTCTCCGACTCTGCCAAGAACCTTGGCGTTATCCTTGACTCTTCTCTCTCAATGACTAGCTTTGTCTCTGCAACCGCCCGGGCCTGCTACTTCCACCTCCGTCGAATCAGTCAGATCAGAAAATACCTCACCACTGAAGCTGCCACCAAACTTGCTGTCTCCCTCATCCTGTCTCGCATCGACTATTGCAACTCCCTTCTTTCCGGCCTTCCCCGCTCCACCACTCTCCCTCTCCAACGCGTTCAAAACAATACTGCCCGCCTCGTCCTCAGAAAGAAGAAATCTGACCACGTCACTCCCTTGCTCAAAGCCCTACACTGGCTTCCCATCTCCCAACGCATTCAATACAAGACCTTGTCTCTCTGCTACAAGTCCCTCAACAACTCCGCTCCTCTCTATCTCTCTGACTTACTTCACCCATACATTCCCTCTCGCTCTCTTCGCTCTGCCTCCGACCCTCTCCGCCTCCGCATTCCTCGCTCCAAACTCAGCACGTTCGGGTCCCGCTCCTTCTCTGTCTACGGCCCATCCATCTGGAATACTCTTCCACTCTCTCTCCGTCAGAAACCCTCTCCCACCTCCTTCCAGTCTGCCCTCAAAACTTACCTTTTCAAGCAGTTCTAACACTATGACCTCACTACGCACCCCATCGCCAGCTGTCTCTTGCATATAGTGTCCGGTCTGTTTGTGGTATGAGTATATTTGAGTGAATGTATTTTTTGCGTAATTGTTACATGTGTCATTGTCTAAAGCGTGCACATGCGTGCGTGAGTTGTGAGTGCGCGCTTAGAGTTATAATTATTATAAGATAAGCGCATTATAAATACAGTAATTATTATTATTATTATTATTATTAGATGTTGTTGGTATTTCTCGCAGATTATTCTGAGGTTGAAAATTTCTTTCAGGGGTACTTCACCCTGCCCTGAATCCTGCTTGTTCGTCAGCTAGGATTCGTTCATCCTGGGGTTTCAACCTGTTGAGTATTTTTTTTTCTTTTCAGGAGGACCTTGCTGTGATGACTGATAGGGCTGATGGTGCGATAATTTTCATACTCCTGAAGGTTTCCCCTTTTGGGAAGAGCGATAAAAGCGACTGGGTCCATAGTGTAGTCCACTCCCCACTCTGCCAGATCTTGTTACAGATAATGTTGAGAGCATCAATCATCGCTTCTCCTCCTGCTTGAAGCTATTCCGGTGGTATGTTTTCCACTCCCACTGACCTCCCCTTCTTCAGTGATTGCACTGCTGCCTCAACTTCTTCTCGGAGAATTGGGAGGATTTTTTCCTCTTCTCTGTTCTGGTGACATGCTAGAACTGATGGGTCTCTGTTTGGGTTGTAGTTGTAAAGGTGTCATAATAAGGAAACATGAAATTAAAAGGCAGGCTCTCCAAATTGTCATAAACTTAGCGTGCGTGTTATAAAATAATTAGCTTTAGTCTCAGAAGATTCCTACAAACTTGATAATAGTTTGTCAACAGTTTTGAACGTTCCAATTTCACAGGTACACGCGTTCATCAAAAGGCCTTTCTTATACAATTACACAAGTTGAGACAGAATTAAAATACACTTGAAACACTGAAAACCTAAAATACAGAACAGTTGGAACACAACACCAATATACGTTTTGCTAACTTTATAGTTCTCTTCTTTCTCACTCAAAGTAGCTAGTAGATTAATAATTACAATGGAATTCAGAAAACTAAGTCCTGAAGTAATAAAATAATAAATAGCTGAACTATAATATCATTTTATCTCTCTGAAGCAATCCCGTCTGACATAAAATTACATTTATCAGTTTATGAAAATATTTTATGTATTTACAAAATTAGTTTCAATATTATATAACACGTGTTAGCTGCTTCACAGTCTGGTAGGCCTTCTTGCTGTGGTTCTTTTTCAGACAGTTCTCTATTTCCTGGCACAGCTTTTCTATCCAGTACTCCTTTGATGTGCTCATGCCTTTTCTGATGTCATTGTTGACTTTTCGGTAGGCAACAGCAGAAAATGTTCATAAGAAAAAAGAACATTTATTATGAACATTTATTATGAACATTTATTATGAACATTTATTATGACTATTATTATAGGTATAATAACTAATGTATCATTCTTTGGCTCAGGAAGTATAAAAGCAAATTTCTTTTGAAAATCACACTAACAAAATGTATCCGATTCTGAATCTGAAAACATTCACAAAAGTGTTAACCCAAGTATTAATTCCAAACATGACTATACATACATAAACAAACATTATAATCTGACCATCCTCATAAAATGAATACACCCAAGCTCAAGAAGCTATTGCACGTGACTCTAAATTACATTATAACCTTCATTGCACTGGAAGTCATGTTTGATTTTCCCTGTCATATTTTCAATTAATTAAATAATACCGACAATTTAGCTAAACAGTCCAGATAATCTTGGGAATGCTACTCGATAACGATTAGCAGCAATTGAATTTGCTGATAATAAGGATTTGTTGACTTGGTTTGACGTTACCCAAACTATTCCTTTAGGGAATGTTGGTAACATAAATGGGTCTTACAGGCCTGCCACTGTCTGACTACAAACAATACAATGGCAACCCGTTTGAATGGTTCTGAGATAGTCGGCATCTTTTCCAAAGGAACTGGTGGAATTCGACCTTTAGAAGATGTCTTCTGGCAAATGTCACACGTTTTAACGTATCTTTTTGTGTCAGCGGACACCCCTGGCCAAAAAAATTCTGATAGTATTCTGTCTGTTGTTCTACGGATGCCACAATGACCAGCCATGATCGTATCGTGGGCTGTGACAAGAACTGAGGATCTTAGAGTAGTGGGGACTACTAACTGGTCTAATGTCCTTTTGCTGTTTTCGTAATGCCTATGCAAAATGTCATTTTGAACAAAGTAGGAAACTGAAGCTGATCCTATTGTCTGAATTTGACCTGACTTTGAAAGATCAAACAAGGGTGATAGACTATCATCCTGCTTCTGCAACCGAGCAAAATCTGATGGCGATACATTCAAGTCTTGTGTGACCGAACTCAGAGGTTTCTTTGGGATACCTTGTCTCTTGTCTTGGGCACGAGTCGTAACACAACAAGTATGACCTTGATCCTGGATGAGTGTGGTAGCAACTGAAAGAGGGTCAGACACACCTGGCAAGTTCCCTAATATCAAATCAGCCACTGGTTGATCAATAACACAACACAAAATAGTGCCAGAGAAAAATGGAGTGTCGACAGACACTTTGGCCAACGGAAATTCTTCAATGTTTCCACCGAATGACCAACATTTACACTCTTCGCCAGTGTACTGATCGTCCGAAACCAGTCTTTTGCGAACGCCACAGATGGTAGCACCCGTATCTCTGAGCACACTTGCTTTTAGGCCATTTACGGTACCTGATACTAGCTTGAGATGACCACAGTTTTCATTACAAACTGAGCAAACGACCTCAGTGACCAAAGCTGACTGCACCTGAGTGTCATCTGAAGAGTCCTGATATTCCTGAAAGTCATTTTGATTGTCTTGAGGCTCTGGATAAGCTTGGGCAACAGCAGAATTGCCAACAGCATAAGGACACCATGTTGATATGTGACCTACACCCCCACAACAATAGCAAACTATGCCCTGACTATTCTGTCCCCTGTTAAGAGGAGGTCTGCCTGCGAAACGAGGACCAGGTCCCGAATACGTATTGCCACGACCACGAGGAGCCTGATTGTTTTGAGCACCCCGTTGCGTATTCATGTTCTGATGTGCAAAGCCCCTATTCGGAATGGGACCTGCGGGTTGGTAGTTTCCACGTGGAGAGCCACGAAATCCCGATCCCCTGAAATTATTCCATCTCTGACCAGTCCCACGAAATTGATTCTGAGTGGGCACATTCTGAGAAATAGACGCGGATGCAAAAATCGAGTCATCTGACTTCCGTGCCAGTTTCTTTTCCGGGTGAGCCATGCGAAATGCTTCAGCACTGTCTATCAAAGCCGCGAATTTTGTCAAATTCCTTTCTTTCAAAAACACGGCGAGATCTCTCGAAACAGAAGCAATAAACTGCTCACACAAAATCAGATTCCATAGTCCATCAAAAGTCTTTTCACAATCTGATAGTTGGATCCATCTTTCCAACAAGTGAGAAAAACGCTTTGAAAAAGTTACAAAACTTTCCCCCACGTCAGGCCTAACTGATCTGAATTTTTCTCTGAATCCATCTGCAGTGCACTGAAATTTCTTAAGAAGTTCTTGCTTAAGATCATCATATGAAACTGTACCGGTAGCAGACAAAGAATGATACACAGCTAAAGCCGGGCCTTGTAGCAATGCAGTTAAGTAAACAACCCATTTACTGCTATCATAATTAAGAGCTTTAGCATGCGCTTCAAATCGGTACAAAAAAGAATCAATGTCGTCCCTATCTTCTTTGAAAACAGGTAGTTGGGGCAACTTCGGAAACGAAGGGTTAGAACCACGGGGGGTCCTAGGGGTAGCGTTCTCGCTCTGCAATTCAGCCTGTTTTAACTGAAGTTCAATCTCTTTTTCCTTTAGCTTAAGGCTTTGTCTATCAAGTTCCATCTGATAATCCATCTTCAATTTTCTTTCCTCTCGTTCTAATTTTTTTTCATCCTGTTCCAGTTCCCGTTTAACCTTTTCTTGCTCTCTTTCTTTGGCCCTATCATGTCTCTGAAAGCACTGATCAATGTATTGTTGTAGCTTTTCGTCAGTAAAACCTAACTTCTGGGCTTGAGTCAAAAATGAATTAAACAGAGTATCATATTCCTCAACAGAAGACATGGTCGGTTGAATTCAAAAGAAAATTAATTACTAAAAGTAAGACAATGTGGGTAACAAGTCAACAACTAACTTTATGTTACACAGATCAAAAATTATTTTCCCAAGTTCCACAAGGCCAGAATTATTACAAAAATCAAAAGCAAATTCAAGTTTGACAAAAGAAAATTATTCAAAAATCGAAGCAAGCTACGTGTGACAAAAGAAAAATTATTTCAACATCCAAGCAAGTTTAAGTTAACACAATGAAATTATTTTGAAATCAATGCAAGTACAAGTGTGACCAACGAAGATTATTTCGAAATGAAAACAAGTTCAAGTTTACAAAACAGCATACCATAAAAGAAAAGAAAAACAATGTTTAGATTATATTCAGTCTAAGTACAAGCAAGCATAAGAAAATATTTAAATCTAAATTATACAGGTGAAATTTTATAAATAATTTGTTTTGAAGTGAAAACAAAACTAAACAAAAGAAATAATAATAATAATGAAACACTATACTAAATAAACAAACAACGACAACAACATCACCACACAACAAAGAGAGAGCTAAAATTCTAAACTAATATCGGTACAATAGAATACAAGAAATCAAAAGAAAAAACAACTAAGTTCCACTTCGGCTAGAAAACACCGGAAGTACCGTTAAAACGCCAAAAATAAATCCTAAATACCTACAACAACTAAAATAGGGATGTGACAACTATAAATATACAAGACAGGATCCTAATAAGTATAGAAAGAAAAACAAAACAAAACTGAAAAGCTGAACTAGAATTAGGAATATATATACAACAGGAAGAAAAATTAATCTAAGCCCTTTCTGATCCCAGAACTATACAAGGAATCAGACCCGTAAGGAAAGAATCGGAGACGGGGTATAATCTATATAAACAACAACATACTACCCAAAAAGAAATGAAAACAACAATTTAACAAGTCAGTTACACAGTACACACTTACTCCTAGCCCACCAGAGTTAAGTGCCCAAAATTTATACCAAACCCTTCTACTGTTTAACTTATACTTATTCAGTTACTCCCACAATATAAACTCCAAATAAGTTATAAGACAAATAAATAATCTAAACTCCCACTAACTAGCTACGGGTTTCAGGGTCACCACTGTAACGAAAGGGGTTATTATCAAGAATTGCGTGTATGCGTGCGTGAATATTCTGCGTGTTCGCCCGTCTCACACTTCCTAACTCTCAAAACTTCTTTTGCTGTCACACCCCCTTCTATTACTAGAAAATAAACAAGAATCAACAAAGTTTACATCAGTACAAACCACCCAATCAATAATATGGAAAAATATGTATATATATAGTTTTGGTACTCACGTACTTTGTAGAAACAATCCGTGAATTAATATATCATTCACAAATCACACACATAAAGTTCCAAGGAAATAATCCGGGAGATTGTACACTGATCTCACAAACCCACAAATAACTCTCAGTCAGAAAAATCCAACTGTCACCAGTCACAATAAACCAATATCGATCTGGTCAGTTAATCCAAGTGTCACTAGTCACAATAATACCAATGAGGTCCCAGTCCCGTCGACAGAGAGAGTTACCAAGAGTCTCATGGAGGACAGACTTCGCTGTCTGTCTTTCGTTTCCTTTTAATCCTCTGTCTGTCTATATCTATACACTGTCTTCCTTTCCTTATCCTTGGCCTTTCTAACTATCCCTGGGGTTTCTCCCCTGTCTATCGTTGCTGTCGCTGCTGCTGTTGTGGCCGCTGCCGCCGTTGCTGCTGCTACTGCTGGGGTAGCGGTTGCTGCTGCTGCTGCTGCTGATGATGATGATGTGGTAGCGGTTGCTACTGCTGCTGACGTGGTAGCGGTTGCTGCTGCTGCTGCTGCTGATGATGATGATGTGGTAGCGGTTGCTACTGCTGCTGATGATGTAGCAGTGGTTGCTGCTGCTGATGATGTAGCAGGGGTTGCATGATGTAGCAGTGGTTGCTTCTCTCGTCTTCTTCTTCGTCTTCTTCTTTGGCTTCTTCTCTGGCCCCTTCGTCTCCTCCGTCTTCTTCTCCTTCCTCTTCTCCCTCTTCTTCGCCTTCTCGTCTTCTTTGGCTCTTCTCTTGTGATATCCTCTTCTTCTTCTTCTTCTTCTTCTTCTTCTTCTTCTTCTTCTTCTTCTTCTTCTTCTTCTTCTTCTTCTTCTTCTTCTTCTTCACGACTTCTTCTCCTTCTCCTTTACTTCTTCTTTCTCATTCTCTTTCTCTTTCTCTTCTTCTTCTGCTTACTCTCATTCTTCTTCTTCTTCTTCTTCTTCTTCTTCTTCTTCTTCTTCTTCTTCTTCTTCTTCTTCTTCTTCTTCTTCTTTCTCTCTCTTTGCCTCGAGGCCCCTCAGCCGGAGACTTCTGAAAACATACAAGTTTTTCCCCACTAAATATCTCGATACATAGACTTTTCTGTATTACCACATATACCTTTTCTCTCTCTCTGTGACAGGACCAGACCAGCAACATACAATTCAAATCTCATATGTGTAGAACACAGTTCACACATACGTTAAAATTGTAAAACTAATTATAACACTTATTATTACATTCTTGCCGCTAATTACTTTCATTCACAAAAATAAATATAATACTATACATTGCAAGTTGAGGTTTCAACCTCATATCAAATACTAATCCAATTTCAATTCGTTACTCAAAAATATACAACGATCCACCATCTCCATCACCCCCCTTATCCATCCTTCATACTAATATCAAAAATTATCTATTCTTACTTTTATTCCACCACAAGTAGAATATAGTCATGGTTAAATATTCTTACGTTTCATAATACAATATTTCAATGATAAACCAATAAATATATACCTGCAGACGCAGCTGCCAGAAGTACAAACACAACCACACAGTGGTACACACCAGAAGAGACTGCCTTCACATTTGAATGCGATTGGTAAATCGTCACATGACTAACTCAGCCAATCAGCATTCAGTTTTCAATAAAAAATATTAACATCTATGTCTTCACACAGGAAGATACTACAACACACAAAAACGTCATCGGACCGAAATAGTATAAAACCGGTCCGTGACAATACCCCCTTCCTGCAAAAAGAAAACGCCCGAGTTTTCTGAATTTTATCAGAAAGAAAAAAAATTATTACAATCATGTCCACCTATACTGTACAAGCAAGCGAAAAGAGATAACTGGTCATTAGCACTTATCTTAAACATAAACATATTGTATTAAGCAATCACCCAAAGCGCAATAGACGTACAAAATATGTAGTTCAAGTCCAAGCATGTTATCATGATACAGTGAAATCAAAAATCAAAAGGTACACAACAGACTATTTTCCAGTATTCCAATAGATTTCCAAGCATTCAATATACACCAGCAGAATTATATACACAGCAAGTTCATGTTCCACAGAATTTATGGAATACACTGATCAACATTTGATCTCGACAGCATGTCTGCAAAAACATTGGCAGTACCAGGCAATGCTTCGATCTCAAACTGAAACTCTTGAAGTGCCAACGCCCAGCGTGTGATTCGAGCATTCTTGAACTGACCCGAACGCAAGTAAGACAATGGCCGATGGTCAGTCTGAAGGATGAACGACTTTCCCCACAGATACTTTGAAAGCTTTGTGAGGGCCCAAATGATAGCCAAGCATTCTCTCTCTATGGTACTGTATCGTGTCTCCCTATCAAGCAGTTTGCGACTGACGAATGTGACAGGGTGCAATTCACCATCATGATCTTGAAGCAAAACCGCGCCTATGCCGAAAGCACTCGCGTCAGTGCGAACTACGAATGAACGCGATACATCTGGCAAGACAAGCACAGGCGAGCTTGACAAGATCTGTTGGACAGCTCGAAGAGCCACTTCGCACTCATCAGTCCATTTAATTTGTCTGTGCGAACCCGAGCCGACCAAGTCTGTGAGGGGTTTGACTACCGTGGAAAAATTTGGCACATAGCGTCTGTAATAGCTGATGAGTCCTAGAATTGAACGAACTTGACGTTTGCTTTTGGGAACGGTTATTTCCAACATCTTCTGCAATTTGGAACTTTCAGGTTTCAAGGTACCACGACCTACAATGTGGCCTAAAAATTCAAGTTCTTGAAACCCGGCGAAAATTTTGGACGGTCTAGCTGTAAGACCTGCAGCCTGCAACTTTGAAAGAACACCTCGCACATGTGCGAGATGACCGTTCCAAGTAGTGCTACAAGTCAGAATGTCATCGAAAAAGTTGATGGAAGAGACCTCGTCAAGCCTCAACAGTCGCATCATGCGTGCAAATGTAGCGGGAGCAGAGACTAAGCCAAAGGGCATTCTAATCCACTGAAACAGGCCTACATGGGTTGCGAATGCAGTCTTTGGACGGTCCAGTGGGTTCACAAGAATCTGCCAATATCCCTTTGAGAGGTCAATTTTTGTGAAATAGGTACCATCAGCCAGTTGTGCAAACAAATCATTAATGTTAGGGATCGGCTCTGCATCAAAGACTGTGATTTTGTTGAGGTGCCTATAATCTATGCAAAATCTAGTCGAACCATCTTTTTTTCCAACTAGGACAACTGGAGATGCGTATGGGGAGCGTGACTGTTCAATAACCCCCATTTCGAGCATAGACTTGACTTCTCTTTCAACTGTTTCTTTAGATGTCAAAGGCAAATCATATGGTCTAAGCCTGACAGGCACGTCTGATGTAAGCACGACGTCATGAAAAAGATCCCCCTGAAAAGTGCCTGGGGCAGTGGTGAGAATATCAGAAAAATCTGCAAAAACACCCCGAAGTTGTTGTTTCTGACCAAATGTCAACCTGTCATCAAGGTGGAGATCGTGTACACTTTCAGTTTGCGCAGACGATACAGTGGGTATGATGATATTATCTGAATCAGCCTCTGCTGAAATGACGGCCACAGATGATATGTGGACCGATTCTGTAAAAACTGGTGTGACATGAGGCAGGCTTTGAGCAACGGCATCAGCACCGTGTAGCTCATCATCCCATGGTTGGATAACGTTCCAAGGCACGTTGGGCGACTGACCTACATTAGTAGCGTGAACTTTGATAGCACTTTTGACTAAACAAAAATCATCAGAATTAGTTACCTCTAGTGCAATCTGAGCAGTTGATTGACGCCTAAGGTACTTTTTCAAAAGATTCGCATGGAAAACTTTTGTCTTTCCGTTGATGACAATCTGATAGTCCGGGTGCATAGCTTTGCTAACTCGGAAAGGACCTTTCCACTGCATGAGCAATTTATTAGAATCCGTAGGAAGCAACAACAGGACTTCGTCATCTTCCTTGAAAGACCGAGGCTTTGCCTTCCTATCATGATAGTGCTTGTTTTTGGCTTCAGCTTTCTTTATGTTTTCTTGAGCCAGCTCACAAGATTCCAGGATCTTGTTTTTGAGATCAAACACATACTTGTACAGAGTCTTTGCATCTTCATTTTGAGAACCTTGTGACCAAGTATTCGCAAGTAGTTGAATGGGTCCGCGAGCGCGACGACCAAACAAAAGTTCAAATGGTGAGAATCCAGTGCTCTCACTAGGAAGTTCTCGACACGCGAAAAGTACCGCGGGCAGATACCGATGCCATGCTTTTGGTTGTTTTTGAATGAGCTTCTTCAACATCGGTTTCAACGTCCCATGAAAACGTTCAACACAGCCATTAGCTTGTGCGTGATATGGCGACGTATGAATGGCCTTGATCGATAGCAAATGGTGGATTCCACGCATGAGATCCGAGTTGAACTGAGTACCACAGTCTGACAAAATTTCCTGTGGACATCCCATGCGCGAGAAAACGGAAAACAGTGCTTCACCGACCGAAACCGAGTCAATGTGTTTGAGCGGAATAGCTTCAGGGTACCGTGTGGCTATATCAATGATGCTGAGTATGTATCTGTGACCCTCCTCAGACGGCGGAGAAATCGGTCCTACCAAATCAACGGCAACCCGTTTGAATGGTTCTGAGATAGTCGGCATCTTTTCCAAAGGAACTGGTGGAATTCGACCTTTAGAAGATGTCTTCTGGCAAATGTCACACGTTTTAACGTATCTTTTTGTGTCAGCGGACACCCCTGGCCAAAAAAATTCTGATAGTATTCTGTCTGTTGTTCTACGGATGCCACAATGACCAGCCATGATCGTATCGTGGGCTGTGACAAGAACTGAGGATCTTAGAGTAGTGGGGACTACTAACTGGTCTAATGTCCTTTTGCTGTTTTCGTAATGCCTATGCAAAATGTCATTTTGAACAAAGTAGGAAACTGAAGCTGATCCTATTGTCTGAATTTGACCTGACTTTGAAAGATCAAACAAGGGTGATAGACTATCATCCTGCTTCTGCAACCGAGCAAAATCTGATGGCGATACATTCAAGTCTTGTGTGACCGAACTCAGAGGTTTCTTTGGGATACCTTGTCTCTTGTCTTGGGCACGAGTCGTAACACAACAAGTATGACCTTGATCCTGGATGAGTGTGGTAGCAACTGAAAGAGGGTCAGACACACCTGGCAAGTTCCCTAATATCAAATCAGCCACTGGTTGATCAATAACACAACACAAAATAGTGCCAGAGAAAAATGGAGTGTCGACAGACACTTTGGCCAACGGAAATTCTTCAATGTTTCCACCGAATGACCAACATTTACACTCTTCGCCAGTGTACTGATCGTCCGAAACCAGTCTTTTGCGAACGCCACAGATGGTAGCACCCGTATCTCTGAGCACACTTGCTTTTAGGCCATTTACGGTACCTGATACTAGCTTGAGATGACCACAGTTTTCATTACAAACTGAGCAAACGACCTCAGTGACCAAAGCTGACTGCACCTGAGTGTCATCTGAAGAGTCCTGATATTCCTGAAAGTCATTTTGATTGTCTTGAGGCTCTGGATAAGCTTGGGCAACAGCAGAATTGCCAACAGCATAAGGACACCATGTTGATATGTGACCTACACCCCCACAACAATAGCAAACTATGCCCTGACTATTCTGTCCCCTGTTAAGAGGAGGTCTGCCTGCGAAACGAGGACCAGGTCCCGAATACGTATTGCCACGACCACGAGGAGCCTGATTGTTTTGAGCACCCCGTTGCGTATTCATGTTCTGATGTGCAAAGCCCCTATTCGGAATGGGACCTGCGGGTTGGTAGTTTCCACGTGGAGAGCCACGAAATCCCGATCCCCTGAAATTATTCCATCTCTGACCAGTCCCACGAAATTGATTCTGAGTGGGCACATTCTGAGAAATAGACGCGGATGCAAAAATCGAGTCATCTGACTTCCGTGCCAGTTTCTTTTCCGGGTGAGCCATGCGAAATGCTTCAGCACTGTCTATCAAAGCCGCGAATTTTGTCAAATTCCTTTCTTTCAAAAACACGGCGAGATCTCTCGAAACAGAAGCAATAAACTGCTCACACAAAATCAGATTCCATAGTCCATCAAAAGTCTTTTCACAATCTGATAGTTGGATCCATCTTTCCAACAAGTGAGAAAAACGCTTTGAAAAAGTTACAAAACTTTCCCCCACGTCAGGCCTAACTGATCTGAATTTTTCTCTGAATCCATCTGCAGTGCACTGAAATTTCTTAAGAAGTTCTTGCTTAAGATCATCATATGAAACTGTACCGGTAGCAGACAAAGAATGATACACAGCTAAAGCCGGGCCTTGTAGCAATGCAGTTAAGTAAACAACCCATTTACTGCTATCATAATTAAGAGCTTTAGCATGCGCTTCAAATCGGTACAAAAAAGAATCAATGTCGTCCCTATCTTCTTTGAAAACAGGTAGTTGGGGCAACTTCGGAAACGAAGGGTTAGAACCACGGGGGGTCCTAGGGGTAGCGTTCTCGCTCTGCAATTCAGCCTGTTTTAACTGAAGTTCAATCTCTTTTTCCTTTAGCTTAAGGCTTTGTCTATCAAGTTCCATCTGATAATCCATCTTCAATTTTCTTTCCTCTCGTTCTAATTTTTTTTCATCCTGTTCCAGTTCCCGTTTAACCTTTTCTTGCTCTCTTTCTTTGGCCCTATCATGTCTCTGAAAGCACTGATCAATGTATTGTTGTAGCTTTTCGTCAGTAAAACCTAACTTCTGGGCTTGAGTCAAAAATGAATTAAACAGAGTATCATATTCCTCAACAGAAGACATGGTCGGTTGAATTCAAAAGAAAATTAATTACTAAAAGTAAGACAATGTGGGTAACAAGTCAACAACTAACTTTATGTTACACAGATCAAAAATTATTTTCCCAAGTTCCACAAGGCCAGAATTATTACAAAAATCAAAAGCAAATTCAAGTTTGACAAAAGAAAATTATTCAAAAATCGAAGCAAGCTACGTGTGACAAAAGAAAAATTATTTCAACATCCAAGCAAGTTTAAGTTAACACAATGAAATTATTTTGAAATCAATGCAAGTACAAGTGTGACCAACGAAGATTATTTCGAAATGAAAACAAGTTCAAGTTTACAAAACAGCATACCATAAAAGAAAGAAAAACAATGTTTAGATTATATTCAGTCTAAGTACAAGCAAGCATAAGAAAATATTTAAATCTAAATTATACAGGTGAAATTTTATAAATAATTTGTTTTGAAGTGAAAACAAAACTAAACAAAAGAAATAATAATAATAATGAAACACTATACTAAATAAACAAACAACGACAACAACATCACCACACAACAAAGAGAGAGCTAAAATTCTAAACTAATATCGGTACAATAGAATACAAGAAATCAAAAGAAAAAACAACTAAGTTCCACTTCGGCTAGAAAACACCGGAAGTACCGTTAAAACGCCAAAAATAAATCCTAAATACCTACAACAACTAAAATAGGGATGTGACAACTATAAATATACAAGACAGGATCCTAATAAGTATAGAAAGAAAAACAAAACAAAACTGAAAAGCTGAACTAGAATTAGGAATATATATACAACAGGAAGAAAAATTAATCTAAGCCCTTTCTGATCCCAGAACTATACAAGGAATCAGACCCGTAAGGAAAGAATCGGAGACGGGGTATAATCTATATAAACAACAACATACTACCCAAAAAGAAATGAAAACAACAATTTAACAAGTCAGTTACACAGTACACACTTACTCCTAGCCCACCAGAGTTAAGTGCCCAAAATTTATACCAAACCCTTCTACTGTTTAACTTATACTTATTCAGTTACTCCCACAATATAAACTCCAAATAAGTTATAAGACAAATAAATAATCTAAACTCCCACTAACTAGCTACGGGTTTCAGGGTCACCACTGTAACGAAAGGGGTTATTATCAAGAATTGCGTGTATGCGTGCGTGAATATTCTGCGTGTTCGCCCGTCTCACACTTCCTAACTCTCAAAACTTCTTTTGCTGTCACACCCCCTTCTATTACTAGAAAATAAACAAGAATCAACAAAGTTTACATCAGTACAAACCACCCAATCAATAATATGGAAAAATATGTATATATATAGTTTTGGTACTCACGTACTTTGTAGAAACAATCCGTGAATTAATATATCATTCACAAATCACACACATAAAGTTCCAAGGAAATAATCCGGGAGATTGTACACTGATCTCACAAACCCACAAATAACTCTCAGTCAGAAAAATCCAACTGTCACCAGTCACAATAAACCAATATCGATCTGGTCAGTTAATCCAAGTGTCACTAGTCACAATAATACCAATGAGGTCCCAGTCCCGTCGACAGAGAGAGTTACCAAGAGTCTCATGGAGGACAGACTTCGCTGTCTGTCTTTCGTTTCCTTTTAATCCTCTGTCTGTCTATATCTATACACTGTCTTCCTTTCCTTATCCTTGGCCTTTCTAACTATCCCTGGGGTTTCTCCCCTGTCTATCGTTGCTGTCGCTGCTGCTGTTGTGGCCGCTGCCGCCGTTGCTGCTGCTACTGCTGGGGTAGCGGTTGCTGCTGCTGCTGCTGCTGATGATGATGATGTGGTAGCGGTTGCTACTGCTGCTGACGTGGTAGCGGTTGCTGCTGCTGCTGCTGCTGATGATGATGATGTGGTAGCGGTTGCTACTGCTGCTGATGATGTAGCAGTGGTTGCTGCTGCTGATGATGTAGCAGGGGTTGCATGATGTAGCAGTGGTTGCTTCTCTCGTCTTCTTCTTCGTCTTCTTCTTTGGCTTCTTCTCTGGCCCCTTCGTCTCCTCCGTCTTCTTCTCCTTCCTCTTCTCCCTCTTCTTCGCCTTCTCGTCTTCTTTGGCTCTTCTCTTGTGATATCCTCTTCTTCTTATTCTTCTTCTTCTTCTTCTTCTTCTTCTTCTTCTTCTTCTTCTTCTTCTTCTTCTTCTTCTTCTTCTTCACGACTTCTTCTCCTTCTCCTTTACTTCTTCTTTCTCATTCTCTTTCTCTTTCTCTTCTTCTTCTGCTTACTCTCATTCTTCTTCTTCTTCTTCTTCTTCTTCTTCTTCTTCTTCTTCTTCTTCTTCTTCTTCTTCTTCTTCTTCTTTCTCTCTCTTTGCCTCGAGGCCCCTCAGCCGGAGACTTCTGAAAACATACAAGTTTTTCCCCACTAAATATCTCGATACATAGACTTTTCTGTATTACCACATATACCTTTTCTCTCTCTCTGTGACAGGACCAGACCAGCAACATACAATTCAAATCTCATATGTGTAGAACACAGTTCACACATACGTTAAAATTGTAAAACTAATTATAACACTTATTATTACATTCTTGCCGCTAATTACTTTCATTCACAAAAATAAATATAATACTATACATTGCAAGTTGAGGTTTCAACCTCATATCAAATACTAATCCAATTTCAATTCGTTACTCAAAAATATACAACGATCCACCATCTCCATCACCCCCCTTATCCATCCTTCATACTAATATCAAAAATTATCTATTCTTACTTTTATTCCACCACAAGTAGAATATAGTCATGGTTAAATATTCTTACGTTTCATAATACAATATTTCAATGATAAACCAATAAATATATACCTGCAGACGCAGCTGCCAGAAGTACAAACACAACCACACAGTGGTACACACCAGAAGAGACTGCCTTCACATTTGAATGCGATTGGTAAATCGTCACATGACTAACTCAGCCAATCAGCATTCAGTTTTCAATAAAAAATATTAACATCTATGTCTTCACACAGGAAGATACTACAACACACAAAAACGTCATCGGACCGAAATAGTATAAAACCGGTCCGTGACAGCAAAGCTGTTGAACAAAACTGTAGGTCTCTGCTAGAAATGCTCTTGGCATGAATAATCTCTGCTATGTACTTACAAAATGGCTGAATCTTATTCTCATAAATTAATTACGTCAGCCAGCATTTATTAATGACAAGTATTTGTATTGATTTTGTTGTAGTTTAGATACACTTTGCAGTTGTCAAATCATACAAAAGTGTAAAATAACCAAGTGGGCACCCTCACGGCAGGTACGCTCACCCTGCCAGCTATTTTGTCTACTCCAATATGACATCACACAAATATGAAGACAATTTGTTTTAGTTCCACGTTCTCTTGAAGTTGTTACAGCATACGAAGTTTAAACCAAATCCGACCATTACTTTCTGACAAACCAGTGCTTCAGATTGTTGGTGCGCCCGCGCCATTGGCGCATATTTTATCAGAATGGCGCGTAACAGTCAACGTGAATGCGCCAGCCTGGCGCGTCATAAAAATCAAGAAGGACTAGGTGAACATACGATACGAATACCTTCGATTGTCAATGACCCATCTTTTTCAAAATTGACCCATCATTTTGCATGGTCATGGGTCATTGGGCCCATGATGTCTGAAAACAATCTGAAGCACTGCAAACAGGCGTTACAGACACATACTTGAGTGTGTACATAACCCCGTCCACACTATGCCTTGCAGGGTAATAAAATAAAATGTTAGCTATCTAATCCGGTCAGGCAGTAGTGGAGACATGATGGAAGCTGTCGCAGAGATCAGTGCATGTTCACCACCTCAGTCTGTCTGTTGCTGTTTTCAGGTGGCGTGACTTATCCAGCGCCGTCCATGTTTTGAGGTCATCTGTCCAGTTTTATTCTTTGCCTTCCTCTGCACCTGTCTCCTTCCATTGTTTCTTGCTTAATGGTTTTTGCAAGGGTGTCGTGCCGCGTGACGTGACCAAACCACGCCAACTTACTCTTCACGACGGCAAGGAGTGGTGCCTGGGGGCCCCAAGTGGCGTGACCAGGTTCCTGACGTACTTGTTGGTCTTGTGTTCGTACCAGAAAATTTGCAGCATTCTGCGGTAGCAATTCATTTCAAAAGGAGGAATACGTTTTCCAGTTCTGCTGACAAAGTCCAGCTCTAAAAGTCATACAGCAGAACTGACAGAACCAAAGCCCTGAAGAGATTTTCCCCTGCAATTCCAGACTTTATTCAGTCCTGCCATTGTTGACACAGCCACTGCCAAACTGGTCTTGACCTCTGTAGACGACTTGCCATCGTTTGCTATAAAGGTCTCCACCTTATTCCAGCTTCTCTCCATTCTTAGTGATGTTGGCGGTATTGTCCATGTGGCTGTTCACCAACACCTTGCTCATTTCTAAGCTGACCTTCATGCCATAGGCACCCGCACGTTCAACACGTTTGTCTATCAGTTTCTCCTCACTGCCTCCCATTAGGTAAATATCATCAGCGAACCGCAGGTTGCACAGTGGTCTTCCTCCAACAGAGATGGTAGTTGGGGGGAGTTCAGGAGGGTTTCTTCCATGATGTTTTCGAGGAACACGTTCAAGAGGAGAGGGGGATAATTCAATTCAATTCAATGGTTGAATTTATTGTTTCTTCACGACAGTGATATTAGACAATTAATTTAGTTACAAAACAATAAAACAAACAACTGTAGTGATATCAGTTACAACACTGGTAACATGTTGATAAGGACGATTTCATGATGACGTTTACGATATCGTAAATAATAGGACTTCGCACAACTTCTCGAATGTCACAAGTTGTTACGTTTACACCATTGTCTTTGTACATTGATTGCAGCACTGGGCAATCAACAATCAGATGTTGGACTGCAATGTTTTCTGAACATATACATGTAATATCTTTCACATATTTCGTACTCCATGAATTCAATCTTAATTTATAAACCAGCCTTGACACACTTCTAGGTCCTTTTACAGCACTTCCTAGTTTAACATTTCTGTAAGCAACTTTTTCCAAATAAAATATTTTGCAGTTGCTAATAAACCACACTCCTTATACACATTTAATGTGTTTGTGTGCATTGGAACACCCAGGGCCACTTTAAAGGACTTACTGTCAATACTTTGAAGCCTGTTTAAGAGATAAGTAGGGGCTGAAAAATAAATTTCTTGGCCATATAACAACTTTGACCTAACAAGGGACGTCGCTAAATGCAACAAAGTTTTAGTGTCTTGGCTAAATGGTTGAAAACTTAAAATCTTTAATAAGGTAAACCTTTGACTTGCTTTTTTAATTAAATACTCAATATGAGATTTCCATTTTAACATGGGAGTAAAATGTACACCTAAGAATTTAATATTTTGCTAATAGGATAACACTTGATTTTCTAATATAAGGACTGGTAATTGTTTTGGATTCGTACCATTATTGGAAAACATTAAACTCGTTTTTTCACCAGACAGTTGCAAACCATTTTCTTGCATAAACAAATTTAGATTGTTTAATTCAAGCTGATACAGCTATTGTATGTATAACACTGTTCTTTTGTTGGTTCGTTTTCTAAGTGTTGTATTAATCCAGATAGCAATATCGTCTGTATATTGCACAACATGTGTATTTTTAGATAATAAACGTGGGAGGTCACTTATTAGGAGAGAAAAAAGTAACGGTGCAATGATTGACCCTTGAGGTATACCCATATCAATATTTCTATTAGAAGAATATGTGTGTCCTACTCTAGTACAAATAGTCCTTTCCACCAATAAGCTTTTTATGTACGAATAGATGCTTCCACTGAGACCGATAGTTTTCAACTTATACAAAAGTCTTGCGTGCCAAACACTGTCATACGCTTTCTTTACGTCGAAGAAAGTAGCAAGCACACTTTTTCTTTTAGAAAACTGTTTTTTAATATGACTAGTGAGTTTAACTAAATGGTCTGTTGTGCAACGACCTTTTCGGAATCCAGCTTGAGCCGTTGGAATAATGTTATTTTTATCACACACAAAAACTAATCTCTCATTTACAATTTTTTCCAATAATTTTCCTACATGGGATGTTAACGCAATAGGACGATAACTGTTTACAGATGTCGCAGACTTACCTTGCTTTAAGATAGGAACTATTACTGACTGTTTCCAGACTTTAAGTACAGCTCCACTTTCCCAACATTTTTTAAAAAGTGAGAGTAATATTTTCTTCCAAATTATAGGTAAATGGTGCAGCATCTGGTACGAAATGCCATCGATTCCAACAGCTGAAGTATTAGTTGCAAAAGACTGTAATTTTTCGTTGAGTTCATCAAGAGTAATAGGACAATTTAAAAACAATTCATCATTATTAGGGGGATCTGTATACATTTCTTTCCTTTCCTTTTCTTTTCTACTGTTGCGAACAGTCTCACTTAAACTGCTTGTAGAGCTTAGTTCAGCAAAGACAGTCACAAAGGCCTCCGCCTTTTCTGCATGAGAGGGAAATATATTATTTTCTAATTTTATGGGGTAGGTTTGTGCCTTAGGTTGATTTATCATGTCTTTAATTTTTTTTCAAACTTTATGTACATCTTTTGATTCAGTGATTTCTTTCTCACAAAACTTTACCCAGTATTCCCTTTTAGCTTTCGCTGTGATTCTATTACAGTTGATTTATGTTGCTTCATATTGTTAAAATTTGCTTCACTTTTATCTTTAATCCAATTTTTAAAAGCTGCTTTCTTTTTGTTTACTGCTTCTTTACATTCATCATTCCACCATGAATGGCATTGTGTTCTCAACCCTTTATGGCGAACCTTGGGTATTGCTTGTTTAGCAGCATGGTATACAGCTACTCTAAACTTTTCAAAGAAAACATTTACATCGTCGTCACGTACATTCTCACCATCACAAGTTTCAAGAAAATGTGAAAATTGTCCCCAATTTGCCCTACTGTACACAAATTTAGGTATCTTATCTTCCTTGCTGTGTTCGTCATCTTCTATCTTTTTATGTATTTCTAGAATGACTGGCAGGTGATCACTACCTAGGCTATCTTCTTCAACAAACCAATGACAATTAAGGGCTATGTTACAGGACACAAGTGATAAATCAATTGCTGTAGGTCTATGTGTGTGTATGTCTGGTATTCTTGTTATACTGCCATCATTTAACAAAATGAGTTGGGAATCAACAATATTTTCTGTAAAACGATTACACGTATTAGACTTGCAGTCTTGCTCCCATACTGACGAATGAGCATTAAAGTCTCCAAGTATAGCCAAGTTGCCCTTGGAAAAATCAAAATGTTTGAGCCAGTCAGAAGTATCTTGCCTTGGGCCACCCGGGAAATAAACTGAGAGAACTTTGAGTATACAGTCTTACAGAGCTCATTAATTTTCACACACACCCCACTTGCATACACGCCGTCAGTGTTCTTTGGCACTGGGAATGCATCAAGATTGCAGTAAGACAAGTCACGTCGAATATAAACAGCTGTCTGAACTCTCTTAGTGTTCTTGTCAAAACTGCACAGTGGGGGATAAAAACAGTTGTCTAGTTTGGGAAGTTTATAAATTTGCACGTCCAGTGACTGGAGAGCAAGCACACAGTACTCTTCTTGCTCCACAGCGTGCTTAAACGCTAATAAATTACTCGACACCACAAGTATATCAACTAACAAGTTAGCATCTCCCTTCTATGTCTCTGTCGACGTGCGCGTACAACCGGTTGCTTCCCTTTACATGCTTTGCGCTCCATATAGCGTCGTCGGCCTAAAATAATTTTTTAGAAACTTCAAAACCCAGGGGAGTTATGGGTAGGGAAATCATTTTCTGAAATGACGTCGGCAGGACTCTTCGCGATTAGTGCATGGCATACGAGACACACGCAAAATGGAGTCACAAGAAGATTGGTTAGATCTGAATTCGTCTAATTTGACCTCGCATGCTGCTAAAAAACAATGTAATTTGAATTTGCTTTCACAAATCAAAAGAGAGCGAGACCACAACAAAGTACAACGAGCCAAGGCGACGCAAACACTCAAGGCCGACAGAACAAAAAGCACACAAAATACAAGAGGTAAGTACCCGTGACCATACAGTCAATAAAGTAGGCCTAACCACCATTGCAAAATAGGATTGATCATCACCATGATTGAATTTTTCCACCCCACCTTCCAATCGGTACGGAATCGAGCATATGCTCAAATCATCATATCTTTGACAGAACTTGCATATGCATTATACAGTGTGATGCAAGCGATAAATGAACCATCACATCGAAGCGACTCACGATCGCCTGCACTGAGCTCACATATATGTGTGCATGTTTCTATAAATCCATCGTGTTCTCCTTCGATAATTGAGCAAAGCCTTTGTTCACTACCAAAACTATGCAGTTCCTCTCCCAACTTTCGTTTAATTTCAGCCAGCACATCTTCGCGAAAAATGGCGACCATGACTTCAACCGTAGCTAGTTATCAGTTACTTCCCTTGAACAGATTTCCCAGAATTCTCTATTCTATTTTTAGGTTTGGGATAGCTTGTGGATAAAACCAAGGGCAACGGGACCACCGCACGTCGACTGGGGGCAATACGAGATACTAACTTGTTAGTTGCTATACTTGTGCTCGACACAGAACGGCAATTCCATTGAAAAATGCGTGCTTGATTAGATCTTGTCATAAGAGTCACAAAGTAGGTAGAGGAAATATTCAAAAGTTAAAAATAACACCATAATAGACTTAAATTTAAAAATGACATGGATGCTCTGGATGCTTGGGGAAAGGGAACTGTGGGCATCCCATAGGCGGCCACTGCATGGGCGGTTGCATGAACCCCATAGGAGGTAATCCTGGCATGGGCAAGCCTGGAGGTTGCCTGTGGATCATGTTCATACCTGAGTGGGGTTGCATGGGGCTCATGTGTAAACAGTAGCCCTGGTTACCGTAGCCCCGCTGTCTGTCATGGGGAACTCCGCGCCGTCGTCGGCCGTCCGTGTAACCACCACGCCACTGACCACCCGTGTAGCTACCACGTCGCTGCCCGTCCGAGTAGCCCCAGCGCTGACCGTCCTGATGATCACCGCGCCGCTGCCCGTCGAGTCGCCTATCGATAGAACCACCACAGCGCTGCCCATCAAGAGAACCCCCGCGTCCGTGCACGTCCCGGTAACGATCGTATCGCTCACCGTATGGTTTCTCTGAAGTTGAGCCATCTTGCTGGGAGCCATCCCCTCGAGTGCGTCGGTTGTGGTGTTGCTTGTATTGACCTCGCCTTCTCTTCTTCTCCCAAAAGAGAGACTCAATGTGGCGGCCTAGGGTTCTCGCCACAACAGTAACGCCTTTTCCTGTAGGGTGTATTTCATCTGGACTGACCAGCTTCTGTACATTGGGCATATGATATTGATAGTCAACGTACGACACCCTATCCTCGTCGACCAGTGCAGCTTTCGTTGTAGCCACAAAAATGCCACGGTCAGCATTCAGCTTAGGACGTGGAACGGGAGTGGGGTGACTGACCACCACTTTGGCCTTCGGATGCTCTGCGTATGCAAGCTGACATTTTGTCTGCTACTTTGATCGGATCGCCGGACTTGAGATCGTTTATACCGAAGTGGGTCACCACGCAATCGGGCCCCTCTTCTCGCTCCTTCATGGCATTCCGCAACGCCTTCCCACACTCGTCTACCGTGAAAACTTTGTGCGACTCTGCCTGGAACCCGTACGCAAGGCCAAGCTGCTTGCAGTCTACTCGATCCATCGTCGAGTCGTGTAGTATCAACACTGTAGAAGAGGTGTCTCTTGGTACTTCTAAGTCCCTAGATGCCATAGAACGATTGTCGTCACTTCCGGTAGTGTGTTTATCGTCAGCAGCCATTTTGACGTCATTTGATTCTTGTTTACTTTCACGGAATCCGCATACGATGCATGCTTTTCGCGTTGATCAGACATATGAATCGTAGGCCCCGCATCATCAGATTTGTTAGTAATCGGCTTGTTAGACTCACCCGATGTGAAAGGCGTAGACGTAGTGGCCTTGTTGTCGTTTGAATTTGGCGTTGCCCCATCGGTCGCGATCGCAGAAGTGCGTGGACATCGCTCCAGCTTGTCGATCTTCTTGATCAAAGTTGTCAGCATTTCCTTGAGATGACGCACTTCCCTCAAAGTTACTTTACAGGTGCTGCAATCAACTTTTGGACCGTCGTTGCCAACTACCTCTTTCTTGTCGGATGTCGACAGCTGCAAAGGTTCCAGATCTACGGCCGACTCGGTACATGCGGCAGCATCCGAGACATCTGTAGACAACTTCAATATCTCTGTGTCGTTGATGACTTTGTTTTTCTTATTTTCTTTGTCTTCTTCCACGTTCTTCTGCTTTAGGAGGCTCTTCATACTTTCCGTCATCCTCTTTATGGTTCTTCTTTTCGACATCCTTGCAACTGCAAATCAGTCGACCACCATGTTTAGCGTAGGAATTACGGAGAGGGGGACAGAAGACATACTTGACAGTTGCCCACTGTAGTCTGGAAGGGTTCTCCCGTCTGGCGATTAATGAAGACAGCACTGCTGGCATTGTTCTATAGTGCCTCTTTTGACTAAACTAAGCCCTCTTCAGTATTTAAGCGCCGAAAGGCGTGCCATCGCCCTTTGTGCTAGACTTTATCAAAAGCCTTTTTTTAAAGCCAAAAGAAGCTGTGATTGATGTCCTTTTGATGCTTTAAGAGTTTTCCAATGACGATACGACAGTTGCAGATTTGTTCTACCGTACTTTTTCCTGGTCTGATCCAATCCTATCCTATCCTATCCTGTCCCGTAACACGGAGGTCGTAGGGGCACCATAGATGATCGTTTAAACAGCATACTCCATCTTTCTCTGTCCTCAGCAGCCCTGATGGCTTCGCTCAGTGTCAAACCAGTCCATTCTCGAATGTTGTCCTCCCACCTCTTTTTCGGTCTCCCTCTTCTTCTACCTGCTTGCACTGAATGGTCTTTGCAAGGCCTGATGATCTGGTGACGTGGCCATACCATCGGAGTTTCCGTTTCTTCACCACTGTGAGCAGGTCATCGTGTTGCCCAATGGCTTGTGTGATGGTCTGTCGGACTTTGTTGTTGGTGATGTGTTGGGTATAGGAAATGCCCAGAAGTCTTCTGTAGCACCTCATCTTCATGCTTTGTAGTCTTCGTTGTAGATCTGCTGTGAGGGTCCATGCTTCGCAAGCATATAGGAAGATGGAGATGACAAGGGAGCGCAGCAGTCTTACTTTGGAATGTAGACTGATGGTCCTGTCTTTCCAAATGGGCTTCAACCTTGTCATGGCAGCGGTTGTTTGTGCGATCCTGGAGAGGACTTCCTGTCCGGACCCATTGTCTGACACAATGGCTTCCAAATATTTGAAGCTATGCACTGTGTTGAGGCATTGGCCTTGGACTTTGATGTCCGTGTTGGTGCCATTGGTGTTGTTGGTCATCATTTTGGTCTTCTCTGCACTTATTTACATTCCATAAGCTCTGGAGGTGGTGTCAAGCCTCTGTACCAGCTGTTCAAAATCTTGTTCCTCTCCAGCCAATCCATCAATGTCATCCGCAAAACGAAGATTGGAGATTGCTCTACCCCATATGCTGACTGTGCCTTCGTGATCTGCAAGAGCATCTGACATGATGCGCTCTAGGAAGATGTTGAAGGGTGTTTGAGATAGTAGTCATCCATGACGCACACCGATTGTTGTTCTGAACCAGTTCCCGATGTCGCTGTTATGGAGGACTGCACTGGTAGCCTTGTCATACAGGCTTTTGATGACTTTAATAATTTTAGGGCTGATGTTGTACACTTTCATTGTTGCCCGTACAGCTGCATGCCAGACTCGGTCAAACGCCTTCTTGAAGTCTATGAACACATGATATAGATGTTGTTGGTGCTGTAGGTATTTCTCACAGAATATTCTGAGGTTGAAAATCTGTTCAGTGGTACTTCGCCCTGCCCTGAATCCTGATTGTTCTTCAGCTATGATTTGTTCAGTTTGGGGTTTCAACCTGTTGAGTATTATTTTCAGGAGGACCTTGCTGGGATGGCTGATGAGGCTGATGGTGCGGTAATTTTCACACTCCTGAAGGTTACCTTTTTTGGGAAAAGTGATGACAAGCGACTGGGTCAATGGTGTAGGCCACTCCCCACTCTGCCAGATCTTGTTACAGATAATGGTGAGGGCATCAATCATCGCTTCTCCTCCTGCTTGTAGCAGTTCCGCGGGTATGTTGTCCACTCCCGCTGACTTCCCTTTCTTCAGCGATTGCACTGCTGCCTTAACATCTTCCCGAAGAATTGGGAGGATTTCTTCTTATCTGTTTTCGGGACATGCTAGAACTGATGGGTCTCCATTTGGTGTATTGTTGTAAAGGTTAGAGCAGCACTCTGTCCATCTGTCCAAGACTTCTTGTTCTTCTGTAAGGCATATGCCAGACTTGCTTTGGATCGTGGAGACTTTGGGCTGTTTAACACTTGTCAGCCGCTTCACAGTCTGGTAGGCCTTCTTGATGTTGTTCTTGTTCAGACTGTTCTTCATTTCCTGGCATTGATCTTCTATCCAGTTCTCCTTTGCTGTGCGCATGCCTTTTCGGATGTCATTGTTGATTTTTCGATAGACGTCAGCTCCTTGTTAGTTGTTTTTTTTAAATCTCTCTTCGTTTATCACACAGATCCAAAAGTTCAGGTGTGATCCACGGCTTCTTCTTTGGTCGGTGCTTACCAAGGATCTCAGTGGCGGCATCTGTCACAGCTGAGTTGAAGGTGGTGTTCATGGTGTTGACATCTATTTCACCAGCTCCCAAAATGAGCATTGGTGCAAATTTCCCTCCAATTGTGGCCTGAAATAGTTCTGCCACCTCCGGGTCTTGCTCTGTGGGTTCGGGCATTAAAAAGAATAGACCCAACGTTTCCCGGCGTGTTGTAAGAGGCGACTAACAGGGGTGATGTTAGCATGGCATCACTGGGCAAAAGTCTTCTACACAGAGGTCACCGGCCAGGGCGGAGGAACCTCACGTTACTACAGGTTCAACGACCATGTGCTCAGGGCCAAGGCAAGCCACACTGTATTCGTGGATTTCGGCTGTGGCCAACAGCCTGGAGAGGATTGGACACCGCCAGGTCTTTTTGCCCAAGACACACTACATGATGAAGCTATCCACCAATTCCATAACGGATCGGTCGTCGCCCGGCACAAGGGCCGCGCCTTCCGTTGGCCACCAGGACGGAGGTGATAAGTATGCTACTGATGGACAAATTAGCAAGATCCGCACGAGAAACAACATCGTCATAGGAACCTGGAATGTCAGGACCCTAACTGCGGAAGGAAAATTAGAAGAACTGGCCCACGAGCTGGACCACTATCGATGGAACGTTCTAGGTATCAGCGAACTGCGCTGGAAAGGCCTAGGTGAAACAACGACCGACAAAGGCCACAAGCTCTATTTCAGCGGTAGAGATGACAGGCACGAACACGTCGTTGGATTCTTGGTCCACAAGAACATTCTAGCCACTGTCATTGGTTGCCGCCCAGTCTCCAATAAACTCATTACCATCCGTGCTTTTCGCACCTCCCCTTGTGAAAGCCTTTACGTGGAAGCTAACGAACCCCCGCTGGAGCTGAGACGTACAAAATTGTCACTGAATTACTATTTAAAATTAAAAACTGATCCCATGAACCCCGCCTATGATTATGTTTTCAACCCAGATTTTGTTCAGAAATTTGAAGCCAAACCTAACACAATTCCTCCGTTTGGCATCAGAATGCAGGCTCATTTGGAAAAAGCAGGCATCATTGTTGCTTCCATCAACGATGATGAGCTTCGAACTGAAGTTCCTCCATGGAAATTATGCACCCCAAACATTAATTGGCAATTGTCCGCTTTCCTCAAAAACTATACATCTGAAACCGTCTATAACCAGCTCTATTTAGAACAGTGTGCTTTATATCCAGGACATGAAAAACTTTTTACAGATGGGTCAAAGAAAAGCGACACACTTGCTGCTGCGTCGGTCTCTGGGAGACATCTAGACCAGCCTTTGCCACAGCGTCTACCTGATTTTTGTTCTGTTTATACAGCTGAGCTCAAGGCAATTCATCTAGCTCTAAAACAGGTTTATCAATCCAAAAGAACCTCATATTTAATGTCTGATTCACTGTTAGCACTCCAGGCTCTTTCCACGAGAAAGATATCAAACCCTTTTCTGGCAGAGATCCATGACCTCCATACACAACTTGTTTCTGAGGGTAAAAAGATAGTTTTTATGTGGGTCCCTGGTCACATGGGCATCCGCGGCAATATTGCAGTGGACAAAGCGGCTAAAGATGCTCTATATCTCGATTTCCCTCCAGAGATTTTCCAGTTTGTTCCCTACTCTGACCTACGTTGTATGACTGGATCTTATTGTATACGACTGTGGCAGACTGACTGGTCTAACCATATCAACAACAAATTATTTCAAATTCTTCCCGATTTGTCAGCTTCTTTGCCTAACTTTGCATCCACTCGCAAAGAAGAAACAGTTTTGTCTCGCCTTCATATTGGGCATATGTAACCAACAGTTTCTTGATAAAAGGAGAAGAACCACCATGTGATAAATCCTTTTCCGTTCGCCATTTTATGTCTGAATGTGCTGATCTGCTTGATAAAAGAGAAACATATTTTGGTTCAATACCTTTCAAAGAGATTTTTAAAATATGCAAAGGTCAACACTTGTTTCAATTTTTACATGATGTTGGTTTGTTTTATCGCATATAAACCATGTCGGATTTTGGATTTTATTGATAAGACCGAATTTAGAGATTTGATTGAGGAAAGAGAATATATTTTTAATAGATCAGTTTTAAAGAAGACTTTTCAAGAGCTGTCATGTGAAAGTTTGTTTGAGTATTTAAGAGTAACAGGTCTAGTTTTTAAGATTTGAACCACTTTATAACATCTTAAGATAACGTCTCTCTGGTCCTGGTTTGGCTCGGAAGAGTCCGCTGGACCTAAAGCAATAACCATGTAATGTAATGTAGCCCCTTTCAACATCACCATCATCCAGGCCTATGCCCCAACATCAGACTATGACGACAGCGAAGTGGAGGATTTTTATGAAAATCTACAGGCGATCCTTGACCAAGTGCCGAAGAAGGACATAGTCATAGTGCAAGGCGACTGAAATGCTAAGGTTGGCCAAGATGCGCACCACAACTGGGGAGACACATGTGGACCCCACTGCAACAACGAGACAAATGACAGAGATCTGAGACTCTTGGAGTTTGCCAGATACAACAATCTGACACTGGCAAACAAGCTTGGTCTCCACAAAAAATCCAGACGATGGACATGGCACAGTCGCGGCTGGGAGCATCACAACCAGATCGACTACATCATGGTCAAGAAACGCTTCAGATCAAGCATCAACATTGGCAGAACACGCACTTTTCAAGGAGCAGACATCGGAAGTGACCACGATCTCGTGATGATGTCTTTCGGGCTCCACTTGAAGAGAGTAAATACAGCAAAGTGCACTAGACTGAAGTTCGACCTGGACAAACTGCAAGACCCGGAGGTGGCAGAACTATTTCAGGCCACAATTGGAGGGAAATTTGCACCACTGCTCATTTTGGGGCTGGTGAAGTAGATATCAACACTATGACCACCACCTTCAACTCAGCTCTGACAGATGCCGCCACTGAGATCCTTGGCAACCACCGACCAAAGAAGAAGCCGTGGATCACACCTGAACTTTTGGATCTGTGTGATAAACGAAGAGAGATTAAACAAAAGGAAAAAAACACCTCACAGGGAGCTGATGTCTACCGAAAAATCAACAATGACATCCGAAAAGGTATGCGCACAGCAAAGGACAACTGGATAGAAGATCAATGCCAGGAAATAGAGAACAGTCCTCCATAACAGCGTCATCGGGAACGGGTTCAGAACAACAATCGGTGTGCGTCAAGTATGCCTACTCTCTCCAACACTCTTCAACATCTTCCTAGAGCTCATCATGTCAGATACTCTTGCAGATCACGAAGGTACAGTCAGAATAGGGGGTAGAGCAATCTCCAATCTTCGTTTTGCGGATGACATTGATGGATTGGCTGGAGAGGAACAAGAACTTGAACAGCTGGTACAGAGACTTGACACCACCTCCAGAGCTTATGGAATGGAAATAAGTGCAGAGAAGACCAAAATTATGACCAACAACACCAATGGCATCAACACGAACATCAAAGTCCAAGGCCAATCCCTCAACACAGTGCATAGCTTGAAATATTTGGGAGCCATTGTGTCAGACAATGGGTCCGGACAGGAAGTCCTCTCCAGAATCGCACAAACAACTGCTGCCATGACAAGGTTGAAGCCCATTTGGAAAGACAGGACCATCAGTCTACATTCCAAAGTAAGACTGCTGCGCTCCCTTGTCATCTCCATCTTCCTATATGCTTGCGAAGCATGGACCCTCACAGCAGATCTACAACGAAGACTACAACGCATGGAGATGAGGTGCTACAGAAGACTTCTGGGCATTTCCTATACCCAACACATCACCAACGACGAAGTCCGACAGACCATCACACAAGCCATTGGACAACACGATGACCTGCTCACAGTGGTGAAGAAACGGAAACTCCGATGGTATGGCCACGTCACCAGATCATCAGGCCTTGCAAAGACCATTCTGCAAGGCACGGTGTATGGAGGTAGAATAAGAGGGAGACCGAAAAAGAGGTGGGAGGACAACATTCGAGAATGGACTGGTTTGACACTGAGCGAAGCCATCAGGGCTGCTGAGGACAGAGAAAGATGGAGTATGCTGTTTAAACGATCATCTGTGGTGTCCCTACGACCTCCGGGTTACGGGACAGGATAGTATAGGATAGGACTCCAAACTGCACTGCAGCACATAAACCGGGCGTTGTTAACGTTCCCTATTCGCTTTGGTGTCCCGGGAAATCTGGTTGCGTGGAATCCAGCCAGGCAAACCAAAGACGCAGAATGCTATCGCCTCCAGCGAAATCTGGATTGACCGTCCTCGATTGCGGCCACGTAGCCTACTAAACTGAGCCGCACGCTGCGATTCAATTCCTCATCGATTTTCAGAACAGCCTGTGCGCTGAAGAATATTACTGTTCATACCTTAATAGACATATCGTGTGCACGCCTCGGGTAGGGATGTTTCATGCGCCATACTAGCTGACATTAGTTTATTCATTCATCGATTTAAAATATTATATTCGAGTAATCCACTAAATTCCTCCGTTGGGGTGCCGGGGGTTTCAGTATAAATAGTATCCCCACTGTGAATCGTCCCCTATTCACAACTTTCCGGCACCTCTCATAAAAACTCGTGGGTATCGCCATTATAAATTAAAACGAGGTTAGAATGAAACCAAGTTCCGGTCTGTCTTGTTTTGCTTTTATCAAAGCTTGATGGGTGACTTTTAAATATGGCAAATTGCCGAAAACGACGATTGTTAGAGCCAGAAAACGAGTGGGATAAGTATAAAAACGGTGGAGGAAGTACATGCCCAGTGAAAGGATGCAAAAACAATCGTAGAGGCCTGTATTTGTGGCGACTTCGGAGGTGCGTTGATCACTACCCAATGGTTCATGGAGAGTGCGTGTGTCAGAAGCCCTACAAACTGCACACCCCTTCAAATAGTGACCAGATAAGAGAGTGGCTGTCAAAACTACAATTTTTGTCTGTTCCTTTCATTTTACTGACCGAGAGCCCACCATTCAAAATCCATCTCCCGAGCTGTTTCTTGGTTACGACAGCAAAGTGAAGATCGGCAGAAAGCCACCACGAAAACGCCAGTCGTCAGATGGAAGAGCTAGCGATACAACGATTAAAGAACGATCATCGTCAGAAAGTGAAACAGGACCTGAAGACTCTTGTAGTTTTCCATAGCTTTGCCGTCGCAACCTTCACAAAACACGAAGTAGTTGACTATGTGAGGGTACGATACCGGTGGCCAGTGACACATGTCGTCTTCCCACTGTAAACTTGACTGTCACAACTGGGACTTCAAATCCATCAGGCATTCTCTGCAACAATTTCTCTTTTATGCTCCCACCAACGCTTTCTCATGTGATTCGACATATTCTTGAATATTTGGAAATAACTCACTCAAAACACTCGGATAAACAATATGCGGAGAAAGAAACAGGAAGTATGTTTCACGGTAACGGAAAGAGTTACCCCTCTTATATGGGGGATTCCCGTTGGTGCATAGGATAGCAGAAAAGTGTGAATACGCTTGTGTGTCCGGGGACGTTAATCTATATAACTAACTAACTAGAAATTTAGTGCTTTAAATTCCCACTTTCGCTGTCTTTCTCATTTGCTCTTTCTCATTCCTGCTCTGTTCTATCAATCTGCTATACTATCGTCTTCTTCGCTAGAACAGTCTCCTACCTTTTTTCTTGAAAACTCTTCCGGGACAAGACTCCTTGTTTGTGTATGAGGTCTGTTGGATCAGCTTGGGAATATATTGGATGCTTTCTGCCAGGTGGTCACTAGGGCTTCCTATGATGTTATTATTTAGCAATTATTTAGGCATTTTATATGTATGTGTTTTGTTGATAATTGATAATGATGTTTGTATTCTATTTTGTTTTTGTAAACGGGGGTTCGATAAGTTGGGGTGAAGCCTCAGCCGTCCCCTGCGTGGGATGTCTTTATTGTAAAGTGACTGTCTGGTGGAGGGAATTCAGTTTTCCTACTAGGGTTGTTTCAGCAGATCTTTTATGCGGATTGGGGGTTGTCCGGTCCTGATTTGGCTCGGAAGAGTCCGCTGTACCTAAAGCAACAATTATGTAATGTAATGTAATGTAATGTAATGTAATGTAATGTAATGTAATGTAATGTAATGTAATCCACTAAATCAACCCCGCGTGAGACGAACTTACGTGGCTTATCCACGAGACTTTTCAAGACACAGCTTATTTTCTCCGGGCACTCCAGTTTCCTCCCTCACTTCAATAATGGTATTGGATGCAGTCAAACAAAAAAATAAAGTTCCATCTTTTATTAGTGACTTCTTTTATACCACATGTTCACGTGATGAATGTGTGTTTGTTGTGTTTAATAGTGTCTGGTAACATGTGAGCGTGGATGTTGGTTACACATCGCCGCGCTTTGAGCCTGATTTAAGAAGAAGGAGCGTTTATTAATATATTATTATTATTATTATTATTATTATTATTATTATTATTATTATTATTATTAGTAGTAGTAGTAGTAGTAGTAGTAGTAGTAGTAGTATGTGGGTCATTGTCTTTGTATCTTTTGACACTTGTAATCATATTAGTCCCCAAAAAGTTATACTGAATACTTTCCGTCTGGTTTGTTTGCTTTTAAATACAAAATAATTAGCACCACGTGGCTACATCTACACATAGTCACTTTCGAATCCAACTTGAAAACTCATCTCTTCCTTAAAAATGTCTGATCTCGCCTCCCACCGCTATCATCATTCCTTCTTTTATGATTCAGACCACAGCCGTCATACCGGACGCCCCCAGCACTCTCACTACTTAGTTGCTCTCCTCCTCTCTCCCCCTCCCTCCCTCGTCTTTTATAGTTTACTTGTAAATATTCTTTTTTATGTTTGTATTATGTATTTGCATAATTTATTAGTGTCTCGTTTTTGTGTCACTTCTTTTAAGATGTGTTTCGATGTTAACGTTAAGTATAAATGCGTGAGAACTGCGCATTGCCCCCGTTGGGGGGCCGGGGGTTTCAGTATAAATAGTATCCCCACTTTCTGGAAATTTAGTGCTTTAAATTCCCACTGTCGCTGTTTTTCTCCTTTGCTCTTTCTCATTCCTGCTCTGTTCTATCAATCTGTTATACTATCTTCTTCTTCGCTAGACCAGTCACCTACCTTTTTTCTAGAAAACTCTTCCGGGACATGACTCCTTATTTGTGTCTGAGGTCTGTTGGATCAGCTTGGGAATACTGGACGCTTTTCTGCCAGGTGGTCGCTAGGGCTTCTTATGATGTTATTATTTAGCAACGTAGGCATTTTATATGTATGTGTTTTGTTAATAATGTATAATGATGTTTTATTCTATTTTGTTTTTGTAAAAGGGGGTTCGATAAATTAGAGTACAGCCTCAGCGTCCCCTGCATGGGACGTCTTTATTGTAAAGTGACTGGCTGGTGGAGAGCTTTCAGTTTTACCACTAGGGTTGTTTCAGCAGATCTTTTATGCGGATCAGGGGTTGTCCGGTCCTGATTTGGCTCGGAAAAGTCCGCTGGACCTAAAGCAATAATCATGTAATGTAATGTAATGTACTGCGCATTGAAATGATGTCATTAGGAAAAAGTGCTATATAAATAGCTTACCTTCATTATTATTATTATTATTATTATTATTATTATTATTATTATTATTATTATTATTATTATTATTATTATTATTATTATTATTATTATTATTGTTGTTGTTGTTGTTGTTGTTATCTAAAGAGCAAAATGTGATTACCTAATTATCCATATAAATTAGTTCGAACGCTTACAGTCTGTTAAATCGCTAATGGTAGATGCAGAGAAAACGTTCACTATTGCAAGTGTCACCAATGTAAAGGTGTGTACTCTATAAACGTTCACTATTGCAAGTGTCACCAATGTAAAGGTGTGTACTCTATAAACGTTCACTATTGCAAGTGTCACCAATGTAGAGGTGTGTACTCTATAAACGTTCACTATTGCAAGTGTCACCAATGTAGAGGTGTGTACTCTATAAACGTTCACTATTGCAAGTGTCACCAATGTAGAGGTGTGTACTCTATAAACGTTCACTATTGCAAGTGTCACCAATGTAAAGGTGTGTACTCTATAAACGTTCACTATTGCAAGTGTCACCAATGTAGAGGTGTGTACTCTATAAACGTTCACTATTGCAAGTGTCACCAATGTAAAGGTGTGTACTCTATAAACGTTCACTATTGCAAGTGTCACCAATGTAGAGGTGTGTACTCTATAAACGCGGTTTGATAGGTCATTCTTGCAGCTGATTAGCTGAAAGATTAGATCTGCCGGAAATAAAAGTTACAAACCAACTAGGACGACACTTCGGCAGTCAACGCTTACGAGGGTCGTATGGGAACTCGGCTTCCATGGTATGGAATTCCGTAGTGGTGGTGGTAGGATGTGAGAGAGATATGGACAGACAGAGACTGAGACGTAGGAAAGCTAAAGAGGGATGGATAGGAGGGGATAGGGGTGGACAGAAAAATCATGCTGAGATCCACCTTTATCAGCGGCCCGGTTATCAGCTTTGGCAGGATCAGGGCAGTGCATTTTCATACAACGCTGCTGGATTCTGTTGTACTCCCAAACTAGTCTCTACCTTAAGACTACGCTGCAGAGGCTTGCGATTTCATGTCAAATTTCTTAAATCATTTTGTGTGTTGTATTTTGTAGCTGAGAAGAACCAGTCGGCTCGTGCTCATTTTTTCCCCCTGCGAACAAAAATAAATAAAGAAATAAAATAAAAGGAGGGAGAAAAGGAGAAGAAAGAAGAGAAAAAAATACTATGCTAATTCTCACTCACCATACAGTTTCATGTAACTCCAAATTAGTTTTTTTTTAAATTATTTTTATTTTTTTAAATTCATCAGACCTAGGTCAACAGGTATTTTGTGTACATGCATTAAGTTTCGTAATAAAACTGATGTGAGTGGCTATTTCTTGTTTTATTTGTAGTAACATTACCTGTCTTTTTATAAACCTTTATGCAAGATGTTCTGCTATTGTAAATTTTATCATCAGAGTTTGCAGAGGAGTGTGTGTGTGTGTGTGTGGAGGGCGAGGAGGGGGGCTAAAAGAGGACTTTTAGGATAAAACAATACTGTTTTCAGTCCTCAAAATAATGCCCAGAATGCACCAGTTAGCACAGATATTAACCAATATTTTCACAATTTTCCGGGGTGGGGGGGGGGAGGTGGGAGGGGGCATGCCACCGTACCCTCCCCCCTCCCCCCCCCCACCACCTCTAGTTCACTCGCCTGCTTTGCAGGCTCGCGCTTGTGGCTTCGCCACTTCTTAACTGTTTCAGGGAAGAGAGCGCAACCCCTCAACAATGGCAAAATCCGCTCCTGATGTGTGCCATCATAGGAGAAACAACCACCACAAGAACTAACACATAAAACACCACAGAGAACAATGACAACATTTTTACTCATAAACAAAACAGTTAGTTAGTTAGTCATTACTTATTGGGTCCAGTGGATTGCAAAGAACCGAATCAGGACCACAACTAAGCTGCAAGAGGACTCACCCCCGAACCGTATAAAAGATCTGCTGAAACAACCCAAATGGTAACACTGAAGGCACTCCACTAGCCGGCCTATTCTATCCTACCCATCCTATCCCGTAACTCGAAGGTCGTTGGGGCACCACAGATGATCTTTTAACCAGCGTACTCCATATTTCTCTGTCCTCAGCAAACCTCATGGCTTCGATCAGTGTCAAACCAGTCCATTCTCGAATGTTGTCCTTCCACCTCTTTTTCGGGCTCCGTCTTCTTCTTCTTCCTCATTGCAGCATGCCTTGCAGGATTGTTTTTTCAAGACCTGATGTTCTGGTACCGTGGCCATACCATCTGAGTTTCCGTTTCTTCACATATCACCCAGGTCCTGACATCGGATGACTCCCTTGGGGGACTTCAACCGTCCATGAACTTTTATTTGTTTATCAACGAAGACGGCTAAATTCCTCTTTAGAAGACAGTCCGATGCCCTTTTGGTCGAGCACTCCACCAGGTAGGCCCCCAGATCTAAGTTTTTTAACATCCTTGAAACCGGTTGTGCAAACGGACTGGAACCCTTTATGGATGGCGAACGGGGACAGCTTGCTAGCTGGATCCGCCCCCTCTACAACCAAAAAACGAGGTCAGGCCCCTTCCACTCCAGAATCACAAGCTTTTCGTCTCACGTCCAAGTCACTGTCCGTATCCGTGTCGGAGTCGTCACCGTGAAGTCTTTTTTTCTTTGTTGATGCCATGTTAAATTAATTCATCCCCCCTGCTCCCCACCCACCACGGAGTCCAACAAGGGGATGCGTCCAAGCGGAAAAACCAGCAAGAGAACGCACCAGGGCTACAAGGGGGATATACACCCAGACAATCCCGCACTGCCACTACGGTTTTGTTCAAGTTTGACCCATGAGCCGCAGCCTTCTAGCAGAGCTAGGGCAATACACGACCAGACGCGGGCCACGCCAGCCTTCCGTCTAGGAGAAGTCTGGGCCAAAGAGGTGTGTTAGTGTGAGGGACCGCAGTCCCTCAGTGACCTCAACATCCAGGATCCCATTCTCCCCCGACACGGGTTGCCCTGCACGGCAAACGCAGGGGGCCAAGAGAAGGCAACAGAGAAAAAGAAGGGTAGGAAAAGAAGGAATAATTACATTACATTACATGATTATTGCTTTAGGTCCAGCGGACTCTTACGAGCCAAATCAGGACCAGAAAGAATGATGGGGAAAATGAAGACAGGAAAAGTCCGGTAAGGCAGAAGAGAGGAAGTCAAAACTGCAGTTTAGTGGGAGAATTTACGGGTGAAAAGAATACAGATGAAAGGACCAATAAGACAGAAATTAGACAAAAGAGAAGAAAAAGGGGTAGGCAACTTTGTCACCCAGCCAGAGATAGGCTGGTGTCCATCCCCGGCACGCGGAGCCGAGCCCGTGGGGGCAGCTCCGGGACAACCAGAAACTGCCTCGCAGGGTCCGTCACAGAAGGACGAAACGAAACACTGCTTGAGATAGGCGGCATATGGACTTGTCTGTGATGGACAAACTCATATCTGACCACTTCCCTATGACCTTCAGCCTCGACCTCAAGAAACCTGACCCTAGAAAAAGAACTGTTACTTCTCGCAACATAAGGCGGGTTGACCTAAAGGCCTTCAAAGAAGATGTGGCTGCGTTGCAGTTCGGAAAAGAAGATCCTGTGGCTGACTACAACCGTGGCCTTACGGATGTCATGGACAGGCATGCTCCTCTCGTGACGCGGTGCGTCACGGACCGTCCTTCCGCTCCGTGGCTGACGCTGGAGGTTAAGGAAGCGAAGAAACAGCGACGTGGCGCCGAGCGCAGGTGGAGGAAGTCAGGCCTCACAGTTCATAGAGACATATTTGTATACCATAGGGTGAAAACCAAGAGACTAATTGAAGATGCAAAGTCTAGGTACACGACTCACAAAATAGAGGAATGTTCCTCTAGTAGGGACCATTTTTCAGTCGTTGGTCATTTGACTGGTAAGAAAGGTGAGAAGGTCCTGCCAAATTGTATTCCACCAAAACAGCTGCCAGACTCTTTCTGTGACTTTTTCACTGACAAAATATGCAAAATCAGGTCAGAGCTAGATAGAATTAGTGGTAATCCTGACTTTACACCCTTCATGGGAACGCCAATGCTAAACTTTGTCCCTGTAACGTGTGACCAGATCAGAAGAATTATTTTTCAGACACCTAAAAAGTCATGTTGCCTTGACCCCATCCCAGCAAACCTGTTGCATGAATGTTTGGATGAGTTAACCCCAATCATCACTGACATCATTAATCAGTCATTGTCATGTGGTGTTGTTCCTTCATCCTTCAAACATGCTGTTGTCTCTCCACTGATTAAAAAAAAAGCAAATCTTGACGTTAATATCCTCAAGAACTATCGCCCAGTTTCAAATCTTCCCTTTCTCTCGAAAATCCTTGAAAAGGTTGCTCTCCACCAATTGCTAGACCATTTTGAAAAATCCGATCTCCTCGAGCCGTTTCAGTCCGCTTACCGCCAGAACCACTCCACAGAAACGGCTCTGGTGCGAGTTGTGAATGACTTGTTGTCCGCCTGTGACCGTGGTCATGTTTCCGTACTGTCTATGCTAGATCTATCGGCTGCGTTTGATACGCTTGACCACGCCATTCTGCTTCAACGACTGCATGTGACCTTCGGTCTTTCCGGAACGGTCCTCCGCTGGTTCAGGTCATACTTGGCTGATCGGACGCAGTCTGTGGTGATCGGGAGCTCATATTCAGAGCCAACCACACTAGCCTTCGGAGTCCCTCAGGGTTCGGTCCTGGGTCCCGTACTTTTTACCGCATACATTCAACCCCTGAGCTCTATCATCCGCCAATTTGAAATGCATTATCAGATGTTTGCGGATGACACACAACTCCAAAAGTCTGGTCCCCCCTCTCAACTTCCTCTAATACTGAACACCACCCAACAAACCATTGAATCTGTCAAGACCTGGATGAACGTAAACAAACTCAAATTAAACGATGACAAAACTGAAATTATTCCCATAGCTACTGATCATAAACTAAAATTTCTCTCTGACTCAGCTACCATCACACTCTCAGGCACGCAGATTGAATTATCTCAGACTGTCAGAAATCTGGGAGTCAACCTTGATAGGGCACTTTCAATGGAACTCCACATTAACACTCTCTGCAAGGCCATTTTCCTGGAACTCCGCAGGATTAGTCATATAAGACCCTTTTTGACAGTGGGCGCTACAAAGAAGTTGATGTCTGCTTTTGTACTGTCAAGAATGGACTACTGCAACTCCCTGTTTGTAGGTCTTCCCAACACTACTGGACAAACTTCAAAAAGCACAGAACAACGCAGCCCGTATCGTGATCAAGAAGCGCAAATTCGACAGCGCGAAACCGCTTCTTCAGGAACTCCATTGGTTGCCAGTGCGCGCGCGTGTCGAATACAAAGTTGCGATGCTTTGTTACCGCAGTCTGCACGGTCTAGCACCTTCTTATCTGTCTGAGCTCTTAACGCCATATCGTCCATCCAGATCTCTCCGTTCCGCTGACGCTGGTCACCTTTCTGTGCCACGCATCAAGCTGGAGACGTATGGTCGTCGTTCTTTCTCCTTTGCTGCTCCTACACTTTGGAATTCCTTGCCTCAGCCTCTCCGCGACACCCCAACTCTATCTGCATTCAAATCTAGACTTAAAACACATCTTTTCCATGAACACCTCTTGAAATAAATTCCTGCCCACCAGCCGTCCTCAACCTCTTTTGTGGTCATCGTACCTTCATCATCGTCGTCATCATGGTCATCATCATGGTCGTCATCATCATCATCGTCGTCATCATATCATCGTCACCGTCGTTGTCATCTTCTTTCTCAGTGTCGTCGTCATCGTCGTCGTCATCGTCGCTGTTTTCCTCATCTTCGTCGTCGTTGTGGCCCAGGTGTGTTTGGCTGCTTGAGTGTCTGTGCAGGTGTTGTGTTGTGGTGTCTTTTTGTGGTGATCATAGTAGTTGTTCCATGGCGTTTTTAAGTAAATTGCTCGTTTCTGTTTCTGTGTGAAATGCACGTATACTGATAGAGATAGACAATTTTACTGTGCTTTGTATTTTATCGTGTGTGTGTGTGTGTGTGTGTGTGTGTGTGTGTGTGTGTGTGCGTGGGAGACATAGAGTGAGTGGGTGTGTTTGACTGTGGTGATAGAGATAGACAATTTTTTTTTATTGTGCTTTGTATTTTATTGTGTGTATGTCTTTGTGTGTGGGTGTGAGTGTATGTGTGTGTGCGTGGGAGACATAGAGTGAGTGGGTGTGTTTGACTATGTTTTAAGACTGTGGTGATAGAGATAGACAATTTTATTGTGCTTTTGTATTTTATTGTGTGTGTGGTTGTGTGTATGGGTGTGTATGTGTGTGTGTGTGTGCATGTGTGTATGCGTGGGAGACATAGAGTGAGTGGGTGTGTTTGACTATATTTTAATACTGTGGTGTTTGGTTTTGTGTTTGATGCTTTTATTCTTTTATGTTTCTTGAGTATTTATTTATGGCTGGCTGTAACTGCGCTTTGAGCTTCTCCTGAGGGAAAGGCGTAGAATTTTTAAATGAAATAAATTATTATTATTATAGTCTGATGCTACGCCCTCACAATCTCACCTCCAAAACTCTGCTTGCAATAGAGCAGGGATCTTTTCAATGTCTTCTCTGCGACCGACTGCTTAGCCTCAGTACAGCAATTTTTATTTCCTTGCACTCTCTATTCGAGTGCGCAAATCGCTCACTGTAAAATTTGCACGGCACGTAAAAATACACGCCTGCCCTAATCTGGACGAATTTAGGCTAACGAAGCAACAGTAACACAAATGCGCGTGTTCTAATTACACATTTTACGAACTTAGCAATATACTGTAATTTATTCTCTTGTTGTTGTTGTTGTTTGTAGATTATAGTCACACGACACTTTCGCATATAGGTGACTACTGGACCGATTTATACTGACACCAGCGGGCCAGTTGTTGGTAAGGGGGAAAATAATATGATCACACGTTGACCAATCCGGGATTCGAACCAGCGACCTTTCGGTTACTAGCAAGACGCTCTTACCAACTGAGCTACCCGGCCCCTCTTTTATTCTCTTCTTCACCTTCCGTCCTTTATAACACAGGCTTAGAAACCATGTCATCACAGGTTTAGAAAACCGCGTCGTGACACATACACAAATACACACACACACAAACAAATAACACACACACACACACATACACACACCCACACGCCTATAAAGATTATATCAGGACAACACAAACATGAAAAAGAACGGATTATGATGATTATAATGATGTAAAGTAGAAGAAATGATGATGATGATGATGATGATGATGATGATGATGATGATGATGATGATGATGATGTGAATAAAAAGAAGGGACGATAATGATGATGATGATGACGATGATGATGATGATGTTGGCTGAGGCCTTGTACGTCGTTCACATCCATACTATTTTAGTATGGCATGTATTTGCACAGTCACCACGTTTATGCAGAAATTACATGTACAACGCATGGAGAAATAGAGACAAAATTTATGAGATGTCCCTCAAGTCTAGTATGCCATTTATATTGTCAAATGCCGGTGCAGTGAATGTTTGTGTGTGTTCCCGCGTGTGCGTGTATATACTGTGTGTGTGTGTGTGTGTATGTGTGCGTGTGTGTGTGTGTGTAATGAATGTGCGCGTGTGTACTGGGCATCCAACGGGCTAGTTGACTTAGCCTGAGCTTCACGCTGTGTAACCTGTTCCAAACTCTTGCGGTTCCTATTGTTGCCGTTCCGCATGGTTGCATTAACCGATTGACCGAGCGCAAAAAGGTGTGCACAGCACTGGATGCTGAGAATGATCGCAAATGAACGGTTACTAAAACAACCGTCATGTGTCATGCTATGCTGTGCGAATGGAAGACTGACAGAAGTCAGAAAAAGTAGTGATCATCTAAGGCATTATTAATCTTCTTTTTTTTTTTAAGTCGTGACTGTTCGACCACAACTACCAACCTGAAAATCAAACAACCAACCAAAAACACACACAACAACAACGCACACACTCGCACCAACTCTTACTCACGCACACACATTCAATCACACACACGCGCACACCAGACGACGTTGAGATACTGCCAGTAACATCCTGTTATTTGTTTGTCATTTCTGTACTACTTCCTCGTGCGGCAAGGACTAATCGACCTGTTTTTAAAGGATAACTGTTCCTATACTATTCTATCCTATCCCGTAACTCGAAGATCGTTGGAACACAACAGATGATCATCCAACCAGCTTACTCCATCTTTCTGTTCTCAGAAACCCTCATAGCTTCGTTCAGTGTCAAACCAGTCCATTTCCGAATGTTGTCCTCCCACCTCTTTTTCTGTCTCCCTCTTCTTCTGTCTTCTTGCACCGTGCATTGCAGGATGGTTTTTGCAAGGCCTCATGCTCGGGTGACGTGGCCATACCATCGGAGTTTCCGTTTCTTCACCACTGTGAGCAGGTCATCGTGTTGTCCAATGGCTTGTGTGATGGTCTGTCAGACTTCGTTGTTGGTGATGTGCTAGGTACAGGAAATGCCAAGAAATCTTCTGTAGGACCTCATTTCCATGCTTTGTATACCCCAGTTGGGGTGCCGGGGGTTTCAGTATAAATAGTATCCACACTTTCTGGAAATTTAGTGCTTTAAATTCCCACTGTCGCTGTCTTTCTTATTTGCTCTTTCTCATTCCTGCTCTGTTCTATCAATCTGCTATACTATCTTCTTCTTCGCTAGACCAGTCACCTACCTTTTTTCTTGAAAACTCTTCCGGGACAATGGCTCCTAAATATTTGAAGCTATGCACTGTGTTGAGGGATTGGCCTTGGACTTTAATGGCCATGTTGATGCCAATAGTGTTGTTGGTCATCATTTTGGTCTTCTCTGCACTTATTTCCATTCCATAGGCTCTGGAGGTGGTGTCGCCTCTGTACCAGCTGTTCAAGTTCGTGTTCCTCTCCAGCCAATCCATCAATGTCATCCACAAAACGGAGGTTGGAGATTGCTCTAGCCCCTATGATGATGGTGCCTTCTAGATCTGCAAAGGCATCTGACATGGAAGATGTTGAAGAGTGTTGAAGAGAGTAGGCATCCTTGACGCACACCGATTGTTCTTCTGGCGATGGCGATGGCTCTGTTGTGGAGGACTGCACTGGTAGCCTTGTCATACAGGCTTTTGATGACTTCAGTAATTTTAGGGCTGATGTTGTACACACTCATGGTTGCCCACAGAGCTGCATGCCAGACTCGGTCAAAGGCTTTCTTGAAAACTACAAACACATGATATAGATGTTTTTGGTGCTGTAGATATTCTTTTTGCAGATTATTCTGAGGTGGAAAATCTGTTCAGGGGGTACTTCACCCTGCCATGAATCCTGCTTGCCCTGATTGTTCTTTAACTATGATTTGTTCAGCTTGGGGTTTTAACCTGTTGAGTATTATTTTCATGAGGACCTTGCTGGGATGGCAGATGAAGCTGATGGTGCGGTAATTTTCACACTCCTGTATAACTGTTGGATAACTGTTGCATGGTAATATTAGCTGGTGCATTCCTTATATGTGCGTGTGCGTGTGTGTGCATATGTGTGAGTGCGATAAAGTGTGTGTGTGTGTGTGTGGTCTTTGAACACCTTCATACCATGACCAAAATTATTTCCCAGAAAGTTGACTCTTTCGGCATTGTGAAAATTAAACCCAAGTCAATTTAATATTCCAAGCGAGCTGCAACTGCTGACTGAGCTGGTTTGTCACCAATTTATAAAAGATACCACTCAACCGGTCAACTCCTTGAAATCTTTTGCACCATCCATATAAACAAAACAAGCAATGATCATAAAGGCACCGTCAGCATAGGGATAGAGCAATCTCCAAACTTCGTTTTGCGGATGACATTGATGGATTGGCTGAAGATGAACAAGAACTTGAACAGCTGGTACAGAGGCTTGACATCACCTCCAAAGTCTTTAAAATGTAAATAAGCGCAGAGAATCCAAATTGATGACCAACAACATTAATGGCATCAACACGGACATCAAAGTCCAAGACCATTCCATCAACTGGTGCATAGCTTCAAATATTTAGGAGCCATTATATCAGACTATGGGTTGCCGACAGAAAGTCATCTTCAGGATCGCACCAACAACTGCTGCCCTGACAAGATTTAAGCCCATTTGGAAAGACAGGACTATCAGTCTACACTCCAAAGTAAGGTAGCTGCGCTTCCTTGTCATCTCCACATTTCTATACTCTTGCAAAACATGAACCTTCATAGCAGAAATAAAACAAAAGAATACAAAGCACGGAAATGAGGAGCTACCCAAGACTTTTGGGCATTTCCTATACCCAGCACATCACCAACGACGAAGTTCGACATATCATCACACAAGCCATTGGACAACACGATGACTTAATTGTGATGAAGAAACGGAAACTCCGATGGCATGGCCATATCACCAGAGCATCAGGCCTTGAGAAGACCATCCTGCAAAGCATGGTGCAAGGAGGAGGAAGAAGAGGGAGACAGAAAAAGAGGTGGGATGTAAACATTCAAAACTGGACTGGCTTGACACTGAGTGAAGCCACGAGGACTGCTGAGGGCAGAGAAAGATGGAGTACGCTGGTTAAACGATCATCTGAGGTGCCCCAACGACTTTCCAGTTAAGGATACAGGGGCGGACTTTGCCATTGTTCAGGGAGTGTGCACTCTTCACTGAAACCAGTAATGCGAAGTGGCGAAGCTACAAGCGCGAGCCTACGAAGCAGGCGAGTGAACTTAGGGGTTTGGGAGCATGTCCCCCCTACCCCTTCTCTTCTTCCACCCGGAAAAATGTGAAAATATTGGTTAAAATCTGTGTAAGCTGGTGCATTCTGGGCAATAATTTGATGACTGAAAACAGTATCGTTTTGTGCTAAAAGTCATCTTTTAGCATCCGTCTCTCCCTTCCCCCCACCACACAATACACACCCCTCTGCAAACTCTGATGATAAAATTTACAATAGCAAAACATTGTGTATAAAGGTTAATAAAACGATAGGTAAGGTTACTGCAAGTAAAATAAGAAATAGCCACTCACATTAGTTTTATTCAAAACTGACTTGATGCATGTACAAGAAATACCTGTATATCTAGATCTGAGGAATTTAAAAAAAAAAACTTATTAAAAAAAAAAACTAATTTAGAGGTACATTAAACTGTGTGGTGAGTGAGAATTAGTATAGTCTTTTTCTGCTTTCTTCTCCTTTTCTCGCTCCTTTTTTTTTTTTAACCGTTGGGGTGTGGAGGGGGGAGGAGTGTGCACGTGCACAAAGTGCACACCCCCAAAATCCGCCCATGGGATAAGACAGGATAGGATGGCATAGGAAGGAAGGAACGGAATTGTACGAACTGCTGCAGCACTTGAACAGTCTGTACACCGTGTGGCTTCTCTGTTACCCATCATTCTCACTATCTTAGCCGGTTACTCTATAAATAGTTCTGCCGGCTGCCGCGTTGAGTATAACTAACTAACGCGTTGAGTTCATTTAATCCCGGGCCACTTTATTTGATAGATTTGGTCTCGTCATTTAGTCCATTTCGATTTGAGGATTTAAAACGGAGCAGTGCAGTTCAAAATTCTAAGCATCAATTGTGTACTTGTGTTAATTTGAAGCAGAGAAGTTGCAGGAGAATCCGACGATCGAAAATGGAGAAAGCGTTCACGATGAGTTTTTTCCCCGTTTTGATGGCGCTTGTGCTTCTGGGTGAGTAAATGCAGTTTTTACACAGCTTCTGGCGAATTTTGTATTGACAGCATCAACTTTTAGTCTGCTGCGGTTTATCTCTTCTTTCTAAATCTTTTCTCGTCACATCTCTTCTTTTATATGTGTATGAATATTTAATAATAATAATAATAATAATAATAATAATAATAATAATAATAATAATAATAATATAGATTTATAATATAGCGGCGCATCACGGTCACAAGTGACTGTGCTCTCCGCGCTTGACACATTCATACACCATTTATATTACACAACAACAGTAGGTATATAAAAACTAAATAAATTCACTAAAAATGAATATTTTTTTATATCAATTTTTATATTATTTAAAATCTTTCTATCTCTCTTTCATTCAACGGAAAACTTATTTTTCCGATAGACAAAACAAAAATCTGAAGGATCTCTCATCCCCCCCCCCCTTTCCCCCTTCTTGTTTGTCCTATTGGGTGAGTTTTGCAGTTTATTTAGTTTGAATTTGTTTAGTTTTGATTTTAAATTGAGTTCCACACAAGAAAACTTCTTTTCAAACTTAATAACAGAAATAAAACTGAAAAACTTTAAAAGCATTCGAGTGGTGAGGTTTCCGTAATGTTTCAATGGCTTCGGGGTTTCTATACGAGTGAGCACATGACGAATAAAATAACTCCTCTTTCTCCTTCGTCTTCTTTTGCTACCGCCTGCGTAAGAATGAAGATTCAGTAGACTTGTATGCTCCATGGCTTTATTTGATTTGAAAATGAAATGCAACAAACAAAAGACTTCTTGATGTGAACTCAGGTAGGTTTTCTCATTGTTGAGTGCAATGCCAATAGAGTTTCAAGCTTTTCACGTGTCATTTCTAGCTTTTTGTTTTATAGAATTAAAAGAAAGCGCTAATGCTCGATGTTCTGCCCTCCTGTTTTTTCCTGACGCGCTAGTGTTGATGGTGGTTTAATCTTATGTGCTTTTTTTTTTCTGACGCGCTAGTGTTGATGGTTGTTTAGGCTTTTATAACAAAAGGTGTAGACCTATGCCAGGATTTTTCCATAATGATGATGACCCAAACGTCTTTCTACCTGAAACAGGGCTAGGGCTATCGAGAAATGTTGTGCATTGGATTTTATTTTTTATTTTTCTTCTTGAAGTTCCTACCTTTACTCATAATTCTTTCGGAGCGGCAAATTGCCTGTCTGTTTTAGAGTGTGTGTGTGTGTCTGCGTGCGTGCGTGTGTGTGTGCGTGCCTGTACTGTGTGCGTGGGTGTGTGTGCGCGGGGTGCGTGTGTGTGGGGGTGTGTGTACAGGAAAAATATTCCCCATGTTTTCTTGCTGATGTTGCTGAGGTGTGGGGTGGGAATTGCTCTTTCCTATTCTATCCTATCCAGTAAGGCGTAACTATAAGGTCGTTTTGGCAACACAGATGATCGTTTAACCAGCGTACTCCATCTTTCTCTGTCCTCAGCAACCCTCATGGCTTCGCTTAGTGTCAAGCCAGTCCATTCTCGAATGTTATCCTCCCACCTCTTTTTCTGCCTGCCTCTTTTTCTGCCTCCTTGCACCGTTCCTTGCAGGATGGTTTTTGCAAGTCCTGATGCTTTTGGTGACGTGGCCATACCATCGGAGTTTCCGTTGCTTCACCACTGAGCATTTCATCGTGTTGTCCTTGTGTGATGGTCTGTCGGACTTCGTTGTTGGTGATGTGTTAGTTCTTTGGAATGTTTCAAATTCTTTTTTTTTTCTTTTCCTTCTTCTCCCTTCTCCTCCTACTCCTCCCCCTCCTCGTCATTCTTCTTTTCTTCTTCTTCTTCTTCTTCTTCTTCTTCTTCTTCTTCTTCTTCTTCTTCTTCTTCTTCTTCTTCTTCTTATTATTATTATTATTATTATTATTATTATTATTCTTCCTTTCTTTCATTTCCTTCCTTTTTTTCTTTTCTTTTCTCTTCTGTTTATTTTCTTACTTTGTCAAAAACAACCAAAAAAAACCCTCAAGTTGCATTTTTGCAAAGACTGGTAGCGGGACATGTTTAGTCATAATTCAGCCCTTTCAACAGAGATAAGAAAATTTAATAAGACCGCTTATGAAAATGTTACTTTTTTAATTCGTATTAAGGAAATGTTTTCTAGTGTAATCTATTTTGGAGACTTACGTTTAAACTGCTATGCATGTTGTTTATAAACACATATATAGTATATCAGTACTTAATGCATTTTTTGCTATTGTGAGAATGGATTATTTTTTCCATATTGTCATAATTCAACCCTTTCTCAGAGAGAAGAATATAAAAGGTTGTTGACAATGTTGTTATGTTATTTATCCATATTCCGTGTCTGAATCCTCGCCAGTATGTTGGTGGGCATGGTTATGATTGTCATGGCCGTCTTTTTGTTTATTGCCGTAGTTTATTAACAGTGAGTTGTGTGTGGACCGTGCGTTCCAGTACTACAGGATTGTCAATACAGGATTGACTTTTCAGTAGATATTATCGTCGGGTAATAAAGTTAAAGTTATTCAGCATTCATGTAAGTGCCTACAGCTAAGTCTAGAATTGGCGCATAAATAATAATAATTAAAAAAATTATATATAAATAAATAATTATCTTATAGCGCTTTTCAGCCCAAAGATTAGCTAGCACCAGGCGCTGTAAAACATAGTTGGTCATCACAAGTGAATAAATAATAAAACTTGCTCCCCCTTCTGTAGGCTTACGCTAGTCTCTGAACAACGCTGCGCGTTTGCCTCAACCCGCGCGCTAGCCATCCCTTGAGGCCAGGTAGTAGTGAAAGGAGGTTGTTTTAGAACTGAACAAGACAAGACAAAGAAAGGGTTAGTTGACGGAATAGGGCGTGCTTCCGGACCGGTTACAACCGGCTCTAGGACTACTGAATATCCACTCCTTCTCGTCTCCCACCCTCTCCTTCCCATCCCCTGCCCTCTCCTCTACCATTCCCTTTCCTCTGTTATCCCAGTCGATAAAGTATTTCTTTATTTAATAGTTCTTATATAGCGCTTTTCCAGCTCAAGAGTTGCTCAAGGCGCTGGCCGATACAGGATCTAACTCAAGCCGCCCGAGGCGCTTACACGATAATAGCGTTTAGAACTCAAGGCCGCGGGCCAAGGTCAAGACTTGCTACATAACGAAATAATGGCGACGTTTGAAAGATTTCCTGTGCGTGGAATTACTTTCTTAACACATCAGGCTATATGAAAACACACAGTATTTATTCACAAGCGTTAAGACAATACTGAACATTTGCCCAAGTTAGCCTACAGAAAATGAAATCTGGAAGTGGAAACCCCAAACTTTGCGAGATGCAACTTATTTTATGACATGAGAAACAAAAGTATTGAACAATATTTAATAGCCTTGTTTGTTTCTTACCTGATCTGGAGTGTAGTGGGATGGGAAAGACAATGGCCCGATTCAGTGATTGATTTATTGTTTATCCACTGATTGATTTGAAGACCGATTGATATTCTTACCCTATTTTCTTACCTTCATGTTTTTATTTGATTTAACTGTCGGTGGTGAGTGTTCGTAATTTGCGCGTGCGTGTGTATGTGTGTGTGTGCGTATGTGTGTGTGTTGTGTGTTTGGTTTATGCTTGTATGGTAGGACATGTGCTTATAAGATCGTGTGACACTGTTGTAATACCTTGTTTCACATTTCACTGTTTTTAAACTTTAAAAAAAAAAAGAGCTGCTTCTAAATGTTGTAATTGCCCTATATGGATAAATAAAGTTGTATTGAATTGAATAGAATTGAATTGAAAGGATCGGGATTTCTTGTAGTCGGTCGGGCAATTACGAAGTGCTTAGTACACAAAAAACTTCGGATTCTTTGGTGTTGATATATAATAGCCGTTTGAGGAGTAAAACCTTTACGTCCGCAGGCATGTACCCATTTTTCAAACTCTGTTCTTTTCTTGTCCGAGTCAGGAAATCGGAAAAATACTACGTCTATCATGTTGATTGGTTGGTTGGTTGTTTTATTAACGTCTTTTTTCATCAGGATGATAAAGACCATACATACAGATGTAAATGTTATAATAATTTATATATTTTGGGGAACGGAAAAAGCATAGGAAAACCCGTGTCGTTATCGTTGGTTATCTTGTTATATCTTAGATGTTCTAAAACTACTAATTTGAGTAGCGGAGTAGATTCATTCATTATTTTAGACTACGTTTGATTTTTTTAAAGGAGAATGTTGTTGGAACTACGTTTTTAATTATCTGGAAGTCTGGTTCTGTTTTTATAAGATTGAGTTTATATCATTGAACAATATACGTCATAACTGACTTTCATCATCTAGAACTCTTTAGGTCTAGATCTTCACTACAGCTTTGTTTGGTTTCTCTTTCCAATTTTTTCATCCCCATGTTTTTCATCTGCCGATACAAACTTTTGGTGCCACTATCTGTACACTTGTTGTTGTTCTATTGGACACAAAATAAAGACGGAATAATAAATATAAATTATTATAACATTTGGAGGTTGGAGGCAGGGCCCGGAGGGGAGAGGATGTGGTTGGCGAGGGTTACATTGTAAATTAGTTGTCAGGTTATATTAAATTATTTTGGGACAAAGAACATATTTTCGGACATATTGCCATTTCTTGTTTTAATGCGACTCGTAGGTAAATGCACGTACCATTGCGTGTGCATTTGCGCTTGCGCAGTTTGGCGTGTAAGTTTTCGACCCATCAGCTGTTGGATGAGCGTGCAATTGCGTGAGCTTTTTCACGTACAATTGCAAGCGCATTTTACGCTTTCCGCGTTCCACAATTGCGTGTGCATTTTCGCGTGCTTTTGGCGTCAAAAGGCTGCAATCATATCAGGCTGAGAGCCCGACTAAACCTAAGCATTCTGCTGAAGCATGGCTCTCGCTGCCTCGCATACTCCTGAGCCCAGTTACCCAGGTTACTTGCTGACTACTGCAGGAATGGTTAAGTGTAGTGCTTTTCCAGGCAGCTAGGGCATTTGGCATTCAGCAGGAATGCTTCCTTCCTTTCCCGCCGTCTTCCACCATCCAAATTCCTTTCTGTTGTATAACATTTGTATAACATTTGAAGCCAGTAAACAATCTTGTCTTATGCATGTCAGTGATGATGATGATGACGACGACGACGATGATGACGATGATGATGATGATGATTGATGATGATGATTGATGATGATGATGATGATGATGATGATGATGATGATGACAGCGCTCTTTTATATCCTTTGTCTCTTGTCGGACTTCAATTTCGCCCCGTTTGTAAGTGTACGTATGTAGCATGTGAAGATGTAGCCTACATGAGCGATAGCGTTGTGGCCGCGTGGTCGAAAGCGGGACTAACTTGCCTTGTCCACAGGCTAGAAACCAATGGCGCCTGACAAGTGTGTTTTGTTATGTTTCTCCGAATATTATTTACTTTCGACAGTGGGGCCGAGTAGCTCAGTTGATAGAGCACCCCCGTTGGGGTGCCGGGGGTTTCAGTATAAATAGTATCCCCACTTTCTGGAAATTTAGTACTTTAAATTCCCACTGTCGCTGTCTTTCTCATTTGCTCTTTCTCATTACTCATCTGTTCTATCAATCTGCTATACTATCTTCTTCTTCGCTAGACCAGTCACCTACCTTTTTTCTGGAAAACTCTTCCGGGACAAGACTCCTTATTTGTGTATGAGGTCTGTTGGATCAGCTTGGGAATATTGGATGCTTTCTGCCAGGTGGTCACTAGGGCTTCCTATGATGTTATTATTTAGCAATGTAGGCATTTTATATATATATATATGTGTGTTTTGTTGATAATTTATGATGTTTGTATTCTATTTTGTTTTTGTAAACGGGGGTACGATAAATTAGAGTACAGCCTCAGCGTCCCCTGCGTGGGATGTCTTTATTGTAAAGTGACTGGCTGGTGGAGAGCTTTCAGTTTTACCACTAGGGTTGTATCAGCAGATGTTTTATGCGGATCAGGGGTTGTCCGGTCCTGATTTGGCTCGGAAGAGTCCGCTGGACCTAAAGCAATAATCATGTAATGTAATGTAGTTGATAGAGCGGCTTACTAGTAACCGAAAGGTACCTGGTTCGAATCCCGGATTTGCCAACGTATCACGTGTGACCATATTATTTTCTCCTTAAGTACTATCAACTGGTTCGCTGGTGTCAGAGTAATGTGTGACCAGTAGTCGCCTATACGCTCCGGTGTTGTGTGACTATAATCTACAGTTACTTTGGACTCGGGCACTGTTTCAGGAGTTGTCTCCGGGTTACCCCCCTCCTGTTCACCCCGCCCCTTCACCTCCAAGTAAAATTTCAAAATCACATTATTAATACTACTTTGGGTTTGAGGCGCGCTACAAGCTGCCATAACGCTTTCTCAAGGGGATGCGGCCCAGAATTTTCCGATAAACATTGACAATAAAGTGTCAAAGTTAAGTAAGTAAAATATGTATTGCCGGTCACAGACCCCAGCGTTTGAATCGGATTGAGTAGGGAGAGCGTGAATTGCGCATCCAGTATTTAACCAACAAAGTTCCTGATTCTTATTTTGAACAAACGATTATTTACCAGTAGCATGAGAGTATAAGCCGAAGTCCTAGTCTGTGCACGCAAGCATTCCTTAGCACGGACATGAAAGATCCTGACGCTCGTGTCCTAGGGTGGGCGAGTGCCAGCTGCACAAATACCCCAAGCAAGCCCCAGGTCCATTTTACCACTCCAACCCGGTCGCCCCCAGATCGTGTTCAGACGATGCGCTTAAAGAAGCAGCAAAGGGCGCCTCGTGCGGCTTGAGCTAGATCCTGTATCAATTCGATGGAATTCAGTTTAACCACTGTTTATCACCATCAAAGGAATATTGCACAGCCAGCTGGGCGGCATTTGAGTACAATTAAAGCATGTAAAATAAACCACCACTTAACTAACGGCCAGCGCCTTGAGCAGTTTTTGGGCTGGTAAAGCGCTATATAAGAACGATTGAATAAATACATAAATACTAATAGATAGGTAACCCTCTTTACCAGTGAACGTTAGCCAATTACCTAATATACTAACCCTCTTTACCAGTGAACGTTAGCCAATTACCCAATTAATAATTACCCAAAGGCAATTCAGGTCAATTTTGTCGTCAGAACAGCGGCTGCGGAATGCCTGCTGTTCTCCATTATTAACGCTGCTGCGTCCAGTACTTTTTTTTTTTTACCGTGTCCATTAATTATCCAGCAGCACGGTGTCAGTAAATAGGCCAACGCGCACAAATGAAATTATAGGGCTAGAAATGTTATTGTTGTCGATGGTGGTTTGTGTTTTTTGTTTGTGTTTGTTCTTTTTAACAGGTGTATGGAAGGGAGGATGGAGGGGGGGGGGTGAGGGGGCGCATCTATGGTCACAGCAGAAAATCTTCAACTTTTGTACACTGTCCAAAGTACAGTTTGGGGATCTGTCGGCCGACATTTAAACACTAGTTCTTTTTTTTGTTTTTGTTTTTGTTTACATTTATTGATGTGTTATTCGGAATATTAATTTAAAAAACGGTTTATGACAATTATGTATGTAGTTTGATTGAAAGAAAACACAGATTGGCATAACGAGCACACTTTTTAAGGGGTTTGCCAAGCTTTGACAGTTGCGTCTTTAACATGTAATTCTGTCATTTAAAGTGGAGCAAGTTGACATTACACCCATCGCAATCTGTTTCCAGTGTTTTGACATGAATATCAGGCTGGTTATTAAACATAATCACACTCCATAGCTGAGAATTACCGACTGAGGCTTACAACCGGCGGAAAAGCCTCTACTATTCTCCACTACCCAGTGTATAACGTAATATGACCTAAAGCAATAACCATGTAATGTAATGTATAACGTAATATAAGCCCAAGCAAGATCGCCACAAGTCAAAGAGCTTATTGTGGAAAGAGGGGGAACTCCCATGACGTCATATACAACAATGCGAGACACGATCAAGGATTATTTCCCTTAGCTCGGACTTGCTACAATTCGTCATCTGCTATATGAATGAACTATGCGTAGTCACTTATTGAGCCTATGCCATTGCAAAAGGACATTTCTATGGCAACGTTTGCTTAAAACGAACTTTTAACCATCATTATTATTATTAACATTCCACTACTGCTGTCTTATATTTTGGGTTTATGTTTACTTGTTGACATTTATTTGATGCTTTTATGCTGCTTATGGTGTATGCCATAGACTCGTTTTCTGCACTTGAATTTATTATTTTTTAATCAACAGATATTTTAAAATTAAAATGTGCATGGCAGCTTCATTTATCTGGAATTTTGTATATCCGTAATCGAGAGAGAGAGAGAGAGAGAGAGAGAGAGAGAGAGAGCTCTGTCATTCAATCAATTAATCACAATAAAGCACAATTACAAAATGTTTCACTAATAGTGTGAATTTAATTTATATCAGGTGTCCCTCTCCCCCACCCCTCCCCCTAACCCTCTCATCTTAATAACATCCGTCACTTCATGATCAACGGGTTTTTTTTCTCTCTCACGTCTCAGTTACAAATTCTCCAGAAGAAGATAAATCTTTCTGACGAAGTGACATATATTTCTGTTATAATACTGCATTCATGCCGTTACACTTGGCATGTATTATTATTATTATTATTATTATTATTATTATTATTATTATTATTATTATTATTATTATTATTATTATTATTTTGAATATAAAACACAAATAAGACAAAGACAAACTTTTTTTTTTGCCGTCAAACAAGACAACTGAACTAAACAGTCTAAGCATTTGGGGGAGGAAAAAAAACATTGTCAGACACGACACATAAAATCTTCATTAAACAAAATAATCAGATCAGTGCAGACAATCACCCTTTGACAATATTGCTTTACTACATAAACGCAACACATGCATAGCAATGTCCAGATAGTTGGTGTCCACAGCGAAACATTAGCCTACACATTATCCAGCTTCACCATCTTTCGGTTTCTTTTTTACCGTTTTCTCAGTGAAAGATGCGGAACTATCTTTTAAGTCGCGTATACCGGCTTCACAGTGCAGGCTAGACTCAGCTTTCATTTTCGACTGCAGTTTCTGGTTTCGCCTTCACTTTTTTCCCTATGAGAAGTTCATCGATATTTTCCATGGAAACAGTCTTAAGTATACAAACAGCGTTGACAAGTTGTTTGCTGGGGAACATCAAACCTAGATCATTATACTGCTTGTTCAAGATAAGCAGCTCTGATTCCATTTCAAACTGTTTTGGATTTAGCACATAGATATAACATGAATCATTGAAGCCGCTCCCCGCTTGTTTTAACAGCACTGCAGCTGTCTTAGTTTAGGCCTACATAAACGCCCCCACCCCCCAACCCCCCAAAAAAAGTTTTTCAATTGCAATTGCAATTGACCTTTCTTTTTCTCTTGGAAATTTGAAAAAGGACTTGCCATCACAACTTCTTGTATCTGGCATTACGGCAATGGATGTCTGTGCAATATTCACCGCCCTATTTCACTCGGTCGCCTTTTGTCTTCGTTTCGTTTCGTTAGGTAGATTACCGTCCCCGGACACGGAAGCGTATAGGGGACTTGGATGGAAGAAGGCCGTTGGAAGTAAGAAGTCATGGTGCAGAATGAGTCGCATGAAGAGGGAGCGCGTAGCGCCGCTACAACGTCCAGATGAAGTTAAGATGGGTCTGAGATGGACAGCAACGGGTGATGGTAAAGCAAGGGGCCAATGCTGGTCGGTCGGCAAGGGGCAGGCGTAACCGTTGCCTTTTGTCTTTTAGCCACGAGCCATTTTCAGCAAGTCGACTACTCGTATCTTTCGTCTCGCAGTTCTGTACCAAGTTTTCCCTCTTTCTATAAAGTTTTCCCTCTTTCTATAATTTAACTCTTTGCCACAAGTAGAACAAGTTAATACTGCATTGCATAATCATGGATACATTTACATAGTAGGTTACAATGCAGATGTCCAATACAATATAATACATCATCATCATCGTTATCATCATCATCATCATCATCATCATCATCATCATCATCATCATCATCATCATCATCATCATCATCATCATCACACCCATTTGCAGGCTTTGTGCAATCCTGCAGAGGTGTTTATACATTATGCTTTGTCGATTCTTCTATTCTTGCGTGTAGCCAAAGCATCTATTGAACTCGGCAACCTCAGCAGCATCGATCCCTGTAAATAGCAGCTGCGACTACGAGTAAGTCGGTAGTCTCTGCCATGTGTGTGCATTGATCGCCTGACCTAGTATTTTATTTTATTTTATTTTTTTACCAGTGCGTGTTGAGACCGGCGTACGCCTGATATTCCTTTTCATCTGCTTGACTGATTTCCTCCAAGCCCATGTACACCGACGGGATTGATCTGGTCGCGGTGTGGGATCGCCAGACGTAAATCATCGCCTATGGTTGTGCGCATGCGTGAACTTCCGGACGTCATTTCTGTCAAGTTGTGCGCATGACTGGATAAAGGACGACGAATTACGATGCCTGAGTCATTGAAGATTGCCCTTGTCAAACTTGTTGATTTTTTTTTTCAGCTATGCTACATGTGCGTGTGTGGAAACACAATGTAATGACTTGTCATCATGTTTAAAGGGTCAGGATTTTTTTTTTTTTTGCAATTGTAACATTAAACATGAATTCTGAGGACATTTTCGTACCTTCGAGAGATTTTGCTTTTTTGGTAACTTTCCGTTCACAACCGCAAAGATCAAGAGATTGCAGCGAAACACGTTTTGCTCAATATCTCAACGGTTGAAGCAATGTTTTTGAATTTTGGTATACAGATACTTCAAATTACGGGCCATCCTTCAGCAGAAGTCCGGCTGTCGGTCAATGGCAGATGTGGGTAGGTAGAGACCATGCGGAACAGTCCATTCATTGTTGTGGAAGATGGTTAATGAGCAAAAGAAGACGAGAAGAGATGAGTTTTTAGGTTTTGTTTGAAGGACTGCATGCGTTGTTAGAACACTTTTGAAACAGTTTATAAGTAAACAAAGTTATGGAAACATTGTAGCACAATTGTTGCTGGTGTCTATTTTAAAATCTTACTGTGGTAATTTGGAAAAAACATCACCGGTGTGCCCCCAAAGCCAACTAAAAAAAAGGACCGCACTATTTTTTATATGCGCGCGGCCATCAGCGGTGAACCAGCGACCTTGACTTAACATTTACCCATCAATCTCGGTTCGGTGGGTAGATTTCCGTCCCCGGACACAACAGCGTATAGGGGACTTTCCCATCAATCTAGTTTTTGCGATGTACTTTAAAGGGTCCCCGTGTATGGAACGCGGAAAGCGTCAAAGGAGCAATTGCGCGTTCATCTAGTAGATGATTGGTCCAAATCTTACACGCCAAAGTGTGCAAGAACAAATGCACGCGCAATTGCACGCGCATGTACCTACGAGTCACATTAAAAGTAGGAATGGGAAATGGCCGAAAATACGTTCTATGCACCAAAATAATTAAATATAAACTGACAACTAATTTTTGATGTAATCTTCGCCACCAACACCCCCTCTGCCTCCAACCTCCAAATGTTATAAAAATTTAAATTTACTATTCTGTCGTTTACTTTGTGTCCAATAGAACAACAACAAGTGTACAGATAGTGTCACAGAAGGTTTGTTATCTGCAGTGATGAAAACAGCGTATATGTGAAAACTTAGCGTAGCGTGGCGATTAAAAAACATTTAAAAGAAAGATCTAGGCCTAAAGAGTTCTAGATGACGAAAGTCAGTTATGACGTATTGTTCACTGATGTAAACTAAATCTTAGAAAAAATATATCCAGACTTCCAGATAACTAAACACTAAGTCCGAACTAACTAAACACTAAGTCCGAACTACATTCTCCTTAGAAAAATGATCAAACGTGGGCTAAAATGAGAAATAAACCCAATCCTATACTCAAATTATTGTCAGAACTTCTAAAATCTAACCAGATGAAGGCTACCATAAAATTAACTGCTCCGATAGCTAAACCGGTTTCCGGATGCTTTTTCTGTTACCAAAATATATATAAACAAATTATGATAACATTTACATTGGAGGGTTGGAGGCAGGGAAGGGTGTGGGTGGCGCGGGTTTCATTGTAAATTATTTGTCAATTTATATGAAATTATTTTGGTACATTTCGGACATTTGCCATTCCTAGTTTTAATGTGACTCGTAGGTAAATGAGCGTGCAATTCCGTGTGGAATTGCATGTGCATTTGCGCTTGCGCAGTTTGGCGTGTACATTTTTGACCAATCAGCTACTGGATGGGAGTGCGATTGCGTGTACATTTTTCGCGTGCAATTCCACGCGCATTTGACGCTTTCCGCCTTCCATGTCAGTGAGAAGGCTTTGTTTAGTTTTGGCGAAAACGTGTTTACCTTAACATTGGCATCATTATGACATTAAACAATGATAAAATGGCCTTTGGTTGCTCAAACCAACCGCCAAAGTATGAATTTTCCATTTCTGGTCTGACAGCGACTGATTTTCTCTGTTTAACAGTGCACCAATAACATTAGCCGTGTAACCGTTGGCCCCTATTTTTGAATGGACCACGCTGCTTCATGTGTCCGTCTTTGGTGTGTGGGGGTTGGTAGGGCAAGGACTATCGTATCAACAAGACGATGAACCTTACCAAGAAACATTTGTCTTTGGTGTGTGGGGGTTGGTAGGGCAAGGACTATCGTATCAATTTACGACGATGAACCTTACCAAGAAACATTTGTCTTTGATGTGTGTCGGGCAGGGCAAGGACTATCGTATCAACCTAAGTCAAAGACAATGAACCTTACCGAGAAACATTTTGTCTGGGTTCTGCCTCTTGCAGGCATTGAAAAATGCCATCATTTTGTTGTTGTTGTTGTTGTTGTTGTTGCTCAGGAGGTTGGCTAGCGATTGCTAGTAATAGGCACACAACAAAAAAATACGAAATTTATTGATTAGAGAAAGTTAACTATACTTTCCTAAGACTTGGTTTTAAAAAAAAATTTCAGTAGTGCAACGCTCGCTGCCAAAAGGCTCTGTCCATAGGGTGTGGTCAAATTATTGATAAAACTTGCGTTGTGACATCCTCAAAGTTCCTAGTATCCTATTTGGGCTGGGAGCGACTGGGAGCATTCTGATTGGTCGACGCATTACAAAATTCGACGCATGCGCATAGTGATATTTTAGTCTTGGTAAGGATTAGGGTTAGAGTTATGGTTAGGGTTACGACGCCTAAGAACATCGTGAAAAAGCCGGCCCGACTTGAACTGGCGCATGCGCAAAGGCGCCCGGCTAAAGTAAGACTCCCGGAACTTAAAGGATGTTACAGCGTGATTGCTAGTCGACATGTGTGTAGTCGTTATACCCCTCGCTCCATAATTGATGTTCATAATGGGCGTTCACTGTGACTCTCGTTGTTACGCGCTTCACCATTTTTTCTGAACGCGTTTTGCACTGTATTTAAAAATTGGCTGATCCGAGTTTGATGTTTTTACCCTTGTGAACTTTTGGAACTTTGGAACTACATTCTTTTATTTCACATTATGTAAACATAACAAATAACAAAAGAATCGTAGCCCTAGGGTTCAGATAGTATCATTCCAAGTGTTCCTTTTGATCAAGTCTAGTCACAATACCGCCAGCAAAATTAACATGTTAGTCTGAAAAACGGTCAATAGTAGGTAAATACAATTAACGTACAAACGAACAAAATACGTGACGGTGATTATCTAGAGATATTATTATTATTATTATTATTATTATTATTATTATTATTATTATTATTATTATTATTATTATTATTATTATTATTATTAATTATTATTATTATTACCTCGCTCTTATATAGCCCTTTTCAAGCTCAACAAGAGCTGCTCAAGGCGCTGGCCGATACAGGATCTGTCATCCAAAGGAGTTAGGTCGCAGTGTCTCAGGGTTTTTTTTAAATTTTGAAATGTTTCTGTAGACCGTCAACGGGATTTGAACCCCTGCCTGTACAGGCTGCAATGTTATCGCCTGACATTGGAGTACACGGCGTACAACCACTAAGCCCACTGCGCTCCCAAGAGAGACGCACGTGGATGGCTTGGCATTTTGTCTCTCATTTCCCTTTTGTGACTTTTGTCCGCTGGACCTAAAGCAACAATAAATCAAAAAAAAGCGTAACTCGACACCATCATTATAATGTCTGATCCTTGACCATGATCTCCCAGGACTAGTGGATGTGAATGTTGCCTGTACCGTACGGGACTCTATCATGCTGAATGTATAATTTACCGGTTTACATCATAATTATTGTCAAATGCCTGTTGTTTTACACCGGACTTTGCAGGCCAGAAGATGCGTCCATGGTGTTTGTTCCTCCCTCCTCCTCCCCCTCCCTCACGTTCTCACTATTCATTGTAACTAACAACAAAAACAGAAAAGGAGTTTTTGTTTAATTGAAGACAGTTATTATTAAGACAACAAAACAAATTATTTTCTTTGAAGGCAAAATAATATATCCGCCACCCTTTACTTCCCAGCCACCCTGCAACACAACCTACTGAAGACAAAGAAGGAAAATAAACGCTTGCACGATGGAGGGTTACCACTAGCCAAGCTGACAAAACGTCAACTCCGATGGTATGGCCACGTCACCAGATCATCAGGTCTTGCAAAGACCATCCTTCAAGGCACAGTGCAAGGAGGTAGAAGAAGTGGGAGACCGAAAAAGAGGTGGGAGGACAACATTCGAGAATGGACTGGTTTGACACTGAGCGAAACAATCAGGGTTGCTGAGGAAATGGTAAAAATGAAGTACGCTGGTTAAACGATCATCTGTGGTGCCCCTGCGACCTCCGAATTATGGGATAGGATAGGATAGGATAGGAAGCTGAAAGCCACAATTGTACTTGAATTAAGTCAACGTGGACCCAGAACTCTTCCTAATAACCAAGTTCAATTGTGAATCTGGCTGGACTTGTTTTTAATAATGCCTCTGCGTTCAGAGCAAGGAAAAACAAACTAATAACATTGCTCCGGCTTAACAATGTAGACTGAGCCGCCGACGCGTCTTCAAGGTCGTCCGGGTCAGTGCCCTCCTAACGTCTGAACAGGAGGCCGGCAGGCATGTAGATTTACGTCCCCGGACACACTTGGCGTATAGGGGACTTGAACAGGAGCAGCAACTAAGCGGACGATAAACACAATAAAGCCCAACCGGTTCGTTGTGAATTTTCTAAGACCTACACCTTGCCCGAAATCTAGTATTAATTAATGAGACTTCCCAGCTTGAGTCCCCAAATCCAACGGCTTGACGAAGAACATGAATCAAGTTCCAATTCTCCCCCCACCCCCCCTTTCTTCCCCTTTCTCTCCGTTCCCCCTCCCCCATTCGTCCCCCTCCCTCCCCCCTCCGTGTCCTCGTCTCGTGGGCTAGCACAACTACAGAACTCGAATCGCTAAGGTGGAAATGGAAATTGTTATGACACTGCCTTTGCTGGATAAAACTACACTACACCTCTCGGATCGATTGCTTTCCGTGTCACGATTGTGGATGCTGCATCTGTGTTAAGAGAATCTCTCTTGAGAATAATAGCTAGCTGGTTTTGTGTCTGGGACAGGGACGCCGCTGTCCTGGTTATAGGTTAGCATTTGCATCATCATATGCAGGCTGTGCTGGATTAGCATCCTGTGTTATGTCATGTAGATTTCTTATTATGTTATGTAGATTTCTTCTTTCTATCTGTCTCCCTCTCCCTGCAGAAGTCTGCTGGACCCTATAAACACTGAATATCTATCGGTCCCACTCTCCCTGCAGAAATATAAAATGTATCTCATCGTATGTTATCGTATCGCGCCCACCATTAGCCAAAACAGCTGTCGCACACATTAACTGTAGCACATATTGCATTGCTCTCATTATTTCTGAACCGCAGGAGAAATAGCCTATGTAGAAATCTTTGGTAGAACTACACCGTGGACACGTAGACCTGTGGCTGGAAAAGAGCATTGCATACATGCTTCATTAGCGCTTTGGCAATTAGCTAAACACAACTACTGGCAAGCGTGATACTTTAAATAAATTATTTTTGCAACTCCGGAACACACGATTGCAGTAAAACGCGTTTTTTTTTCTAGTAATAATAATAATAATAATAATAATAATAATAATAATAATAATAATAATAATAATAATAATAATAATAAGGGTCTTTATTTTAAAGCGCCTTTTCCTACTGATAGGTCAGTTCAAAGCGCGAACTTAGTACAACTTAAACTACCGCGATATCTTAGCGCCGTCCTACCTAGGACTACCCGTTGTAGAAACAAGATTTTAGGGGTATAAATAAATCGTTGAATACTAATAAACGATTCAGACGGGTATGAAAAGCCCCGAAAAGTTTCCTTTGGAGATGTAAAAACCTCCCACCCCACTCTCCTTCCATTGTTTTCGAAACGGCCAACCCTGATAAATCTGACACTATTTTGGTTTTGAAAGATGAAACGCCCCAGGACATAAACTAATGGTTCATCAGCAGCATACAGCTTAGAAGAGATTAGATGAAGCCTATTCCCACTGTCTCTCTGTCACGTCTGAAGTACCTTGCATGGTGATTCAACATTCTAACCAGGATGTTGACAAAAACATGAGTGCGGATTATAGATTTTAGCCATGCGGTGACTCATTGGTCCAGCTGTCCCTATTTCAAGACGGTGTCACATCCTTCAAGTTCCGGGTCTCCTAGTTTATCCGAGCGCATTTGCGCATGCGTCAGGTCATGTCGGGCCGGCTTTTTCACGAAGTTCTTAGGCGTCATAACCCTAACCCTAACCCAAACCCTAACCCTAACCCTAAACTCTTAACTCTTAACTCTAACCCAAACCCTAACCCTAACCCTTACGAGAACTATGATAGCACTGTGCGCATGCGTCGAATTTTGTAACGCGTCGACCAATCAGAATGCTCCCATTCGCTCCCAGCCCAGCTAAGATACTAAGAACTGCGACGATGTCACACCGGAACTCGTCCTGGATCGTCACTGTCCCCTATACTCAACGTGTCCGGGGACTCTAATCTACATGCCTGCCTGCCTGGATAGTCCTGATTGTCAAGAGTGCGTGCAGTATTGATTTAATACGCACAATTTTAAACCCAGTGACGCATAACTTGTGACTTAAGGCTCCTTATTGACGCACTTGTAGAGTGATGCTGGTCACCAACTTTATCGTGTGTATTTTAAGCCCGAATTTTAAATAAAATCCCGCATTGCAGTCTAAATAATCATTTAATGCTAAAATCTTGCAATTTAATTTCTGACAGTTTTTGCGATTTTCTATTTATGTCAATCAAACTTTTAAACGTTTTCTCCTTTGATTGTAGCGCGCCCTTTGTGATGAAAATGGTGTATATAGTAAACACAGTCGCCCGCATAAAGATACGATTGCGCCCACTATTTAGAACGCGCCCCTCTCAGTACTGATATAAAATTCCTGAGAAGAATGCGTTCTAAGGGGAGAGGGCGCTGTCGTCTCCAGAATCTGAACGACTGTGGTAATAATAGCCAAACAAAAGCAAAACACCTTGGTGTTGGGGCAACTTTTTTTTTTTAATTGATGCTAACAATAATTTCCTTCTCATAAAAAATTGTAAACCTGAAACGGTGTTCATTGTTGACCACGAAGACTGCATCGCATTCTAATCTACGCCTCCTCATTGAACGGACATATCGGATTAGAGATGCTAAGGAGATTATGATAGGTGGTTAAAGGTTTATCCTAACCTTTTAGGTCGTATGAGAGAGAAAGAGCTGTGGTACGCATTTCATTTTTTTAGGCCAGCTTTATGAGGGCGGTGATTATCTCTTCCGCATTGGTTTGCCTTCTTCGATTCCAAAGTAGACCTATACACAAAGCGTGCTTTTCTTTTTATCTTTTTTTGGTTTAATCACGAAGGGAAAGAAGTAGGCTTATGTCGAGGGAGAGAAAGAGATGAATGAACAACGAAAGCCATGCAGGGAGACAAGTGATCTGGACACGAGAGCATCTACAATAACGACTCTCTCTCTCTCTCTCTCTCTCTCTCTCTCTCTCTCTCTCTCTCTCTCTCTCTCTCTCTCTCTCTCTCTCGCTCTCTCTGTGACAACACAGTCATTCATGTAATTATTAACTTATTTATTTATTTACTTTATTATTATTATTATTATTATTATTATTATTATTATTATTATTATTATTATTATTATTATTATTATTATTATTATTATTATTATAATTCTAAGGGTGAAGGATATGGGGAGGAAGGATGGTTGCCTAAAATTGTTTAAAGATAATGATGAAGATGTTGGTGTGATTGTGTGTGCACGTGTGTGTGTGAGTGATGCGATTTTTAAGTTAAAGTTAAAGGTTAATTATTATTATGTTAATTTCTTAAGGGACAGATTGGAAGATTAGACTGTATCATTAGTCTAAAATCTTTATCCCTAATAAAAAAGTTTCAAAAAGTTTCAAGTTTCAAGTCTCTCTCTCTCTCTCTCTCTCTCTCTCTCTCTCTCTCTCTCTCTCTCTCTCTCTCTCTCTCTCTCTCTCCTATTTCTCTCTGTTATATGTATTATATAAGACGCGTTATCGTGGCTCGGGTAGCTCAGTTGGTAGAGCAGCTCACTAGTAACCGAAAGGTCCCTGGTTTGAATCCAGGATTGGACAATGTGTGGCCATATTATTTACCCCTAATAACTATCAACCGGTTCGCTGGTGTCGGAATACTGTGACCAGTAGTTGCCTATACGCTCCGTTGTCGTGTGACGATAATAATCTACAATAAACATTATAAAATTTTAACAAAACATACATGTATATAAAAAAAAAACGTTGGGGTGCCGGGGGTTTCAGTATAAATAGTATCCCCACTTTCTGGAAATTTAGTGCTTTAAATTCCCACTGTCGCTGTCTTTCTCATTTGCTCTTTCTCATTCCTGCTCTGTTCTATCAATCTGCTATACTATCTTCTTCTTCGCTAGACCAGTCATCTACCTTTTTTCTTGAAAACTCTTCCGTGACAAGACTCCTTATTTGTGTATGAGGTCTGTTGGATCAGCTTGGGAATATTGGATGCTTTCTGCCAGGTGGTCACTAGGGCTTCCTATGATGTTATTATTTAGCAATGTAGGCATTTTATATGTATGTGTTTTGTTGATAATTTATAATGATGTTTGTATTCTATTTTGTTTTTGTAAACGGGGGTTCGATAAATTAGAGTACAGCCTCAGCGTCCCCTGCGTGGGATGTCTTTATTGTAAAATGACTGGCTGGTGGAGAGCTTTCAGGTTACCACTAGGGTTGTTTCAGCAGATCTTTTATGCGGATCAGGGGTTGTCCGGTCCTGATTTGGCTCGGAAGAGTCCGCTGGACCTCAAGCAATAATTATGTAATGTAATATATATAAAATACCCACATTGCTAAATACCATAGACCATAGAGAGCCCTAGTGACCATTTGGCAGAAAGCGTCCAATATCCACAAACTGATCCAACAGATTCCATAGACAAATGAGGAGTTTGGGGAGAGTCTTCAAGAAAAAAAAAGGTAGCTGACTGGTATAGCGAAGAAGATAGTAGATTGATAGAACAGAGTAAGAATGAGACAGAACAAAAGAGAAAGACGGCGACGGTGGGAATTTAAACTAAAGCACTACATTTTCACAAAGTGGGGATAGTATACAGAAACACCGGACCACCCTACCCCCCATCCCCCCCCCCTTCCTATTAAGAGCTTATTGGTTGTTTTGGAGAACTGGTGGGGGTAACGCTGCGAGGGAGAAGAGAATGCCTGCACTCTCAAAAAGCGTGCCCAGGTTTAAAAAAAAAAAAAAGTACCTTCTTCTTGTCGTCTGTCTACGAGTGAAGATGTATAGCGTAGCGTTTAGAGCTCAAGGCCGCGGGCCAAGGTCAAGCCCCATGTTAAAAATAGATTCATTCCCACAATCTTGTGCGTCATCGACACAAACATGCCGGTAGCCATGGTACTTGCAATAGCGATGAACGCTATTCATTCAAAGATTACATGACAGATGTAGTATTTTTCCGATTTCCTGACTCCTAAAACAAAAGAACAGTTTGAAAGATGGGTACATGCCTGCGGATGTAACAATTTTACTCCTCAAACGGCTAAATTAACACCAAAGAATCCGAAGTTTTTGTGTATCAAGCACTTCGTATTTGACCGACCGACTGCAAGAAATCCCGATCCTTTCAATTCAATTCAATATAACTTTATTTATCCACATAAGGCAATTACAAGATTTAGAAACAGCTCATTAAAAAAAAAAGTTTAAAAACAGTGAAATGTGAAACAAGGTATCATAACATTGTCACACGATCTTATAAGCACATGTCCTACCATACAAGCATAAACCAAACACACAACACACAAAAACACACATCACGAACACTCACCGCCGACAGTTAAATAAAAACATGAAGGTAATATAATAGGGTAAATAAGAATATCAATTAATCATCAAATCAACCAGTCGATAAACAATAAATCAATCACTGAATCGGGCCATATCGTCTTTCCCATCCCACTACACTCCAGATCAGGTATGAAACGAACAAGGTTATTTCATTGTTCGATACTTTTGTTTCTCATGTGATAAACTAAGTTGCATCTCGCAAAGTTTGCAGTAAATTATGAAAGCAACATAACTCCATAGGCCAACTGTTTACACAATATAGGCCTAGCTGTATGATGATATTATAAAATTCTTGTAACTGCAGCGTTCTTGTTAGGTGCTTTTTGGGTTCAGATTCTCTCTCTCTCTCTAGTATATAGCATTTATTGGTTAGGTTACGGCCCGTATTTGTATGTGTACCCAGGAATTTTTTTAATTTGATTTGGGATTTCTACTTCCAGATTTCACTTTCTGTCATAATAGGCCAACTTGGGCAAATGTTCAGTATTGCCTTAACACTTGTGAATAAATACTGTGTGTTTTCATGTAGCCTGATGTGTTAAAAAAGTAATGCCACGCTCAAGACAACCACAGGAAATCTTTCAAACGTCGCCATTATTCCGCGTGTTTGTGTCTATGTGGCCACTTGGCTAATTTTCGTGACGTAGCAAGTCTTGACCTTGGCCCGCGGCCTTGAGTTCTAAACGCTACGCTATGTGAAAAGAAACCAAATAAATCTGTACATTTAGTTTAAAACTTGAAGAGGACCGCGCCGTTAATACTGTTGACACTGCCTTTCACAAGTAAACTAAAATACTTGGACAGAGGGGATGGCAGAGCCCAACGAGGGAGAGTGGGCAGGAAGGTGGTGGGTACAGTCAGTTCACCTGCTCTAGGCCGAGTGTGGAATAATCCGCTGTGATCCTGAACTACAATGTGCGCAAACCTTTGTTGTTGTTGTTGTTTGTAGATTATAGTCACACGACACTTTCGCATATAGGTGACTACTGGACCGATTTATACTGACACCAGCGGGCCAGTTGTTGGTAAAGGGGAAAATAATATGATCACACGTTGACCAATCCGGGATTCGAACCAGCGACCTTTCGGTTACTAGCAAGACGCTCTTACCAACTGAGCTACCCGGCCCCGCTTGCGCAAACCTTTGCCACATAGCACACAAGCTTTAAATGGCCGTCTCAGTAGTTTTCCGTATTTGACCGGTTTTAGGCTGTTTCTTGCTGATCATATCAGGCTACCAGCCATCTCTATTGGGTTTGGCCGGACCTAGGCTGCCCTTTAGATTAGAGGCTTGCTCCCCTCACTTAAAGGTCAACATCATTGAAACATAAAACTGAGCACAAAATATCTACATAATAAAAGAAGTCACATGCCAAACAACTTTTTTCCGAAAAATACTGCCTTTTTAAAATATTTAATAAAATCTACTTCGAATAAACTTTTGCACCTTCGAAAAGCCCGCTCACGTGACCACATGGCTCGTGACGTCAACCCCTGTAGACAATAATGGAGTCCGATAGTGCCCCCTCTCTATCAAAACGCAGGAAAACGAAGAGCAGTGGCCTATATTGTGCCGTTGCGGGTTGTACAAACAAACAAGCGGATGGGTTAACATTGCATACGTTTCCAAAAAAACGAAGAAGTGCGAAATAAGTGGGTGAGATTCGTGCAGGAAAAGCGTGTAAACTTCGGTCCGAAGTAAGCAATTTGCGCAAAACACTTCGCTGAAGACTGCTTCCCCCCAAGTGCCACTTTAATTAATGCGGAGCTTTGGGATGAAAACAATACAGACATTAAAGCCTGGTTCTGTTCCAACGATCCAAAGGCCGTGTGCCATTGCAACAAGCGCCTCAACAACAGCAACAGTGATTCAAGTTACTAGTACTAGTAGTAGGCCTACTAGTACTGCTTCAACTTCAACTGTGAACTACAGTCACAGTGGCTACTACACATCCATCGTCTGCTATCAGTTTGCCGCGTGTCAGGAAAGTCAGAGGAGCTTTTATTTATTTATTTATTTATTTATTTATTTATTTATTTATTTAATCGTTCTTATATAGCGCTTTTCCAGCTCAAGAGCTGCTCAAGGCGCTGGCCGATACAGGATCTAACTCAAGCCGCCCGAGACACCCACTCGCAGCTTTTCAGAAAAGGGAACGCAAGAGGGTATGTATTCACTGGTCTAGCTCGTATAATTATTTGTTTATTATTACAATTAGTACTCGGGGGTCGAATTCGTTTCTAACAGAAGAGAGCACTGCTGTAACACGACAGATCGAGTGAAGAAACACTGCTTGTCTCGCTTGTAACTTCTTCGCAATCGGCCATTGTATTCAGCTGCTGACGTCACTGCGAGGGGAGATCAGCGATAGCTGCGTTTTAGATTATTACTTCCCTTACTCTTAATTACAGGTAGGAAATCCCACTTTCAGTGATCGATATCTATTAAACGGTAAAGCTTTGCTTACCGAATTTTTTGCATCTGGTATTATTTAGTAAAGTTCTTTCAGCAGAAACTTTTTGACCGAGCACTGTGGTTGACCTTTAAGGATAGGCTTGAAAGGGTCGCTAGGTCGTGCGTTGTTGATTTGTTCACGAGTTCTGAAAGGCACTGTGAGAGGAAATCCCAGCGCGGGTTTGAAATCCGTTATTCATCCTGTGGGTGAATCCGGAAAAGTTGGCATTATTCACTAACGGCGCTTAGGCTGTTGTTAACATCCCTAGCTCAGTGGTAGAGCGTTCGCCTGGTTCGAATCCCGTGTTGGGCAGAATAACAGTGGCACTTTTCATCTTGATTGCTCTGGTGATACAGAGTTGATTTATGTCTTAACTCCCACTTCCCTACATGAGGTAATAATGTACATGCCTGTCTGCCATATTATATAGCCAGTGGTGGGTCCGTGTTCATTAATCACGAGTCAACAATCATCAATAGGCCGCTTTCCAATACCCAAGCGGCCTTGGCTAGTTCAATGTCAAATATCAATAAGCTGTATTCTTCTCTTCGTCAAATAAAACATTTTCTACCCTTCCCTCCCCCCTCCTCCCTGACTTTAGTTCTTTCAAATGCTAAGCTTTTACTTTCTGTTCTCGTCCTTCTTTTCTCGATTTTGTCATACTTGCACTGCACTACTTATAAAACGTTGAGTTGTTTTCTATGTTTCTTGATTACTAATGAATTAAGAATGATATAGTTTATTGTTGGTATAAATGAATTGAGGTGTTTATGTATTTCAGTATGGGTATTTCATAGTGGATAAATTAGGGATTTTGCAATCTTGTGCTGCAAACTGCATAATTGAAAATTGTATTATTTTCTCATGTTTTTTGTTTGATATTACTAAATAGCCTGTGAATGTGTGCATAACATGAAAGGTGTTTTGTATTGCCATTGAGACTTGTTTCATGTATTTCCCCAATTCCCCACTCCCCACCTCCATTTTCCCCTCTTTTTTCCCTCTTGGCTGTAAAGCCTTCCGGACGTGTTCCCTTTCGTTGTATAGTTGGCGACAATTGTGTTTGGAAATAAAAGGACAAAGTTCGACGTTCTTCTTGAGTTGAGCAGCCACACTCAGAACGTTGATTCGTTTGCTGCGGTGGGCTGGCCTCTGACACTCCCGATCGGGGTCAGCGTCGCGTTCGTTCGTTTCATAGATTGAAATGCCACGGGCAGGTGAGCATGTAGAGGGGCCGGGTAGCTCAGTTTGTAGAGCGGCTTACTAGTAACCGAAAGGTACCTGGCCAGTGTGTGACAATATTATTTTCCCTTTACCATCAACTGGTTCGCTGGTGTCAGAATACTGTGACCAGTAGTCGCCTATATGCTCCTTTGTCGTGTGACTATAATCTACAATTGAACGAACATTGAGGTTTAACGTCTACACCCACCATTGGCGATATGGCAGACGGGGATAACCATCCCAGGGAAAGATGGGTAGGGACTTAAATCAACACTGAACCACAAGAGCAATCATACTGCTAAAATGGACAGTGAAAATGGCCACCTTTTATATCGCCCACCACGGGATTCGAACCTGGGTCATCGGTGTGCCAGGCGAACGCTCTACCACTTGAGCTACGGACAATAATTATTACCCTCGTTCGTTTCCCTTATACGCTTCCGTGTCCGGGGACAAAAATCTACTATCGTTAGTTAGGTAAAAGTTAGTCTGCAAGACAAGACTATAGTATTAACAAGGTCAAAGAAGACATGTATTAGACATACTAAACTCAGCGTCGCTTGGGTAAAATAACGTCCCCGGACACATAAAGCGTATAGGAGGTGAGCGTCGCTGAATGAATGAACATTGAGGTTTAACGTCTACACCCACCATTGGCGATATGGCAGACGGGGATAACCATCCCAGGGAAAGAGGGGTAGGGACCTGAAGCGTCGCTTAAAGGTTAATTGTAGATTATAGTCACACGACACCGAAGCGTATAGGCGACTACTGGTCACATTATTCTGACACCAGCGAACCAGTCGATGGTAAGGGGAAAATAATATGGTCACACGTTGGCCAATCGGGGATTCGAACCAGGTACCTTTCGGTTACTAGTAAGCCGCTCTACCAACTGAGCTACCCGGCCCCACTCGAAGCGTGGCTTCGGGCCGAGAGCCTTTATTTACCTTACTATCAGCCTGATAGCGGTAAACACGATTGAGCGTGCCTCACCAGGCTGTAGTACTCAGTATGGTCAGCAGTCAGATTGTCTGAGCCTGCTTGAGGCATACGCCGTACATTGAGGGAGTTTGCTTCAGCATGCTGGCGCGGCGACGTGTGTTTGTCGGTTGTCTATACGACTGACGTTAGTAACCTATTATGTAGTAATTCAAGGGTCGGACTTTTGGACTGAGCTTGTTTTGTTGTAACGTTGACTCATCCACTTTCAAACGCCTCTCCTCCAACCCCACCCAACCCCCACTTTTCTTATTGTTTGTTCGTGACGGCGAAGCCCGAGGCAGGGATGGCTTTGTTCGTGATGAGAAAGCTTGAGGCAGGGATGAGTCAGGTGAAGTCAACCAATGTTTAGTACCCACCATGGACAATTCATACAGCAGCACTCTGCTTCTCAACGAATAAACAAAGAATAAAAGAATTTTTTTTAAAAACAAATATGATAATACATAAAATCCTATATTTTCAACGTTAATCTTAACACCTCCCCCACCCACACACATACACACAAACACCCACAATCTCTTCTAGTTCTCTCTTGCTACTAACGCACATACACCCGCATAATAAATTTACAGTTAATTTTGTTGTATTAATTCTTATTCATCAGTTTAACAAAAGTTGTACTGATACAGTTAATTTCATTTGGCCGACAGAACAATTCGTACCATGCACAGACAATTCAGATAACTTTCCATTCTTTGTAGTAGTTTGCGGGTATGAACATAATATATAACAGTATTAAATTACTCAGGGGAGAAGGTAAGAAAGGACGGTTTATGTTTTTATGCAGAGGGAAATTATTGTAAAAAAAAAAAAATCTTATTCATATCACTTGATGCATATGATAAAATTCTATGGTGCGGTAGCGGTAGTTCAGCTGTTGCCTATGATGACGGCCACGAGGATGATGACGATGATGATGACGACGACGATGATGGTAACGATGACGACGACAACGGTGATGATGATGACGACGACGATGGTGATGGTGACGTATGGTGAACTGATGGTAATGATGAGGGTGGTGGTGCACATTTTGTAGACGTTTTCTGAAGCAGCGACGGCTTCTGGGAGATATCGTCTGTGACAGCTGTTGTGTGTATGTGTGTGTGTGTATATATACTAGTAAGCCGCTCTCTCTCTCTCTCTCTCTCTCTCTCTCTCTCTCTCTCTCTCTCTCTCTCTCTCTATATTTATTTATTTCTCAATTTATTTCTTTCTTTATTTTTTTTTATATTTTAACATCAAGAAAAAATACCAACAGAACATTTTGTACCTTCAATATTGATGGTACAAAAGGTTATCTGTTGCTTATATTGATGGTACAAAATGTTATCTGTTGCGTATATTGATGGTACAAGGTGTTTTCTGTTGCTTCTTTATGTTGATGTAAAACTAAAACTGTACTCAATGTTATTGACATCCATTCTAGATACGAATAAAAGAATAAATCTACTTACAGTTTATAACCACTAGTTCAATCGTGAAAATAATAAATTCTTGCCTTCAGACAGTGAGGTTTTTACGTCTTTATCACTCACGGACGTCCTTATGATGCAAAGAACCACTCACTCCATAGCGGATCGGTCGTCGCCCCGGGTCACCAAGGACAGCACCTTCCGTTGGCCACCAGGACGGAGGTGATAAGTGTGCTACTGATGGACAACTTAGCAAGATCCGCACGAGAAACAACATTGTCATAAGAACCAAGAATGTCAGGACCCTAACAGAGGAGGGAAAATTAAAAGAACTGGCCCACGATCTAGACCACTTTGGATGGAACATTTTGGGTATCGGCGAACTACGCTGGAAAGGCTTAGGTGAAGATACGATCGACAAAGGCCACAAGCTTTATTTTTAATCTGCATCATGATTATAACTGCAACTTCATCGACATGCAATATTTATGTGTGTAGATTTCATAATTAATATCAACATCAGTATCACCATCAGATTCATGACTGCAAACAATTTATGGATATCACTGGTTAAGAGATTTTATCCTTTATTTTGACTACTTGTCAGTTCTCATGTGCGTTTACAATTTCATAAAAACTCTTTGAAATTTTGGAAAAACTCTTTGAAAACTCCTTGAATTCGTCACAACAATTTGAGTATGAACCATGCATGGGTTGCCGCCAAGTCTCCAGTAGACTCATTACCATCCGCCTGAGAGCTCAGCCCCTGTTACCATCACCATTATCCAGACCTATACCCCCCACCATCAGACTATGACGACAGCGAAGTGGAGGATTTCTATGAAAATCTACAGGCTGTCCTTGACAAAGTGCCGAAGAAGGACATAGACATAGTCATAGTGCAAGGCGACTGGAATGTCAAGGTTGGCCAAGATGCACACCACAACTGGGGAGACACATGTGGACCCCACTGGAACAACGAGACAAATGACAGTCCTCCATAACAGCGCCATCTGAAACTGGTTCAGAACAACAATCGGTGTGCGTGAAGGATGCCTACTCTCTCCAACAGTCTTCAACATCTTCCAAGAGCGCATCATGTCAAATCGAAGGTTGGAGATTTCTCTTCCACCTATGCTGACTGGCTTTCGTGATCTGCAAGGGATTGCAAATCACGAAAGCCAGTCAGCATAGGCGGAAGAGAAATCTCCAACCTTCGCTTTGCGGAGGACATTTATGGATTGGGTGGAGAAGAACAAGAACTTGAACAGCTGGTACAGTGGCGTGACACCACCTCCAGAGCCTATGGAATGGAAATAAGTGCAGAGAAGACCAACATGATGACCATCAACACCAATGGGATCAACACGGACATTAAAGTCCAAGGTCAATCCATCAAAACAGTGCATAGCTTCAAATATTTAGAAGCCATTGTGTCAAACAATGGGTCCCGACAGGAAGTCCTTTCCAGGATTGCACAAACAACTGCTGCCCTGACAAGTTTGAAGCCCATTTGGAAAGACAGGACCATTAGTCTACATTCCTAAATAATGATGCTGCACTCCCTTGCCATCTTCTTCCTATACGCTTGCGAAACATAGATCCTCACAGCAGTTCTACAACGAAGAATACAAAGCATGGAGATGAGGTGCTACAGAAGACTTCTGGGCATTTACATTACATTACATGATTATTGCTTTAGAGTCCAGCTATATTCAGCACATCACCAATGACGAAGTCCGACAGACCATCACACAAGCCATTGGACAACATGCTATGCTCATAGTGGTGAAGAAACGGAAACTGCGATTGTATGGCACGTCACCATAGCATCAGACCTTGCAAAGACCTTTATGTGATGCACGGTGCAAGGAGGCAGAAGAAGAGGGAGACAGAAAGAGGTGGGAGGACGACATTCGAGAATGGACTAGCTTGACACTGAGCGAAGCCACGAGGGTTGCTGAGGGCAGAAAGATGGAGCACGCTGGTTAAACGATCATCTTTGGTGCACTCACGTCGACTCACGGGATAGGATAGGATAGTAAGGATGTCCTCGAATAATGTTCATTCCCGCGATCCATAATGGAATGATGATTAGTCAAGTACAAATAGAATAAAACTAAAATAAAACTAAAACGGAAACAGCTGAAACATATGACCAACTCGGAAATGATAGCGATACGCCGCCATATTCACGCGATGACGTCAGTCTCACAACCACTTCCGCTTACGTCTAAGCGGCTAACGAAAGAATCAATTTCTGCATTCTCCGCGCTGTTAAAAACCCGATAATTAACAGGCAAACATTCACGAAGCGATCGAATCACGAAACGAACACTTCATTCATTCAATCATTCGAAAATGGAAACCAGCGTAATGCTCGCGCCATCATTACCGTCGACATAAGAGTCTCGATCTCTCGTCCTATGTACCCCTTGGGGTCATGAGCAATCTTGCCACTGTAGATTGTTCAAACCTATAAAGGGAAAAGTGAAAGCCTCAGTTGAAAACCTGTCTTTCCTTTGTAGGCAAGACAGATTCACTGCGGCAACAGTACCCCCGTTGGAGTGCCAGGGGTTTTCAGTATAAATAGTATCCCCACTTTATGGAAATTTAGTGCTTTAAATTCCCACTGTCGCTGTCTTCCTCATTTACTCTTTACCATTCCTGCTCTGTCCTATCACTCTGCTATACTATCTTCTTCTTCGCTAGATCAATGACCTACCTTTTTTTCTTGAAAACTCTTCCTGGACAAGACTCCTTGTTTGTGTATGAGGTCTGTTGGATCAGCTTGGGAGTGTTGGACGCTTTCTGCCGTGTGGTCACTGGGGCTTCCTATGATTGTATTATTTAGCAATGTAGGCATTTTATATGTATGTGTTTTGTTGGTAGTTTATAATGATGTTTGTATTCTATTTTGTTTTTGTAACCGGGGGTTCGAGTAGTTGGGGTAAAGCCTCAGCCGTCCCCTGCGTGGGATGTCTTTATTGTAAAGTGACTGGCCGGTGGAGGGCGTTCAATTTTCCCACTAGGGTTGTTTCAGCAGATCTTTTATGCGGATCAGGGGTTGTCCGGTCCTGATTTGGCTCGGAAGAGTCCGCTGGACCTAAAGCAACAATCAATCAATCAATCAATCTCGTCCTATGAACCACGGACGTTTCCAGCTCCGAATCGCGCACGAACAGCGGCTAACTACCAAGATGTGCCTGAAAATATACCCTATCACACTCCTGCTATTATGGCTGCAGTACGCCTTCACTCAAGAACCTGTAACTTGAAAATGTTGCTTTCATGGCTAGACATTTATTCAACTGCGGACAGATTCTTCATAAATAGAAATTATACTTTCACAGCCTATCATTCCTTCTAAATTTGTCCAAATGATTCACATTACAGACCTATTTGAACAACGTTCTCTCCACAATTCAGAATAGTCTATGAATAACACTTGAAACACAAGCTTTTTAAAAAAAAAAACACACGATAGATTGGCCATCTCCTATTGAAAATCAGTCTTCCTCTATGCAGAGTATGGTCCTGATTTGGCTCGGAAGAGTCCGCTGGACCTAAAGCAATAATCATGTAATATAATGTAATATTATTATATGCAGAGTTCCTCGCTTCTTCTTCTTTATTAAATTTGTGTCCCCGGACACACTGAGCGTTTAGGGGCCCGGAGTTCCTCGCAAACTGACCAAACAGTTAAAAATTCCCTAGCAATTTTTATAGCTATGCAACAACGCGACTTCTGCGATTGCTCCACAAACCCAAGGAAGAATTAAACAAATGTGACGAAAGACCTGGGGATGACGTACATGCTACGTCATTAGAATTTTTTTTTCCCCCACGTTGTTTGTCTTGGTGACTTTTACCAATGGAGCTTGTATGGTGACAAGCGTACATTATGTATGTCATAGCTATGTTACATAGGTACGCTAGCTACCGCTTTGCTATCGGGGATCGCTTTTCAGCGTGTTATGCTGCTCCTGTGGTTTGAGTCACAGCTATTGCGCGTTATAATACACAGCAGCCGAGATAGAATTGACCCTCGTTCTTGCTGCTGCTACTACTACTGCTGCCACTACTCAGGGCGTACTACTCAGGGCGTACTACTCAGGGCGTACTTTACTATGTTGATGGGTTTTGGAATGACCGCGTACTGCTGCTGCTGCTACTACTACTACTACTACTACTACTGCTACTCAGGGCGTACTTTACTATGTTGATGGGTTTTGGAATGACCGCGTACTGCTGTTACTACTACTGCTGCTACTACTACTACTACTACTGCTGCTACTCAGGGCGTACTTTACTATCTTGGTAGATTTTGGGATGATCGTATGAGTCATTTACTACTACTACTGATACTACTACTACTACTACTACTACTACTACTGTTGCTGCTGCTACTACTGCTGCTACTACTACTGCTACTGCTACTACTCACGGCGTACTTTACTATATTGATAGATTTTGGGGGTGATTGTGTGAGTAATATACTACTACTGCTACTGGTACTACTGCTACTTCTACTACCACTACTCAGGGCGTGCATTACTATGTTGATAGATTTGGGGGATGATCGAGTGAGTCATATACTACTTCTGCTACTACTACCTCTACCAGTGAAACTGCTACTACTACCACTACTAGTGAAACTGCTACTACGACTCAGGACGTACTTTACTATGCTGATAGGTTTGGGGATGATCGCGTGAGTCGTATACTACTACTACTGCTACTACTACTACAACAACTACTACTACTACTACTACTACTACTACTACTACTACTACTACTACTACTACTACTACTACCACTACCACTACCACTACCACCACCACCACTGCTACTACTAAAAAGGTTGGTGAACCTCCAGGAACCTTCGGGCTGAATCACACATGCCGACGATCAGTCGAGGGAGGAATAGTCAGCGGCGACGATCATCATTTTTAATGTCGACGCTTGTAAAGATGTCTGCGGGAGTTTTATTTCTCCACAGACTTTTACAGTATAAGTATTGAATGTCCCGTTCAACGTTGGTCAACGTGTGATCATATTATTTTCCCCTTTACCAACAACTGGCCCGCTGGTGTCAGTATAAATCGGTCCAGTAGTCACCTATATGCGAAAGTGTCGTGTGACTATAATCTACAAACAACAACAACAACGTTGGTCATCCCATTTGATCGCAGTTGAAAGCTTTCAATGCTGGCTCGTTGATTAGTGTGGGGACACCATAGTGTCATTGTTTTCTGCAAATACATAAATACATTTATGGGCTATATAACATTATGGGATAAGCCTTGTTGTTCCGAAATGTGTAAACTGGGGGATGGATCCCTTTCTGTTGACTCATTGTTTACGACAATAGAAGGCCGAGGATAGTTCATTTCAATTTGGTCTCCACGCTTCACACTGCAACTTGCAATAAATTTTACGATGCTTTGTCTCTACTTTTGTCATAACTTTTAAGTGGAACTATTTCATAACATAGGGTAGCGGCCGTACAAAGTTATTCTGTGTGTGTGTGTATCTATCCATTCTGTCTGATGTCTGTCTATCTACCTATCTACCTAGCTATCTACCTACATACTTACCTACCAGCCTACCTACCTGTCTACCTACCTACCCGTCTGCCTCTCCTGCCTGTCTCTGTCTGTCTGTCTGTCTGTGTGCGTGTTGGTGTGTTGTGTTTGTGTGTGCGGGTGGGTGCCTGCTGGCTTGTCTAATTCCTGGGTGTTTAATTACTCGAAACAAGTAAAAAGTATCTTTGGGGTCACCTCAGTATCATATTTCTTATTCTTGTCATTGGATCTAGTAGGATTTATAGCACGCGGCTAGCTAAACCAGCAAGTCCACGCGGCTAGCTAAAACCAGCAGGTCCACGCGGCTAGCTAAAACCAGCAGGTCCACGCGGCTAGCTAAAACCAGCAGGTCCACGCGGCTAGCTAAACCAGCAAGTCCACGCGGCTAGCTAAACCAGCAAGTCCACGCGGCTAGCTAAAACCAGCAGGTCCACGCGGCTAGCTAAAACCAGCAGGTCCACGCGGCTAGCTAAAACCAGCAGGTCCACGCGGCTAGCTAAACCAGCAAGTCCACGCGGCTAGCTAAACCAGCAAGTCCACGCGGCTAGCTAAAACCAGCAAGTCCACGCGGCTAGCTAAACCAGCAGGTCCACGCGGCTAGCTAAACCAGCAGGTCCACGCGGCTAGCTAAAACCAGCAGGTCCACGCGGCTAGCTAAAACCAGCAGGTCCACACGGCTAGCTAAAACCAGCAGGTCCACGCGGCTAGCTAAAACCAGCAGGTCCACGCGGCTAGCTAAAACCAGCAAGTCCACGCGGCTAGCTAAACCAGCAAGTCCACGCGGCTAGCTAAAACCAGCAAGTCCCTTTTAGGTGTAACCGAAGAACAAAATTTCATCTCCAAGTGCATGAGCCTTAAAGACGAACTAAACTCTTCACCACACTCTACATGTTGCCCCTATTTGAAATAAGATTGTTTGGAGGAATGGGTTACTGGGGGCATGGTGTTAGGATTTAGAAACAAAAACAAATAAAATAAAATAACACACCAAAAACCCCTCGAGTGCTCTTTACACTCCCATTCTTAACAAAGAGTGACTGAAATACGATGACTGTTCAGAGAAGCGTGAATGATATAATGTAACTAAAATTAATAATGCGCATACAGTACTAGCCCATGCTGTCTACGCTCGTCTTTTGCAATGTTATTATGATATATACTAGCAAAGGGGTCGGTTTTGATTTTTTACCGCCTTTGGACAGCTCCAGCGACCTTGACCTTGAAGTGAGGTTGACCAAATTTGCAAAGTATGAGTGTCTCATTGATATTTATCATGCTTCAAAGAATCATAAATTCAATATTAATAACCTATTTTAAAAAATTGAAATTTTGTGAAAATTTGTCCTTTTTTCTAACCAACATTAGTTTACTCTAGGACCTTGACCTTGAAGTGAAGTCACTCATTCACTGATCATTTTCAGGCTTCATGGGTTTACACCATCTTACCACGTTTGGTTGTGATAGTTGAAATAGGTTCTGAGTACTTTTGCACAGACATATGGCGGACAGACAGGCGGACGTTTTTTTTGTTGTTTTTTTTTCGATATCATTTTTGGACTATTTTAGGATTCATCTTGCACAGATTTGCCAAAATAAGGGTAAATTTTTGGGGTGAATACATAGGCTCGCCTTGCTAAGCCTGTGAGTGACAGATATCCAGCATTATTCTTAGTACCGATTTAAGAAACTTTTTTTTAATAAAAATGTATAAGGTGTTTAACTCGTGTGTGTTTGTGTGTGAGTGAGAGAGATAGAGTATGAATGGATGTCTTAAATCATTAAACAATGAATAGACTTTAAATAAAAGAATTGAGCTGTTGTTTTGCCTATCATTGACTTGACTTAGACCTACTAAACATATTGGACACTAAAATCTGTAAGTGTGCATTGTTTGAAATAAATTCATTCAGCATTTCAAAAGAAATGTCGCTGAACAAGTACACATTTACCCAGCCGCACCCCTCAAAAACTTACTAAATTACCATTTAGACTATATAAAATCGAAAATGCGTGTCTGTGAGTAGAGTGCCCAATAATACAATGCAATTAATTTTCAGTCAATTCCTCCATGTGCTACTATCGTACTCCCTCGAGATGGCCTTAAAAAAAAAGTATATTACTCCCCCCTCCCCATCCGCCGTTCCTCCTCCCTCTTCCCCTTCAATGAAGTGCGTCATCGAAGTTTTTCCGAGGTAATTATGATTTCCCACACCCTACCCCTCTCATTACCCCCTCCCCTCCTCCACATCCCGGTATACCGTAAATTGCGTCACTGTTCGTGAGCACGCCAGTGGATACTATTAAAATGGCAATTGGGGCTAGTAATAAACATGTTTTATCTGTGTTTCTGTTCTGTCACCAATATTCACTCATTTTATCATTTCCGGATGACTGACAGTTACGGGATAGGATAGGATAGGATAGGACAGCCAGCCAGATACAGTGAGAGAATCACCTCCGATTAAGCGCACGAGGAACAATCGCAAGGTCATGCGGTTTAGCTGCAAGGATGGTCATGAGCAATCCGGCCGCAAATAAAAGACATAATCCAACTAGGCAGAGAACTTGGAGCCATGAAACCGGGAGCTGTGGGTGATTGCATATTATGTGCATTATATTAATTTGCCTGTAAGAGATAGATATGATCAGATGAGACGAGATAAATACATGTTTGGTTTTTGTTGCAGGTGTAGGGCAGAGCGCGGCACAGACGCAGCAGTGTGCGCAAAAAATCCACCAATGTGGCATTGCATCTTCTGGTTTGCAAAACATCACCGACACGTCCAATGCCACCGCTGTGCGCCTTGTGTGCGAGTAAGTTTGCGTCGATATTGTTGTCAGTCCCTTGAACCTCCCGACCCACCCACTCTTCCCCTCCACCCCCACTCCCCATCCCCACCCCCTCATTTAGCACACCAGCTCAAACATCTGCTCAAGACGCTAGTGCGCCAATATGGTCACCGTTTTTTTTTTTTCCGGGCACTCCGGTTTCCTCCTTCCCTTCAGTTGGACGCAGTCAATATACATTTCAAAAAATAAAAATGTATTTTTCTCCCGCCTTCTGTAATAGCAATCTTTTCAGATCGCCACGCTTTGAGTTCGATTGAACAAACTGCGCGTGATATTAATAGGCTTTTTTCGAAACCCCCACTTCGTAGCTCGTCGTTCTTTTCGTTTCGTACCGCGAGCGACGCCAATTCTTACGCTACTGGATTGGCCGTAGTTGACGGACTTGACCTTCTTTTAATATGAATGAATGAATGAAATGTACATTTATACGCCTAACCTTTTACAAGCCCTATGCGTTTACAATGGCAAACATTAACACATTCAGACATACAATACAATCTGACCAAACACAGCATCAAACTACGTTCTAAGTGTTAAAACGATGTTGATCCCCATTTTCACATCCACAAAGGTTCAGTAATGTCCCTTACGCAAACCATTTCAATTTGGGTCTCATACACACAGGCGGCGGAAGCGCGGGGGGGGGGGGGGGGGGGGGGGGGGTGAGGGGGGTCCAAGGGTGGTGCTTGCCCCCCCCCTCCCCCCAAAAAATATTGGGGGGGGGGCAAACCTATACATTTGCCCCCCCCCCCCCCAATATTCCTATCCTATCCTATCCTGTCCCATAACCCGAAGGTCGTAGGGGCACCACAGATGATCGCTTAACCAGCATACTCCATCTTTCTCTGTCCTCAGCAGCCCTGATGGCTTCGCTCAGTGTCAAACCAGTCCATTCTCGAATGTTGTCCTCCCACCTCTTTTTCGGTCTCCCCCTTCTTCTACCTCCTTGCACTGTGCCTTGCAGAATGGTCTTTGCAAGGCCTGATGATCTGGTGACGTGGCCATACCATCGGAGTTTCCGTTTCTTCACCACTGTGAGCAGGTCATCGTGTTGTCCAATGGCTTGTGTGATGGTCTGTCGGACTTCAACGTTGGTGATGTGTTGGGTATAGGAAATGCACAGAAGTCTTCTGTAGCACCTCATCTCCATGCTTTGTATTCTTCGTTGGAGATCTGCTGTGAGGGTCCATGCTTCGCAAGCATATAGGAAGATGGAGATGACCAGAGATCGCAGCAGTCTTACTTTGGAATGTAGACTGATGGTTCTGTCTTTCCAAATGGGCTTCAACCTTGTCAGGGCAGCAGTTGTTTGTGCGATCCTGGAGAGGACTTCCTGTCGAGACCCATTGTCTGACACAATGGCTCCTAAATATTTGAAGCTGTGCACTGTGTTGAGGGATTGGCCTTGTACTTTGATGTCCGTGTTGATGCCATTGGTGTTGTTGGTCATCATTTTGGTCTTCTCTGCACTTATTTCCATTCCATAAGCTCTGGAGGTGGTGTCAAGCCTCTGTACAAGCTGTTCAAGTTCTTGTTCCTCTCCAGCCAATCCATCAATATCATCCGCAAAACGAAGATTGGAGATTGCTCTGCCCCCTATGCTGACTGTGCCTTCGTGATCTGCAAGAGCATCTGACATGATGCGCTCTAGGAAGATGTTGAAGAGTGTTGGAGAGAGTAGGCATCCTTGACGCACACCGATTGTTGTTCTGAACCAGTTCCCGATGACGCTGTTATGGAGGACTGCACTGGTAGCCTTGTCATACAGGCTTTTGATGACTTCTATGATTTTAGGGCTGATGTTGTACACTTTCATGGTTGCCCATAGAGCTGCATGCCAGACTCGGTCAAATGCCTTCTTGAAGTCTATGAACACATGATATAGATGTTGTTGGTGCTGTAGGTATTTCTCACAGATTATTCTGAGGTTGAAAATCTGTTCAGTGGTACTTCGCCCTGCCATGAATCCTGCTTGTTCTTCAGCTATGATTTGTTCAGCTTGTGGTTTCAACCTGTTGAGTATTATTTTCAGGAGGACCTTGCTGGGATGGCTGATGAGGCTGATGGTGCGGTAATTTTCACACTCCTGAAGGTTACCTTTTTTAGGAAGAGTGATGACAAGCGACTGGGTCCATGGTGTAGGCCATTCCCCATTCTGCCAGATCTTGTTACAGATAGTGGTGAGAGCATCAGTCATCGCTTCTCCTCCTGCTTGTAGCAGTTCCGCTGGTATGTTGTCCACTCCCGCTGACTTCCCTTTCTTCAGCGATTGCACTGCTGCCTCAACTTCTTCCCGGAGAATTGGGAGGATTTCTTCTTCTTCTCTGCTCTCGGGACATGCTAGAACTGATGGGTCTCCATTTGGTGTATGGTTGTAAAGGTCAGAGCAGTACTCTGTCCATCTGTCCAAGACTTCTTGTTCTTCTGTAAGGCAAATGCCAGACTTGCTTTGGATAGTGGAGACTTTGGGCTGTTTAACACTTGTCAGCCGCTTCACAGTCTGGTAGGCCTTCTTGCTGTTGTTCTTGTTCAGATTGTTCTCTATTTCCTGGCATTGATCTTCTATCCAGTTCTCCTTTGCTGTGCGCATGCCTTTTCGGATGTCATTGTTGATTTTTCGGTAGACATCAGCTCCCTGTGAGGTGTTCTTTTTCTTTTTTAATTCTCTTCGTTTATCACACAGATCCAAAAGTTCAGGTGTGATCCACGGCTTCTTCTTTGGTCGGTGCTTGCCAAGGATCTCAGTGGCGGCATCTGTTACAGCTGAGTTGAAGGTATTGGTCATGGTGTTGACATCTACTTCGCCTGCCCCCAAAATAAGCAGTGGTGCAAATTTCCCTCCAATTGTGGCCTGAAATATTTTTGCCACCTCCGGGTCTTGCAGAAATTTCCCCAATATTCAGCCCCTCAAAAAACATTTTTTGGAGGTTCAAAACCAATATTTTCCCCCTTTCTTCCCCTACCCCAATTCTAGGCCCCTTAAATTAATTTTTTTTAAATGGAAAGAGACAAAAACAGCGATATATATATAACGATAAAGCTCGAGAGAGGCCTCGTCACTTCAAAAGAAACAGTAGTCGATAACACTTTAAATTGAGGAAGAAATGATTTTGCTGGTAAGTCTATTATTTATTTCTGTCTGTTTTAAATTATTTTTCGCAATGAAACTTGAAAAAAAAAAATCAGGTTGGATCATAAGTACATTACCAGTAGATCTCTCTTTAAAAAAAAAAAAGTTTAATGAACTGAAAGATTGATTGAAATGATTTTAATAAGGGTAGATGTGGAGGAAGTACCCCAAGTCTATTGTGACGGTAGCTGTCAAAAAAATCATAATGTAGTTCTGTTGAGTTTTTAAAAAAAAAGCAGATTGCTATTATTATTATTGTTGTGGTTGCTATTATTATTATTATTATTATTATTATTATTATTATTATTATTATTATTATTATTATTATTATTATTAATTTATTTATTTATTTAAAATTTGTTATTTGTTTGTCTTATTTATTTTCATTTATTGTTAGTAATTAAATGTCAGTGAATAAAATGTGTGTGCCCCCCCCCCCCCCCCCATCCCCTCTCCGCCTCCCCTACCAATCCTGAGCAGCTTCCGCCGCTTGTGAATTACAAGCGATTTCATAAACAAAATAGTTGACTTCGTGAGAAAGCCCGTTTTCACGAAACCACTTACCACTTCGTGGGACGTTGTGAACTTTCATCTCGTCATACTAATGACAGCATAAAGGGCTGACATCACGAACAGAAAGCAGTGTGGAGTCATATTTGCAACGAAAATCATTCGCTTGGAAGGTCCCGGTTAGCATCCTGTATTAGGGTGAAAATGAACCAACGAATTATTTTAGTAGGGATCCTAGGGAAGTGTCTGCAGGTTTCCAGTTCGTTTGGTTTTCATTTCGTATGACTCGCTGCGCGCTGCCTTCAGACGCACGAAGTCAGCTTCAACAAACCCACTGTCCGTATGAGTCACGAAATTAAACTGCTGCCGAAATGACAGAAAGTAGCCCCCGCTATGAAACGAAGTCAGAACCAATCGCAGTGAGCGAAAGGGAACCACTACAAACAAGTTGGCTTCTTTGAAAAAATAAGTTTCGTCTGCATCTAGAATAGAATTCAGAAGGTCATTTAGCAATCAACTCGTGAGCTCATATCTACCGCCCAGTATGGCCCAACTATGTACTTACGTAATTCCAACTGTTGTTTCAGCTCTGTGGCAGTGCCAACAATGACATGCTTGAATGAAGCAGAAGCCCTGTGCAGCACCTCTGCGGAAGCCATGAAAACAATCGATGGGCTCAGAAACCAAATCAATGCAATTTGTTCTGGTTAGTGCAAACGATTTGAGTTTTGCCCATCTCTTTTTCATATAAGCTTTGTCTGACCTCTATATTTTTCTGTCTATCTGTCTCTGTTTGTGTTACGGTTGAGACGCGCACGATTTATCCGATCATTTTGTTTTGCAAAGCATGCAGTAACAAAGTGTATTTACCTTTGATTTGATTGTGCGTTGTTGCTAGAAGAAGCTTTGTATAATGTTCATAATTTTCGTCGGTCGATATTGTTGAGAATTTTCTAGAATTGTTTACTGTCGACCGAAGCTTCGAGATAATTCTGGTAATAGCTAAGCGATTCTTCTATCCTAAATAAGGTTATATGACGTAAGACGGGTTTTATTGTGATTGGGTGTTATTGCTTCATGCTGGAATGTTCGAACTTTTTCTCGATTACAGAGAGGCTATATAAGTAGAGCTCTGTCTACTTGCCCCTCCCCCCCCCCCCCTTTCCCAGTTCCTATTCGCTATATGTGACGTGGGACTTTAATCTATCTACCACCACCACCACTATCACCACCACCACCACCAGCTTGTATTAGTGATTTATGATTTTTGATGATGATCTTTGAAGTGATTTTCGGAAATTATTATTAAGGATTTGTATAGCGCTCATATTTCGCCGTGCTTGGCGACTCAAGGCACTGGCCAATACAGGATCTAACTCAAGCCGCCCGAGGCGCCAACTTGCAGCCTTTGGGCGCATCGTAATAACGCTCTAGACAACTGAGCACATTCTCCCCTTGGGGTGCCGGGGGTTTCTGAATAAATAGTATCCCAACTTTCTGGAAATTTAGTGCTTTAAATTCCCACTGTCGCTGTCTTTCTCATTTGCTCTTTCTCATTCCTGCTCTGTTCTATCAATCTGCTATACTATCGTTTTCTTCGCTAGACCAGTCTCCTACCTTTTTTCTTGAAAACTCTTCCGGGACAAGACTCCTTGTTTGTGTATGAGGTCTGTTGGATCAGCTTGGGAATATTGGACGCTTTCTGCCAGGTGGTCACTAGGGCTTCCTATGATGTCATTATTTAGCAATGTAGGCATTTTATATGTATGTGTTTTGTTGATAATTTATAATGATGTTTGTATTCTATTTTGTTTTTGTAAACGGGGGTTCGATAAGTTGGGGTGAAGCCTCAGCCGTCCCCTGCGTGGGATGTCTTTATTGTAAAGTGACTGGCTGGTGGAGGGCATTCAGTTTTCCCACTAGGGTTGTTTCAGCAGATCTTTTATGCGGATTGGGGGTTGTCTGGTCCTGATTTGGCTCGGAAGAGTCCGCTGGACCTAAAACAATTATGTAATGTAATGTAACTGAGCACAATCTTGGGCAGCCAGGGATGGGGGATGCATGCTGGGTGTGTTCTTGTCACCGGCACTCACCCGTTTATTACATGAGCGTCATGATCTTTAAAGTCCGTTATGATGGAATGTATGTGACACAGACTAGACTTCGGTATATATACTCTCATCTGAAGGAGTAGGAAACGGGAGTAAAGCGTCTTTCCCAAGCGATCTTGTATGCAGTTGTCGATGTTTGCTGAATAAAGTTGGAAAACGTTATACGACGACTCCTGCCTTGTTGCTGAGTGAACAGGCTGCGTGGATAAACAAATCTGAGTTACACATATAAATATTCAAGCATCGGGGCTGAATCAACAATTGATAAAAAAACAACTATGTGTAACAGTTTGTATTTGTCTGTCTGTCTGTCTCTCTCTCTTTCTCTCTCTCTCTGTGCGATTTGATATGATCCCCACGTTATTGATATTAAGTTGCCCTTTTCGGAAATTCCAGTAATAGTATTATTGTAACCTTTGCAGCGAATGGACAGGTCGCGTGTCAGAACCAGTTATACCAATGCCAGAAACCATACATCGACTTCAGCAACTCTGGCAGTTCCAACGTAGGACAGATCTGCACGTAAGGACGATAATGATGATGATGATAATGATGATGACGATGACAATTAGATTGATCACAATGATGATAGATTGATGTGATAGATTGATGACAATGATGCCAAATAGATTGATGATGACTCGATGACGATGATGAGGATGATGATGATGACGATGATGACGACGACAATGACGAAGATCGCAATGATGATTTGGATGAAGTAGAAGCATTGTAATCCTCATTTAATTATTTCAGATTGCTTGACCAGACGATCAGCTGCTTGAATAGAATTTCTGGCTGCCAAGAGGTAGTGCAGCAGGGTCTGGCACTATTTCAGCAGTCTAAGGCGATATGCTCAAGCAACAGTAGCTCCGGAGGTACGTTCACGTGGCCAAAGCGGCCATTATGTATGTCATGATAGCATAAGAGGTGAAAGGTCATTTGGATCCCAACATATTCAAGTGCTATTATGATCTTCAGTGAAAGAACTGAACCTACAAAACCAACTTTAGCACTCGTGTCGTAAGGGTGCATGCTCTCTATTAACCTGAAGCTGAAAATGTCTAGGAATTGCATGAATTATTTTCAATGTCATAAGTGCACAGGTCACAGAATTTGAACCCCAATTCAAGAAGTATATGGCCTTTGCACCAACAAAAGCGAAAGTAACGATCCGACCTACTACGCGAAAGTGCTTTCGGGTCACGATGAAAAATTAAGATATTAGCAAAATAGCAATGTATTTATTTTGCTACTGCTGACCTTGACCGTTGTGTTAAACAGAATCTAGAAATTTCAAAATGCTAGTAGATATCACTTGTATTGATGCCAGAAGAGATATGCAATTCTTTTCGCCTTTTTTGACATTCTGGTTAGTCAGATTTTCATTCACCGACATGTAAAACGTGACCTTGACCTTTGACCTAGGTCACTTGCCGTGCTTTATTTTACTTCCATGTATTTATCATACAATATCAATAGTATCTATAAATTGTTTAAATGTTACTTCCAAATATTTACAGGGGAAATTCACTTCATAACTTATGGTAACCAGACAAACTGTGACCTTGATCTTTGATCTACAAATTATGAAATTCAGCATAAATCATCAGTAGACATCAATAGTTATGGGATACAATAGTTGTTTCTTTCACTGGTACTTTATGCGTTTTGCTAAGTGATAACTCTCAAATATGAATATTTCGTGACCTTAACAGTTGACCTTTGGAGAAAAAAAAAAGAAAACCTTTAAAAAAGACCACGTATTTGAAAATAAATTAATTCCTGTCAGTGAGATTTGCGTTTCAAACTCACCTTAGCCAACTGCTGCATGCAGTGACCTTGACATTTTGGTACATTGGAAAGTATCAATGTTCTGGTTATATGTGTGTACCGAAAATTGTTGCGGTCCTTCTAGTAATTTTCAAATAGAATGCAATTTCATGTAAAAATAGCACAGAAGTAAAAACAATTTGAACCCCAACATTTTCAAGAATAATGACCATTAATGCGTGAACTTAACCAACAAAATCAGCTGACTCAATTTCTGCCCATTTTTAATAACCCTTGACGATGCGGACACCATTGTACATCAATCACTTCAGCATCAATGAAATAGCCATAAATGATTGTATGTTTTGTTGAAATTGATCTTCATTGCATCAGCTGTTCCTTTTCGATCGGTACCGTAACCTCTTGACCACAGAGAGGGCTCCTTGGTCGAACAATGCGATCTCCAATATGCTTCAAATACTATGACCTTATGAACCACCCTCACCCCACTCCCCACCTTCCCTATGAAACCATTAAAGCGGAAAGCTGAGGGTAAAGGGGGAGAGGCGGTAGGACTAAGGAGGGGGCGGGAGGATGGAGCAGGGGGAGGAGGGATAGTCAGCGTTCACCCGCAAACGGCCCAGGTGGGAGGGGGGGGGGGGGTGGAACTTAGCTTACATAACAGACCCGACTATTTGGTCAGATGCATATCAAAATAATATGTAAACGTTGCCGTGTGTGTGTGTCAAACAGATTGCATGGTGAATATGATTACGTGTCTGAAGCCGTTCACTGAGTCTGGCGTGGACTTCACTTCCATCGGTGACCCCTCAACTCTCACGTCCCAACAAATCCAGCAGTTATGCCAGTAAGTTGCAAACCCTTGGAGGTCAGACCAAAAGTTCAGGTAGTAAGTGGTCTTGCTCTGAGGGGCGGGTGTGACGGGTTTATGTGTGAAGAAGTCTGTTGCACCCGACCATAAGCTGTGGAGTTGAAATGAAGTGGCTTTTGGTCATAAAAAATATTTTAATTGTGTTGTCATACTATTGTACTGGGCCTCCTAGTTTTTCTTCTTTCACACTTTATTTTACTTGGCCTCCACATGAGCCACGTTTTTGTGTCTCGCCAGTCACATGAGCCAAGTTTTCTGTGTCTCACTAGCCCCGCCACCACTGAGACGCCCTTAGTGGAGAAACAGCTGTTTGGTCAGGATGGCGAACAAATAAAATTGAGACATATTTTCAAAACCGTAGTGCACGTTAGAGGGTGGCACTGTGAAAGTTGTGGTTTTGAATGTTGGTGTACTGCTCACACTGACTCAACCAAAGCTTTTAGGTTTTGAAGTTAGTTCAGCCAGGCTAGCTATAAATAGCTTCGCCGATGCTCTTCTTTCCTTTCCTTTCACTGAAAGGGAGGGTGTAGGCAAGCTATAAATAGCCAGCAGCCTGCAAATTGTGGGAGAACCTAAGAGTGCTGCTCACATAGGCATTGAGCAGGTGTGTGCTTCAAAATTCTTCATCTTTCCACTACAGTAGTCCTATTGTTAATATTAAAATTAATGTTAGTATTGTTTGTAATTTTAAAATCTTCAGTTGGTAGATTTTTATAATTTTATTTTATTTTTTATTTTGTTCTGTAATGTCACCTAGAGTGAACAGACGTAGCATTAAAGTGCGGAACTGAACTTGCCCTGTCCCAACTAAAGCTTTATTAAAGGTTGGGATGTTTCGGGTGACGTTTAAATACCAGTTCTCCTTTCACACGGTATAATATTATATTGTGATGTCATAATATTGTATGTGATTTCATAATATTGTACTGCAATGTCACAATAATATTTGTGATGTAACATGTCATTTTGCTGTGCTATGTCATTGTATTATTATGCCATAGTGCTGGGATACGATGTCAATGTGCTGCGATGCCATTGTACCCATTGTGCTATGATGTCATATTTAACTGTACTAAAATGTCGGCTATTGTGTGCTATGATAGTGTACTGTGCGATGACGATATAGTGTCATGGTGATGTGCCATTGTGGCGTGGGTGTTCTTACCTGTGATAATACGCTGTGCTGTATTTGTAGGTCTCTACCACCAGTTATCACTTGTCTGGAGGGTATGGGGAGCTGCTCAGGCGCAGCGGACCAATTGAATGCGATAAAGATGATGCAGTCTACTGTCTGTGGCAGCGGCGGTAAGAACCTTAATTAATCTTTAGGAGATTATTGGTAAAAATTAACAGATGTTAATCTTTATGAAAACACTGGTAAGAACTCACAACAGTTAACCTTTACAAGACCATTGGTAAGAACTTGAAGCAGTCCACCTTTAGGAGACCATTGGTAAGAACTAACAGCAGTTAACGTTTAGGAGACCATTGGTAAGAACTCAAATCAGTTTACCTTTAGGATAGATTCTATGTAATTACATCATGCGCGCATTTCTGCATTTATTTCTGGAAGAGATAGCAAAACTGGTAGTAAAAAAAAATGTATTGCAATATTTTTTCTATGTTCAGACAACTGTACAAACAGTATGTATGTTCAAACATGAGTTGGAAATCTTTCCGCATCAACAACCATGTTTACTGGACCTTTAAGGCCCACACTAGTCATGCACTACGTCAAAAGCAGAGATGATTGATGATTATGAAGATGATGATGATGATGATGACAGAGATGAGGATAGTGACGATGACGACGACGATGATAACGATGGCGTGACGACGATTACAAACCGCGACTGTGAAGAGGATAACAACGATTACGACAACAATGAAGATGATGACGATTATCATCAGGATAATGATTATGATGATAGCTAACAACGCCATTAATAATTATTTCGATGACTATGATTGATAACGATGTTGATGACGATGATGATTAAACTGAAATTATTCTTAGCTACTGATCACAAACTCAAATCTCTCTCTCAGCTACCCCCACACTCAGGCATGCAGATTGAATTCTCTCAGACTGTCAGAAATCTGAGCGTCCAACTTGATAGGACACTTTGATTAAAACTCCACACAACACTCAGCAAAGCTATATTGCTAGAACTCCGCAGGAACAGTCTTATATGACCGTATCCATCTTAACAGTGGGTGCCACAAAAAAAGTTGTCAGATTTTGTACTGTCAAGAATGGGACTACTGCAACTCCCTGTTTGCAGATCTTCCCAACACTTTACTGGACAAACTTCCAAAAGCACAAAACAACGCAGCCCGCATCGTGCTCAGCAAGCGGAAATTCGACAGTGCGAAACCGCTCCTTTGGGAACTCCATTGACTGCCAGTACGCGCGAGCGTCGAATGCAAAGTTGCGATGCGTTGTTACCGCCGTCTGCACGGTCTAACCCCTTCCTTTCTGTCTTTGACGCCATATTGTCCATCCAGATCTCTCCGTTCCGCTAACGCTGGTTACCTTTCTAATTCTATGCCATGTATCAAGCCGGAGACGTATGGTCGTTGCTCATTCTCCTTTGCTGCTCCTAAACATTGGAATTCATTTCCTAAGCCTTTTCGTGACAGTCTACTTTATCTGCATTCAAATCTAGACTGAAAACGCATCTTTTTCACGAGTACCTTGAAATACAAATAAATCCCCGCCAGCCTCTCCTTAACCTCTTAGCAGTGCCTATCATAATCTTCATCGACGTCATGGTCATCATCTTCATCATCATCGTCATCATTATCTGCTTTATCGTTATTATTATTGTTATCGTCATCATCATCGTCACCATCATCATCGCGGCCATCAGTCTTCTTCATCGTCACAGTTGTCTTTTTCATCACCATGTTCATCGTCATTGTCATTGGTCCTCGTGAGCTTCGCTGCTCAAGTGTCTTTACTACAAGTTTTGTGGTGTGGTGTCTTTTGTGTGGCGGTTGTAGCAGTTGCTCCTTGGCGTTTAATATAATTGCACGTTTCTTAAGGAGATTGATAGTTTTTTAGTGGTTTCGTATTTTATTTTATTTTATTAAATATTTATGCATGTGTCGTTTTATTTATTATGTCCTTATGTGGTGTGTGTGTGTGTGTGTGTGTGTGTGTGTGTGTGTGTGTGTGTGTGAGCGCTTGACTATGTTTTAATATTACATTGTGTGATTTTGATTCTTTTATACATTTTTTTTTAGAGTATGCATTGTTGTTTTTCTGGCTGTAACTGCGCTTTGAGCGTCTCCTGAGGGAAAGGTGTTGATTTTTTTTAAAATGAAATATATTTATTATTTATGATGATGATCTTGATGTGTTTCAGGTGTATGTTTCCCGGCTGTGTCATGCCTTACCAACTCCCCCATCACCAGCATAGGGGCTGACGCAATAATTCTCAATAAGTGCAGGTTGGTCATAATGATGATGATGATGATGATGATGACAGAAAAGACTATTATTACTCTACATAATAAAACATAAGACATAAGAAAAATGTAAGACATTTTATACGTCCAAGGATTACATTGGGCAAATTATTTCCGGCCATGTAAACCTAATACAGAAAGTATAACAACTGACCAGTACTTTGAACAGTAACAAATTATGCGTTACACTAGAAGAAATAGCGAAAGGAGATGTGTCTCATGTTGACTGGGATTTAGTAATAACCCCAGATCGCCTTGATTTTGACAATTTTGACGATCAGCAGAACTGACCGACAGCGACAGATGATCTGTCGACCAGTTAGTTCTGTGAGTTCTGCGAGTTTAGTGGAGTGATTCAGATGAGGAGTTGCCAACTGTTGCTGGTCCCGGCATAATAAAGAAGAAAAGACAAATGAAGAAGGTAGGCCAACTGATAGTCAATCAGAACTAGAAAATAGAAACAAACTGTACAGAGTTAGCAACTTTGGTGTCTTTTCCATTCAGACATTGACCTAGTTTGTTCAGTTAGTTTAATTACACTGTTTCTTCCTCATTTTTTCTTCCATTTTGGTAATTTTATTTCCTTCAAGATCAGCGTACCTGGTGAATTGTGCTTTCAATAACAGCTTGTTTTGTAAATTCTGTGCTGAACAATGGCCCTGGAAAAATAAAAGAGTTCCGATCCGGACATACATGAAATCGAAACTGTTGCTGTTTTTTTTTTGTTTTTTTTTTGTCTGTGCATTTTCTGTTACAACCTTACACCTTTTAAACACAATTCAACATCTGATGGTATTTTAGTCACATTAATACAGGTATAAATCATCATTTTGTAATTTTTTTTCCTCCCTGAGTGTGGTGTGAACATTTGCTTCCCTTGCGTTGAAAACTGAGCCTGGGGAATACAAGAGAAGGGAGGGGTAAAACCAACTGTAACAGAAATTATATCGAATGGATATGATACAGTGATATTAGATTAACATCTCCATCAAATTATACCGATGTACGCCACTGCATAATGGAGAATTTTTGAATGTCAAATTGGTATAAATATGACGGGCACTAACTGGCCAGCCATAGGTTGGTTGAATTTTTTAACCCATGGGAGACAACTACAGCTATGATTTTTAAGCGATCATTCGAAGTACATTATTTTGTCAATTTGTGTGATTTTTAGGTTGATTTTAAAAGTTTCTGTTTAAAAATGGCAAAATCTAGGAATATGTGACAGGGGTTGCTTTGATATAGCAAAAATAAACATGGAAAGGATTTGGCGACTATGGAGGTGCTGCAGCAGACGGTGCTTTGGCAATCTGTAAACACATTGCATTGTTTGCTTGAATACTTGTTTTTGTCTTGTTTTTGCGTTTTCTTCTTTGTGAAACATGCGTAATTGATTACTTTACTTGTGGAATGCATGAGGATGAGAATCAGCAATAGCTAAATCTCTGTATTTTACTGTAAATAGCGACCACGACAACCTTTACCTCCAAGCCGGCGCTAATTTTAGGCCGCAAGTATGGCTGTCGACACAGATCTAAAGCTGCTGTCCATGCCAGCCTGCGCTGAAGTGAACAGTCCCATGCAAGAAGTCACAAGCACTCGACGGCTGTTTTAAGTGATCAGCATATAGAAATGGGGTAATGCAAAGGTGGCAAACATCTCGGAAGCGATGACATTTCTTTCAGATCATTATAGCCAGTTATGTATGCATCATCAACTCCCTGTACCCACTTGGCATTATTTTCTTTTATGGCTACACGTCTTGGCCAGCAACAAAAGACAAGACTCACTTGCGAAGGACAAAGGCTACACGTCTTGGCCAGCAACAAAAGACAAGACTCACTTGCGAAGGACAAAGGCTACATGTCTTGGCCAGCAACAAAAGACAAGACTCACTTGCGAAGGACAAAGGAGCATAAAAGGAGTGCTGTCCATTTTACACTGAACATGGTTCTCTGATCGACAAAAGATTAGTTTTTTACACTGCAGATCAAGAATTCTGCACTTGGTACACGTTGAAAAAAAACCAAACCCACCAACAACTGAACAGTAACTGTTAGTTTTGCCAAAGCAGATGCAGACTTGTGAATTGCCCTCACAGCAACACTTCAGGTCCAGTCAGACCGGCATTCGTCAGACCTACCGATTACATCATACAATTCGTTCCATGCGATTTAATCTTCAGGGCTGTCCGCACGAAGCAACCGGTCACACGCTAAATTTAATTCCATATACAACAGAGACGGAAGTTAGTTTTCGCTGCGGTTTGCTCATAGGCATCTTTCCTTGTTCCTGTGGTGCTCTTCCTTGTTTTTGATATAATGATAATGATCATTGTTGTCAAGGTGGCGACGTGGTGATTCGTCCTTAACGCTAACCCAATAGGACGTTAAGCTTTGTTATTCCTCCTCCTCTCCCTTGTTGCTACGTTGGTATAAAAGCTATGGCCAAAAGTTCGATTGCGAAAGGGGCCGGGTAGCTCAGTTGGTAAGAGCGTCTTGCTAGTAACCGAAAGGTCGCTGGTTCGAATCCCGGTTTGGTCAACGTGTGATCATATTATTTTCCCCTTTACCAACAACTGGCCCGCTGGTGTCAGTATAAATCGGTCCAGTAGTCACCTATATGTGAAAGTGTCATGTGAATATAATCTACAAACAACAACATCGATTGCGAGCAGTTTGGGGAGTGAGAGAGACGATTGTTTGCCATATTTAGCAGTTTTAGTAGCAGATGAGGAGGAAACTTCTGTCGATGGTGGGTACGGCCATGGATCGGGAGGAGGGAGACACTCGCGGGCTTATTCTGCTCTTTGATCCGATGACAACCTTTTTGTTGTGGTGTCGGCCATTTTCTTCAGTCGTAATGTCAAGGACGCTACAGCACGTTATGTGCGATTTTCTCAACACACGTAGAGAAGTGACTGCAAAACAGTTGAACATTCGGCGGTTACCATCATCGAACATCCTTGGTGTGATTTGGTACAAGATCTACTAGTTCAGTTGTCGGCGGCGTGTGACACTCGGTAGTACACTTGATGCTGCATGTAAACGTTTTGGTCAGCTTCAGGTGGATTCTCATTGTGTCCAGTTCCTTTAGGTCATGGAGCAGATAAATGTGCTGTATAAAAGCAGCTACCTTAACGTTGTGGTGTACACTCCTGTTTCAGTGGATTGGCCACTTTGGTAAACTGTATGGCTAGCAAGAAAGGCGAGTGCAATTTCCGGGAAGGCACAGTCACTCTGGCCAACGTCTACAAAAACGGCAACGGCTTCTGCACAGGTGAGTAATTGATTGGATGAGTGTGTGGTTGGATTTCCTTTGTTTGATTTTTTGTCAGGATCAGGTTTTAACAGGAGCTACTACAATTTTATACTCTCACTTTTATGAGATTTTGACCACAATACTTGTGACAACCAATACAGGAATGTTTGATCAATAAAATCTGTACTGTGACAATACGTGTGATAACCAAATAAGAATGTTTGATCAGTGCAATCTGTACTGTGACAATACTTGTACAGAGCTGCCAACCCCTACGGAACGTCCGTAGTTTCTCCGGAAAATGTTCTTTAATTCCGCAACTACGCCATTTCAAGAAATACTACGGAAGAAAAATTTCAAAGCATACCTATTTTTTTTACAAGTATCGAAACAAAGCCGCGAGAGACGTAGGCCTACTAGGCTTTCGTCAATATCATAGACTTTCGTATAGCGCTTTGCGTGTGCGCTATTTTTAGCTCAGCAGCCACTGCGCGGTAGACTGAGAGCCTGTGAAAGGATCTTTAGCGAGGTTCGAAAAAACAGAACAGTGTTCAGACCATCCCTTGGCGCAGAGCAGACTGAAGCCTTGCTAGTCCTCAAGTCAAAGTTCCAGGGACGCCCTTGCTACCAGGCAGATTTGCCAGTAGAGCTGCTACAGAGATGCAAGAGGGCAACTGTTTCTGCCCTAGCAGAAGAAAAGCCCTAACATGTCTATGCCTGTGAACCTATAACTGACAATGTTTTTTTGTTTTTGTTTTTAAAATATAAATAGCAGCTTTAACAATTTGGTTTTAAACCAATGCAGTATCCATGCCATTAGTACATGTAGTGAGCCATTGGGTTAGCTTTTCCGAACAAAGTGTTAAAACTGTTTTTTTTTTTTTCAGGAACATTTCTATCATTTTAAAAATAAATATTTGAAAGTTAATGCTTTTTGTGTTGGTGTTTGGTTTTTATTTAAGCTAATATCAACATTTTAAATAATGCTCATTTTATCATGTGAAAATTCTTGTTCGTACATTTGCTACTGAAATTGAGCTGAAACTACTGATATTTTTCTTTGTTTGCTACTGAAATTTTTTTTAGGGGTTGGCAGCTCTGCTTGTACCACCAACCAATATAGAAATGGTTAATTAATGACATTTATACTGTGATGATATACTAACGAATTGGGGAAATGAACATGTTCAGAAAACTTCATAGAATTACTGTGGCATGACATATATAATAAACAATGTCCCTGAGAGGTTGGCGACTACTCTTGCGGCTGCCGCTCTTTTGCTGAGAAGATAAACTCAATCTCGCCTGAGTGGATGACAAATAAACCCCAACGATCCAAAAGTAATAAAATCCAAAAGTTGCAGTTCATTCAGGAGTGCTGCTACTGAGAAATATAATATATGCTATTTTGAAATGTTATTGAAACGCTGTCCACATCTGCCCTTATTATGTTGTCCTGATTCGGGTCTTTGCAGTCCGCTGGACCCTCTAAGCTATGACCTAAATAACTAACCTCCCGTTGTGCTTGTTGTGAAATGTTATCTGTTTATTGTTACCACTTGCACACCGCTATATCTTAACGCAAACAGCACCAAAAGCTTAATTATCAATTAATTTGGAAGTGTGAATTGTAAAACAATTCCGCTGAGGGTTTTAAAATGCTTCTTGCTTTTTAGAATGTGCAGTCCTAGTTATTAGTTAATCTATTTTATGACGCATGCAATAGTTTGCTAAAACTTTGTGTTTTATATCTGCACCGTATCTTACTATATTTATTGTACCTTGTTATCCCTGTACAAAAGTGGCCCAAATAGTGTATATTGTTATCTTACGTGTATCTTATGTATGTCACTTGTTATCCCTGTGCAAGTGGCCCAAATGGTGTATCTTGTCTCCACTTTGTATTATCCATCTTGTATGTATCTTGCTGGCTGTGTACAGAAGCGGGCCAAGTTCGCTGCTACGTATCTTGTGTCTTCACTGTATCTTGTTATCTTATGTATCTTACTGCATCTTCTTATACCTTCTGCAGAAGCATCCAAGTTTGATGCGACATATTCCGCCTGCAGAGCAGCCAATACGTGCGTGATGCAATCAAAGGAGATGGGTGGTATCGTCATGAACATTGCCAACGTCAGTGACTTAAGTGGAGCAGGAGCAACAGAACTCTATGCCAAGGTCCTCAACCAGTTCAGCAACGCGACCTTTTTGTGCCAGTCAGTGGGAGTTTTGTCTTTCTTAAAGAGGAGAGAATACATGAAGGATGTTTTTTGTTTGTTTTGTATTTCCAGGATTACCTAGATTCTCTTACCTTTCTGATAGTTTCCAATCTGTCTGCATTAATTACTTTTCTGAACCGTCCAGACTTGTTTTCGGTGTTCCTCAAGGGTCAGTTCTAGGCCATGTTCTATTCTTGCTTTACACATTTCCTCTGTCTCAGATCATCCAAAACCCCTTGGGGTCATGAGCAATCTTGTCACTGTAGATTGTTCTAACCTATAAAGGGAACAGTGAAAGCCCCAGTTGAAAACCTGTCTTGCCTTTGTAGGCATGACTAATTCACTGCGGCAACAGTTCCCCCCGTTGGAGTGCCGGGGGTTTCAGTATAAATAGTATCCCCACTTTCTGGAAATTTAGTGCTTTAAATTCCCACTGTCGCTGTCTTCATCATTTGCTCTTTCCCATTCCTGATCTGTCCTATCACTCTGCTATACTTTCTTCTTCTTCGCTAGATCAATGACCTACCTTTTTTCTTGAAAACTCTTCCTGGACAAGACTCCTTGTTTGTGTATGAGGTCTGTTGGATCAGCTTGGGAGTGTTGGACGCTTTCTGCTGGGTGGTCACTAGGGCTTCCTATGATTGTATTATTTCGCACTATAGGCATTTTATATGTATGTTTTTTGTTAATGATTTATAATGATGGTTGTATTCTATTTTGTTTTTGTAACCGGGGTGTTCGCGTAGTTGAGGTCAACCCTCAGCCGTCCCCCGCGTGGGATGTCTTTATTGTAAAGTGACTGGCCGGTGGAGGGCATTCAATTTTCCCACTAGGGTTGTTTCGGCAGATCTTTTATGCGGATCGGGGGTTGTCCGGTCCTGATTTGGCTCAGAAGAGTCCGCTGGACCTAAAGCAACAATAAAAAAAGAGCATCCAAAAACCATAATACTTTCCACCATTTTTACGCAGACGATAACACAGCTCAAAAACAGTGACATTCTTTAAAACCTTCCATCTATTCTGACCAAAACTTCTGACTGCTTTGAAAACATTTCTAACTGAATGACTGCCAGCAAGCTCCAGCTCAATGCTAACAAAACTGAAGTTATGCTGACATGTACCAAATACAACCTGTCTTCTTCCCCTGTAGACATTGTCACTCTTGGCCAAACATAATACCAGCTCGATGTCAGAATTCATCCGCAAACATACAACTTTCAGCTCCATGGAATAGGCCTTGCCTGCAAGCATCTGACCACTGACACTACAGTCAAGCTCATTTCCCCTCTTGTCCTCTCACACTTGGACTTCCGTAACTCTATTCTGGATTTCCTTCCTCTTCTGTTCATCTGCTCTAACGTGTTCAGGATTCAGCTGCTCGCCTGGTTCTCAAAATGAAAAACAAATCTGATCATATCACACCCTTCCTACATTCTCTCCACTGGCATCCTGTATTTCAGAGGATTATCTACAAAAGCTGTACTTTCTGTAACCAGTGCGTCCATGGGTTAGCCACTTCCTATCTCACCAAGAACATTCACTTCAAGTCATCTAGAAATCTTCGTTCTTCATCTGACACCCTCATGCTACAAATTTTATTTAGTTATTTATTTAATCGTTCTTATATAGCGCTTTTCCAGCTCAAGAGCTGCTCAAGGCGCTGGCCGATACAGGATCTAACTCGAACCGCCCGAGACGCCCACCCGCAGCCTTTGGGCGCATGGTCTGACGCCCGGACAACTGAGCACAATCCTGGGCAGCCAGGGATGGGGGAGAAGGACCTAGGTGCATGCTGGGTGTGTTCTTGTCACCGGCACTCACCCGTCTAGGACATGAGCGTCAGGATCTTTAAAGTCCGTTATGATGGAATGTATGCGACACAGACTAGGTCTCGGTTTATACTCTCATCCGAAGGAGTAGGAAAAATACCCCGCTACAAACTCTCCTCTGCAGGCTGTCGATCCTTCTCAGTGCTTGGTCCTTCAACTTGGAACTCTTTTCCTCTCTCTTGGCAGCTCTCAGAACAATCCACTTTCAAGTCCAACTTGAAAACTCCTCTTTTCCTTAAAAATGTCTGATCTCATCTCCCCTCACCATCATCATTCCATCTTTTCTGATTCAGACCACCGCCGTCGCACTGTGCCTCCCAGCTCCCGCACTCCTTAGCTGCTCTCCTCCTCCCCCTTCCTCCCCCGTCTTTTATATTTGACTTGTAAATATTCTTTTTCATGTTTGTATATGTCTTTGCATAATTTATTAGTGTGTCGTTCTTGTTTAACTTCTTTTCGTATTTTTCTATGTTAACTTTTTTAAAAAAATGCGTGAGAACTGCGCTTTGAACAGATGTCATTATAAAAAAAGTGCTATATAGATCACAGTTGAGTCCATAAATGTTTTTATTTGTGCAGTCATTCATGCTGAAAATTTAATCAAAGGTTATTATGACAGGTTAGTTATGTACGTAGTGTACTTTTAAGTATATTCATATTGTTCATAATTGCGTTCATAGTTGTGTGCTTAACTTACTCCAAATGATGTATTATCAATATCTTTTTTAAGATCGTAATATTTTTTTTAAACATTCTGGATGTTCATAAGGTATTCAAGGGTTATAATGACTGTCACAGGTTTTTCGAGGTGATGGCGCGCTGTTACGTGCAGAATGCCGACAAGTGTGGCTACAGTGCTGCCTTCGTCACCTCCATGTCTGCCAAGCACCAAACCATGATGGACACATGTGCAGGTTAGTAACACTAGCTTTTCTTTCGTGTTTCACCCGTCGATTAGATATTTTTCTTGGTTACTCCTGTAAAGAATGTTCAGCACAGCCGGCCGGGTAAATTGCAATGGACAAAAGTGGTTGGTTCAAACTAAAACGGATGAGAATTCAGTTTCCGTTTAAGGTATTGGTGCATTTTATGTATGTATGCGCTTGTAATTGAGCGTGTGTGTATGTATGTGTGTGTATGTATTTATGTATGTGTGTGTGTTTATTTATTTATTAAATTTTGTAATGTGTTTATTTATTTATTAAATTTTGTAATGTGTGTTTGTGTCTCTCTGCTGATGTGAGGGTATACGAGTTTGTCTGTGTGTTTAAAACGAACTTTCTGTTGGCTGTAAGTTAACACTGCTAGACAGTGCTGGTAGATTACCGGTAGTCAAAATGTGAAATTGTTAAACAAATGTTTTGTCTACTTTTTCAGGAGATGGAAGCACTGGAGGTAAGATGGTTTCCTCTGATTATTGTAGTTAACGAGTTTAAATCGGTCAGTCAGTCAGTTAGTTGATCAGTCCATGGTTTCACTGGAGAAAGATTGTCATCAATGGAAAATGCGTAGTTCTAGGTACAGGTGTTTGTTGTTTTGATGTCTTCTTATCTCAGCTTAGGTATACAACGTGTGGTCTTTGGCTTGGGGTAGGGGAAATCCACAGTGAGTTAACAGCTAACTTATGGTCCTCATCATTTCTTCATCTTTATCCTCCTCGCCCTCATTATTATCCTTCTCCTCCTTATCCTCCTCATCATCACTATTCTTATCATCATTATCATCCTCATCATCACCATCACTATTATCACAACCGCAATGCATGTTTGTCTATACATTAACCTGTGCATTTTGGGCGCTGCTCTGATATTATCAGTTAATTGCATTTATGTGCGCCTTGAGTGGATTTTGAGCTGGAAAAACAATATATATAAGTAAATAAATAAATAAATAAATAATTAAACAACTAAAAGACTGGTTCTGTGAGAGAGGAGAGGGGGAGAGAGAAGTTGAAACTTTTTCTAGTTTACTTAATAATAGATTGGACTCCTATTTTTAATTTAAGACATACAATTATGGAGTTAACAAGCAGGGTTTACAGCAGGACATAGCATGATTGCCCATATGTTAATGTTACAAGCTATTATTGATTTATTTCTCTTTAAAAGAAAAAGATTGTATTCTGTTTTTGTTGTTGTTGTTGTTGTTGTATCAAATTTTATTCATCAGATTAACATAAGTTGTACTGATTTTTGTTGATTATTAAAAGGCTTTTGATCTTGTCAGTCGAGCTATGCTTTGGCAAAAATTATTAAACTCTGGTGTTATTCAAGATATGTACAGTAAGGCAAATCATGTATAAAGTGTATGAAATCATGTGTAAAGTGTAACTCCCAAGTTTCTGATTATTTTGGTTGTTTTACCCGGGTCTGTTATGGAGAAAATCACCTTTGTTGTTCTTAGTGTATCTGAATGATTTAAAATCTTTTATTGGTAATTCTGGATCTAAACTTGAAACTTTGAATTTAACAGCACATGAGTCACCTATAGGTCAAATAAATATTGATATTTTGTACAAGTTGTTGGACTGTTGGAGTTTGCCAGATACAACAGTCTGATACTGGCAAACACGCTTGGTCTCCACAAAAAATCCAAACAATGGACATGGCACAGTCCCGGCGGGGAGCATCACAACCAGATTGACTACATCATGGTCAAGAAACGCTTCAAGCATCAACATTGGCAGGACGCGCACGTTTCCAGGAGCAGACATCGGAAGTGACCACGATCTCGTGATGATGTCTTTCCGGCTTCACTTGAAGAGAGTAAACACAGCAAAGTGCACGAGACTGAAGTTTGACTTGGACAAACTGCAAGACCCGGAGGTGGCACAAATATTTCAGGCCACAATAGGAGGGAAATTTGCACCACTGCTGATTTTGGGAGCTGGTGAAGTAGATGTCAACACCATGACCACCACCTTCAACTTAGCTGTGACAGATGCCGCCACGGAGATCCTTGGAAAGCACCGGTAAAAGAAGAATCTGTGGATCACACCTGAACTTTTGGACCTGTGTGATAGACGAAGAGAGACGAAAAAGAACAAGAACACCTTACAAGGAGCTGATGCCTACGGAAAAATCAACAATGAAATCCGAAAAGGCATGCGCACAGCAAAGGAGACCTGGATAGAAGATCAATGCCAGGAAATAGAGAACAGTCTGAACAAGAACAACAGCAAGAAGGCCTACCAGACTGTGAAGCGGCTGACAAGTGTTAAACAGCCCAAGGTCTCCACGATCCAAAGCAAGTCTGGCATATGCCTTACAGAAGAACAAGAAGTCTTGGACAGATGGACAGAGTACTGCTCTGACCTTTACAACCACAAACCAAACGGAGACCCATCAGTTCTAGCATGTCCAGAGAACAGAGAAGAAGAAGAAATCCTCCCAATTCACCGAGAAGTTGAGGCAGCAGTGAAATCGCTGAAGAAGGGGAAGTCAGCGGGATTGGACAACATACCCGCGGAATTGCTTCAAGCAGGAGGAGAAGCGATGATCGACGCACTCACCATTATCTGTAACAAGATCTGGCAGAGTGGGGAGTGGCCTACACCATGGACCCAGTCGCTTGTCATCACTGTTCCCAAAAAAGGTAACCTTCAGGAATGTGAAAATTACCGCACCATCAGCCTCGTCAGCCATCCCAGCAAGGTCCTCCTGATAATAATACTCAACAGGTTGAAACCCCAAGCTGAGCAAATCATAGCTGAAGAGCAAGCAGGATTCAGGGCAGGGCGAAATACCACTGAAAAGATTTTCAACCTCAGAATAATCTGTGAGAAATACCTACAGCACCAACAACATCTATATCATGTGTTCGTAGACTTCAAAAAGGCGTTTGACCGAGTCTGGCATGCAGCTCTGTGGGCAACCATGAGAGTGTACAACATCAGCCCTAAAATTATTGAAGTCATCAAAAGCCTGTATGACAAGGCTACCAGTGCAGTCCTCCACAACAGCGCCATCGGAAACTGGTTCAGAACAACAATCGATGTGCGTCAGGGATGCCTACTCTCTCCAACACTCTTCAACATCTTCCTAGAGCGCATGAGGTCAGATGCCCTTGCAGACCACGAAGGCACAGTCAGCATAGGGGGAAAAGCAATCTCCAACCTCCGTTTTGTGGATGACATTGATGGATTGGCTGGAGAGGAACAAGAACTTGAACAGGTAGTACAGAGGCTTGACACCACCTCCATAGCCTATGGAATGGAAATAAGTGCAGAGAAGACCAAAATGATGACCAACAACACCAATGGCATCAACACGGACATCAAAGTCCAAGGCCAATCCATCAACACAGTGCATAGCTTCAAATATTTAGGAGCCATTGTATCAGACAATGGGTCCCGACAAGAAGTCCACTTCAGGATCGCACAAACAACTGCTGCCCTGGCGAGGTTGAAGCCAATTTGGAAAGACAGGACCATCAGTCTACATTCCAAGGTAAGGCTTCTGCGCTCCCTTGTCATCTCCTTCTTCCTATATGCTTGCGAAACATGAACCCTCACAGCAGATCTCCAACGAAGAATACAAAGCATGGAGATGAGATGCTAAAGAAGACTTCGGGGCATTTCCTATACCCAGCACATCACCAACGACGAAGTCCGACAGACCATCACACAAGCCATTGGACAACACGATGACCTGCTCACAGTGATGAAAAAACGTAAACTCCGATGGTATGGCCACGTCACCAGATCATCAGGTCTTGCAAAGACCATCTTGCAAGGCACAGTGCAAGGAGGTAGAAGAAGAGGGAGACCGAAAAAGAGGTGGGAGGACAACATTCGAGAATGGACTGATTTGACACTGAGCGAAACAATCGGGTTGCAGAGGACAGGGAAAGATGGAGTACGCTGGTTAAACGATCATCTGTGGTGCCCCTGCGACCTCTGAGTTATGGGATAGGATAGGATAGGATAGAAAAATCTGTATGACCGAGCCATCAAGGCGATGTTTGCTTTACTTCGAGAGAGTGATCTTTAAAGTCCGTTATGATGGAGTGTATGCGACACAGACAGAGAGAGAGAGAGAGAGAGACAGAGAGAGAGAGAAAGACAGAGAGAGAGACAGAGACAGATTTTATTTAACAAGGCTAAAAGACTATGCACGGTCCTTTTTTCTTTAGTACTTCTTGCCCTTGGTGCTTGTAACAACGGCGCAACAAAGTAACCGTGTAACATCTTTATCTAACAGTACAATCAAGGTTTTAATTTACACACACACATGCACGCGGGCTCGCACACACACCCGCACACGCACATAGCAACAATAAAAAAGAAAAGAAATTTATTAACAACGAAGGGGAAAATTATGTAGTGCTTAACGTGTTTATAAGATGTTTTTTTTATTCTAGATGTTGTACGTCTAGTGACTGCACTACGAAGACCTAATGGAAAGTTATTCCACAAAATGGAACCAAAATATGATAAACTAGTTTTAAACAGATATATTCTTGGACAGGCAGACAGAATGACGACGGGCTGATCGACAACATCAATCGTTGATTGGTTTGTTTGTTGTATTGATGTTGCAGGCAGTGACCAGCTAACCTCTCATGCTGCCCACTGGCTACTGGCGGTGCTGACCACTGTGCTGGTCACCCTGAAAGCCTAGGACATGCAGCCGACGCAATAAACCACTCACTCCCCACCCCACCCATCCCCCATGCCACTGCCTTTGGTTCATTAGCATAATTAAATGTGTTCATTAGCGTATTCAATTGACCTCATGTGCGTTATTATTATTTACAATAATTAATGCTAATCGATGCATGTTTACCAGCACTGTTGACCATTTGTTATCATGTTTATGTTGCCTTTATTGCTTGTTATTATTTTTATTATCATTATTATTATTATTACTATTATTGAGGATTTTTATAGCGCACTTATCTCGCCGTACTTGACCAGACTCTAGGCGCTGGCCGATACAGGATCTAACTCAAACCGCCCGAGACGCCCACCCGCAGCCTTTGGGCGCATGGTCTGACGCCCGGGCAACTGAGCACTATCCTGGCCAGCCAGGGATGGGGGAGAAGGACCAAGTGAATGCTGGGTGTGTTCTTGTTACCAGCACTCACCCGTTTAGGACATGAGCGTCAGGATCTTTAAAGTCCGTTATGATGGAATGTATGCGACACACAGACTAGACCTCGGTTTATACTCTCAAAGTTTATTGCTAGTAGGTTGTACATTAAAAAAAATAAAAAATTATCAGTTAATTTTAATACCAGGGTAATGTTGTTAATAACACTTTGGTATGTTTTAAATTAGTCTTGGCTAATAATGGAATAATGGACGCGTAATGTTATATGGTATAGACATAGCCGAGAGTCGTATGTGAAGTGCACGATATAGTGCAATTGTAAAGGGATTGTAGTGGAAGGGACATAACTCCTACTCGACATACGTGTCATAACCGCCCTTTATAGTCTCCGCTTATGACGATGTACAGCGTCGGATCGTTGGTTATTTGTTGTTATTTGTTTATTTATTTATTTGGTAAAGTTATTGGTTTGAACATAATTTTATTATTATTGACGAGACAAGCAAACAAAACATGGAGAACATAAAGGACACACAATGGCAAAGCTTAAATAAGTGCTACCCTTTGACAAATTATGACAATGAAATGTCTACGGCAAACAGGGACAAATACAAAGTGAGAGAAAAAAAGTATATTAATGAATCTTCTCAGTAATAATTTTAAAAAACCCAACAAACAATCAAGCATACAACAATAAAATTGAGGCGAAAAAAAAAGTGATAAGGAAATAAATGAGTAAAGTAAAGTTGTTATTATTAGTTACAAGTTGTTGAACATCCATGCAATTTTGCAACTGTTCAGGCATTTTTCTCAACACTGAAAGCGTGACTTAAAAAACTGAAGTCTTGCCTCATTTGGCTAAATTCTACCCGGAGAACTTGGCTAAACACCAGAATCCTGTGTCTGTTCTGGCTTATCTCGACAATAAAGACTTGACTAAAAATTGAAATGTTGCCACTATTTGGCTGAAAGCAACACAGAAACTTTGACTTTAAACAAAAGAGGCTACTGAAAAAAAACCAAGAAGCTTCACCATTAATCTTTGAAGTTTGCCGCAGCTATCCAAAGTGAAATAAAGCTCAAGGTGAGCTATAGTATGCGAGCTGACGCTGTAGGTCTGAGGAGGAGACTGTTTGGGTTGTGTGATTGTCCGAGGTTTTGTTTATCAGAGACGGGTTTCTTTAGCTTTATTTCCCTTTATCAAGGGAGATTACTGATGTTGTGTTTTGCCCAGTTCTAATTATTTTTTTGTTGGGGTGTTAGATTCCTAGATGTTTCTATTAACCGCGGTCTTCGTTTTTAAGCTAAACGCGTTCTACTATGTCTATGGATGTGTTCCATTATGACTCTATGGTAAGGTTGGTATGGCAGTGATGGCATCTAGGCTCATTGCCCTTTAGTTATATGGAATAACTTTGATGTATGTCAGCATCACAGATTGTTTTCAAATTCACAGCAAGTGTTGACCCCCAATAAAAAAAGAAACCCAACAACAACAGATTAAGCTTCCAAAATAACCACTTACAACTGTACTATTTGTTGATATAAATTGGTAAATTCAATAGTTTATTAATAGCATCAAGGTTAATTTAGAAAAAATAGCGCTGCAGCGCATTTGTGTATAGTAGTAAACACAGTTGTTAGTTTACATAACGGAAAAAATAAGCCAAAACCAAAACAAAACAAAAAAATGAAAAATCCCAGGGTCAGTTTGAGCAACGGATGCCCACTGCATCATCCTTTTTGTGTGCCCACAATGCACCTTCTGAGATATACTCATTGCCATGACATATAAATAGACAACCTTGAGAGCCAGGCACTTTACATGAGCATCAGAGCACACCAAGATCTTGGTGCTTTAGTAAGGATTTCTGGCAACAACCAATCGTCTGATGAAGTTTGGTCTGCATTAACACTATGCCTTCCTTATCAATCATTGAGTTGCCTTTTTTTAATCTTGTGTAAGTCATTTGAATTACATATCAAAGTTGTATGTTATACTTGTAGCCTTATTATGATTTGTGCGCCTTGTATTTAAATAACTAAAGTTTCACCATATACTTCAGATGTACACTTTACTGAATGACATTATATTTATACATTCTTTCCCTTGTATGACATTTCTTTACAGCTTTTAAAACAAAAACATACTCTGTATGCAGTGCATATGACATTTATTATTATACACTTTTGTTTTTTATATTAAAAAAAAAAACAATTTGTATGCAGACATCTAGAAGAAACGTTTTTGTATTTCCTTATTTGGAAGTACTTTGAAATAGTCTGTATCAGAGCAAAATAAATGTCGGTCTGTTGGTGGGTCAGGTCAGTTGGACGCTAATTGTCAAGAACTACTGAACGGATTTTGACCAATCTTTTCAGGAACATTAACTAGGTTATTGGCCTGCTCGTATTTGCTCTACCACAAAGGTCAAGATCCCTGGAGACATTTTGTTGTTAGACATGTTTTGCTCGGTGACAATATCTGCGAAACAGATGAAGCGACCATGCCGTGTATAGCGGTATTTCAAACCAAGGCCATCTCTTCAGTAGCAGTACAGTTGTTGGCCAGTCCATCAGCCCATCGCTCAGAAATTCACTTTGTTTGTGTTCAAAACGCCTTACCTCAAGAATAACTGACCCGAAATTCATCCTTTTGACTGGTGGGATACTAGTGCTAGGCATGTTAAAACCATTAGTATTTGTTCTGTCTTAAGTCTTTGGTCATTGTGCTTCACCATTTAACTAACACCTTTAGCGCTGTAAATAAAAAAACCTGGCCAGAGCCGATGTTGATAATGTTTTTGCTTTGAGTGACTTGCCATCTTGTTTTCATTCGGATTCTTTCAATTGATGTTATATATAAATACTATGTCTGACGATGGTCTGGTATTATTGGTAGTAGTAGGATTATTATTATTATTATTATTATTATTATTATTATTATTATTATTATTATTATTATTATTATTACTACTACTACTACTACTACTACTACTACTACTACTACTACTACTACTACTACTACTACGATTACTAATCTACTACTATTACCACTACTATTACTACTAATACTGCTACTACTACAACTACTATTACTACTACTACTATTACTACTTCTTCTACTATTACTACTTTTTCTACTATTACTGCTACTATTTGTATACCTTTATCAGTTGTTTGCTCGTTTCTGGCTTGCTGGATTGTGTGTGTATTTTTAGTGGATCTCAATCCCAGTAATATGACATCAATCAAGAAATTATTGTATTTCGTTCATGCTTTTTACACATTTATTATTATTATTATTGTTATTGTATTGAATTATAATGAAGTTTAGGCTTATAATGTGTTGTTTTTTTCTCTACCTTATTTGAGCGAATGCTTTCTTCGGTCCTGTATACTTATGTATTTGGGTATGCATTTATATATTATTGCTTTTTTTTTACTATGCAGAACAGGCTGTTCAGATTTTTAATTTTGAACTCGTGTTTAGTTTGCACAGGAATTTCGGTAATGAGATCATTATTTTGAGGAGTGCATTTTTATTCATGCATTGATGTATTTTGTATTAAAACTTATTGCAATGAGATTAGTCGAATGACCACTGAAGCTTAACGTCCACAATCGCCAATGGTGAAGTGGACGTTAACCTTCAATGTTAATTCATTCGAGAATAGTCCGTGTGTTCTCTTTCGACTTAGGAATACTCATGCTGACTTAGGAATACTCATGCTGCCTAGGTGACTTACAAATATTTTCTTCATTTTATTTATTTTCAGCTTACGTAAGGGTAACTGCTAAAGCATTCCGTAGTTGTAGGCTTATCATTTCGTAATGCGATGCCAGTTTGGCTGGTTTGTTTTACCTAGTTGTATAACATGTTTTTGTAACGAAATTAAAACACGCTTCTTCCAATCTTTATATTTGAGTGTGAGGTGTCATTTCTGCGCTTTTAATTTTATTCTCTCTCTCTCTCTGTCTCTCTCTCTCTCTCTCTCTCGCCCGTGGGAGTGTCGGGGGTTTCAGTATAAATAGTATCCCCACTTTTTAAAAATTTAGTGCTTTAAATTCCCACTGTCGCTGTCTTTTTCCTTTGTTCATTCTCATTCATGCTCTATCAATCTACAATACTATCTTCTTCTTCGCTACCTACCTTTTTTCTTGACAAAACTCCTCATTTGTGTGTGAGGTCTGTTGGATCAGCTTGGGAATATTGGACGTTTCTGCCAGGTGGTCACTGGGGCTTCCTATGATCTTATTTGTCAATAAAGGCATTTTATATTTGTGTTTTGTTGATATTTTATAATGATGTTTATATTCTATTTTGTTTTTGTAAACAGGGGTTCAATAAATTGGAGTATAACCTCAGCGTCCCCTGCGTGGGATGTATTTATTGTAAAGTGACCGGCTAGTGAAGTGCCTTCAGTGTTACCACTAAGGTTGTTTCGGCAGATCTTTTATGCGGATCAGGGGCGAGTCCTCTTTCAGTGAAGTTGTGGTCTTGATTTTGTGGTCCTGATTCGGCTCTTAGCAGTCCTCTGGACCCTGTAAGCAATGAATAACTAACTAAATCTCCTCTCTCTCTCCATTGTCCCCTCAAATGAATTGTTCTTATATATAGCGCCTTACCAGATCAAAGAGGCTCTGTTTTGTGTAAAGCGTCTTACCAGATCAAAGAGGCTCTGTATTGTGTTTTGTGTATAGCGCCTTACCAGATCAAAGAGGCCCTGTATTGTGTTTTGTGTATAGCGCCTTACCAGATCAGAGGCTTTGTATTGTGTTTTGTGTATAGCGCCTTACCAGATTAGAGGCTTTGTATTGTGTTTTGTGTATAACGCCTTACCAGATCAAAGAGGCCCTGTATTGTGTTTTGTGTATAGCGCCTTACCAGATCAAAGAGGCTCTGTATTGTGTTTTGTGTATAGCGCCTTACCAGATCAAAGAGGCCCTGTATTGTGTTTTGTGTATAACGCCTTACCAGATCAAAGAGGCTCTGTATTGTGTTTTGTGTATAGCGCCTTACCAGATCAGAGGCTCTGTATTGTGTTTTGTGTATAACGCCTTACCAGATCAGAGGCTCTGTATTGTGTTTTGTGTATAGCGCCTTACCGGATCAGAGGCTCTGTATTGTGTTTTGTGTATAGCGCCTTACCAGATCAAAGAGGCTCTGTATTGTGTTTTGTGTATAGCGCCTTACCAGATCAAAGGCTCTGTATTGTGTTTTGTGTATAACGCCTTACCAGATCAGAGGCTCTGTATTGTGTTTTGTGTATAGCGCCTTACCAGATCAGAGGCTCTGTATTGTGTTTTGTGTATAGCGCCTTACCAGATCAAAGAGGCCCTGTATTGTGTTTTGTGTATAACGCCTTACCAGATCAGAGGCTCTGTATTGTGTTTTGTGTATAGCGCCTTACCAGATCTGTATTGTGTTTTGTGTATAACGCCTTACCAGATCAGAGGCTCTGTATTGTGTTTTGTGTATAGCGCCTTACCGGATCAGAGGCTCTGTATTGTGTTTTGTGTATAGCGCCTTACCAGATCAAAGAGGCTCTGTATTGTGTTTTGTGTATAGCGCCTTACCAGATCAAAGGCTCTGTATTGTGTTTTGTGTATAACGCCTTACCAGATCAGAGGCTCTGTATTGTGTTTTGTGTATAGCGCCTTACCAGATCAGAGGCTCTGTATTGTGTTTTGTGTCCCCCGTTGGGGTGCCGGGGGTTTTCAGTATAAATAGTATCCCCACTTTCTGGAAATTTAGTGCTTTAAATTCCCACTGTCGCTGTCTTCCTCATTTACTCTTTCCTATTCCTGCTCTGTCCTTCACTCTGCTATACTATCTTCTTCTTCGCTAGATCAATGACCTACCTTTTTTCTTGAAAACTCTTCCTGGACAAGACTCCTTGTTTGTGTATGAGGTCTGTTGGATCAGCTTGGGAGTGTTGGACGCTTTCTGCCGGGTGGTCACTAGGGCTTCCTATGAATGTACTATTTAGCACTATAGGCATTTTATATGTATGTGTTTGGTTGATGATTTATAATGATGTTTGTATTCTATTTTGTTTTTGTAACCGGGGTGTTCGCGTAGTTGAGGTCAACCCTCAGCCGTCCCCCGCGTGGGATGTCTTTATTGTAAAGTGACTGGCCGGTGGAGGGCATTCAATTTTCCCACTGGGGTTGTTTCAGCAGATCTTTTATGCGGATCGGGGGTTGTCCGGTCCTGATTTGGCTCGGAAGAGTCCGCTGGACCTAAAGCAACAATAAATCAATCAATCAATCAATTGTGTTTTGTGTATAGCGCCTTACCAGATCAAAGAGGCCCTGTATTGTGTTTTGTGTATAACGCCTTACCAGATCTGAGGCTCTGTATTGTGTTTTGTGTATAGCGCCTTACCAGATCAAAGAGGCTCTGTATTGTGTTTTGTGTATAGCGCCTTACCAGATCAAAGAGGCCCTGTATTGTGTTTTGTGTATAGCGCCTTACCAGATCAAAGAGGCCCTGTATTGTGTTTTGTGTATAACGCCTTACCAGATCAAAGAGGCTCTGTATTGTGTTTTGTGTATAGCGCCTTACCAGATCAGAGGCTCTGTATTGTGTTTTGTGTATAACGCCTTACCAGATCAGAGGCTCTGTATTGTGTTTTGTGTATAGCGCCTTACCAGATCAGAGGCTCTGTATTGTGTTTTGTGTATAACGCCTTACCAGATCAGAGGCTCTGTATTGTGTTTTGTGTATAGCGCCTTACCAGATCAAAGAGGCTCTGTATTGTGTTTTGTGTATAGCGCCTTACCAGATCAAAGAGGCCCTGTATTGTGTTTTGTGTATAACGCCTTACCAGATCAGAGGCTCTGTATTGTGTTTTGTGTATAGCGCCTTACCAGATCTGTATTGTGTTTTGTGTATAACGCCTTACCAGATCAGAGGCTCTGTATTGTGTTTTGTGTATAGCGCCTTACCGGATCAGAGGCTCTGTATTGTGTTTTGTGTATAGCGCCTTACCAGATCAAAGAGGCTCTGTATTGTGTTTTGTGTATAGCGCCTTACCAGATCAAAGGCTCTGTATTGTGTTTTGTGTATAACGCCTTACAAGATCAGAGGCTCTGTATTGTGTTTTGTGTATAGCGCCTTACCAGATCAGAGGCTCTGTATTGTGTTTTGTGTATAGCGCCTTACCAGATCAAAGAGGCCCTGTATTGTGTTTTGTGTATAACGCCTTACCAGATCAGAGGCTCTGTATTGTGTTTTGTGTATAGCGCCTTACCAGATCAGTATTGTGTTTTGTGTATAGCGCCTTACCAGATCAAAGAGGCTCTGTATTGTGTTTTGTGTATAGCGCCTTACCAGATCAAAGAGGCCCTGTATTGTGTTTTGTGTATAGCGCCTTACCAGATCAAAGAGGCCCTGTATTGTGTTTTGTGTATAACGCCTTACCAGATCAAAGAGGCTCTGTATTGTGTTTTGTGTATAGCGCCTTACCAGATCAGAGGCTCTGTATTGTGTTTTGTGTATAACGCCTTACCAGATCAGAGGCTCTGTATTGTGTTTTGTGTATAGCGCCTTACCAGATCTGTATTGTGTTTTGTGTATAACGCCTTACCAGATCAGAGGCTCTGTATTGTGTTTTGTGTATAGCGCCTTACCAGATCAAAGAGGCTCTGTATTGTGTTTTGTGTATAGCGCCTTACCAGATCAAAGGCTCTGTATTGTGTTTTGTGTATAACGCCTTACCAGATCAGAGGCTCTGTATTGTGTTTTGTGTATAGCGCCTTACCAGATCAGAGGCTCTGTATTGTGTTTTGTGTATAGCGCCTTACCAGATCAAAGAGGCCCTGTATTGTGTTTTGTGTATAACGCCTTACCAGATCAGAGGCTCTGCATTATTTTTTTGTGTAGGGACAGATTGCAACATTAGACATTGCAATTATTACCTAAAAGTTGTTAAAAGTCTGTCTCTCTCTCTCTCTCTCTCTCTCTCTCTCTCTCTCTCTCTCTCTCTCTCTGTCGGCCTGTCTCTCCGGATTGATTTTTAACAATTATTTCAGTACGAGCAATAACACTAACGTTCCTATCCTCTATAAGCTGTAATTATTCGTTCTTTTATTTTAAAAAAATTGTTAAGATTTGAATATAGAACAGTAAAAGTGGTGTACATGTTTAAGCTTAAGAATTAAACTCCTTCCAATCTTTGCCGGGGTGTCGGATAGCGCAGTGGTTGGAGCATTTGCTACTGTGTCGCAAGTTAAGCATTGTCCAGTGCGTTGAGCACTTGGATGGGTGACCGCAAAACGTGAAGCGACAAATAACAACGCCCCCATTTGACTCAACTGTGACTGAGTACCTACTCTCTTAAGGGTGGGGAAGGTAAAGCAGCGAGGGAGAGAGATGGGCATCACCCTCATTACGCTGGCCCCAAGATAAGTGTGATCACCAACATCACGCTCCCCTACGGCCACAAGGCTATGGGACCACTTTTACCTTTACCTTACCACCTACCAATCTTTGCCATCTTTGTGTTGTGCAAAACAATGTAAGCCTACAGTGGGATTGTCTGGTCACTGCTGTGCATCTGCATTCCCCCTCCCCTTCTCTCCTCTCTCCCTTCCCTGCCCAATGTCTTTCCCATGCAGCTATTGTCCTGATTCGGCTCTTAGCGGTCCGCTGGACCCTATAAACATTGAATATCTATTTTCCCTGCAGATTCCTCTTCGCTATCCTTCCATTTCTAATCACCAGTCATGTTCCCCTGTGTCTTCCATAGAACTGAAAGCACAACTTGAACAGACAAATGGAGACACATGGGAACATTACATTACATGATTATTGCTTTAGGTCCAGCAGACTCTTCCGAGCCAAATAAGGACCAGACAACCCCTGATCCGCATAAAAGATCTGTTGAAACAACCCTAGTGGTAAAACTGGAGGCACTCCACCAGCCAGTCACTTTACAATAAAGACATCCCACGCAGGGGACGCTGAGGCTGTACTCCAATTTATCGAACTCCCGTTTACAAAAACAAAATAGAATACAAACATCATTATAAATTATCAACAAAACACATACATATAAAATGCCTACATTGCTAAATAATAACATCATAGGAAGCCCTAGTGACCACCTGGCAGAAAGCGTCCAGTATTCCCAAGCTGATCCAACAGACCTCATACACAAATAAGGAGTTTTGTCCCGGAGGAGTTTTCAAGAAAAAAGGTAGGTGACTGGTCTAGCGAAGAAGATAGTATAGCAGATTGATAGAACAGAGCAGGAATAAGAAAGAGCAAATGAGAAAGACAGCGACTGTGGGAATTTAAAGCACTAACTTTCCATAAAGTGGGGATACTATTTATATTGAAACCACCGGCACCCCAGGAAAGAGAAAGATGGAGTACCCTGGTTAAATTATCATCTGTGGTGCCCCAACGACTTTCGAGTTATGGGACAGGATAGGACAGAGTCTTTAAGCGTCTCCTCCGCGAGACTTGGAATCCATCTTCGCTATCGTATTTTTCAGATCATCTTTCAACTTATTGTTTGTTATCGACAAAGCTGTGAATCGACATTTACTACGCTACACACGCAATCAGCTTCTCTCCATTCAACCAATACGTTTGACCTTTGAACACGTTTGAGAGAACTTGGGATTAGCTACTCGATCGCTGCCACGAAAACGCACTCTGCGAAGTGGAATCCGTAAACAGAAGCGATTAGCGATGCGGGCGGGTTTTGAGTCGCTTGCTTCCTTGGACTCTGGTCAACTTGGCGACCATCTCTGCCCTAATCCATAAGCTGTTAATGATCAACTTGGCGATCACACACTTCACCATCACCGCCGTTTCCTTCCTGCTCTAGTGATCACCTGCTGACGGGCAGTTGATGCCGTTTCCCAAGTCCTCGCATCGGCAGCGCGTCGGGTTAGCTGCTGCACGATGTACTAGAAGTTAGTTATATAGATTAACGTCCCCGGACACATAAGCGTATAGGGGACGATGTACTAGAAGAATGACTATCTGGAAAACTAGATGAGTTGGAAATAAGGCTGTCGATGCCTGTCATGAACTGGCTAGTTTTAACTCTGCCTATTACTATTCAGCCTTGTGTAGTAATTGTAACAGTAGAGAGTCAGTATATTACTCAGCAGCAATTAAGGTACACAGCAGACCACACACAGCGAGCTAGCCACACACAGCGCAGTGAGTCAGCACTTGAGCTTTGAATCTGACCGTTTTAACCAATCAGAAGCAGGCTAAGCGGGTAGAGCAGTTCTGACTGTGTCAGATCTTAGCGCAGTTTGAATCAGTCGTGTGTGAGACGAGGTAGAGTCAACATCTCCACAGCTAGAGAAATCTCTTCACTCATAGACCAGGAAGCAGGACTTAGGAATCTTAGAATTCTCTCAAGTCATCACGGGCCTGAACTTGTCAAACAGACGAGCAGGCGAGCTATCCTGTGCACCCCACTCCACAGAAACGACGAGTTGGTTGAGGAGCCTCTACCGCACAAGTCGGAAAGAGCTACCCGGAAAAACACCCTGTCAGACCCCACAGCGTGGCAAGGGAACCCAACTACACAACTACACAGGTGGACCAGAAGCTACCTCACAGAAGGACTTCGCACGCACCATCTAGCAGTTAAGTGCAAAAACAAAGGTGCACTTAAACTGATCGAAAAAGGACCACAGTAGTCCAACTCTTCAGAAACTGTAAAGCGGACCACAGTAGTCCAAATCTACATGAGATATAATAGCAAGTGCCCGAGGAAGATATAACAGCTGCCTAGACTATCAGCGATCGAACTATTAGCAGTAACTGAGACTTTTTAAGTTAGATTAGTACTTAGAAAACCTTGTATAGAGTAGATGAAATAAATGTGTGATTTTAACTGTTATCAAGTGGCTGGACTACATATGATTCATAGCCGTGTGAAAGCTAGTGTGACAGTAATCTTTTACCATTTTTCTATCTATTTCTGTACCCCAACCTTAACACAGAACGAGCTAAACAAATAAATTTATTAAAGTAATTCATAGGGTGACTTACTAGCAGTTCCCACCGAATAAACGTGAGGGTCCATAATTCCATTGTGCAGAGCCCATAAACCCCACGTGACACTTTAATTGGCGAGCCTAGCCAGGATCTGTGTATAATAGGAATTGGGTATAACCGGATCTAGGTACAATAAAAGTAGATAACAGCAGTAGTAGAATAACTTAGAATAGTGTAAGGGTATAACACTGATCAGTTTTGGTGCACTATTCTTTAGTTAAAAACTTGTTTGCTTCAATTATTTTTGTGCCTGTATGTTGCATTGTTCTTTTGCAGGTTTTGCTAAAGTAACTGTTGTATGCCATTTGACTCTTGTTTTATTCTATTATTGATTACGAATTTTATGGTAATTGCATTGTTGTTATTGAATTGCAATATTGCTAGTGTTTTTGTATTCCACTTGATTCAGAGGTTGTTTATAGACACGTTTGACAATGTCGGATCCAGTGGCCTTGAGATTGCGTTTCAAGGAACTAGGAGAAGCTTTACACTTAGCAGGGGCAGACCTAATTGCGTATATCAATGCAGAGGTAGAGAAACAGGAAGCTAAGGCAGAGAGAGCAGCAGAGAGAGAGGCGAAGAAACTCGAAGCAGAACAGAGAAAAGCAGAACTAGAAGCAGAGCAGAAGAAACTAGCATTAGAAGCAGAGTGTTACACTCCGTTCGATGTTGGTGTTTTCTATCAGTATCTGATTCAGCCCCGATGCTTGAATTCCTGATGAGTGTGTAACTCAGATTCGTTTATTCACGCAACCCGTCCAAACAGCATACAAGTTACAAAGTCGACGTATGAAGTTTTCCACTTTTATTCAGCACACACCAACAACTGCATACAATTCTCAACTCAACTCAACAACTTTCACAGCAACTCTCCAAATCACTATCAACAACTTTACTATCTCAACAACAGTGCGGCACACAATTTTATAATCTCTCTCTTTTCCGGAAAGATTTCGAATACAGTAGAAATGACGCACTGCCACCAATCGAATAAAAGATCGTCATCACTGACTTACGTCATTCATCTCTCCACACATACCCCGAACCTTCTCTTACTTCGACAATCGTCCCGAACCTTCGATCGATGGTAAACAAGGAAATCCAGAGTATTCTCTAACAATATCGACCAACGAAAATTATCAACGTTATACAAAGCCTCTCCTAACAACAATGCAAACTCAAATCAAAGGTAAATAAACTCCATTATTGAATACTTTGCAAATCGAAACGATTAGATCTATCGTACACGTTTCCGACGTACTACCATTCGCGTTTCAACGTAACATAACCCCCCACTCAAGAAGAAATTTACCCAATTTCTTTCAACAACGTTGAAACGTAATTCACAAACAATGTACAGAATTAAGACTTATTTCAGCCTGTCTGAACACTATCAACGTTCTCAGTTCATTCACACAGAGTCAATGGTTTTCATCTTCAAATCTGTCTGGATATTGTCAATGTTCACAGTTCATTCACACAGAGTCAAAGTTTCTCATCAGCAAGTCTTTCTGGATACTGTCAATGTTCACGGATCATTTACCCAGTCAACGTTTTTCATTTTCAAGTCTGTCATTACCAATATTCTTAGTTCGTCCACACAGTCAATGATCTTTCATCCGCAAGGAAACGTCGCCCTCGTCAGTTGCGGTTGTCATCGGCCCAGGGTCAAAGACGACGATCACGTGGGTTTTCCTGGAGTCAGTGCATCCTCCGTTGTCTTTTTCTTCCGTCGGATGTCCGACGCAGTCGACGTTGTCAGCTCCCAGAATGCATTCGCTGGGTCTCACGGTCAGGTTGGCTTCTGCGGGACGGTGGAACAGCTCCCTCAAGGTCTGCAGATGCTCCTTCCAGGTCTGGGTGTGGACTTCATGTTCGACCAAAGTCGTAGAGCCTGGGACATCACTGAAGCTATGGGGAAATTCGCCCATAAGGTCCTTGAGCTCCATCTTTCGACCTTCTGTCAAGCGTGGTCCTAGCTTAACATCATCGATGCCTTCTTTGCTATCGAAGTCTCCCAGTTCCAACAGTTCTTCGCTGTCAAAGCTGTCGTCGGTCACAGCTGCTGTGGCTGCGTGCACAGTCTCTGATGGCCTTTCCACGTACAGCTTAAGGAGGTTGGCGTGGTATATCTTGGAATGCTGACCGACCTTCACCTTGTAGTCGTGATCCCCACCACGGTCTCCACTTCGTACGGGCCTTTCCACTGCATCAGCAACTTATTGTGGTCGGTAGGTAGCAGCACCAGCACTTTGTTGCCAGGTTTGAACTTCCTGTTCACAGCCCTACGATCGTAGTAGTGCTTTCCACAGTCTTGGGACTTCTTCAGGTTTTCTCTGGCTATCTCGAGAGTCTGCTCCAGCTTCTCCCGTAGCTCAAACACGTACTGGTAGCTGTTCTTCACCTCTGGGGTGTCTACTTCTTTCGTCCACAGTTCTTTTAGGATGTGCATCGGCCCTCGGATGGTCCTTCCGTACAGCAGCTCGAACGGAGAAAAGCCGGTGGACTCCTGCGGTACTTCTCTGTAGGCGAAAAGTAGGGCGTTGATGTAGCGATGCCATTGTCTGGGCTGCTCGCTGCACAATTTCTTCAGGGTGGACTTCAGCGTAGCATTGAACTTCTCGACAAGCCCGTTGCACATCGGATGGTAGGGTGTCGTAGTTAAATGCCGGATACTCAGCAGTCTGTTGACCTCCTTCATGCAGTCAGAGACGAACTGCGTCCCGAGGTCTGTCAGAATTTCTTCAGGCACTCCAAGTCTACTGAACATGTCCACTAGTGCCTCTGCTACAGTTTCAGTGTCAATCTTCTTCAGTGGCACTGCTTCTGGGTACCGAGTCGCATAGTCCACTAAAGTCAGTACCCATCGATGACCTTCTTCACTCGGAGGTCTTATTTCGCCGATTAAGTCTAAGGCCACCCTCTTGAAAGGTCGGTCGATCAGAGGCATCCTCTGCATAGGCACTTTCGGGACCCTTCCTCGAGGTATGGTCTTCTGGCAAATGTCACATGATCGGCAGAAACGGCTGACGTCCGCATGAAGCCCTGGCCAGTAGAACACCGCCTGGATTCTGTCTGACGTCTTCCTGATGCCTAGGTGACCTCCCATAATTGAGTCATGCGCTACTTCCATCACCTGGCGCCTTAAGGGTAATGGTACCAGTACTTGACGTAGTGGTTTACCTCCGTTGACCCTCGGGTGCTGGAAGATTCTGTACAGGATCTTGGCCTTCACCTCAAAATAGACCGTGCCACTGCCCTTGGTCACGTGGTCTTGGCGGTTCCTGTACTTGTTTAAAGTGCTATCAGCTTCCTGGAGCTGGATCAGCTTATCTCTGTCCACGATGGCAGCTTTGGAGTTGTCGGCGACCTTCAGTGGCGTAGACGTCTTGTCTCTCTTGGCCTGGGCCCTGGTTGTAACAGCACCGACGATCTCTGGTCGGCAGGGCTGAGCCGGAGTAACCACATTGTCCCGTAGCAGCTCTGTAATGTCTCCATCGGGAAATGGCAATGGATCCTCCTCCGCAACTTCGACGTGTTGAGTTGAGGCAGGACTCCACTCTGGATCGGGGTCGTCGGGTCGCCTCGCGCCGTCGATATTCCCGATCATCAAATCATACAGCGGCTTCTTCAGGCAAACCGCTTCGACTTCGCCTATGTAGAAAGGGGTGTTGACATGAATTTTTGCAACTGGCGCTTTCACACATTTGCTGTCGGCCATAAGTGTCCATTTTGAATCGCCAGTGAACTGTTCTTTAGCGATTAGGTCTTCTCTGACGATGACCCCACTGCAGCCAGAGTCTCTTAAAACAGTCACTTCATGATTTCCGACGCGTCCCTTGGAAACAGGCATGTTCTGTACGGTCACAGCTGCGCTGGCGACGACGGGGATGGATTTCCCGTTGGCAAGGAGGAGTTGGCCATCAGTCATGCACTCTTGCACGTCCGCAGGGGTAGCTGTGCGCTCGGTCTCACTCGGAAGAATGACGCTCCCGCCGCACACTTGATGGTCAGATCTACTGGTTTGCCGTTGATTGGAGAACCGCCTCTGCCGGTTGCCCGCCGCTGAATTGTCCGTACTGCTCCGCTGTCCGCTACTTTTGTTTTGAGGACAGTTAGCCGCTCTGTGGTCTGTAGCGTTGCAGGTGAAACAGCCCCTTGAATGCCCTTCCCTGGGAGGAGGCGTGGAGTCTGTCTGTCTCTGGCTCGTCTGGCTTCCCTGGATCTGGTTCACATGGTTTCCAGTCTTCTGAAAATGTTTCGTCGCGCTGGGTGGCCCCAGGGTTTTCCCATGAGCGATGAGATATCTTTCAGCAGCCTCAGTCACATCTTTAAGCGTCTGCAGCTTTTGTTCTTCTAAGTGGGTCGCTAGGTCCTTGTGACAGGCATTGAGAAATTGTTCCTTCACGATCAGGTCATGGAGACTGTCGTAAGACTTCGTTTCGCCTGATAACTCCACCCACTTGTGTAGATATGACGACAGGCGCTCCACAAACTGCTTCGGCGTCTCGTCTGACTTAGGCCGACATTCACGGAAGCGTTTACGGTAGCCCTTCTCTGTAAAGTTGTAGCACTGCAACAGGGCCTCTTTCAAGACGTCGTAGTTTTTGGCGTCATCGTTCGACAGTCTGGTGTAAACTTCGAGAGCTTGCCCCGTCAGAAGTGCACTCAGTCGAATTGCCCAGTCTTGAGGTTGCCAGTTAGAGCTTTCGGCGAACCTTTCGAATCTCGCCAGATAACTGTCAATCTGGTCCTTCCCGTCGACGAAAGCTGGCAATTTTGGAGCCGTGTTGTCACTGATAACTTGTGGCGCATGCTGCTGTTGCTGGATGCGCGCCAACTCTAGTTGGAACTGCCGATCAGCTTCTCTTTCCTCACGCCTGCGCTCATCTTCTCTTTCTTTACGCTGCTCTTCTCTTTCTTGCCGCTGCTGTTCAATTTCCAGACGCTTCAATTCTAATTCTCTTTCTTCACGGCGACGCTGCTCTTCTAATTCTCGTTCTTCACGGCGACGCTGCTCTTCTAATTCTCGTTCTTCACGGCGACGCTGCTCTTCTACTTCTAGACGCTTCTGTTCTAGTTCTATTTCTTTTTCTAGACGCTTCTCTTCCAATTCTCTTTCTCGTATTCTCTCCTGAGACTTGACGTACTCCGTCAGCTGCTTGCCTTTTAGATTCAGTTCAACCCCTTTCTGCCAGAAGTCAGCCATCTTGATGCTTCTGGAAAGTTCTTTTCAAGAAAGTTCTTTTCTAGAAAGTTCTTTTCTGGAAGGTTCTTCTTCTAGAAAGTTCTTGACTGTAGAGTTCTTTTTTTTTTCTGGAAAGTTCTTGACTGTAGAGTTCTTTTTTTTTTCTGGAAAGTTCTTGACTGTGCTGTACCTTTCTAGACTGTTCTAGAACAGCACGCTTTCTGCAGTAGCGCTGATGCTTGCCACTAGTCGCCTTCGTTGACGCAGGCCCCGCTGTCCTCGTCGTATGCGACGCTGCACCACGCTGGTGTTGATGTACACGCTCCTGTGCTGAAGTAGACGCGACGTCCGCTCGACGCTCGCTGTAACACTGGCGATGTAGCTCCGAGACTGTCCCTCGACGTAGTCTTACGGTAGCCACGTAGTCCCGATCTGTTGTTCGCTCACGAAGCAACTCTTCAGCGACTACACGCCCTTGCAGTCAACCCGAATCTATCGGATGTAGTCCCAGTATGTTGGCCCCTCTCGACGCAACTTGTTGGCGGCTACCCTCGATGACTGCCTCTCGTTGATTGATTGATTGATTCTTGCTTTAGGTCCAGCGGACTCCTCCGAGCCAAATCAGGACCGACTGCCTCTCGTAACGTTGACTCGCTTGTTGTAGCAGTTGAACCCTTGGCTATGGCGTGAATCGCGGCTTGACCCCCAAAATGTTACACTCAGTTTGATGTTGGTGTTTTCTATCAGTATCTGATTCAGCCCCGATGCTTGAATTCCTGATGAGTGTGTAACTCAGATTCGTTTATTCACGCAACCCGTCCAAACAGCATACAAGTCACAAAGTCGACGTATGAAGTTTTCCACTTTTATTCAGCACACACCAACAACTGCATACAATTCTCAACTCAACTCAACAACTTTCACAGCAACTCTCCAAATCACTATCAACAACTTTACTATCTCAACAACAGTGCGGCACACAATTTTATAATCTCTCTCTTTTCCGGAAAGATTTCGAATACAGTAGAAATGACGCACTGCCACCAATCGAATAAAAGATCGTCATCACTGACTTACGTCATTCATCTCTCCACACATACCCCGAACCTTCTCTTACTTCGACAATCGTCCCGAACCTTCGATCGATGGTAAACAAGGAAATCCAGAGTATTCTCTAACAATATCGACCAACGAAAATTATTAACGTTATACAAAGCCTCTCCTAACAACAATGCAAACTCAAATCAAAGGTAAATAAACTCCATTATTGAATACTTTGCAAATCGAAACGATTAGATCTATCGTACACGTTTCCGACGTACTACCATTCGCGTTTCAACGTAACACAGAGCAAAAGAAAGCAGAGTTAGAAGCAGCAAGAGAGCAGAGGAAATTAGAGCTAGAGGCAGAAAGAGAACAGAAGAAGGCAGCATTAGCAGCAGAGAGAGAAGCAGAAAGTAGGAGATGGGAGTATGAGAGGGCAGAAAAGGAAAAAGACAGACAGCATGAGTTAGAGCTAAGAAGATTGGGATCAGGAGCTTCAAGTTCTTCCTCAACCCCTCCCCACTCAGATCAGCTAGAGGTAGCATCCAACCCTGTACAAGGGATGTCATTTCCACTGGGAACATTCAATGAGAGAGAAGAAGGTCTAGATCTCTATCTGACTAGGTTTGAGCGCCTAGCATCAGAGTACAAACTAGATCCTACTCATTGGTCTTTTAAGCTTAGTCAAGGGCTTAGAGGAAAGGCTTATGACATCTACAGTAAGCTACCGACTGACAGAGTGACTGACTATCACAAAGTAAAAGAGGCACTCCTAACGGGATTCGAACTGACAGGAGAATGCTACCGGCAAAAGTTCCGCACTGTGACGACACGAGTTTTCAGATAGCAGGGAAATTATACTTTTTACGAAGTTACACTTCTCCGTATATAGTGTACATAGAATAGCGTGACCGATTTACTTTTTTGCGTATGAAAGTGCAGTTTCGTAAAGTCCGTGCGTTTCGTAGAAGACACGGGGTAGGCCAATTTCGAATAGGGATACGCGTAATAAAGAATGTGCACACTGACGAGAGCTCGACTATTTTGCTTGTGGCCGGCGCGTTTTTTGGAGGGCAGAGTGGTTTGAGATGCTGTTGCGAGAGGATCGAATCTGACGAGGCAGCAACCCTGTGACAGAGGTCATTGTAGTGTAGGGTACTGTTGGAAGGGTGTGTTTATTGTTTATATAGCCGCCCAAGGTCTTATGCCCTCGTCGGGATAAGGATGTTTAGAATTCGAAAGGAAGATATTAACTACCATTTGTCAACAAATGTAGAGTTATATGCTTAAGGTGTGTGTAGTTCTCGATTGAACACCCACCAAGACTTAGTGTCTGTGACAGAGCTAAGGTGACCTCATCCTCAGTATAAGTGTTATTTGGAAAGTGAAATAACCTGCAATAGCAAGAGAAAGTGACTCTCAAAAAGACTAACCAAGTGTATTGTGACAGTGTTGTGTAGTGTTGTGGTGTTGGGGGAAAGGGTGTCACAAGCCGAGGCCTATAAGGTGAGCAAATCCTGTCATTCAATTCTTTAGTGGCGCGCTCCGAGAACTGCGTACGTGTATGAGTGGTGATGAGTGTGGGGAAGGGGATGTATTTTAGGATGCATAATGAATTTTGTTGATTTTATATGATTTTCTTATGGTTTTCTTATTGTATATGTGATGGGGAAATGTCGTTGCTGTTGTTGTTATAAAAGTGGGTCAAAGGCGACGATGGGGAATGTAGAGAGGGAGAGAGAGAGTGGGGGTGTATGTATGGAGAGAACGATAGAATGTATTATGCTGAACAAAGATGAAGCGATTATTATGAAGGAAGCATGTTTATAGTATAGTATGGCAAGGTAGTATGGAAGAAGGGAGATAATCGTGATGTGTTATAATTGTTGGGGGTGACGGTGGTGATAGTGGGAGGCGGAATGAATCAGGACTGTGTGGTTGAAGTGTGGTTGCAATAATTATGTACATTTATATAAAGGTTTGTGTTTATAGAAGATGCGAATTATTTAGCATCAAAGGTTGATTTATGTTATGGAAATGTGTGTATAGCATCTTGTATTATTATCATGGTACTCCTATACAGGTCAAGATGGTGGACGGAGGACGGCGTGTTATATTATATTATATAGAGGTTATTGTTTTGTAGGCAGGTTGTTAAGACTGTGTATATGCTTACAGGTGTGGGCTATTACTTCTACGTGTTTCTTCTACCTGTTTATTTCTACGCATTATTTCAACGCTGTTGCTTCCGATGTTGCTTCTTATGCTGTACTTATGTTGCTGTTGTTGACGCTGATTGGGTTCTAGCCAGCCTGGGGGGTGCCTTTGCCTCTACAACAGAGTAGTGTTGTGGTGATCTCTGCCACTGCTGCAGGTTTTGCCTATGTATCGAGGCAACACCATTACAGGAGGTTTTCATACCTAATTCATGCACACACAGATTCACACTGCACCACACCTAAAAACATATTCATTTAGTTAGAAGAGTCATCCGCTTATTGTGAAAGAGACTGTTTAGCTCTCTGAGCTACTTGACAAGAACATTGAGACATTGCTTCGGTGCCACAGCTTCGCCAGATAATAGTTTATGAGTAAAGATCCAGACGCTGTTTGCTTATTATTTGAAGATTTACATTTTGAATTGATTTGTTGATTTTGATTTTGCTGTATACACTTTGTAAAGAAACTGTTGTTGTTTAGTTCTATTTGGGGTTTGCTACAAGGGGAGGTAATTGTTAGTTAGTATTGGGACGGGGGTCTATTTAGGGGTTGAGGGGAGGTTAGTTCCCATTTGTCCTGTGTTTGCTTGTTGATTGTTGAATAAAAGAGTGTGTTTGTATTCTGGCATTTTGTGTTAGTTCATTTTGTTTGAGTTTTATATCCTATTCACTCGCTTTATGTGCTGACGTCACAGAACCCGCTCGGGGGACGTGACATTTTGGTGTCAGAAGTGGGATTAACTCATTTATTTTGTTAGGGTAGTGCCAGATGTGTATGTTGTGTGTTGTTGTGTGAAAGGGTACGCAGCGGGCGGTTGGCGGGAGTGTGGGTGTATTGCACTAGGGATCACACTCGGAGTGCAGCATTAACGGGGAATTGGGTTGCAGGGTTCACTTGCTCGCCTTTAGGGGTACGACGGTGAACGATTCCTCGGCTCCTGTGACTGTTGTGTTGCGTATTCATTCTGTTAGGTGTTTGTATCAGTTAAGTGTTATTTGTTGTGTATATTACTAACATTTGTTCTTCCCTTCTTTTCCGACATGGCTACGCGGGATGCTCGAGCCGCGATGCGCCGCGACGCTAGGACCCGTAAGGAGGAGGTTGAGCAGGAGGAGCGGGACTTCGGTGATGACGGCTCAGTGACAGGGTTGTTGGAGGAACCTTACGCAGTGAGTACTCAAGCGACTATGCCTAAGATGTATGCCAAATCGCCCGGTGCACAGAGCAAAGTCGAGGTCGCGCTCAGTGATAGTGAGAGGTTTAGGCAGGTTGGGGAAAGTCTGGGTTTCCGAGACGGAGCGTTAGCGCACTACGTAGTTAGTGAGATGAGAAGGGAAGAAGAGCGGAGGGAGAGGGAGGATGAGAAGAAGCTTCTGGAGGCTAGATTGGAAGCCGACCGGGTAGCCAGGGAAGAAGAACGGAGGGAGAAGGAAGAAGAGAAGAGGGAGAGAATGAGGAAGGAGGCAGCAGAGAGGTTAGTTAGGGAGGAAGAAAGGAAAGAAAGAGAAGAAGATCGACGTCGAATGGAGGCTAGGTTAGAAGCAGAAAAGGCAGCGAGGGCAGATGAGAGGAGGCTTTTAGAGCTTAGATTAGAAACCGAGAGGGAAGACCGGCGTCGGTTGGAGCAGAGGATAGAAGATGAGAAGCGAGAAGAAAGAGCGGCTAAGGAAGAGGAAAGGAGGATGTTTGAGATGAGGCTAGAGGAGGAACGTAGAATCAGAGATGAAGACCGAGCTGATCAGAGGGAGAATAGGGCTAGAGATAGAGGGGCGAATTACTCAGTCAAGCTGAAACCCTTGGAAGAGAGAGAGGATGTGGAGGCCTACCTCCAGATGTTCGAACGGGTGGCCGAGGTTCAGGGTTGGAGGAGGGAGGTATGGGCGGTTAGGCTAGCGCCTTTGTTACAAGGGGAAGCCCGGGACGCAGTTTTCCCAGACGACCGGATGCTCCTCAGCAACCTAGCAACAGGGGAAGTCAGGGTCAGAAGGTAGGAAGGACAGAAGGGGGTAGTGGGGTACGTCGTTGCTACCGATGTGGGTCGGATAAGCATGTGGTCAAGGACTGCAAGGTCAAACCTCAGACAGTAGGCCAGGTTACAGTGGGACGGACTATTTCCACGGAGACCGCACCTCGGGCTAGCGTGTGTGCAATCAAACCTTATGATCCATGGGGCCAAGGTAGGGCGAACGGGCAGGACGTTCGAGTGTTGAGAGATACGGGGGCGGAGATAGGGGCAGTCGCGAGCAGGTTAGTCAAACCAGCTGATTTGACGGGTCGGACTGTCGAGATTTGCTTGGCGAATCGATCGAACGTGGGTCTGCTACCTACAGCTTGGGTGGAGTTGGATTGTGCGCTGGTCAGGGGGAGAGTGGAGCTGGTGGTTTTCGAGGACGGGCCCGATATCATCCTGGGTAACTGGGTAACGTTTGATAGCGGGGAAAAGAGTCCTGTTTCCTTGTTCGGAGGTGAATGCGCGATGGCTGCAGCAGTGCAGACTCGGGCGCAGGTGAAGGCCGAGAAGAAGAGGGAGGTACCCTTAGCAGTAGTCGAACCATCCCAGATCTCTGTTAGCACCCCAGAGTTGATCAGGATGCAAGAGACCGACGAGACGCTCGCGAAGGCGAGAACGTTGGCACAGAGTGGTGGGGCGATAGCGTCAGGTAGGGCGTCAGCTGAGTTTCGCAAGAAGAAGGGGGTGTTGTACCGGGTACACACGAAGAGAGGTAGCCAGGTCACGCAACTGGTAGTCCCGAAACAGTTGAGAGGGGGGATCCTTCAGTTGGCTCATGATCCACCCATGGCTGGGCATTTGGGAGGGAAACGTACCAGGGAGCGGATCTGGGGAACATTCTATTGGCCGGGAATGTGTGCCGAAGTACGGAGGTATTGCGCCAGTTGTCCAGAATGTCAGAAGGTAGTACCGAGGGGACGGGTGAGGAAGGTACCACTACAGCAACTTCCGCTGGTGGACGAGCCATTTCAGAGGGTGGCTGTAGACATTGTGGGACCCATCAAACCCAAGTCAGATCGGGGTAACATGTACATCCTAGTGGTAGTAGACTATGCCACACGCTACCCCGAGGCTGTACCGCTCAAGGGCATAGAGGCAGAGAGGGTGGCAGAAGCGCTGTGGGAGATTTGGTCGAGGGTGGGCGTTCCTAGGGAAGTTTTGACAGATCAAGGGACGCAATTCATGTCTGAAGTCATGCGGGAGATGAACAGACTACTGTCGATCCATGGGAAAGCTACCACACCGTATCATCCACAGTGCAACGGACTGGTTGAGCGATTCAACGGGACGCTAGTGTCCATGCTCAAGAAGTTAGCCACAGAACAACCTACAGCGTGGGACCGCTACATTCCAGCGCTACTATTTGCATACCGAGAAGTAGCACAGGAGTCTACGGGGTTCTCTCCCTTCGAGCTTCTATATGGAAAGACCGTGCGGGGACCGATGGCTGTGTTGAGAGACCTCTGGACCAAGGAGATACAAGAGGAGGAGGTGAAATTGAGTAGCCAGTACGTGGTAGACTTGCGTAATCGCATCGAGGAGACATGTAAGTTGGCACAAGGAAACCTCAGAACCGCGTCAGCCAAGCAGAAGCGGCACTTGATAAGAAGGCGAAACGGCGTTTGTTCAACGCGGGGGATCAAGTGTTGCTGCTGTTACCAGAAAAGCACAACAAGTTGCAGCTAGCATGGCGAGGACCATACGAGGTGATCGAACGCGTGGGAGAGTGCGACTACCGGATCAGGATGCGTGGGAAAAGCAAACTATACCACGCCAATCTCTTGAAGAAGTTCCATACCAGAGCGACGGTGGCCACGATCGTCGTAGACGACGAGGGGGTAGAGGAGGAGGAAACTATGCCGGTGTTTGGGGATATTCCCGTAATCACCTTGACAGCATCAGAGACGCCCCGCGACGTGAAGATGGACGACAATTGCCCAGAAATACGGGGAGAATTGCAGGAGCTGGTATGGCAGTTCGAAGATGTCCTAACCGACTTGCCACTACGCACTACACTGGGACGTGTGCGAAATACGGGTGGACAGCGACATTCCAGTGAGGACGCGGCAGTACCCACTTCCCCATTCGCATCACGAGACCATCAAGAAGGAAGTGGAAGCGATGCTAGCGATGGGCGTCATTGAGAGGGCCAGTTCGCCATACAGCTCGCCCATCGTGTTGGTAAAGAAGAAGGAGGGCACGATGCGTTTCTGCGTAGATTTCCGAAAGTTAAACAAGCACGTCGTATTCGACGCGGAACCATTGCCGAACATCGACTACCTGTTTTCCAAACTGTCGGGGGCCAAGTATCTCACCAAGATCGACTTGACCAAAGGTTACTGGCAAGTGCCTATGAACAAGGGAAATTCGCGTCGTAGTTAAGGTTCTTCAAGGTGTTAAGAACTGGGGGGGGGGGGGGGGGGTTGTGTGACGACACGAGTTTTCAGATAGCAGGGAAATTATACTTTTTACGAAGTTACACTTCTCCGTATATAGTGTACATAGAATAGCGTGACCGATTTACTTTTTTGCGTATGAAAGTGCAGTTTCGTAAAGTCCGTGCGTTTCGTAGAAGACACGGGGTAGGCCAATTTCGAATAGGGATACGCGTAATAAAGAATGTGCACACTGACGAGAGCTCGACTATTTTGCTTGTGGCCGGCGCGTTTTTTGGAGGGCAGAGTGGTTTGAGATGCTGTTGCGAGAGGATCGAATCTGACGAGGCAGCAACCCTGTGACAGAGGTCATTGTAGTGTAGGGTACTGTTGGAAGGGTGTGTTTATTGTTTATATAGCCGCCCAAGGTCTTATGCCCTCGTCGGGATAAGGATGTTTAGAATTCGAAAGGAAGATATTAACTACCATTTGTCAACAAATGTAGAGTTATATGCTTAAGGTGTGTGTAGTTCTCGATTGAACACCCACCAAGACTTAGTGTCTGTGACAGAGCTAAGGTGACCTCATCCTCAGTATAAGTGTTATTTGGAAAGTGAAATAACCTGCAATAGCAAGAGAAAGTGACTCTCAAAAAGACTAACCAAGTGTATTGTGACAGTGTTGTGTAGTGTTGTGGTGTTGGGGGAAAGGGTGTCACAAGCCGAGGCCTATAAGGTGAGCAAATCCTGTCATTCAATTCTTTAGTGGCGCGCTCCGAGAACTGCGTACGTGTATGAGTGGTGATGAGTGTGGGGAAGGGGATGTATTTTAGGATGCATAATGAATTTTGTTGATTTTATATGATTTTCTTATGGTTTTCTTATTGTATATGTGATGGGGAAATGTCGTTGCTGTTGTTGTTATAAAAGTGGGTCAAAGGCGACGTTGGGGAATGTAGAGAGGGAGAGAGAGAGTGGGGGTGTATGTATGGAGAGAACGATAGAATGTATTATGCTGAACAAAGATGAAGCGATGATTATGAAGGAAGCATGTTTATAGTATAGTATGGCAAGGTAGTATGGAAGAAGGGAGATAATCGTGATGTGTTATAATTGTTGGGGGTGACGGTGGTGATAGTGGGACGGAATGAATCAGGACTGTGTGGTTGAAGTGTGGTTGCAATAATTATGTACATTTATATAAAGGTTTGTGTTTATAGAAGATGCGAATTATTTAGCATCAAAGGTTGATTTATGTTATGGAAATGTGTGTATAGCATCTTGTATTATTATCATGGTACTCCTATACAGGTCAAGATGGTGGACGGAGGACGGCGTGTTATATTATATTATATAGAGGTTATTGTTTTGTAGGCAGGTTGTTAAGACTGTGTATATGCTTACAGGTGTGGGCTATTACTTCTACGTGTTTCTTCTACCTGTTTATTTCTACGCATTATTTCAACGCTGTTGCTTCCGATGTTGCTTCTTATGCTGTACTTATGTTGCTGTTGTTGACGCTGATTGGGTTCTAGCCAGCCTGGGGGGTGCCTTTGCCTCTACAACAGAGTAGTGTTGTGGTGATCTCTGCCACTGCTGCAGGTTTTGCCTATGTATCGAGGCAACACCATTACAGGAGGTTTTACCTAATTCATGCACACACAGATTCACACTGCACCACACCTAAAAACATATTCATTTAGTTAGAAGAATCATCCGCTTATTGTGAAAGAGACTGTTTAGCTCTCTGAGCTACTTGACAAGAACATTGAGACATTGCTTCGGTGCCACAGCTTCGCCAGATAATAGTTTATGAGTAAAGATCCAGACGCTGTTTGCTTATTATTTGAAGATTTACATTTTGAATTGATTTGTTGATTTTGATTTTGCTGTATACACTTTGTAAAGAAACTGTTGTTGTTTAGTTCTATTTGGGGTTTGCTACAAGGGGAGGTAATTGTTAGTTAGTATTGGGACGGGGGTCTATTTAGGGGTTGAGGGGAGGTTAGTTCCCATTTGTCATGTGTTTGCTTGTTGATTGTTGAATAAAAGAGTGTGTTTGTATTCTGGCATTTTGTGTTAGTTCATTTTGTTTGAGTTTTATATCCTATTCACTCGCTTTATGTGCTGACGTCACAGAACCCGCTCGGGGGACGTGACACGCACCAATCGGAGAGTGAAAGGAGAGAGCTATGCGCAGTTCGCGGATCGGTTGTCCACAATGCTGGATAAGTGGATTAGCCAGTCAGCCACGGCTAAGACGTATGATGGACTGACAGAACTGTTAGTATGGGAACAGCTACGGGAAACCATGACCCCCGAGCTGAGAACATTTTCAGTAGAGCAGGGCGCGGAAAGACTAGAAGATCTGGTCAAGGTCGCAGATAGGTACGTGGCCGCACACGGAGAAGCCAAGAGCTTCAGGCGAGACCTAAAGCCTAACAGGAAAGAGGCACAGAAACGAAGCCCTAACCGAGAAGAGCGCACCGCGAATAAGCCGAATAACCCCAGACCTGGGCAAAATAAAGGACCCAACACGGAATTCGGGAAAAGAGGTCCCGCAGAACAGAGACGGTATTGTTCGTTCTGCAACAGAAACAATCACTCCACCGCAGAATGTTTCAAGTTGGCCGCACAACGTAGGGAAGAGCGCGAAAGCCGGCCAGCGCACAGAGTTCTAACTCAAAGCAGCGGTAACAAGCCACACAGATCACCCATCGGTGACAGACACGGTCAAGGTCAACGGAAAAGAAGCGAACTGTCTGTATGACACAGGTCTATCATACGACGCGATAGTTAGCGAATCTCTTGTATCGCGCGCGGACTTGACGGACAAGACAGTCGAACTACAAGGAGCAGACTTGACGAAACCGACGACTACTTGCCCAATAGCATGGATAAAGTAGAGAGTAGGTACGTCACAGGACGAATCCAAGCAGCTGTTTTACAGAAACCCCTGTATGATCTAGTGCTAGGTTGTAGGTATGTGTTCTTAGGCACGCAAAACTGTAGAGATAGCTGCAGTGCAAACCAGGGCCCAAGCTAAAACCCAACCACCCCAGCCCGAGTTCGCTCCGAATCCAGGACTCGAAGAGATCAAAACAGCACAGAAAGAAGACACCTCGATAGCGAAGTGCTTCCAGAAGCTACCCAAGGCGCACACACCCCCGCACAAGGGAGACTTCTACATGGAAGAGGGAGTTCTTCATCGACAAGGAGATGGAGATCACACCCAACTAGTACTACCAGCCACCCTTCGAGCCCAAGTACTAGAACTAGGCCACAGCATGCCACTCAGCGGACACATGGGAATTGGAGCCACAGTGCAGAGAATCAGCGCACACTACTATTGGCCAGGAATCACGGAGGATGTCAAGCGCTACGTGAAATCTTGCCACCAATGTCAACGATATTCCCCGCGACATCACACCGTACCAGTTACCTTAGGACCATCGGTAGTAGTCGGCGTGCCATTCCAGCAAGTCTCAGTAGACATAGTAGGACCACTGCCCATGACCAAGAAGCGGAACAGATTTCTACTCACACTCGTCGACGCATGTACGATGTGGTGCGAAGCAGTCCCGTTGCCAGCGATCGACACCAAGAAGATTGCAGATGCACTCATCGCCATCTTTACCAGAGTCGGATTCCCGGACAGCATTAGAACGGACAACGGATCTCAGTTCACCGGCCGCCTGATGCAAGACGTGTTCGAGTTGATACAAGTTCATCACATTCGCACACCACCATACCACCCCGCCAGCAACGGACAAGTAGAAAGACTGAATGGAACCCTTCTCACCATACTCAGGAAAGTCGCCGACGACAATCCAGAAGCGTGGGACACCTACGTGAATGCGGCACTGTTCGCATACCGAGAAACGCCCCATGCAGCCACAGGCTACACCCCGTCAACATTGCTATTCGGCAGACCTCTAGCAGGACCGCTAGAAGCCCTACGCAGAAGTTGGACGGAAGCCAAGAAAGACGACACACCAAGAGGTGCCACCAAGTACGTCGCAGACCTGCAGGAAACCCTCAAAGCAACGTGGAAGAAAGCTGGTGAAGCACTGAAGAAGGCAAGAGCCCGTCAGGCGAAGTACTACAACCGCCACGCGAAGGACAGAGAACTGCAAGTCGGCGATCAAGTGCTACTCTTACTTCCAAGTGGAACCAACAAGCTGGACATCGCTTGGAGAGGACCGTACCGGGTGACTGCCAAGAAATCCAAGACAGTCTACCAAGTAGAGGTGAACGGGAGAGCCCGATACCACCACATCAATCTCCTCAAGAAATACACGGACCGACCAGCGACCCCCAGCACACACACATGGATGGCCATCGCCATCGCGGAAGAAGCTCATCCCCAACTACAACAGCACCGCCGTACCACTGACAAATGGAACCCGGAAAATCGCCCCGGACAAAGTAGTATGGACAGCCGAATGCGAGACAGCATTCCAAACACTCAAGGACAGAATGACATCGGCGCCAGTACTCCACCTACCCGATTTGACTCAGCCATTCGTTCTTCGCACCGACGCAAGCGACTTAGGCCTCGGAGCAGTACTGCTACAGCGCGACCCCAAGAATGCAGAGACGCTATTCCCCCGTCGCCTACGCCAGCAGAAAATTGAGACCCGCCGAGCCGAGACCCACTACGCCACGTCGGAGAAGGAATGCCTTGGACTAGTCTGGGCCATACAGAAATTCCAACTCTACCTGTATGGGACCCACTTCACAGTTCAGGTGGACCACCAACCACTATTGTTCCTGGCAGCTCCAAGTCTTTGAACTCTCGCCTGATGAGATGGGCACTCACCCTTCAAGCATACTCATTCCAAATCGAGTACATCCCCGGCAAAGAGAACCACGGAGCCGACTACCTCAGTCGCCATCTCGTGGAGGACACAGCAGCTGTCGCCCACCCAACACAACTACGGGCCACAGCACCAGAATTCGTCCCCGCCCAATAAAACCCTGTCACTAGTGTCCATAGCTACCTGGCACAGCATTGCAGCTCAGGTAGAGCAACTTAATTAGTTTGTACATAGGACCCTAGGATAGTGCAGCGTTAAACTAGGCTCTGTAGTAGAAAAAGGTCGAATCCAGTAGTCATCGCCTTTTTTCAGTTGAGGGAGCCTGTCATGAACTGGCTAGTTTTAACTCTGCCTATTACTATTCAGCCTTGTGTAGTAATTGTAACAGTAGAGAGTCAGTATATTACTCAGCAGCAATTAAGGTACACAGCAGACCACACACAGCGAGCTAGCCACACACAGCGCAGTGAGTCAACACTTGAGCTTTGAATCTGACCGTTTTAACCAATCAGAAGCAGGCTAAGCAGGTAGAGCAGTTCTGACTGTGTCAGATCTTAGCGCAGTTTGAATCAGTCGTGTGTGAGACGAGGTAGAGTCAACATCTCCACAGCTAGAGAAATCTCTTCACTCATAGACCAGGAAGCAGGACTTAGGAATCTTAGAATTCTCTCAAGTCATCACGGGCCTGAACTTGTCAAACAGACGAGCAGGCGAGCTATCCTGTGCACCCCACTCCACAGAAACGACGAGTTGGTTGAGGAGCCTCTACCGCACAAGTCGGAAAGAGCTACCCGGAAAAACACCCTGTCAGACCCCACAGCGTGGCAAGGGAACCCAACTACACAACTACACAGGTGGACCAGAAGCTACCTCACAGAAGGACTTCGCACGCACCATCTAGCAGTTAAGTGCAAAAACAAAGGTGCACTTAAACTGATCGTATAAGGACCACAGTAGTCCAACTCTTCAGAAACTGTAAAGCGGACCACAGTAGTCCAAATCTACATGAGATATAATAGCAAGTGCCCAAAAAAAAAAAATAACAGCTGCCTAGACTATCAGCGATCGAACTATTAGCAGTAACTGAGACTTTTTAAGTTAGATTAGTACTTAGAAAACCTTGTATAGAGTAGATGAAATAAATGTGTGATTTTAACTGTTATCAAGTGGCTGGACTACATATGATTCATAGCCGTGTGAAAGCTAGTGTGACAGTAATCTTTTACCATTTTTCTATCTATTTCTGTACCCCAACCTTAACACAGAACGAGCTAAACAAATAAATTTATTAAAGTAATTCATAGGGTGACTTACTAGCAGTTCCCACCGAATAAACGTGAGGGTCCATAATTCCATTGTGCAGAGCCCATAAACCCCACGTGACACTGCCCATGAGTTGATTGTTGAGAATTAAAAAGATCTTGAGGTACATTGTTTAACTGAAACTTGGTTAAAAGACCATCACACAAGCCATTGGACAACACGATGACATGTTCACAGTGGTGAAGAAACGAAAATCGGATGGTATGGCCACGTCACCAGAGCATCAGGCCTTGCAAAGACCATCAGGCCTTGCAAAGACCATCCTGCACGGCACGGTTGTAGGAGGCAGAAGAAGAGGGAGACAGAAAAAGAGGTGGGAGGACAACATTCGAGAATGTACTGGCTTGACACTGAGCGAAGCCATGAGGGTTGCTGAGAACAGAGAAAGATGGTGCCCCAATCACCTTTGAATTGCGGGATAGGATAGGATAGGATAGGATAGGATGGTTAAAAGAGGTAGGTGTACACTGTCGCTGATCTTGTTCCTCCGGGCTATACGATTTTAAATAAAGCTCGCTCTACATATCGACGCAATGGTGGCGTCGCCATTGTATGCCGTAGCCATTTTAAGGTGCGCCCATGTAAACAACGTTTGTTTTGTAACTGTGAGGTGTGCCTCGCGGGCGAAAAGCGGACTGTTATAGAGCGGCACTAATTTACCGCCCTTCTCCCTCAGATGCCAGTCGATTGCTGATAAGCGATTTTTTTTGTTGAATTTGAAAAGTATATCTCTGAACTTTCTGCCGATGATGTTACTCATTGATGGCGATTTAAACTTTTACATTTATTAAAACTGTTAGCAATACTCGCAAATTTTAAAAGTATTTTACTAATTTAATTAATTAAATTATAAATAGAGTTGTAACCTCGAATGTTGTCATCCCACCTCTTTTTTTGTCTCCTTCTTCTTCCGACTCCTTTCCCCCGTGGAAGTGCCGGGGGTTTCTGTATCAATTCCACTTTCTGGAAATTTAGTGCTTTAAATTCCCACTGTCGTTGTCTTTCTCCTTTGTTCTTTCTCATTGGTATTATTTCTATCAATCTACTGTACAATATTCTTCTTCGCTAAACCAGTCACCTACCTTTTTTCTTAAAAACTCTTACGGGACAAAAATCCTCATTTTTATGTGAGGTCTGTTGGACCAGCTTCGAAATATGGGACGCTTTCTGCCCAATGGTCACTGGGGCTTCCTATGATATTATTATTTGGCAATGTAGGCATTTTATATGTATGTGTTTTGTTGATATTTTATAACGATGTTTGTATTCTATTTTGTTTTTGTAAACGGGGGTTCGATAAAGTACTGTAGAGTATAGCCTTAGCGTCCCTGTGTGGAATGTCTTTATTGTAAAGTGGCCGGCTGGTGGAGTGCCTTCAGTGTTACCACTAGGGTTGTTTCGGCAGATCTTTTATGCGGATTAGGGATGATTCCTCTTTCAGCCAAGCTGTGGTCTTTTTTGTGGTCCTCATTCGGCTCTTTGCAGTCCGCTGGACCCTGTAAGCAATGCTTGCACCGTGCCTTGCAGGATGGTCTTTGCAAGGCCTGATGCTCTGGTGAAGTGGCCATCGGAGTTTCCGTTTCTTCACCACTGTGAACATGTCATCGTGTTGTCCAATGGCCTGTGTGATGGTCTCTCGGATTTTGTCGTTAGTGATGTGTTGGGTATAGGATATGCCCAGAAGTCTTTTGTACACCTCATCTCCATGCTTTGTATTCTTCATTGAGATCTGCTGAGGATCCATGTTTCACAAGAGTATAGGAAGATGGCGATGAAAGAGAGTGAAGCATCATTACTTTGGAGTGTATACTAATAGTCCTGTCTTTCCAAATGGGCTTCAACTTTGCCAGCAATTGTTTGTACCATCCTGGAGAGGACTTCTAGTCGGGACTCATTATCTGGTACACTTGCTCCTAAATATTTGAGGCTGTGCACCGTGTTGAGGGATTGATCTTGGACTTTGATGTCCGTGTTGATGCCATTGTTGTTGTTGGTCATCAATTTCTTATTCTCTGCACTTATTTCCATTCCAAAGGTTCTGGAGGTGGTGTCAAGTCTCTGTACCAGCTGTTCAAGTTCTTGTTCCTCTCCAGCCAATCCATAAATGTAATTCGAAAACAAAGGTTGGATATTACTCTACCGCCTATGCTGGCTGTGCCTTCATGATCTGCAAAAGCATCTGAAATGATGCGCTCCAGAAAGATGATGAAGAGTGTTGGGGAGAGTAGGCATCCTTGACGTACGCCGACTTTTGTTCTGAAACAGTTTCCTATGGCTCTGTTGTGGAGGACTGCACTGGTAGCCTTGACATACAGTCTTTTGATGACTTCAATAAGTTTAGGGCTTATGTTGTACACTCTCTGGTCGCCCACAAAGCTGCCCGTCAGACTCGGTCAAACACTTTGAAGTCTACAAACACATGATATAGATGCTGTTGGTGCTGTAAGTATTTCTCGCAGATTATTCTGAGGTTGAAAATCTGTTCACTGGTATTTCGCCCTGCCCTGAATCCTGCTTGTTCTTCAGCAATGATTTGTTCAGCTTGGGGTTTCGACCTGTTGAGTATTATTTTCAGGAGGACTTTGCTGGAGTGGCTGATGAGGCTGATGGTGCGATAGTTTTTGGGAAGGGTGATGACAAGCGACTTGGTCCATGGTGTAGGCATCTCCGCACTCTTCCAGATCTTGTTACAGATAATGGCGAGAGACTCAATCATCGCGTCACCTCACGCTTGAAGCAGTTCCGCTGGTATGTTGTCCACTCCCGCTGACTTCCCCTTCTTCACCGATTGCACTGCTGCCTCAATGTCTTCTCGAAGAATTGGGAGAATTTCTTCTTCTTCTTTGTTCTGGGGACATACTAGAAGATGTGTCACAGTTTGGTATGTGGTTGTAAAGGTCAGAGCATTAGGGTTTTGCGCATGCGTCAAAGATGGCTGCTTTCTGAATATCGTGAAACATTCTTCTGGGAAAGTTTAATTTTCTTGAAGTCTTTCCGGAGTAACAGCGTGGCAAAATGTGGGATTTCATCGATTGACTGACCATACAACTAAAAACACCAACATTAGGGACAAAAGTGATAGCTGTAGTTAGTTTATTTCCTGAACATAGTGAACAGTGAACAGTTTGGGTCACTTTCTTCGTCAAAGATGGCCGCTTTCTGAATATCGTGAAATATTCTTCAGCGAGAGTTTAATTTTCCTTGAAGTTTTTCCGGAGTAACAGCGTGGCAAAATGTGGGATTTGATAGATTGACTGACCATAAAACTAAAAACTTCAATATTAGGGACAAAAGTGATAGCTGTAGTTAGCTTATTTCCTGAACATAGTGAACAGATTGGGTCACTTCCATTGACATGTTTTCCAAAAATCTTTCACTGGTACTCATTGTGACAGTTATATTTGTGCACAAGACATTTGCCAGTGATGCCTCATTACCAAACTCTCCCGTTGTTGAGTCCATAGACTTTGGGAATAAGTCAGTCTTCAGAACACTAGGCATTGGATACTGTGTATTTGTCGATTCACTCTCACGCTCAAAGCTCAAATACTTGAACCTTCCATCCACTACACGCCAGAGACTGGTCCTTCTTTATCTATTATGTTTACTTCTCAGCAACTCATACTCACCTGAACCTAACCCTGGCCCATCTATCGCGTCACCTCCGGTATGGACTCAGCAAATCAGCAAACCACACGACACTGACTCTCGGACTTACTGCCTGTCCCCCTCCCCAGACACATTCTTCATGGCTGTGTGGCACGTGTGATCTGCCTGTGGGATGGAGCGACCGAGGTTTGGCATGTGAACAGTGTGGACAGTGGTTCCATGGTCAATGCCAGAGTGTCGACTCGCGAAACTATGAGGCCCTAGCTAATAGTGATGCCCACTGGTACTGCGCTATCTGTGGTAATCCAAATAGTGCCACAGCCTTCGACTTTCATGGTGTTGACTGGACTGACCCCTCACTCCCTTACCTTTCATGGGATTCTTGTACTACACCAACAGAACTTCACTTTAAACCGCAACATGCATCCACCCCGACTAGAGCAAGCCAGCAAGATAAATGGAAAGACAGACCACTTCGGGTGCTTAATATCAACTTCCAGTCTGCTAGCGCTAAAAGGGCGGAAATCCCAAATCTTCTAAACAGTTTGAAACCTGACATTATCATAGGCACAGAGACTTGGCTAGATCCATCCATATCTAATGCAGAGATAAATTTCCCAGATATATACACAGTGTACAGGAGAGATAGAGAGGAGCGCAGCGGAGGAGGAGTCCTTATCGCACTGCGAGGCAACTTGGACAGCTACATCGCCCCAGAATTGGAAATTGATGACTGTGAACTGCTTTGGGTGCGTGTAAAGCTCAAAGGCAGACGAACGTTGTATGTGGGTGCATATTACCGCCCGGACGTAACGGACGAACGCAGCCTCATCAAGCTTGGTATTTCCCTCCAAAGATCATCTGCACTTCAGAATGCCTACCTACTCATAGGGGGCGACTTCAACTTCCCTGGCTGGGACTGGGAGAAAGAGACACTGAAGCCTGGAACACCATGCACCCGACTGCACAACGACTTCCTTGGCATGATCCATGATAATGGGCTTGAACAACTAGTCAAGGAACCCACCAGAGAGGATAATACCCTAGACTTGTTCCTTACTAACTGCCCTCAGTTAGTTCCACGCATAGAGGTGGTACCAGGGTTGTCAGACCACAGTATCCCATACTGCGAATTTGCCCTGACGCTACAGAAGAAAAGGCAAGTCCAACGCAAGATCCCGCTGTATGCAAAAGCAGATTGGGTCAACCTGAGAGAAGCAGCAAAGGACCTTAGTTCCCTCCTCCAGCAGATGCAGGGATCCGCTTCTACCGAAGAGCTTTGGTTAAAACTCAAAACCACCCTCATGGACGCAGTGCAGACTTACATCCCCCACAAGACAGCGAGGGTTAAAACCAGCCAGCCATGGGTTACACCTGGCATCAGGCGTCTCATAAACAGAAGAGATAGGATTTACAGGCAAATGAAGAAGACTGGCACTGAGAAACTCAAGAAAGAGGTGAAAAACCTCAGACGCATGATACAGCGCCAAATGCGTCAGAGTTATTGGAGCTACCTCAATGAAACCTTCTTGAATAACACCGACCCTTACCAAGCAGGCAAGAACAAGCGCTTCTGGACATACGTTAAAAATCAAAAGTCCTCCAATATAGGCGTTGCTCCATTGAAGAGAGACGGCCAGCTGACCTCTGACCCAAAGATACAGGCAGAGATTCTGAACGAACAGTTCCAGTCAGCCTTCAGCGACGGAGCCCAGTACACAGAAGAACAGTTCCAGAAGAAAACAGGCATGATCAGCCAAGGCTGCCCTGTGATGGATAACATCATTATTACAGAGAGGGGAGTGAGGAAGCTTATGGCCAACCTTAACCCACATAAGGCTACAGGACCAGATGGCATCGGCCCCCGTATACTAAAAGAACTGTCAGAGGAGCTGGCTCCGGCGATGACCATCATTTTCCAGTCCTCCATGAAGACAGGCATTGTGCCATCAGACTGGAGGGATGCACATGTCACACCGATCTTTAAGAAGGGAGAGCAGTACAATCCCGCCAACTACAGGCCGATCTCTCTCACCTGTGTGTCTTGCAAGATGATGGAACACATCCTGGTCAGCGCTGTGATGCAGCACTTTGACGACCACCAAGTACTTACCGACAACCAACACGGCTTTCGCAGAGGGAGATCATGTGAGACACAACTCCTGAGTTCGCAGAGGAACTGACAAGCAGCATGGAGAGTGGCAGGCAGACTGATGTCCTCATCATGGATTTCGCCAAGGCATTTGATCGGGTGAACCACAGCCTGTTACTCCACAAGCTCCGATGCTACGGTGTCCAAGGCCCCGCTCTCACCTGGATCTCCAGCTTCCTCAGTGATAGGCGCCAAGCAGTCGTTGTTAATGGCAGCCGCTCCGACTTCGTCCCTGTGCGATCTGGGGTACCCCAAGGATCAGTACTCGGACCCTGCTTGTTTCTAGCATATATCAACGACCTGCCAGACAAGCTGACCGCACTGACGAGACTATTCGCAGATGACACAGCAGTATACAGGGTGGTGTCCAACATATCGGACCAGAACCAGCTACAACTAGACCTCCATCGCCTTGAGGAATGGGAGATGAGCTGGAACATGATGTTCCACCCTGCCAAGTGCAACACCCTGCTTATCACTAGGAGCAGGCGCCCACTCAGCGCAGCTTACCAACTTCACAACCAGACCCTTGAGACAGTTTCCTCAACAAAATATTTGGGGGTTACCATCCGACGCGATATGAGCTGGGACGAACACACTGACAGCATTGCCAATAAAGCCAACAAAACCTTGGGTTTTCTTAGAAGGAACCTCAAGATCAACTCTGCGGCTATAAAAGAACAGGCGTACAAGGCATTTGTCAGACCCATACTGGAGTACGCTTCGACGGTATGGGATGGGATCCTCACACCAAGAAGGCCATTGACAGGCTGGAGGCCGTTCAGAGACGGGCTGCACGTTTTGTCCTCAATAGATACCACAACACTTCAAGTGTGAATCAGATGTTGGATTCGCTGGGGTGGTCATCTTTGGAACTGCGCAGGAAGACATCTCGCCTCTCGATGCTATACAAAATCAACAGAGGACTGGTGCACTGTCCCTCCATCCTCGCTAAGATGATACCACTGCCTCTCCGCCAACGCAGAGGACATGACAGCCAATTTAGCCGCATCACCTGCCGAACTGAGTACCGTTCATCCTCTTTCCTACCCCGTACTATAAAAGACTGGAATGCTCTTCCCCAGGAGGTAGTGGAGGCCACAACTGTTGATGCTTTTGCATCAAGAGCCTCCCACCGACCAGAATAGGTAGTTACTCAACAACACTACAACTCCTTCCCCATCCCCCCTCCCAAATCCCTCTGTCACTTATCAGATCTGGACTGTCCATGAACTAGGAGAACGGCCTTTGTGAAACATGTGCAAAACCCTCATAGTGCCAGTATAATCAACAAGTATGATTGTGGGCGCCTACGGAAAGACGAAGACGAAGACGATTACTCTGTCCATCTATCCAAGACTTCTTGTTCTTCTGTAATGCACAAGCCAGAATTGCTTTGGATCGCAGAGATCTTGGGCTGTTTAACACTTGTCCGTCGCTTTAGAGTCTGGTAGGCCTTCTTGCTGTTCTTGTTTAGATTGCTCTCCATTTCTTGGCATTGATCTTCTACTAGTTCTCCTTTGCTGTGCGCATGCCTTTTCGGATGTCACAGTTTATAAAATTGTAACTCTTAGCTAACAGTTCATTGATGGCTTCTCTCTTCTTATACATTATTGTATCGTAATGATAGTATACCAGACAGCATAATATATAGACAGTATAATAATTGTATACATTACTATATCGTAATGATTGTATACCAGACAGCATAATATATAGACAGTATAATAATTGTATACATTACTGTATTATAATGATTGTATACCAGACAGCATAATATATAGACCGTATACTAATAGTATAAATGTAAATAGTAATAGTAAATTGATCTCTCTCTCTCTCTCTGAGAGAGAGAGAGAGCGAGAGCGAGAGAGAGAGAGAGAGAGAGAGAGAGAGAGAGAGAGAGAGAGAGAGAACAATTTATACTATTAGTATACGGTCTATATATTACGCTGTCTGGTATACAATCATTATAATACAGTAATGTATCAAAATTTTGTATGTGGCGATTAAGCCTTTTCTTTTTTCATGCACTAAAGTTACGAACCGAATTTTACGAGAGGATGACATAATAGGATACACCATTATAACGATGACAGAATTATATGTCCATTGAACCTTTACCTACCACGTGACCAACTATTTCTTCTATGGGCTGGTGGCCCGAAGAAGTTTGTGTTTATAATGTATAAATATGCCTAATGAAAAGTAAACGGACGATGCCCAAATGTCTCTCTCTCTCTCTCTCTCTCTCTCTCTCTCTCTCTCTCTCTCTCTCTCTCTCTCTCTCTCTCTCTCCAAACCCCACCACCCACATACTCTGTTTTAATCTCTTTCGCCTCTTCGTTTCTCTCCCCCTTTCATCTCTCTGGTTATATTCTTTCTTTTGTATTATAGTTAAAAAAAAAATAGACAAACAAGAAAAAAAAAACAACAAAAAAGCAACCATGAAGCATACATATTTGGCACCTCATATTTAATTTTATTTTTTCATTAGATAACATACAGTAATTCTTGCTTTTGCCTATTTGATTAGTGTTAGTTTACAAATGCTTATGGTGACTAAAAGCATGCTGAAGAAGCAGAGAAGATTGTTGTGATGATTTCTTAATTGTTGTGGCTTACTAGTTACTACCTCGTTACCTCTCCTTTTTCAACGGAATGAAGTTGTTAATTCTAAATTTATTTCATTCTCAACCTTTTCTTTTCCAAGTGAATAGAACAGTCGATTTATTTTGGATTCCAATGTTAATGTTAGTTATTAACCTGGTTTCCGTCACTGTGCATGAGGTTAAAGTAACAAGGAACTAGAAGGGCTAAGCCCATATGACTCACATGCTCTTTATGGAACTTCCAATCTTTAACATGAAAATGATTGCCCGGAAGAAAAAAAAAGATACGGTGGCATTAAATTGCAAATACCGACGTTGATCTTTCTATGCTTTTGACCTTGAGATGACCTTGACCTCCCGCTCCAAATACACTCATGTACTATCAAATAAAGTACAGCAAAAGTTTATTATTTTAAAAAAAAAAACGGTGACCACTGGGATGACTTCAACCTTCTGCGATCTTCACATTGCAATGACATTGACCTATTGTACATGAAAACGAGTGCCCAGAAAAACTCAAACAAAACGGTGATATAAAAATTCAAATACTGACTTTGATCTTGCGATGATCTTGTCCTTGAAATGACTTTGACCTCCGGATACAAATGGATCCTAATGTATGATCAAATAACCTATAGCAAACGAATTATGCCCAAACAGTGACCTTTGGATGAAATCGACCTTCGATTACCTTGACCTTGAAACTATCTTGACCTTGACCTTAACATGACCTCTGACGCTCATGTATGATCAAATTTCCCAGTGCTGATGCATACTATGGGTCAAATATACAGTCACTGCACTGTAACATGAATTTAAAAAAAATATGTTTTGCAAGATCTAAAATGATCTTGACCTTTGATATGAACAAATAAAAAGTCAAATATATGAAAGATCAAGCTATGATCTCTACTTACAACAAGTTTGGACTTTGTATCACTCATAGTTTAGGGTCAAAGACACATCAAAGTACCCATATGAACCGGCTTTGTACAGCTCCACTGACTTGCCCATGAAGAGAGGTTCATACAATTTGCATGTTGTGTTTCTCATTGATATCGTGCCTCAAACAAACATTAGTTCAATATCAATAACTGGAAGAAAACGGTACAAATGTGAAAAATTGCCATTTTTTTACTAACATTTGTTGATTCTATGACCTTGACCATAAAGTGAAGTCATTCATTCATTGATCGTTTTCAAGGTCTTATGGACATACACCATCCTACCAAGTTTGGTGGTGATAGATGAAATAGGTTCCGAGTACTTAGACACTTGAAAATGTTGCTCGGTCACACGGTCGGCGGAAGGACGGACGGACAGAAAAAACATTTTTTTAAAAAATATAACTATTCTTTTTGGATTATTTAGGACTCATCTCGCACAGATTTGCTGAGAAAGTATGCCACTT
>CM072525.1:14579037-14634037 GCA_036898135.1 Oncomelania hupensis | reverse complement strand
TATATTGTGCAGACAGTAGGGAGTTATGTTGCTTTCATAACTTACGATTGTGAGGACTGCAAACTTTGCGAGATGCAACTTAGTTTATCACATGAGAAACAAAAGTATCGAACAATTTAATAACCTTGTTCGTTTCTTACCTGATCTGGAGTGTAGTGGGATGGGAAAGACGATATGGCCCGATTCAGTGATTGATTGATTGTTTATGGACTGATTGATTTGTTGATTAATTCATATTCTTAATTACCCTATTATATTACCTTCATGTTTTAATATAACTGTCGGCGGTGAGTGTTCGTGATGTGTGTGTGTTGTGTGTTTGGTTTATGTTTGTATGGTAGGACATGTAGGCCTACGTGCTTATAAGATCGTGTGACAATGTTGTGATACATTGTTTCACATTCTACCGTTTTTAAACTTTTTTTTACAAAAAATGAGCTGCTTCTAAATTTTGTAATTGCCTTATGTGGATAAATAAAGTTGTATTGAATTAAATTGAAAGGATCGGGATTTCTTGCAGTTGGTCGGTCAAATACGAAGTGCTTGATACACAAAAACTTCGGATTCTTTGGTGTTCATTTAGCCGTTTGAGGAGTAAAACCGTTACATCCGCAGCAGGTACCCATCTTTCAAACTCTGTTCTTTTCTTTTCCCAGTCAGGAAATCGGAAAAATACTACATCTTTCATGTAATCTTTGAATGAATAGCGTTCATCGCTACTGCAAGTACCGTGGCTACCGCAATGTTTGTGTCGATGACGCAAAGGATTGTGGGAATGAATCTATTTTTAACATGGGGCTTGACCTTGGCCCGCGGCCTTGAGCTCTAAACGCTACGCTATGGTTTCATGGGGCGGATAGTCTAGAATCTATAAGCTCGTCTTCAATCCATAGATGATCGACAATTTGTTTTGTTCTCTTTTACGTGAAATACAGTTGTACGTTGGGTGTGTGTGTGTGTGTGTGTGTGTGTGTCGATGTAGAAACGCCGTTACTGTTACACACTCCACACACTCTTTATACTCTATTCACGTCCTTTTGACGGCACCGTTATTTTGACGTCAAAGCAGTGTTCCGTTAGGGTTAGGGCTGTGTTAGGGTTAGGTTAAGGGTTAGGGTTGCGGTTAGGGTTTGGGTTAGCTTAAACAAAATTGAAAAAAAAAGAAGTAAAAACAGCGTATGTGGCGTTTTATATAAGTCATAACAACGGCGTTTTTACACGGCTGTGTGTGTGTGTATATGTGTGTGTGTGTGTAGGTGTGTGTGTGTGAGTGGGAGGGTGGTGGGGGGAGAAAGAAAGATGGCCGGCTTTGCCATACATACTCGGATACAACGGGGGCCTCCACATCGACAGAGGAGGCGACAGAGGCGACAACGGGGGAGGCTTGTGGTACGGAGACCGCTTCAGATGCCGGCTTCATGCCCAAGTCTGATGGTTTGGCCAGGAGTGGTTCAATAATCCTGCAATAGGGTGCACAAAATGTCAGAGTTTTTAAAAATGTTAAACAAATGTAGTCGTGCACATTTGCTTTCGTTTGACGACAAATCAGATAAGTATGTTTTTTTTTTTGTTTTTTTTTTTTATTGTGCTAATATTAGCGCCTTCTAGTAATCCTTGTCGGGAATTAAAAATGCGTCTTCATCAATGGTTTCATGGGGCGGATAGTCTAGAATCTATAAGCTCGTCTTCAATCCATAGACAATTTGTTTTGTTCTCTTTTACGTGAAATACAGTTGTACGTTGTCCGTGTATGTATTCTTACGACTTTTTTATTCCACGCTTACCCCTTGGGGTCATGAGCAATCTTGCCACTGTAGATTGTTCAAACCTATAAAGGGAAAAGTGAAAGCCACAGTTGAAAACCTGTCTTTCCTTTGTAGGCAAGACAAATTCACTGCGGCAACAGTACCCCCGTTGGAGTGCCGGGGTTTTTCAGTATAAATAGTATCCCCACTTTATGGAAATTTAGTGCATTAAATTCCCACTGTCGCTGTCTTCCTCATTTACTCTTTCCCATTCCTGCTCTGTCCTATCACTCTGCTATACTATCTTCTTCTTCGCTGGATCAATGACCTACCTTTTTTCTTGAAAACTCTTCCTGGACAAGACTCCTTGTTTGTGTATGAGGTCTGTTGGATCAGCTTGGGAGTGTTGGACGCTTTCTGCCGGGTGGTCACTAGGGCTTCCTATGATTGTATTAGTTAGCAATATAGGCATTTTATATGTATGTGTTTTGTTGATGATTTATAATGATGTTTGTATTCTATTTTGTTTTTGTAACCGGGGGTTCGCGTAGTTGAGGTCAACCCTCAGCCGTCCCCCGCGTGGGATGTCTTTATTGTAAAGTGACTGGCCGGTGGAGGGCATTCAATTTTTCCACTGGGGTTGTTTCAGCAGATCTTGTATGCGGATCGGGGGTTGTCCGGTCCTGATTTGGCTCGGAAGAGTCCGCTGGACCTAAAGCAACAATAAATCAATCAATATTCCACGCTTTTCTAGAAACATTGCCATTTTTTATTAATCGATTACCTCGAGACATCAGTTTGAGGTACACTCTATTTGGCCAATGAAAATCTAAGGCACTTGTGGAAATCGATACATAGACTCACATTGCTATGCATGCGAGTCAAAAATGAACCGACTCCAAAGGGGACAAGAAACAGAACGTATAGCCTGAGAAACACAATATTCTGAGTACAGTGAATATAATAAAGTTTTGGCTCGTGATATGAAAACTGCGATAGTGACTGCTAGTTACTTTTAACTTGTTCAATTGATAAAATGTGACTGTGATATGGAACTGTGATAGTAGTAGTACAGTATGAATGTTTTGCATTGCTGAGATGTGATATTTAATAAACTGTTACAGTTGTTTGCATGAATGTGTTTATGACTGGATACATTTTATTATTTTAAACTACTAAGTGGTGATTGTAATGTTTCATTTATTAAATCCCCCCCCCCCCCCCCCCCCCAAAAAAAAAAAAAAAAAAAAGAAAAGAAAAGAAAGGAAAGAAAAATAAATAAATTAAAAAAAATTGTTTTTTGATTTATGTTACACTGAATAAGCTTGCGTAAACTCCTTACTTGAGCTAAATGATGTCTAATGGACTGAGAAACGGGACTGGGCATAGCATTGATTGATTGATTGATTGATTGTTGCTTTAGGTCCAGCGGACTCTTCCGAGCCAAATCAGGACCGGACAACCCCCGATCCGCATAAAAGATCGGCTGAAACAACCCTAGTGGGAAAATTGAACGCCCTCCACCGGCCAGTCACTTTACAATAAAGACATCCCACGCAGGGGACGGCTGAGGCTTTACCCCAACTACTCGAACCCCCGGTTACAAAAACAAAATAGAATACAAACATCATTATAAACTACCAACAAAACACATACATATAAAATGCCTACATTGCTAAATAATACAATCATAGGAAGCCCCAGTGACCACCCGGCAGAAAGCGTCCAACACTCCCAAGCTGATCCAACAGACCTCATACACAAACAAGGAGTCTTGTCCAGGAAGAGTTTTCAAGAAAAAAGGTAGGTCATTGATCTAGCGAAGAAGAAGATAGTATAGCAGAGTGATAGGACAGAGCAGGAATGGGAAAGAGTAAATGAGGAAAACAGCGACAGTGGGAATTTAAAGCACTAAATTTCCATAAAGTGGGGATACTATTTATACTGAAAACCCCCGGCACTCCAACGGGGGTACTGTTGCCGCAGTGAATCTGTCTTGCCTACAAAGGCAAGACAGGTTTTCAACTGGGGCTTTCACTTTTCCCTTTATAGGTTAGAACAATCTACAGTGGCAAGATTGCTCATGACCCCAAGGGGTACTGGGCATAGCAAGCTCAAATGACATAATGTAATGGCCAATGTACAACACAGTGCACTGTGATTGTGTTCGAGGCTGAAGAGGAACGTTCAAACGTCTACTTACATTTCCGTTTGCAGGCGAGCTGAAAGAAAAGAAATCAGTCATTACATTACAACATGTGTAGCACAATTTTCATTAACTGTAGGTAACTAAACACTTTTTTTCCGTTCCTCTAGGTATTATCATTCCATTGCACACTCACGCTATTGTCCCTTCAAACTCACATTCACTCTGGTACAGTCCCTCTTTGTACTAAACGCCCAAACAATAGTTATAGACCGACCATGTGCATAGACGACTTTTGACTGATATACCGCAGGCCCCGTGTTCGCTTAAGTGTATTTTAATAATGTAACAATTCAATTCAATTTGATTGTTTTGTATTTTTCAATACATGTTGATTTTTTTAATATGTTGATGAACACTGACACAATTTTCCTTACGAATATTTATTAAGACAATAAAGGATTCTGTGTTCTGTTAAGAACTCTGCCTTCAAATCTGCTCTCAAATGTCAGGAAGAAGATGACATTAACAACAGCAGCACAACCACAAGCATCATAAACAACACCAACGCACACAAAACTGCATACTCAACCCCATCAGCAAGATCACAACCATCATCACCACCACCACAACAACCCTCATCATTACCATCACAACAATCATCGTCATCATCAATATTACCACAACCCTCATCATTACCATAACAACAATCATCGTCATCATCCTCATTACCACCACCACGACCACCACCACAACAATCTTCATCCTCGCCACCACCACTACAACAGTCATCATCAGCAGCACCATCACCACCACTCGTCCCCCTCCAAATCCCCAACACCTTTTTCCGCTACCAACGCCATCAACCACAACACCACAAACAAAAAAAGTGAGTACTAACCTATTTTCTTCTTCTTCCTCCATCGTGCCCCTTGGATGCTTACTGCCAGCAACAGCAGAAGACACACCCCGCTGACCACCAACGCCACGACTAACGCATCGGACTTCTCTAAATCATCATCATCATCATCATCATCATCATCATTATTATCATCATCATCATCATCATCATTATCATCATTATCATCATTATCATTATCATTATCATCATCATCATCATCATCATCATCATCATCATCATCATCATCATCATCATCATCATCATCATCATCATCATCATCATCATCATCATCATCATCATCATCATCATCATCATCATCATCATCATCATCATCATCATCATCATTATCTTCATTATCATCATCATCATTGTCATCATCATCATCATCATCATCACCTCCACCACCACAGAGATGAAACGAATTATTTTACACAGCGCACACATCGCTTCAGTTTCAGTCGGTGTTTGGGGATGGCAGAACGGAAAAAGAGGAGTTCAAAGATGCCGTTTTGAGGCGTTCTTCCGCTTGACAGCAACACCATCTCTGAAGAGGGCGTCAAGTAGATCCTCCTGAAGCTCTGCCCCCGATGGGATCAGCGCTCGCATCCTGAAGGAGCTTGCCCAGGAGGTAGCACCAGCCTTGACCTGCATTTAGCAGACTGGAGGAGTGCCTTTGTGACACCAGTCTACAAAAAGGGGAAACACTACGAGAGGCGTCAGACAGTCGTTGCTGAAGGCACCCAGCCGGAATACATCAATGTTAGGTCCGGGATCCCCCAAGGCTCAGTTTTAGGCCCTTTCCTTTTCTTGGCTTACATCAACGACCTTCCAGACACCCTATCATAACTGTCCAGACTGTTTGCTGACGACACTGCTGCCTACAGAACGATTGCTGACCAGGAAGACCAAGCTTAGCCACAATACGACCTCCAACGCTTGGCGGAATTGGAGGCAAGCTGTGACATGCAGTTCCACTCCATAAGGAGATCAACTGGGACCAACATGCTGATGCCATCACAGCCAAGGCCAGCAAAACTGTCGGTGTTCAGCGGCTGAACCTGAAGATAGCTTCCACCGAACTGCGGGAAAAAGGTGCACATAGTCTTTATTCGGCCCATCATGGGATACTTCAGCTCAGTATGGGATCCTCACACCCAGAGGATATTGAGAAGATTGAGGAAATATAGCAAAAGGCGGCGCGCACACATCTCTAGTGCGAGCACTATGAATGGATGTCTAGAATTTCCCACTCCCAAAACGAAAGAAAGCTAGACTCGGCATGCGGATCAGAAGTGGCCATGCTTAGATGCACCATAGCTAGCTGCAACCCGCGCCTGCTCGTAGCCGCAGAGGTCATGACCTGCAGTACCGGCTGATCCAGTGCAGGACAGACTACAGGAAGTTCTCCTACTTCCACCTCGCCATCAGGGACTGGAACGCCCTCCCCATTAAGGAAGCCATCACCGTTGACCCATCTTACAGCACTCTGCTGTCAGTCGGTCCTTAGCCAAACGCAATTACTCGTCTCCCCCTCCCCATATATATATATGGATAGATAGGATAGAATTTTCTAAAATGAGGTTTAATTTAAAGCAAACATCCTGAAAATACATAAAATGCACACAGAAAAGTGTATATCACGCCGTGCTACTTTTCAAGTATAAGAGCATAATTTCTGAATTGACGGGCGGCAAACTTGAGAGAAAAGAGGTATAACAGGTATAACAGTAAACAGCTGCACAAATGGAAAGAAAATGAAGATTTGAGCATGACAACCACAAGCAAGGTAGAAGAATGCTTTGTAAGTAAATGTCGAACATTTTAATGATTGAAATTCAAATTTCAGTGAGACACTAACACGTTTTAAGATTAAAAACTAAAAAATGACCAATTTGACTCCCATCAGAGACTAAAATAACCATTTTAAAAATTACAATACATCATGAAACAGTACAAAGATTTGCCATAGAAACTTTGCAGGCACAATCATTATTATGATATTTTATTCACACAAAAAAATGAACATAGGTCGTCGAGCTAAATTTTGAGCTACAGAGGTTACGCTTAGTCAAAACAAGCAGTTTTCGGCCAACACCACGGTTTACATGAAAAGGTAATCAAAATGTATTGAAAATGTGCAGACATCATTGGCATTATCATCTTGTTACATTCCCTCGTTAAAGGTTAGAGTGCACAGGTGACATTCTGTCTGTCTGTCTGTCTGTCTCTGAGGATCTGTGCTTGCCTGTTTGTTTGTTGATCTCAGGTTTTAACGGTCCAAATGAGCTAAAACGTGGTACACACGTTTTATTCAAAGCTAGGAATTCCTGTTTTCCCCTCGAGGCGCGGCCGCAATGCAGCGCCACAACCAATATTGGATACCTGCGGTGTTTATTGTCCGATGGAATTGAAGATTGGGAAACAGATTTGTAGGGTACCAGGTCAGTGACCACCAAAAATGGGAGAGAAAGACTCAAGACGCCGCGATCTGTATCAGCATCATGCTTACAGGCACATTCCGAGGACACGTGTTTCCTTTGTCTCCATTTCTGCTTCCTAAGCGCGCACGTACCCTGCTTTGGAACTACCGACTTTTCTATCCTTTGGATAATAATAACTGCGACCTGATAAACACTTGGATATAAGTATGAGTGCGCAAAACGATGCGCGAATCGACGTATCCGAGGAGCACGATAAGCTGATATGCAGTATATTATGACAGCCAATGTGTGACTGTGTAGCCTGTTAATAGCATGACAATTTGAAACCGGGTGGAATCAACAGCAATGCAAAATCGTCACTTCTCCTTCCATATAACAATCTCCGCTTGCTTTGGCGTATTTCAATGAAATCTAGTTTTCAATTATCTGTCATTATGAACTAAGCACAAAGTGCACTGTACAGTAGATCTATTGATGAACAAGAAACGCAATAACTAGTGCTTGAAGAAATGAAAGTCAAGAACACGTACCAACAGCACCAAGACTTAAGCCTCTTCCTGAAATAAAACAATACTGAAAGTTTATAATACTAACAGTACTATTAATACAGTTATAGGTCAATACAGCTGTACCTCTTCAGAAAAAGAGACATGTAAAGTAAATAATTATATCATGATGTATTTATTTCAAATGTGTAACAGAAAAACGTATTGACATTACACATGTTGTAGCATATTGCTGTATTACTGAAAGAACAGTGTAATGACATCGCACATAATCTTGTATTTACAAATCTACATGAACATCCTGGAGGTGTAATGTGAAGAGTTGTTAAATCAGTGACGGCAGCACCACACAAGCAACCAAGCTTCGCATGAGGTAGGCCTACATCAATCGAGAGTTGACAAATCTTCGCGTTACATTTTCAAGCTATTAATAACTTTTATATACAAATTAGCTTTATATAATAATGAGTGAAAACAGGTTATATAAGATATCAGTAAGATTTTCTATTATTTTCAGGTGCCTGTGCCAGTGGCATACCACGGTCGTTATTACGTGCAGGAAAGACCGTCAACACAGTCGTCTAAAACGTTTCCTCACGAAATGTTACCCAAAAAGTATTATATGGAAGTCTACATTTCGATGTAATGTGGATCACCGCAATCGAGATATGACATTTTGCCATTAAGCAAGAACACTAAATGGCGTCATTCTATAGCTTACGTCTTTGACGCCATTTTTACATTGCACACTTCCTAAAAGCTAGAAGGTCGTGTGTTTTTTACTCTTCGCAGTTTTGAGGTGACTGGAGCTAATGTCTTCTGCTTTGGTAGTAGAATATGGGAACATAGAATTCAGCAACGACCCATGTCGTCGATTTGATTCAGGTTGCAAGTCAAACTGTAAGTAGTTGTAAATAAGCGTTTGATAACACCCCCCCCCCCCCATCCCCCTCCTAAAAAAACCTGAAATACACACCTTAGCATTTCAACCCATCTTGGAGTTTTATCAAATGCGTGTTGGCATGATGGCCGTGGCTAAATCCAATGAGAAAACGATATATTAGGAGTGGGCATAATATAACTAGTATATAATAACCATGCGTGTATTGGTAAAATGAAATTGTACTGACGTATACAGAGGAAGGTGGAGGTGTCAACCTTTGTGCCAAATCTGCAGACGCACGTACCGCCCTGACACCTCATGTAAATCTTGCTGGCACACCGGTTGCCCAATGAGTCACAAGCAGACCCCACCCTTCCTGGTGCTGGCTCTGTGATTGAAGGCACAGTAACACACACATCTGTGGCAGTCTCTCCGTTCTCATGAGCTAAAACGGCTTAGGACCCAGTCAGACCCACCGATTAAATCATCAGACCTGATAGTGATTGTGCCTGCTTGCCAGCAGGAGTTTATTTTGTCTTGCCTGTTGTCAAGGATTCTGAATTTATTTATTTTTGGAATGATCACCATATTATAGTGGCTTGTGTATTATTGCCGTTTAATTTATCTTTCTTTCTGACTCTCTATACTTATTTCTCTCTCTCCCTCTCTCTCTCTCTCTCTCTCTCTCTCTCTCTCTCTCTCCCTCTCTCTCTCTCTCTCTCTCTCTCTCTCTCTCTCTCTCTCTCTCCCTCTCTCTCTCCCTCTCTCTCTCCCTCTCTCTCTCATTCTCTCTCTCTTTCTCTCTCTCTCTTTTACTGCTCTGTATCTTCGTTTATCCCCTCCTTCTTCCACTCATCGTTTTCCTTGTTCTCTATGTACCTTTGCCTTCCAGTTTGAGTGTAGGCCTATGTGTCTGTGCAGCGAATGCATTTTGCGCACAGTGCACGGACTAACGACCTTTCTGACGATCGTGAGGTTGGGTAAAGTTTGCGTGCATTTTGCGTGCAACTTGTTTTCATTTACTTGTTTGGTGAGATCTGAACTCATGTATAATTGTGTATTTTGGAGCTGGTTTTTCGTTTAGTTGGCCTGTGACAATTGTAAGAGCTGCAGGAAGTTTTCTTTGTCTAGTGTGAATGTAAGAGTTTGGATTTTATGCCTACAGAAGTGAAGAAAGTTATGTTTTTCAAGTTTTCTCGCCACTGTCATGTTAGCTATCTTGTCTACCTACTTTTTTCGTCTCGCATTTTGAGAAACCAAAAGGTCAGTTATTGATTGCATTTATGTGTATGCTTCTAGAATGTGAATAATTTCGTTCCAATTCTATTTGTGTTATTTAGATTTCCTTTTATTTCCTCCTCCTTTGTGTCTTTTTCTGCCCTTTTTCTCCCTCTTTCCATCCTTTTCTCCCTCCCTCTTTCTTCCTTTCTCTCATTCTGCCACCTTTCCCTCCCTCTCTTTCCTTTCCTTTTTCTGTCCTTTTCTCTCCCTCTTTCTTCCTTTCTCTTCCTCTTTCTTCTTTTCTCTCCCTCTTTATGTTCCTTTCTCACTTTCTTCAATTTCTTTATTCTTTCTTCTCTCCATTTTCTCCTACTTCCTCTATTTCTTTCTATTTTCACCTCTGTTTCTTCCTTTTATTTATATCCATCTGTTATTTTTCTTCCTGTTTTCTCTGCCTCATCTCTTTTAGCAGGTCGTTTTCTTTGGATAGTTTGTTTTGTTCTAAGACCTTTCCTTGAGTGTTCTTCATGTGCGGTGAAATTATTGTTCTAACTCTATCATATAAATGTGTTCTTATGCTTTGTTTGTAAGTTTTAAGTCTTTTAGGGAAATAGGTTCTCTAAAATTCTGTTTAAGAAAGTTGCTTAGGTAAACGTTTATTTGTTGGAGAACACGTTTGTATGATCTATGTTGGAGTTTTGATGCCGTCTGCTCATGTGAACATTTTTGGAATATGCTTGGTTTAAAGAAATTATTTTCATGCAGTGTATGACATGTTTATTTTGGCATGTATGTTATGTTCACATATTTTATGTTATGTTACGTTGTTTAACATAGGTGTTTATGTTCGACAGATTTCACCTAAACAGTTACCTAGATAGGCTTGTGGTTCGGACTTGGTCTGATGGTGTACTCTCTTGTCCCCCTTTGAAAGTAAATAAAATCGTGGTACTGTTTTGAGTGACTCTTACTTAAATACAAGATGAATGCAAGTTGGTAGATTTGGTGGCTAGCACAGTGATCTAAGAGAGGTTTCCGCGGAACGTGCGACTATGTCACGCCTTGTGACAGACATTTTGAAGTCCAATGAGTCTGATGACGTCCACAAATCCACAACTTGAACGGCGAAAATATATACACAGAAGATAGAGACAGACAGGGTAGTACAACGGTATAAGCAGAGACTTGGCAAGCTTGGTGTCTAGTGTAAGTCTGATTTTAATCAACCCAAAGTTTGTGCTTTTACACAAGATGAATAAATGAACACAGTTCACCATATGACACAAATTCACACATACAAATAACCAAGCAAACGTTACTCACAAAACATATCACATTAATTATAATAATTAATAATCTGCTACATCTCCCCTCTCAAAATATAAACGACCGGCTTTAAGAAAGATGAAACAATATTGAAAGAAGTATCAAAATAAAATCCTAATCAGAGACACAAAACAATAAATTAAAGAAAGCATCTTTAACGAGATACTCAAGTTACGTGAAAGAGACAATAAACCAAGGATATGGCGTATTAGAATTAACTGTCCTTAAGGTCGCCAGGCCAATACACACTATGCAATACTTATATAGTTCATAATGCATCAAGTCCTTTGGTTTTCAGGATATCGGACAGGAGGGCGTACTTGTCTGCCATAGCGGGTTGTAACCACTGCTGGAGCTGGTTCCACAACGGCAGGTGAAGGTTCAACTTGAGCAGTGTCTGACGTCTCATGGCTTTTGACATCATCCTCGGGGTCTGACTCATGCATTTCAGGCATAGTGAAGGTCTCTTTAGTCTTTCTCAGCATGCCGCGATTACGGCGATAAGTTGCACCATCTGGAGTCTTGACGAGGTAAGATCTTGGAGTAGATGTCTCTGAAACTACAACTGAGGGCCGCCATGCTCCACCACGCTCCATTTGCACGCGGACGGCGTCGCCTGGCTGAAGCGGCGGCAGTGACGTGGGAAGTGAAGTCTTGTTGTAGTTGTTGATCAAATCTTGGTGCCTTTTGTTTAATTTCGCCTGAGTTAACCTTTGGTCTGGAACTCGGGGTTTGAGGTAGGCGTCTGTTGCTGGTAGCGTCGTTCGTAGGCGCCTGTTCATCAGTTGTTGCGCTGGCGATGGACTGTCAGGGAATGGCGTGTTTCTGTATTGCAAGAGAGCAAGGTAGGGGTCTTGGTTTGACGATTCTGCTTTCTTCAGAAGATTCTTCACTGTTTGTATGGCTCTCTCTGCCATGCCGTTGGATTGTGGATGCTTGGGGCTTGATGTAGTATGTCTAAATCCCCATGACTTAGCAAACTTAGCAAACTCCGAACAGCTGAATTGGGGACCATTGTCGCTGACCACTTCTTTAGGTATGCCATGACGTGCGAATTGCGATTTCAGCTGTACGATGACATCTGTAGATTTGACTGAAGACAGGAGGCCTACTTCAAAATACTTGCTGTAGTAGTCTACTGAAAGCACATAGTTCTTGCCTGCATGGTGGAATAGGTCTACGCCGACTTTCTCCCACGGCAACGTAGGAACGACGTGTGCAATCATTGGTTCTTTCTGCTGAGACTTTTGATATTCGTTGCACGTTGCGCACTTTGCCACAGTGTCTACAATCTGCGAAGACATGCCAGGCCAATAGAAAACCTCTCTGGCCGTTGCTAAGCATTTGTCTTCTACCCAGATGACCCTGGTGAATCCGCTGTAGCATTTCTCTCTGAAGAGACTTGGGCACAACTATTTGTTCTCCCTTGAATATCAGCCCGTTTGTCTCGCTCAGTTCTTCATGGAACCCTGAATACGGACGTATTTCTGCCGGGACATCAGTCTTCCTTTGTGGCCAGCCTTCGCAAATATGATGCTTCAGAAGTTGTAAAGTTTCGTCTTGCAACGTTGCCTGCTGGAACACCTCCATCTTCTCGTCAGAGACAGGAAGACTGTTGACTACCAGGTGAATCTGGGCTTCCCAGTCGTCACTAGCCGGAGACTGTTTAGGCAAAGCTGCTCTGGAGAGGGTGTCAGGAATGAACATTTCCTTGCCAGCTTTATATGCGAGTGCAATATCATATTTCATTAGTCGAAGGAGCATCCGTTGAAGTCGAGGTGGCGCTGAAGACAACGGCTTCTTGATTATAGCTTCCAATGGCTTGTGGTCTGACTCCACCGTTACAGGGCGTCCGTAGACGTAGTAGTGAAAGTGCTCTACGCCAAAAACCACAGCCAACATCTCTCTTTCGATGTTAGCGTATCTTCTTTCACAGTCAGTCAGGGAGCGCGAAGCATAGGCTACTGGCTTGCCCTCTTGTATCAGCACGGCACCCAATCCTGTCTGAGAAGCATCGACTGACAGCCTTATTGGCTTGGAGGAATCATAGAACGCGAGGACAGGTGCTACAGTTATCAACTTCTTCAATTCTTCAACTGCTGCCTGGTGCTGATCCATCCACTGCCATTCTGTGTCCTGCTTCAACAACTGTCGCAGCGCCGCCGTCACTTCCGACAGGTTGGGAATGAACTTCCCAAGGTAGTTCACCATACCTAGGAAACGTTCGAGCTCTTTGCGGTTGACTGGACATGGCATTGCTTGAATCGCTTCCACCTTGGAGTCGTCAGGTTTTATGCCATCTGCTGTTATGATGTGACCTACAAATTTTACCTCATTGACCCTAAGGCTGCATTTGGTTGGTTTCAGTTTGATTCCTTTTGCTCTGGCTGTGTCTAACACCTGTTTCAGTCTGTCATCATGCTCCTGCACAGTCATGCCAGCTATCAGCATTTCATCCATGTAAGTCTCCACTCCAGGAATCTTCTCAAACGCTTGATGAAATCGCTTTGCAAATACTTCTGCTGACGAGTTAAGACCAAATGGCAGGCGGAGGAATCTGTATCTCCCGAACGGCGTGTTGAACGTTGTCAGGTCTGCACAGTCCTTATTAAGCTTGATTTGCCAGAAGGCAGAATTAGCGTCCAACACGCTGAAAACCTTGCTGCCACTCAACCTGCTGGCGATTTCCTCTATGGTCGGTAACTGATAGTGTTCACGCTTGACAGCTCTGTTCAAGTCTCGAGGGTCCAAACACAACCTGAGACCTCCTCCTTTTTTCTCCACAATGACCAGCGAATTGACCCATGCTGTTGGATGATCCACTTTTTCTATCACGCTTTCAGTCTCCATTCTCTCAAGCTCGTTTTGTAGAGCACTGCGCAGTGCAGCTGGCACCTTCCTGGGAGCGTGAACTACTGGTGGAACTGACTTGTCAACCATGATCGAGTATTCTTCTTCCATGGCACCCAGACCTGTGAACACGTCCCCATAGGATGAAAGCATCTCATCCCCAATGATGTCTACACGCTGGATGAGATCTAATGTTTCGCAGCTGGGTAAACCGAGAATAGGTTTTGCTTTAGTATCCACGATCTGGAATTCTATGACTTTCATTTTGCCTTTCACGACGCAGGTGAGGTAAGCTTTTCCAAGCACATGGAGAGGCTCTCCACTGTACGTTGTCAATCGCGCGTTTGATCGTTGCAGAAATCGTCTCTTGAGCCGCTGGAATAAGCTGTTAGGCAGGATATTGACCTGTGCTCCAGTGTCTAAGGTGAAAGTAATGCGACGACCTTCAATGTCCACGACTGAAGTCCATTCTTTGGACTTACCATCCGATGTTTGGTTGACGTTGCCGACGAATACTTCTTCAGATGCTTCATGGTCAAACACAACGTCGTCAATGGATCGGACAGACGCTGACTTGCACACGAGTGCAAAATGGTTTTTCTTTCCACATTTCGTGCACAATTGTCCGAAAGCGGGACACTTCCGCGGCTGGTGCTGTCTGCCACAATAGTGACACTTGGGTGATTCTCTCTTGAATTCTTGTTGTTTCGTTTTTGTCTTTTCCAGGGCATTGACGCTGTTGTTTTCTTCATGCATCAATTTGAGTTGCGCCTCTGTAACCTCCGCAGCTCTGCAAATGTCTGCAGCCTTACTCAGCGTCAGATCAGGTTCGCGAAGAAGTCTTGCACGGACTTGGTCGCTCTTTATTCCTCCGACAATTCTGTCCTTAATTAAGGAGTCTTTCAATGTCTCAAATTCGCACGATTTTGCCTTAAGCTTCAGGTCTGTGAGAAACATGTCGAATGTTTCTCCAGTTTGCTGATCTCTACTGAAGAAGACATGTCGCTCAATCGTCACGTTCTTTCTTGGGATGCAGTATTTCCCGAACTTGGTCAGTATGCAGTCAACAGCATGAAACGATGTCGTCGTACTACAGTGTTCATTGCATTCATCTGCCTCCCACTGGAACGTGTTGTAGATGTCGACAGCATCAGGACCAACGACGTGCAGCAACGTCATACTCCGCACCTTCTCGCTTTTGGAGTCCAACCCACTTGCTGCTTGATAGATCTCAAAGGCTTGCTTAAAGCGCTTCCAGTTGTCGGCAACATTTCCTGTCAGGGACAGTTGGTCTGGTGGGTGTAGGCGATCCATCTGACACCATGTAGATGATAGAGACAGACAGGGTAGTACAACGGTATAAGCAGAGACTTGGCAAGCTTGGTGTCTAGTGTAAGTCTGATTTTAATCAACCCAAAGTTTGTGCTTTTACACAAGATGAATAAATGAACACAGTTCACCATATGACACAAATTCACATAAGATAGATTATTAATTATTATAATTAATGTGATATGTTTTGTGAGTAACGTTTGCTTGGTTATTTGTATGTGTGAATTTGTGTCATATGGTGAACTGTGTTCATTTATTCATCTTGTGTAAAAGCACAAACATTGGGTTGATTAAAATCAGACTTACACTAGACACCAAGCTTGCCAAGTCTCTGCTTATACCGTTGTACTACCCTGTCTGTCTCTATCTTCTACAGTCAACGCTGCACCACTATTCCAAAACAAAGTATGGCGCCGCAAAACCGGAAGCGAGTAAAGCAACTTTCGTCTTCCGATACAAAACAACAACAACAAAAAAGAAAAAAAAATTTAAGTGTCCGCGGATTGTTTCGCATTTCCTTTTTTTTAATTTTTTTTTTCGTTTTCGTTTTCGAGGATTTCCGCGATTTCGCGGAGAACTATCAGGTCTGATCATACCATTTGTTCCATTCGATTTAATCTCAGGACTTGTCGATATTCAATACTAATAGGCACTCCATTCTGTGTTGAGCTTCTGAGTGAGGAGGACGTGTTTCTCTGGTCCTAACCGTTTTGACTGGACTGTGTTCTTAAACTGGAAAAAAAACAACAACACTTGAACTGTGTGTTCGTGCTCGTGCAGCTTGTACTTTGACATTTTGTGTGGATTTATATCACCGTCTCACTTGGACTTGCCATGTGGAGATTTTGTGAACTTTAAGCTTCCTCGCTTGGAGGCACCTAACCTGCTGCAGACAACTGTACCTTAGAGACAGTCTTACTACGTGTCGGCTGACGCTACTCTGTGGAACGCGAGCGTTTACGTCTTGGTAACTATTAACTTGTCATTTTTAAACCGCTTTTAGGTTTGTAGGTCCTGATTTGAAATTTTATGATTCGTTAGCGTGTGGTTTTGTGCTAGGCCTCCTCCACAAAGTTTTTTTTAAAAAAGTTAGAATTGGGCGTTTGCCTAGTGTTTCTGTTCTACCCGTAGCTTGCCACCCCCGAGATTGTTCTCATGGGGAAGGCAAGGCTGACTTGGCTGCCGCGACTAACTCTCGCTCGTCCCCTAAATGCCACCGTGTGGCTGATAAGATGAGGAAAGAAGACTCCCCAGTAGTCAAAAGTAAAATAGACTCGGTCAGTACAGAGACCGAACAAGCGACCCGAAAAGTTGCAAAGACAACACTCCGGCACCAAGCAGCCTGGCTGCTAGTGTCAGGCCCGGGCTGGCCCCCCGCCGGTCGTAAAGAGAGTCTACGGGACCCTCTCAGACTCCTCCTCATCATCAGGAGAAACGGACGAAGCTATGTCGGATGTGGTTGGTTTCTCTCCAGCCCTCGGCTCTGATACCGGAGACATGGAGGTGAAATGCTCCTCCCCAACTACCGAGCCCCCGATGCCTTCTCCTCCGGCCGATCCGAGTACCCCAAACCGCGGATTGCGATTGTGGCTGGACCGCTGTTACCAGCAAACGTAAAAACAAGTTTAGAGGGCCACCGAGACCGCCCTCAGTGCCTATTTACGGGTTATGCCGATACCCAATTGTCATTAAGCAAATCGGAGACACAACTTCCCTTTTTCTGAAGGCACTGCAATTGAAATTGGCTGATCTACTCAAAGTCTCGTGAGCCCCGTAGACCGAGTTAGACCCCTTGGCGATGGCTTTCTGATAGGCTGTAAATCTGAGGACCAAGAGAAAAAACTCATCTCAACCTCACAAATAGGTCAAATAAACCGTTGTGTGTACGATTCCCGTCCCTGTGGGGGATGGGGTTGTCCGCGGCATCCCCTCCACTGTTCCGGATGAAGAAATCCTAGAAAAATGCGATTGCGCCGTTGATGCCGACGGCTTGGTCCGACCTTGTGTCGTTCGCGGTTTTCGACGACTGCTCAGATCCGACGGACAGCCGTCGGCATCGGTCCGAGTTACGATCGAGGATGCGACGCTGCCGCATGCACTTCTTCTGAACCGCAGAGAGTTCACTGTTTCACCGTTCGTAGCCCCTGCGGTCAGATGTTATCAATGTCAAAAATTTGATCACACTAAAAAACTGCAACTCTAAACAGGTTTGCCCATCTTGCAGCGCCGCCGGTCACGCCGGGGCCCAGTGCACTGCTGCTAGGCGCCATTGTACCAATCGCAAGGGTAATCATGCCGCTGATAACGTTAACTGTCCCGTCTTACTAGAGCGCCTCCTGGCGAACCAGTTGAGAGCGGCCACATACATGCCACGCGCCCAAGCCTTATGCTTGGCCAAAAAACAACTTGGCCTCGGCCTGCTTCGGGAACCGGATAAAACGACGGGCGCTCCCGTAATTTCCACGGTTGCTCCCGTCTCCCTGCCGACAGCTGGTAGTGGTCCGATCGGCGTACCTCCTCGCCTGGCGACGAGGTTAGAGACCGCTACGTTGCCACATGCTACATGGATTCCTAATGTAGAACCCCGACCGCCGGCGGCTCGCGCGGGGGAACTGACCCGCGGCGGCCATTCAGAAACTAGAAGGATTGGTTGGGAAATTAACCCAGACTGTTACAGATCTTGTTGATGTGGTTCGCGACCTAACCTCTAGAGCCACGCCTGCACCTACCCAGGATGGCACCGATGTCGGGGTCCTGGATCCTGCACATCATAAAAACTAAAAAATTCATCCACCGGTGGCCAAGCCCGTGGAGCGGGCGACCGTGTCTCAATCTGTCCAGGTTGAATACCCTGAGTCCTTCCCAGTCCTTGGTGCACTTTTTGAGCAGTTAACTGAGCACGCGGGCCACTTGAGCGCCCTGATGCCCCGACACGAGGTTGACAAATATATGCAGGCTGTTAGTCTTGTTGAAAGCCGCATAGCCTTTGTCGACGGTAGCCTCAATAGCGTGCCGGGCAGAGAAGATAAAAATGCCAAGAAAAAACACGCTACTAGGCGCTGAGCGGCACCTAAAGGTCACACAAAATTGTATAGATTATTAATCTAGTAATCTCTTAAAAACATGTTGACCTGAGTGATACGCTGGCCCCTTAGAGTGGTCTCGGACATATGTATTAGATCCGGAAACGTCGGCCTAGGCGCTCCTTTTAATAACGATCGTTTTAAAACAACTTTAATCACTAGTCGCTAGTTTTAACCTAATATTATGTAAATACAACGAGGGTACTTTTTGACACAAAGCACTAATCTTAACCTTATTGTGATTTTATTATGACGTCGGCACGTTCGGCTTCCTTTGTAAGCCCCAACTCTTGTGCCTTTCTTTTTTTTTGTTATGTCCCCTTGGGGCGGGTCCTGGTAGCACTACCACACGCTGTACGTCACAGTAACTTTTTAACTTTCCCTGCCTGGCGCTGCGGATGAGCATTAGACGCCAGACCTGGTCTGACAACTTATAATTACACGATGGCACTTTTGCCAGAAATGTTTGTCCTTAACATGTAAATAATAGGACGTAAGGCTTTGTTTCGACAAAATATAAAAAAAAAATGTGGCCATTTTCACTGTCCATTTTAGCAGTATGATTTTTTTGGTGGTTCAGTGTTGATTCAGGTTCCTACCCCTCTTTCCCTGGGATGGTTATCCCCATCTGGCCTATGTGGCCAATGGTGGAGAGAGAGAGAGAGAGAGAGAGAGAGAGAGAGAGAGAGAGAGAGAGAGAGAGAGAGAGAGAGAGAGAGAGAGAGGATGTACCACATTTGGACCCGACAGCAACTGAGACTCCTGGTATACACTGGCACTTTCCCTTGACGCACTCAGCGCCCTCACTGCAGTCTTCCGACTTTTCGCACAGTGTCCCCTCAGGCTTCTCTGGACACACACACACCATGTCAAACGCACGCATCACACATGACGTGCTTATTGTATGCCGGTGTTGTACTTTGTCAAGACTACACCATGACGTATTTATTATGTTACGGATGGGTATTATAGTTATTCGGATCCGATCACATATTATATTATTATTTTGTTTTCTTGTAAAAGAAAATAATTGTAACTGCTGCGGGAGCTAACTTATGATTGGATGAGCTGAACACTTGACAGCTGACTAAAATATTTCATTTATTTAGTTTTATTTGTGTGTGTGTGGGTGTGTGTGTGGTCAAACGAAGAGGGATATTTCAGAATTGGCGTGCGTGTATGCGTGAATCTGCGTGTTCTCTGTGACGGTGGGTCTATTGTTGCTGGGCTCTGCACAATGGAAGGCTATTACCCACTCGTCTTTAGTCTATGGGGATCGCTAGTAATCTCCCTGTGACTTAACTTAATACATTTATATGTTTAGCTCGGTCTGTGTTTAGGCTGGGGTACAGAGATAGAAAGAAATATGGTAAAAGATCACTGTCACACTAGCTCTCACACGGCTATGAAACATAGGTAGTCCAGCCACTTGATAACAGTAAATATCACACATTTATTTCCTCTACTATATACATGATCTGTTAAGTACTATACTAACTTAAAAGTTCAAATGTCAATTCGAATGGTTCGCTTCTTGATAGTTCTAGGCAGCTACTTTATCATCATCGGGCACTGGATACTTTCTGCCCTAATGGTCAGAGTTCTGGAAGAGTGGACTACTGTGGTCCTTTGATACAGTTTTAGTGCACTGTTTCGGTATGCACTTATCTGATAATTCGATGAGCTGTGTTGTGGTTGCTTCCTTGATAAGCTGTGTTGTGGAGTCTTTGGCCTTGTGGCTAGACTGGTGGGCTCTCTTCGCTCAGTGCTTTAGATTCCTCGGCAGGCCAACATTCAGCGATGACTTGTTTTTGTCTTTCGCCTGGTTGGGCTCACGATACAATGCCTGCTCATCTGTAACATATGAGACGAAATTCTGCACAACCCTGTATAATAGGTGTGTGCAGAGCGTCTCATTGAAGGCCGAAGTAGCCCTCAGTGATTAGCTCCACATCTCTATATGGTATCCAGTCATTTCCTCCCCAGTAATTTCCTCCCCGGTCATTTACCCCCGGTCATTTCCCCCCAGATCATTTCCTCCCTGGGATAGATCCTCCCGAGTAAATTCCCCCTGTCGCAATTTCATCCCCAGGGTTATTTCCCCGCCAGGACTTATCCTCCCGAGAAAATTCCCCCCTGTCGCAATTTCATCCCCGGGATTATGTGCCCCCAGGACTTTTTCTCCCCACAAAATTCCCCCCGTCGTAATATCATCCTCGTGAGCGTGTATGTTGGTATAGGTCGCTGCCCTTTGAGTTTGATATCATTCGATGTAAAGCGTGTATTAGCATCCGGTATTATTATTATTATTATTATTATTATTATTATTATTATTATTATTATTATTATTATTAATACAATAAGTAACACTTACCATCACGTGCTCTGCGGCCTTGCATTTCGTGTCATGGTGGAACTCACATTTGAAACGTTGTTTCCTTCTAATGGCTTCTGATAGTGATAGATGTAATTACTTTTGTCCGCAATCATTGTCTTGCCTTTTGTCGATTACCAATTACCAATTTCTATGTGTGTCACCTCTGCCATATTGTTGCGATTTTGATGCAATGACTTTTGAAAATTTAAATAGAAATGAGAAATTGGAGAAAGAAATAGTGAGTACAGTGAGCTATGTTCATTTTCAGTGATTTTCAGTGATCACTTAAAAAAATCTCGTCAACACAACAAACAACAATATTTTGATTGAGATGGGAATGAGAGTGAGGAATAACTGGGGTATAAAAAAATGGGGGAAAGTGACTTTGAGGATGAAATTGATAACAGGGGAAAATAACCAGGTAGTAAAAAAACTGGGGGGAAGTGACTATGGGGATGAAGTTGAGAATGGGGGGAAATAACCAGGGAGTAAAAAAAATGGGGGGAAGTGACTATGGGGATGAAATTGATAACGGGGGGAAATAACCGGGGAGTAAGTTTCCTTGGGGGAATTGACCAGGAGGGAAATTGACGGGAGGAAATGAACGGGGTGGAAATGAACGGGGTGGAACTGACAGCAAACCCTCTATATATAAGCAACGAACATTCTGCTAAGTCCGTGGTCCACTGGAATCTCCACTCTACTTTCCTATGCATATATAAATATAAATCATGGCACATATACACATAGAGAAATAATTAATATAATACACATTCTCTGGTACAACCACTGGTCTGCAAGCATACATATAGGTTAAACAACAGCGGGTCAGTATGGAATACAACATGGCGTCAAACCCGGTCGTGTTCGCCAAGTGGTCACGCAACGTGGGACTAACAATTCAAGTCTGAGCATAGCAAATTCCACAAACATAATTCAACAATAATATCAATACATTACGATGAAACAAAAGTATGTTAATTTACCTTCTTGACAATGTCAGGCTGTGGCTAACTTGACTGAGTCGAATTTTCAACAAGTCCTGCTTCCCCATCTGTCAGTGGAGAGATTTTTGGAGCGTAGCTGTGTACTGCTCTCAGCTTTCAACACGAATGAACCTAGCCTCTGCTTAACCAGGCAGAACTGGTCTACCTATTCTCCCTGTGTTCTGATTGGATGTAAATTCGATGAGCTCTAACGTAAGCTGCGATGATATCACTACACTGCGCTCGCCTCCATCGTCTGCTCCAGACTAACAGTAACCTTCTAAGTTTACACTGAGTAAACAAGGCAAAAGCTATCGGGCTGTGTTTTAAATCTAGGCTCTTGTTACATTCTCCCGTCTCACAACTTCTCGAACTCGTGGCAGTAAACTACGTGGTCACACCCTCTATTAAACCATAAAGATAAATCAGTACGATAGCACAAAAATACACAATCAACAAGAATCAAATGGAATAAATACATGTCACGGACCGGTTTTATAGTACATGTATTTTGGTCCAATGACTTTGTGTATTGTAGTCTTTTCCTGTGAGAAGATAGTAACTAAACTATTTTTTTTTATTGATAACTAAATTCTGATTGGTTGAGCTAGTCATGTGACGGCTAACCCATGTCCATTAAAAAATATAGACATTCTTTTCTTGACTATACCACGGTGTGGTTGTGCTGAACTTCTGGCAGCTGTGTCTGCAGGTATATATTATTTATCATTGAAATATTGTATTATAAACATAATAGTATTTAACAATGACTATATTCTACTTGTTGTAGAATAGAATTAATAATAAATAATTTTTGATATTATTATGAAGGATGGAATAGGGAGGTGATGGAGATGGTGGATCGTTGTATATTTTTGGATTAACGAATTGAAGTTGGATTATTATTTGATTTGAAGTTGAAACTTCCAAATTGCAGTGTATAGCATTATATTTATTTTGTGAATGAAATTAATCGGCGTCAAGATGTAATAATCAGTTGTTATAATTAGTTTTGCAATTTGCGTATGTGTGAACTGTATTCGACATCGTTGAGAATTGAATTATATTGCTGGTCTGGTCCCGTAACAAAGAAGAGAGAGGTATGTGTGGTAATTCAGAGAAAGTCTATGTATCAAAAAATTTAGTGGGGTAAACTCCTCTGTTTACAGAAGTTCCGGCTGGGGGCCTCGAGGCAGAAGAAGAAGCAGAAGAAGAAGCAGAAGAATAAGAAGAAGAAGGAGAAGAAGGAGAAGAAGAAGAAGGAGAAGAAGAAGAAGGAGAAGAAGAAGAGAGTCAAGAAGAAGACGAAGCGTCAAGAAGAAGAAGGAGAAGAAGAAGAAGAAGAAGGAGAAGAAGAAGGAGAAGAAGAAGAGAGTCAAGAAGAAGACGAAGCTTCAAGAAGAGGAAGAAGAAGAAGAAGAAAAAGAAGAAGAAGAAAGAAGAGGGAGCAAAAGAAGGAGAAGAAGAAGAAGAGGAAGCAGCAGAAGTAGAAGAAGCCGGAGAAGAAGACGAGAAGCGGTGGCAGCAACGACAACAACAACAGCAACCGCAACAACAGCAGCTGCCACAACAGCAGCGGCAGCAACAGCAACCACAGCAGCAGCAACAGCAACCGCCACAGCAACGACAGCAACAACAGCAACCGCAACAACAGCAGCTGCCACAACAGCAGCAGCAGCTGCCACAGCAGCGGCAACAGCAGCAGCATAGCAGCGGCGGCAGCCGCCGAGGAAGACTGAAGGTGGAGAAGGGAACGGTGAAGAGAGAAGAAAGTCTAGGTCAGAGAGAGAAATAAGGACAAGGAGAAAACGAGGAAAACGAAAGAAAGTGCATAGACAGAAACAGAGGATATACCTAAACAAATAATCAAACATTTCTCAGTGAGACTCGTTTCGTTAACTCTCTCTGTGGACGGTGACCGGGATTCTTTATGTGTTATTGTGAGTGTGTGTAATTCCCAGATTAACCCTACAAAGTATGTGAGTACCGAAGTTATTATTGTATTCTTATATATTCTTGATTGATTGTACTTATTGGATTGATTGTACTTATGTAAATTTGTGTTGATTTATGTTTATAGTAATAGAGGGGGTGTGACAACAGAATTTATCCGTGAGTGTTAGAGAAGTGTGAGACGGGAGGACACGCAGATTTATCCATGCACGCATACACGCAATTCGTGATAAAACCCCTTTCGTTACAATACAATTGCTTCTACTCACGTCATTTCGCCGAATAAATCCGTTGAAAGAATAAATATACACAACTCACAAATACGCACAACTCCCAGTCACGTGGGCAGAGAGAGAAACGGAAGTTATGTATAGTCACACTGTGGTTATGTTCCATCTCTAGTCTCTTCTCAGCCTACGCCGTATTCTTTCTCTGCTCCTCAATCTCACTCTCCTTTTTCTCAGCCTCTCTTCTCTGCTCCCCTTCTTTCTCTACCTTGTCCTCCTCTCCTTTCTTCTCCTCATCCGCCTCTCCTCAGTCTTCTCTCCTTCTCATCTCCTTCTCGTTCTCCTTTCCTCCGACTTCTTCATCTTCTTCTGCGTCCCCTTCTTCTTACTCTTCTTCTTCTTTTCTTCTTCTTCTTTTCTTCTTCTTCTGCTTTTTCCTCTACTTCTTCTTCCTCGTTTCTTCTTCTTCTCCGTCCCCTCTATTCTACCACCCCACGTAGGGGTGCCCGTGGTTTCTGTATAAATAGTATCCCCACTTTCTGGAAATTTAGTTCTTTAAATTCCCACTGTCGCTGTCTTTCTCATTTGTTCTTTTTCATTCCTACTCTGTTCTATCAATCTACTATACTATTTTCTTCTTTGCTAGACCAGTCACTTAGCTCTACTATACTATTTTCTTCTTTGCTAGACCAGTCACTTAGCTTTTTTCTTCAAAACTCTTCCGGGACAAAACTCCTCATTTGTACGTGAGGTCTTTTGTATCAGCTTGGGAATATTGGACGCTTTCTGCCAAATGGTCACTAGGGCTTCCATTTAGCAATGTAGGCGTTTTATATGTATGTGTTTTGTTGATATTTTATAATGATGTTTGTATTCTATTTTGTTTTTGTAAACTGGATTCGATAAATTAGAGTATAGCCTCAGCATTCAATGCGTGGGATGCCTTTATTGTACAGCGACTCGCTGGTGGTGTGCCTTCAATGTTACCACTGTGGTTGTTTCAGCAAATCTTTTATGCGGATCAAATGTGAATCCTCTTTCAGCCAAGTTGTGGTCTTGATTTTGTGGCCCTGATTCGGCTCTTTGCAGTCCGCTGAACACTGTAAGCAATGAATAACTAACTATCCTGAACTTCAACTAAACTTTCGCTGAGAAAAGTGTCTGTTTTAGCCCGCGATGAACCAAATCTAAAGACTCGTGGGTTTTCGACGAAAACAACCTCCGCAAATTAGAGTTATGATGGTACATGGTATTTACCTCCCCTGGGTAAGGACGATCAAAATTTCGTCTGCAACTAACGCCGCTGCCGCTTCAGAACCGCAGGCACGAAGAAACGTTCGCAAGGATTTCCCGATTGCATAACCGGAAACGAAAGGGATCACTACGAACCAAGTTTCGCCGGTCGAACTAAAGTTGTCGTATGTGTGTAGAAAACTTAGTTCTTTAGCTGCGCGGTCTTCAAGATTACGAAGAAGACGACGAGCAAAAAGAGAAGAGGAAAGAAGAATAAAGAAGAAGAAAAAGATGAGGACGAAGAAGAAGAGAAGAGGGAAGAAGAAGAAGGAAGAGGCGGAGGAGAGGAGAACGAGGAGAGACGGAAAGGAGAACGGTGGCAGTGACTTTGCAGCGAGTGTCGTGGTACTTGTAGCCCGCAAACCGGTTTACTACCAACCACGCTTCCCCACCTTGCAGGGCAAGTATTTTTATATCCCTCTAACGAGGGATAAATAAAATAACAGCACGGGTCGGCACGTTTTCTCAAGGTCGTGGCCGAGAGTTCGGAGTCAAATACTCCGCTTGGCTATATATTATTTGTGAGTTTTTTATATAAATTCTTTTGAACGGACTTATTCTGCTACCCTTGACGTGAGTAGAAGCAATTCTATTTATTCCATTTGATTCATGTAAGTTGTTTGAATTTTTTTTTTTACCACGTATTAATTTATGTTAATTGTTTAATAGAGGCTGTGAAGACTAGTTCAGTATTACGAATTAGAAAAGCTGTGAGACGAGCTTCTTCGTTACATACTATAAGTGTTGTCAAGACTACAACATGACGTATAGAAAAGTTGTGAGAATTTTGAAATACCCATTTCCGTTGCATACTATAAGTATTGTCAAGATTACAACATGACGTACTTACTACAGGTGTTATCCAGACTACAACTTGACGTACGTAATACAGGTGTTGTCAAGACAACAAAATGACGTACTAGCTTAACGTGTTGTCAAGACTACAACAACATGACGTACTTACTGCAGATGTTGTCGGAGGAGCAGAGGGTGCCTTTTCTACATGCGTATGGGTCCACAGAACAGTTCTGGTTGAGATCCAACCCTAAGTAAGAAGAAAGGACGACAGCCTGCAGGTACCCATCTTAGTAACGGAGTGTGCAATAAATGAACATTGAAGTGTTAACGTGTACACCCACCATTAGCAAAATGGCAGACAGGGATCACCATATCTGGAAAGCGGAGGTAGGGACCTAAATCGTACAGAACCAGCAGGGCAATCATAACTTCTAAGATGAACAATGAAACATTGCCTCTTTTCTGTTGCCCAGTGTGGGATTGGAAACTGGGTCTTCGGTATGGCTATGTGACACCAATTAGACCTATTGCCGCCTCGGGTGGAGGAAGACCACTGTGCAACTCACGCTTCGCTGGAGTTATGGACCTCATGGGAGGTAACCACCGGCTACACCAATACACCCAGCACGCATTACGTCCCTTCTTCCCATCCCCGGAGTCACCCAGGATTGTGCTCAGTCGTCTTGGCGTCAGACTATACGCACCAAAGTTGTAAGTGGGCGCCTCTGGCGGCTTGAGTAAGAACCTGTATCGCCAGCGCCTTGAGCAGCTCTTGAGTTGGAAAAGCGCTATGTAAAAGCGATTAAATAAATAAATGCACCTGTTTATCAGATCATTCAAACACATTCACCCCAACCATCCCATGCTCCACCCCGTTTCCATGACAATTGACTGATTTAACCATAGTTTAATGCTAAAATCAAAACCAAGATTTTATCGGTTCTCCATCCATAGTTAATGATCATTCAAATTCCACTACTACTACTACTACTACTACTACTACTACTACTACTACTACTACTACTACTACTACTACTACTGCTACTATGATTTTTTTGTTGCCTTTTTGACACTTTATTGTCATTTTTTATCGGGAAATTTTGGGCCGCCTCCGTTTAGGATAGAATAGTCGCCACCTGTGGTACGCCCAAACCCAACCTACATGTACCTAATATAAGTTGTGTTTTTTGAAATTTTGCTGGGGGAGCAAACCGGAGTACCAGAAAACCCCCCCGAGACGTTGCCCGAGTCGAAAGTATTCTGCACAGTAGGAGCCACCCAAGGCCAGACTAACCCATCAAAGGGCAGCTGCAAGGGAGACAATCTCTCCCATGCGTGATCAGTCGCCACCCAGTCCACCACATATGTACTCATCCCCCCCCCTCCATTCCCCTTCCACACACACACACGCAAACACACACACACACATACACAATCCTGTCTAAACAGAACTTGAAAGTGGATTAATATATATCAGAACCTATTTCAACTATCTCAACCAAACTTAGAAAGATGATGTATACCCATGAGACCTCATACATGATCAGTGAATGAATGACTTCACTTCAAGATCAAGATCACAGGGTCAACAAATGTTAGCAAAAATGAGGACTCTGGATTATCTCCATTCTTGCAAATGGCTGCGCCCGGTGCTGTGGCATGTGTTTAACTCAAAATAATTTCAAAATGAATTGTTTTCAAGTGTCGACTTGGTGATTGTCAAACAATGCCTTCGGATTAAAGAGGAGAGGAGAAAGATCTCGTAAACGAACATTTCAAGGCAACCGATGCACTACGCAACAGCGAATCGACAGTGATGAAGTATTGGGAATTTCAAAGTGTAGCGACTGTAGCAGTAATGAAGAGCAGAAGGAAGAAAATCCACTAGACCTAGGTAAATGTTCAGCAGGTGCCACGCCCACTCGAAGTGAAAGCAAATTATTCAGTTTGTACTCCATGCCTCCTGATTCATGTGACGTTATGAGCAATAGCGAAGAAAGCACTGATAATAGCATTAGTGAGTATGATGCACGCACTGAAGACGATTTCAATCAACAATGTGAAGGCTTCAGAATGAATGATGTCAGCATCCTCAACCGCAACATTATGTCGCAGTTGTCATGCAAGTTTTGCTACAGTGACGTAAAAATGCCTGAAATTGAATGAAAAGGAAAGGGTAGCAAGTTTATGTGCCGCAATAGGAGGTGTGATAGGCAAGTTGGTCCTGATTTAGCTCGGAAGAGTCCGCTGGACCTAAAGCAATAACCATGTAATGTAATGTAATGATAGGCATGAATCTTTCCCCTCATGACCCATTATTGTAGAGGGAAATGTAAGTGCGTACCTAGCTGGGTGACATTCTGCAACATATGCGACTCCCCATCGGACATTTCTCAGCGGCGTTCTTCGCTGACAAAGACAATTTGAGTATAGTAACAGCTCAAAGGCAGGCACTGAAGTCAACCAAGGAGTACATGAAGAAAAGGAGACCTAAGAGGCTTGGCATAGATGAGAAATAAGCTGAGGAAGAATTATGTCCTTACCATAGTGTGCAAGGTATAGCTATATTGTTTGCTGCAGTTTATCTCCGAAAACGCCATGTTTTCATCATTTTTCACACCACAATAGGGATCTTTCGAAAGCGGGTGAAAGTGAAAGTGAATGTGAATCGGGACTACTTATTGTTGTGACGTCAGCAATTTATGTGACGCTTTAACTTCCCGTGGTGAAAGGTCACGAAGTCTGCCTACCACAAGGAATAAAACTTCGTGGAAAACCTGATTTCCACGAACTAATGTTAGTGAGTACATTTTGGTTATTAAATCGTTTGTAAAATGTCCAAAAATGATTTGAATTTGTATATGGTACATTACTCAACCATTTTAGAAGGAATAATGGGGATCTAAACTCGGTCTCAGACTTAAAACGTATTTTCAAACGAGCTACTGAAAAGCCGTCATGGCTGTCTAGAATCTATCTATTCTGTATCACCAATCAGCAGTCCAAAAACTGTTTTATGTGACAAAAATGAAACTCGAAGCTAGAATGTAAAATATCTTCAATGTTAGAGCACTAATCCATCTTTAAAGTTCAACCTAATCGTTACATTCGTGTCAAATCATGATTTGTTAGAAGAAGCCTTACGTAGGCATAATAGTGCTCTGCCTCTGGGCCTGCCCTGTGTGTGCTCAATAAAATCACAACGAAACTAGGTGCTGGAATCGAAAGCGCACAGAAACACGTTCGTTTCGTTTCGTAACGCGGCGTAAGAATCTCCCGGCGTGCCTCTCGTTGGACGAAACGAACACACAATCACTTTCACTTTTACCCGTTCCGAAAGACCCCTAATTTCTTCACTTTTGAAGGCTAGCAATAGGAAACTGACTGGGAGCAGTCAGTGGCGGCTCCAGACATACCTGTTTCGAACCTGGAAACCACGAGCACATGGTTCGATTTGAGCTGTGGGGTATGTGGCGGTATGGGAGGCAACTGCTCATGCTTGGAAGATATTGTCTCCCTTGAGGCTGCCCTTTGATGGGTTAGTCTGGCCTTGGGTTGCTCCGGCTGTGCAGAATCCTTTGGTGTGGACCTTGGATTATGCAGGACAAGGCGACATGACATATGTTCTCCCGTCTGACCATTCGTCTTCTGCTTTTAATGGTGACCAGGAGGACTACATTGTCGGTTGACATTTTATACAGGTTTGTAGCAGTCATCTGCAGAGCGTGTCATGGCCACTAGTCGCCGGCAATCAGGTTTACTATCAATACGCTTCCCCGTCTTGCAAGACAACTATTTTTTATATATCTCTTAAGAGGGGTAAAACGAAAATAACAGTTCGGGTTGGGCCGTGTTTTCGTGGTGGTGGCCGAGAGTCGGCAGTAAAATACTCCGCCCGGCTGCACATAGACTCACACTGCTATGTATGTGTCAAAAAAATATCTCCTCCCAACCCGAAATGTCTGCGATATAATTTTCCTGACCTTAAACAATTGGAGGATGATGATTATGATGATGGAAAGTCTACTTACGACATCGAGAGTCAGTGTCGCACACAGAGTCTGACTTGCAGTCTGTTCTTTTTGGGTTACACTCCTTAAACAACTGAATCCCTGGCAAAATAAAATAACACCACTGAACACCGCGCACTGTCCCTGACTAAATAAGATAACACCACTGAATACCGTTGTCCAAAGCAAAATAAAATAACACCTCTGATCACCGTTGCCTATGGCAAATTAAAGTAGCGCCATTGAACTTCGCCGTCTGTGGCCAAATAAAGTAATAATAGCTTTCAGTTCAAAACTCTCACTTCACTGGTTGCGAGAAGCTTAGGGTCTGGATACATTGGTTTCAACGGTGAGAAAGAAAGGTTTAAGATAGATTTATATTTTCCACGGAATTGGATATGTCTGCCTATAGAAACTCTGACGTGCTGACGCAACAACAACTACAATACTAGCACCATGAACAATTTCAATATCCGTAACTATAACAACAACATTATACTGACTACACGTTTCGTCCTCGTCACACTCGGTCCCTTCTACACATGGCTTGGCGCTGTCTAGCATGCACTTAGCTCCTACCGCCAGGTCTGCACACAACATACACATCGTACACAAAACTACATTAAAAAAAACAACAACTAGGAAGGCAAAGCCCATATGGCCCACATGCTCCTTATCGAACTCGCAATATTCAACATGAAAATGAGTGCCCAGATAAGGATAAAAAGTGAAACGGTGGCATTAAAATGAAAAGAAATACCGACTTTGATCTTTCTGTGCTCTTTACCTTGAGATGACCTTGACCTTTAGCTCCAAATACATTCATGTACTTTCAAATAAAATACAGTAAAAGTTGTAATATGCACAAAAAACACGGTCACCATGGGATGACCTTGACCTTCAGTGACTTGACCTTTTGATGACCTTGACCTCCACATGACCTCTCATAATGTATGATCAAATAACCCAATATTGCATACTATGGGTTAAGTAAATAGCAATCCCACTGTACAAAGACATTTTTTTGTGTAAATAGGTTCTGAGTTCTATCACTGTAGACAGACGGGCGGACGGACACTTTTTTCGATAAAATTTTTTTTTCTATTTAGGACTCATCTTGCACAGATTTTGCAAAAATCTGAAAAATATATTTTTGGGGGGTGAGTACATAGACTCACACTGCAACGCATGTGAGTCAAAGAGTGTAATTGTGTGAAAAAATATTTCCTTTTTTAAAATTAACATTTAATGACCCTGTGACCTTGACCTTGAAATAATGTAATTCATTCACTGATCACTTATGAAACATCATAAGTATACACCGTCTTACCAAGATTGGTTGTGATAGTTGAAATAGGTTCTAAGTACTCAGCCTCTTTAAAGATGTTGCACAGTCGGCGGACAGGCAGTCGGACGGATAGACATTTTTCTTTTTTAATTTAATTTTTTTGGACTATTTAGGACTCATCTTGCACAGATGTCCAAAATTGTCTTCTTTGTTTAACTTCTTTTTTTAGGGTGGTGGTGGTGTGTGTGTGGTTGGAGGTAGGGGGGTGGGTTGAGTACATAGACTCACATTACTATGCATGGAGGCCCGCCCTCTGCTCCCCCTTCACACACCCCCACCTCAAAAAAAGAAGGAAAGAAAGAAAACAGGAAAAACATACAGAAGAGCAAAGTCCACATGATTCACATGCTCCTTATGGAACTTGCAAAATTTAAAAAAAAAATTAGTGCCCTGAGAAAAAAACGCAATGTAAGGGTGGCATTAAAATGCAAAGTAATACCAGCTTTGATCTTTCGATGTTCTTGCGCGAGCTTGACCTCCGGCTCCAAATACATTCATGCAAGATCAAATAAACTACAGCAAAAGTTGTATTACGCACACACAAAACCTTATGACCTTGGGATGACCTGGACCTTCACGCGACCTGTTATGCTCATGTCTGATCAACGTATCAAATGACGTTGCATACTATGGGTTAAGCATAGGGTCTATCCAATGTGCAACGACCAATTTAAAAAATGTTTTTGCAAGGCCTAAAATGACCTTGCCCTTCAAGATCGACGCAAAAACAGAATATAAATGCAAGATCGATCTGTCATCTCTAAATACAACAAGCTTGGACTTTATATATCTCATAGTTTAGGGTCAAGGTCACTACAAAGTACCTAAACAAACCGACCTTGGGCAGGTGGAGCGGGGGGTTGGAGTGGGTCAATACATGGACCCACATTGTTATGCATGCGAGATCACATCACTCCTGTTCTGAAACAACTGCACTGGCTTCCAATAAATCACCGCATTAAACGTCAGAAATTAAATTGCAAAAGGTCGGTTAGAAGCAAATACAGAAGTAAAAGCTTTAATGGAAACTAATGCGGACCAACCTTTGCCTTCACTATCTCTGCGTGAACTTCAATGATGACTGACACCATCACCATTATTTGTAACAAGATCTGGCAGAGTGGGGAGTGGCCTACACCTTGGACCCAGTCGCTTGTCATCATTCTTCAAAAAAGGTAACCTCCAGGAGTATGTAAATTACCGCACCATCAGCCTCATCAGCCACTTCAGCAAGGTCCTCCTAAAAATATTACTCAACAGGTTGAAACCCCAAGCTGAACAAATCATATCTAACGAACAAGCAGAATTCAGGACAGGGCAAAGTACCACTGAACAGATTTTCAACCTCAGAATAATCTGCGAAAAATACCTACAGCACCAACAACATCTATATCACTTGTTCGTAGACTTCAAGAAAGCGTTTGACCGAGTCTGGTATGCAGCTCTATGGGCAAACATGAGAGTGTACAACATCAGCCCAAAAATTATTGAAGTTATCAAAAGAATGTATGACAAAGCTACCAGAGCAGTCCTCCATAACAGCGCCATCGGAAACTGGTTCAGAACAACAATCGGTGTGCGTCAGGGATGCCTGCTGTCTCCAACACTCTTCAACATCTTTCTAGAGAGCATCATGTCAGATGCCCTTGCAGACCACGAAGGCACAGTCAGCATAGGGGGAAGAGCAATCTCCAACCTTGGTTGTTTTTGCTACTGCGCTTCTGGTCATCTCCATCTTCCTGTACGCTTGTGAAACATGGACCCTCACAGCAGATCTACAACGAAGAATACAAAGCATTGGAGATGAGGTGCTACAAAAGATTTCTGGGCATTTCCTATACCCAGCACATCCGCAACGACAAATTCCGACAGACCATCACACACGCCATTGGACAAGACGATGACATGCTCACAGTGGTGAAGAAAAGGAAACTCCTGCAAGGCACAGTGCAAGGAGATAGAAGAAGACGGAGACCGAAAAAGAGGTGGGAGGACAACATTGGAGAATGGACTGGTTTGACACTGAGTGAAGAGGACAGAGAAAAATGGAGCACGCTGCTTAAACGATCATCTGTGGTGCCCCAACGACTTCGGAGTTACGGGATAGGATAGGATAGGAACTTCAACGTTTGGATCAAGCATTTCAATCTATGAGAGGGGAGACAACGTTGAACTTAGCCAAGCTTGGCGGGCTCGACAAAGAAATAGAGAAACAACAAAATATACTAGCAGAAGCGGATGGCATGAACTTAAACTTGGATATAAAACAGGCAATTCAAAAGAGGCTCGCTGACCTCTATACTGAACGCTCAGCAAAATTAGAAACCTTATCCATAAACAGAGATAAATTAATTACTAACTTTGCTAGATTTAAAGAAACGATTCATAGGAGGTACCGATGGTGAATAGTGTGGTAGAGCCAGCGGTAAAACAACAGTTAAAGACTGGATAAAGAAAACATTACAAAACATACTTAATTTTTTTTAAACATAAGGGTGCAAAACTTTTAGAAACTCTTCCAAGAATATTGGGTTCGGGGTTTTCATGGTTATTTACATCCGCTTCTAAAGTTGTTAGGGCGTCCGAGCATCTGTGGTCTTTGTTTATAATATTAATGGTATTGTTACTGAAAATAATAAATCCCAAATAATAATAATAATAATAATTGTTTATTTATATACCACAGCATTACATATAATAAAACACGCACTCGCTGTGGTTGACAACTTCACAAATTACAAATTGTTAGCAAATAATAGATTAACATACATATCAAACATATAAATTTTTTAAACAGGTTAAATACTAATATAGCTATAAAATCTCATTATAAAAATCTCATTATAAAAAAAAAAAATATATATATATATATAAAATAGCATAATATACAGAACAATGGGACAAACAACAGCTCACAAATAACCCTGCTAACAGCAAACCTCCTGCAAGTGCTAGACGGGAAACTCCATGATCAGTTTGTTGGGGGTAATTGTGGTGGAACCGGAGGTAATTGATGGAACCGGAGGTAATATTAACGGAGGTGATGGTGGAGTTAAACCGAGTTCATTCACAGTAGGATTGTATCCTATATGAAATTGTGGGTTGGCAATAAGAGGACAACATTCGAGAATGGACTGGTTTGACACTGAGCGAAGCCATGAGGGCTGCTGAGGACAGAGAAAGATGGAGTATGCTGGTTAAGAGATCATCTGTGGTGCCCCTACGACCTTCGGGTTATGGGACAGGATAGGAGTTTGATATTGTACCTATGCTGAGCTGAAGAACAGAAGGCAACATATACAATCCTAAACCAATTACATAATATACTTTTGATCTAGCGTACTTTAATGTGTCTTAATATCTCTTGATACTCGCAGGCAAATCAACTGCCTACTTAACATAATCTTCGACATTCGCTAAAAAACTGCTTCTGGGAATCAAACCTGTGCCCTCTCCTATACTATTACTGTGTGTTTGTGCCTGTAACCCAAGAACACACCACAGGTAAGTGCGAACAGATTAATTCAGTATTTCAATACCGCTTTGGGTAAATCCGTTAATCTGTATCTAAGATAAATGTACTGTATGCGTTTCCTGATTTTGTCTGATATAATGTAGAGGTACTTGACTGTTATGACTAAATGATGAAAATCCTGGTACGTAAGGCCATGTGTATAAATTACCTATAGCCTATCTAAATAAAGTTTGCATTCCGCGATTGTGGTCTAGTTTTTGTCTAAAGTCTGTTTTAAAATCAATTCCAAATTCATTGCACAGCCTTTGAAACGCTTTCTTGTCAAAGCCGATGTTAAAGAGATTAAAGCTTTTGTCTGTGAGTAACGGAATCTGAAGATCAGACAACACCCGCCCCACTTGATAATATAAACAGGACAGGTAAATAGACTTTAACGTAGGATCTGGATAATTAGGGTGATGAACGTAAAAAAACCCGCAACCAGTAGCAGCGTTTTTTTTTGTTTTGTTTTTTCAAAATTAATTTGATTCTGAAAGAACTGCATACCACCATTATATTGGTTAGTTAAAAAGTCATTCCTTTCTGACAGCTTTCCCTCAGGTATTTAACACGCAGCAGAAAAGTAAATTTGCTGTCAAAAATAATACCCAAAAATTGTACTTGTTTAGAAACTTTGATGGATTGGCCACACACATGGAGAGAAGGGTTCAAAACCTGATTCTGTTAGCGATGAAAATAAATGCATTTGGTATTAGAAAACGAAAATTTGAAGCCGTTATCTTCTAACCACCCTTGGATTTTATCTATGCAAAGCTGAAGTTGATGCACTACCCCTGCCAAAGTTTTGCCCTTATGGGAGATGGAGAAATCATCAACAAACAAGGATTTATGTATGCCACATTTGACGTTCTGTTATTGATCTTAATGTTAAACAAAAGAAGAGAAACAATGCTACCCTGAGAGACACCCACCTCTTGTTAAAAAGATCTGATAAAGTGGAGCCAAGTCGGATCTAAAACTTTCTATTGGTTAAACATTTGTCTATAAGAATGGGTAAGTTCCCAAAGAAGCTCGGGAGGACTAGATCTTTTAGAATTCCGAACTTCCGAGTCGTGTCATACGCCTTTTCTAGATCAAACAACACAGAAACAACGTGTTCTCCGTTAATCAACGCGTCTCTGATGAACAACTCGAAACGAACGAGATGATCTGAAGTGCAACAGTTTTTGCGGAAACAACACTGATGGATATCAAGAGCGTAGATGGATTCTCATAGATCATTCTTTCCATAGTTTTGCACAAACAGCTTGTAAGGGCAATGGGCCTGTATTTGTTTGGATCAGAATGATCCTTACCAGGTTTAGGAATTGGAAAAATAACTGCTTCCCGCCAAAATGGGGGAGACGAGCCAGAAGACCAAATATGATTAAACACAGCGAAGAGAATTTTGAGGGAATCTTTAGGCAGATGCGAAATTATTGATGATTAATATCATCAGGGCCGGAAGCAGTATTATTGGATTTCAGGATGGAATCTGTCAATTCTTCCATAGAAAATGGAAAGTTATATGGTTCACAATTACTGGATTTTAAAAAAAGCAGGGTTCTCATTGTTTTTTATCTTTGATGTTTTGGAATTTTTGGGAATAATGAGCAGATGTCGAAATGTGATGGATGGTAGAGGCCAACAAATCAGCCACCTGCTTTTTGACAGTGATAATCATTCCACGATTTTTCAGACCTTGGATCACAGCTTTGGATTTTTTCCTTTAATTATTTTTATTACTTTTTAGACTGTTTTGGAAAAGGTTTTTGGTTTGAAGTTTGGAGCAGGTTTTCCAGGAACGACGCCTTTTTGTTTAAAGAAATACCTAGTTTTGGCTCGCAGCTTCTGGTGAGTAAGTTTATTTTTAGCAGTGGGAGTTTGAAAGAAACTTCGTTAGGCTTGTTTCCTTTGGTAATTCTTGCATTCTTCCTCAAACCAAGGGATCTTCGGAGCACTACTTTTAATAGATGCTTTGAGTATATTTTTGGAAGCACATTCTATTGGGATATTAGAAAACTCCAAAGATGGATCTTTGTAATTTAGAAGATCATTGGCAATTCGACAAGCTGCGGAGTGTCCAAATTTGTCACAATGTGCTTTTTTTGAAATTCCAGTGCTGCTGGCGTTCTTCAGCTTGATCTTAACGAAACTTAGAAAAATAAAGGAATATGGTCACTCCCGCAGAGATCCGAATGTGAGCAAAGGAAGACGAAAAGAGAAGAGTTTTTATATTATTTTATTTGAAGGAGGAGAGAAAGTGAAAGTTGATTCCAAGCAGACGGTCCAAAGGCAGAAAAAGAGCAGGTGCGGTCCGGAAGAAACAAGTTTGGTTCTAAGGTCTTGCAGAGTCAGAGGATCAGATGTTGAACGGAGGTTGCGTTGTTGCTGCTGCTGCAGTTTATTTATTTTTATTATCCCTTTCTATCGGGAAACAGATATAGATGGATGCTGTCTGAATGGTACAAAGGAACAGAACCGTTGATGCACTTGAATCAGAGAAGGTTAACTTTCTAGAGTATTCTGCATGAGGCCGGCAGCCAGTGAAGGGAGGAGAATAGTAGGGTGATATGATCAGACCTTTTATTTTTTTAAGATGAGACGTGCTGCAGAATTTTTTGCCCATCCAAAGAGGTGGATGGCTTACGCAAGCAAACCAGAAAGAGGCGAGTTGCAATAGTCCAATCGTGAAAGGATGAGAGATATAATGAGCTCTTTTATGACATCATTGGTGTACTTACGAACACAAAATAACAACACACAAAATAACAATGTGTAGTGACTGCTTTCGTTGTACAAGACAACGTTGTGTAGTGACTGCATTGGTTGTATAAAACAACAGTGAGTACTGACTGCATTGGTTGTTCAAAACCAACAGAGTACAGTGACTGCATTGGTTATACAAAACAACAGTGTGTAGTGACGCATTGGTTATACAAAACAACAGTGTGTAGTGACGCATGGGTTATACAAAACAACAGTGTGTAGTGACTGCATGGTTGTATAAAATAACAGTGTGTACGGGTGAATAGATAATCAATGTTTATAGGACCCAGTACAATGCTAGGAGCCGAATAAGGACCACTCAAAACCATTCAGAATCAGACTAGAACGCTAACACATTAAAATTAGATAAAAGGTGTACACACAACAGTGTTCCCTCCACACACACAAAATGAGAGTCCTTGGGACTCCCATGTATAAAATTTTAAGAGTCCTTGTGCAAATTTTGAGAGTCCCCCAATCGGAAAAAGAATGTAAAAACAAGTCCAAGCCTCCCTTTTTTTTTTTAATACTTTTTCTGTTCAGTGAATGGATTGCTTGGAGGACGTTTACAATGCGCGCGCATGCGATTTTTAAGGACGACAACTCCCGACACCATCTTTAATCGTCTGCAATGGCAGTTTCAGTTGGGTTCTGATTCTGATTATGCCGTGAATTAGTTCGCCACTTGTTGGCCGTATTTTGACTTCAGCGATTTGCAAGAAATGTGTGCGTACACAGGACGCACACATGCAAATTTTTCTGCGTCATTTTTCATATTTTGTGCGTAATTGACGCACTACTGTGCGTAATCGGGAACACTGCCACAAGTATCTTTAGTGCTGAATTTTAATTAACCAACCAAACAAACAAAATTAGGTAATTATTTATTGTTTATAGGGTCAAGCGGAATCAGGACCAAACAAACAAAATGACATGACCTATATGCCAAAAAACTAACCAACATCCCGTCAAAATGTAAACAAGTTTTGCTAATTTTAAAAATCTCATTAAAAGGTACCGAACTAAATTATCTTTGTACTCACTTCATTGGTTGCATAAAACAGCAGCGTGTAGTGACTGCATTGGTTGTACAAAACAACAGTGTGTACTGACTGCATTGGTTGTACAAAACAACAGTGTGTACTGACTGAACTGGTTGTACAAAACAACAACGTGTAGTGACTGAATTGGTTGTACAAAACAAGAGTGAATAGTGACTGCTTTGGATGTACAAAACAACAGTGTCTACTGACTGCATTGACTGTATAAAACAGTGGCAGTGACTGCATTGGTTGTATAAAACAACAGTATCTACTGACTGCATTGACTGTATAAAACAGTGGCAGTGACTGCATTGGTTGTACAAAACAACAGTGTGTAGTGACTGCATTGGTTGTACAAAACAACAGTGTGTACTGACTGCATTGGTTGTACAAAATAACAGTGTGTGCTGACTGCATTGGTTGTACAAAATAACAGTGTGTACTGACTGACCCGGAGGTGGCAAAAATATTTCAGGCCACAATTGGAGGGAAATTTGCACCACTGCTTATTTTGGGGGCAGGCGAAGTAGATGTCAACACCATGACCAATACCTTCAACTCAGCTGTAACTGATGCCGCCACTGAGATCCTTGGCAAGCACCGACCAAAGAAGAAACCGTGGATCACACCTGAACTTTTGGATCTGTGTGATAAAAAAAGAACACCTCACAGGGAGCTGATGTCTACCGAAAAATCAACAATGACATCCGAAAAGGCATGCGTACAGCAAAGGAGAACTGGATAGAAGATCAATGCCAGGAAATAGAGAACAATCTGAACAAGAACAACAGCAAGAAGGCCTACCAGACTGTGAAGCGGCTGACAAGTGTTAAACAGCCCAAAGTCTCCACTATCCAAAGCAAGTCTGGCATTTGCCTTACAGAAGAACAAGAAGTCTTGGACAGATGGACAGAGTACTGCTCTGACCTTTACAACAATACACCAAATGGAGACCCATCAGTTCTAGCATGTCCCGAGAGCAGAGAAGAGAAGAAGAAATCCTCCCAATTCTCCGGGAAGAAGTTGAGGCAGCAGTGCAATCGCTGAAGAAAGGGAAGTCAGCGGGAGTGGACAACATACCAGCGGAACTGCTACAAGCAGGAGGAGAAGCGATGACTGATGCTCTCACCATTATCTGTAACAAGATCTGGCAGAGTGGGGAATGGCCTACACCATGGACCCAGTCGCTTGTCATCACTCTTCCCAAAAAAGGTAACCTTCAGGAGTGTGAAAATTACCGCACCATCAGCCTCATCAGCCATCCCAGCAAGGTCCTCCTGAAAATAATACTCAACAGGTTGAAACCACAAGCTGAACAAATCATAGCTGAAGAACAAGCAGGATTCATGGCAGGGCGAAGTACCACTGAACAGATTTTCAACCTCAGAATAATCTGTGAGAAATACCTACAGCACCAACAACATCTATATCATGTGTTCATAGACTTCAAGAAGGCATTTGACCGAGTCTGGCATGCAGCTCTATGGGCAACCATGAAAGTGTACAACATCAGCCCTAAAATTATAGAAGTCATCAAAAGCCTGTATGACAAGGCTACCAGTGCAGTCCTCCATAACAGCGTCATCGGGAACTGGTTCAGAACAACAATCGGTGTGCGTCAAGGATGCCTACTCTCTCCAACACTCTTCAACATCTTCCTAGAGCGCATCATGTCAGATGCTCTTGCAGATCACGAAGGCACAGTCAGCATAGGGGGCAGAGCAATCTCCAATCTTCGTTTTGCGGATGATATTGATGGATTGGCTGGAGAGGAACAAGAACTTGAACAGCTTGTACAGAGGCTTGACACCACCTCCAGAGCTTATGGAATGGAAATAAGTGCAGAGAAGACCAAAATGATGACCAACAACACCAATGGCATCAACACGGACATCAAAGTACAAGGCCAATCCCTCAACACAGTGCACAGCTTCAAATATTTAGGAGCCATTGTGTCAGACAATGGGTCTCGACAGGAAGTCCTCTCCAGGATCGCACAAACAACTGCTGCCCTGACAAGGTTGAAGCCCATTTGGAAAGACAGAACCATCAGTCTACATTCCAAAGTAAGACTGCTGCGCTCTCTGGTCATCTCCATCTTCCTATATGCTTGCGAAGCATAGACCCTCACAGCAGATCTCCAACGAAGAATACAAAGCATGGAGATGAGGTGCTACAGAAGACTTCTGTGCATTTCCTATACCCAACACATCACCAACGTTGAAGTCCGACAGACCATCACACAAGCCATTGGACAACACGATGACCTGCTCACAGTGGTGAAGAAACGGAAACTCCGATGGTATGGCCACGTCACCAGATCATCAGGCCTTGCAAAGACCATTCTGCAAGGCACAGTGCAAGGAGGTAGAAGAAGGGGGAGACCCAAAAAGAGGTGGGAGGACAACATTCGAGAATGGACTGGTTTGACACTGAGCGAAGCCATGAGGGCTGCTGAGGACAGAGAAAGATGGAGTATGCTGGTTAAGCGATCATCTGTGTTGCCCCTACGACCTTCGGGTTATGGGACAGGATAGGGATAGGACTGACTGCATTGGTTGTACAAAATAACAGTGTGTGCTGACTGCATTGGTTGTACAATACAACAGTGTGCAGTGACTGCAATGGTTGTACAAAATAACAGTGTGTGCTGACTGCATTGGTTGTACAAAATAACAGTGTGTGCTGACTGCATTGGTTGTACAAAATAACAGTGTGTGCTGACTGCATTGGTTGTACAAAAAAACAGTGTGTGCTGACTGCATTGGTTGTACAAAATAACAGTGTGTGCTGACTGCATTAGTAGTACAAAACAACAGTGTGCAGTGACTGCACTGGTTGTACAATACAACAGTGTGCAGTGACTGCATTAGTAGTACAAAACAACAGTGTGCAGTGACTGCATTGCTTGTACAAAACAACAGTGTGTAGTGACTGTACTGGTTGTACAAAACAACAGTGTGTAGTGACTGCATTGGTTGTACAAAACAAGTGTGTAGTGACTGCACTGGTTGTATAAAACAACAGTGTGTAGTGACTGCATTGGTTCTACAAAACAATATTGTGTAGTGACTGCACTGGTTGTATAAAACAACAGTGTGTACTGACTGAACTGGTTGTACAAAACAACAACGTGTAGTGACTGAATTGGTTGTACAAAACAAGAGTGAATAGTGACTGCATTGGTTGTACAATACAAAAGTGTCTACTGACTGCATTGACTGCATAAAACAGTGCCAGTGACTGCTTTGGTTGTACAAAACAACAGTGTGTACTGACTGTATTGACTGTATAAACAGTGGCAGTGACTGCATTGGTTGTATAATACAACAGTGTGTAGTAACTGCATTAGTTGTAAAAAAAACAACAGTGTGTAGTGACTGCTTTGGTTGTTCAAAACAACAGTGTGTACTGACCGCATTGATTAGTCTCTACGGTGGGTACATGGCCGTCAGGGCAGATACACGTATTGCTGGCTTTGTCACAGGTACTAATGGAGTCGCAGGTACCGTTGGAGCCAGCTGCCCGACACGAAGCTCCTACACGGCCTGGCAATGAAACTGCACATCACATCGTGTAAGTCAGTTAGGTACTTCACAATTGGTCTTCGTTATTGAATCTCAACAATTTAGCATAAAATAAATGGAACGATGGTATGAAATTGCAAAGTAACATCGGCTTTGATTTTCCGATATTCTTGACCGTGAAATAACTTTGACCTCCGACCCCAAATATACTCACGGGGGATTAAATAAACTATAGCAAAAGTTGGAATTTATACCAACAACAGTGTTTTAAGGAATTAACTTAACCTGCAGTAACACTGACTTGACCTTTATGTGACCTCTAATGCTCAAGGGATAATATAAATCCATTCCACTGTGTGATGAGAAATTATTTAATGTTTTTGTAAGGATTAAACTGACCTTGACCTTCAAGATGAAGGCAAAAATTTGAAAAAATATGAAAGGTCAATCTATTATCTCTGAATTCAACAAGTTTGAACTTTATCTCTCAAAACGTAGGGTCAAGAGAACTTCAAAGAAACCTATACGAACCGAATTTGGACCCCTCCATTGCCTTTGGAGCAAATTTAACCAAATTTGTACAGTTTGTGTGTCCCATTGATATCAAATGAAACTTCGTCATCACTGTCTTACGTCATCTCCAAGAATTTTCTCAGCTATCTACATTAATCGCGAAACTTCGATCGATAGTGAACAACCAACTCCAGAAAATTCTCAAATACTATCGACCAACTAAAATTATCAACGTTATACAAAGCATCTTCTAATAACAAAGCAAAATCAAATCAAAGGTAAATACACTCTATTATTGCATGCGTTGCAAAATAAAACGATCAGAAATATCGCGCGCGTACCACACGCGCGATCGTGCGAGTCTCAACGTAACACCCCGTCGTCGCCAGCGCATCTGTGACCGTCCAGAACATGCCTGTTTCCAAGGGACGCGTCGGAAATCATGAAGTGACTGTCCTAGTAGACTCGGGTTGCAGTGGGGTCATCGTAAGAGAAGATCTAATCGCTAAAGAACAGTTCACTGGCGATTCAAAATGGACACTTATGGCCGTCATCAAGTGTGTGAATGCGCCAGTTGCAAAGATTCAAGTCACCACCCCTTTCTACATAGGCGAAGTAGAAGCGGTTTGCCTGAAGAAGTCGCTATACGATTTGATGATCGGGAATATCGACGGCGTGAGACGACCCGACGACCCCGATTCAGAATGGAGTCCTGCCTCAACCCAACGTGTCGAAGTTGTTGAGCAGGATCCATTGCCGTTTCCCGATGGAGACCTTACAGAGCTGCTACATGACAATGTGGCTACTCCGGCTCAGCCCTGCCGACCCGAGATCGTCGGTCCTGTCACTACTAGGGCCCAGGCCAAGAGAGACAAGACGTCCACGCCACTGAAGGTCGCCGACAGCTCCAAAGCCGCCATCGTGGACAGAGATAAACTGATCCAGGTCCAGGAAGCTGATAGTACTTTAACCAAGTACAGGAATCGGAAAGATCACGTGTGACCAAAGGCAGTGGCACGGTCTATTTCAAGGTGGAGGCCAAGATCCTGTACGGAACCTTCCAGCACCCGAGGGTAAATGGAGGTAAACCACTCCGTCAAGTCTTGGTACCGTTACCCCTAAGGCGCCAAGTGATGGAAGTAGCTCACGACTCCATCATGGGAGGTCACGTAGGCATCAAGAAGACGTCGGACAGAATCCAGGCCAGGACTTCATGCGGACGTCAGCCGTTTCTGCCGATCATGTGACATTTGCCAGAAGACCATACCTCGAGGAAGGGTCCCCAAAGTGCCTATGCATAGGATGCCCTTGATCGACCGACCTTTCAAGAGGGGGGCCTTAGACTTAATCGGCGAAATAAAACCTCCGAGTAAAGGTCATCGGTGGGTACTGACTTTAGTGGACTATGCGACTCGGTACCCAGAAGCAGTGCCACTGAAGAGGATTGACACTGAAACTGTAACAGAGGCGCTGGTGGACATGTTCAGTAGACTTGGAGTGCCTGAAGAAATCCTGAAAGACCTCGGGACGCAGTTCGTCTCTGACTGCATGAAGGAGGTCAACAGACTGCTGAGCATCCGGCATTTGACTACGACACCCTACCATCCAATGTGTAAAGGGCTTGTCGAAAAGTTCAATGCCACGCTGAATTCCACCCTAAAGAAACTGCAGCGAGCAGCCCAGACAATGACATCGCTACATCAACGCCTTACTTTTCGCCTACAGAGAAGTACCGCAGGAGTTCACCGGCTTTTCTCTGTTCGAGCTGTTGTACGGAAGATCCATCCGAGGGCCGATGCACATCCTGAAAAAACTGTGGACGAAGGAAGTAGAGAACCCAGAGGTGAAGAACAGCTACCAGTACGTGTTTGAGCTAAGGGAGAAGCTGGAGCAGATTCTCGAGATAGCCAGAGAAAATCTGAAGAAGTCCCAGGACTGTGGAAAGCACTACTATGATCGTAGGGCTGTGGCCAGGAAGTTCAAATCTGGCAACAAAGTGCTAGTGCTGCTACCTACCGATCACAATAAGTTGCAGATGCAGTGAAAAGGCCCGTACACACACACTCACAGGATAATGGGATAATAAACCACCTTCAACTCCTGTCAAGACCCCCAACCCAGTATTTACTAAACAATTACCTCCCTTGTCTAACTGAAAACCCCAGAACTATATACAAACAAAATGCCCACAACAATATGCAACAATAGTAACAATCAATTAAATTCCAGATAAATACAATTCCAAGCTGGATCCACAATCAGAAAATCTTAAAAATTCAATCGCATTGGATAAGCTAGCTTTAAAGTTCAGAATCACCGTTCATAACTTAACTATCTATTAACTGAGCTCAGAGTAAACTAAAGCAGTTAATCACTCAGATAAAGGAAGTGATTTACACTAGATATGTTTTTAGGTGTGTGAAGTGCGAATCTGTATGTGTGTGTGGGTGCGGTGTAGCTGAGATCCTGTAGCCGGTGGAAAGCTTTGTCCAAAGCAACGGCAGGTCCAGGCGATAATGGAGGGCCACGTCGGCCACACCCAGCGGCGGCGCCCACAACTAAAGAGAGTCGTGTCGGTGGTGGCGGCGAGGTCAGGCAACTTCCACACCTCCCAGCGGCAAAGGCAGCACGTATTCTTTCCCTCATTGCTTATTCGTTGCCATACTTAGTTATTCATTGCTTACAAGGTCCAGCGGACTGCAAAGAGCCGAATCAGGACTACAAAATCAAGACCACAACTTCGCTGAAAGAGGACTCGCCCCTGATCCGCATAAAAATCTGCCGAAACAACCCTAGTGGTAACACTGAAGGCACTCCATCCGCCGGTCACTTTACAATAAAGACATCCCACACAGGGGACGCTGAGGCTATACTTTAATTTATCGAACCCCCGTTTACAAAAACAAAATAGAATATAAACATCATTATAAAATATCAACAAAACACATGCATATAAAATGCCTACATTGCCAAATAATAACATCCTAGGAAGCCCCAGTGACCACCTGGCAGAAAGCATCCAATATTCCCAAGCTGATCCAACAGACCTCACACAAATGAGGAGTTTTGTCCCGGAAGAGTTTTGAAGAAAAAAGGTAGGTGACTGGTCTAGCGAAGAAGAAGATAGTATAGTAGGTTGATAGAACAGAGTAGGAATGAGAAAGAACAAAGGAGAAAGACAGCGACAGAGTGAATTTAAAGCACTAAATTTCCAGAAAGTGGGGATACTATTTATACAGAAACCCCTGGCACACCCACGGGGGAACGTTGCCTTATTGAGCATTCGTTCTCGATTTGCGCGCAAGCGCTCGTCATACGAAGCTTCACGACGAAGACTTTTTGCTGTCGTACTCAGCATTCCTTTGTAGTCCGCGCAAGGTCTCTAATGAGAAAATCATGCGACATGTTATTGACTTTGGAGTGTTTTCGGGGGCGTAGATTTGATGCAAAGAGAGTTTTATTGGAGAAACTTAACTTTGAGGCTATGGCGGCAGTTCAAAAACGCTGAATCGATGCGCTGAAGCTCAAAACCGCGGCTCTAGTTCGTAGGATGTGTACGTAGTTGCCGCTGTATATGAGATAGACAGTCAGTTACATAATTCGCTACAAAGCCTGAGGAAGGAGAAGAATAAGAAGCACGAAGGCAAGGGGTAACTCACTAAAGGAGTAACTCACTACATTTATGTCCATTCACATCCTCTTCAAAGCCATCAGCACAGACACACTTGCCGGTGATAGCACACACAGCACCTGTACCACAGTCTGACGTCGCTGGTATCACGAAGTTGTTACACGGTGTGCCCAGCAACCGCTCTGTACACAACATCACTTTAAACTAGGCTCACGTGATCCTTATAGAACTGGCAATAGTCTACATTAAGAGGTCACTTCAAAGTATTCAAATGAACCAATTTTGGACAGCCCCAGTAGCCTTAACCTTGGAGCGAGGTTGACCACGTTTGCATCGTATGTGCGTTTCATTGACATTTATCATACATCAAAGAATCATAAGTTCAATGTCAATAACTTACGAAACTAGAAGTTTAAAGCCCATATAAAAAATATAAAATACAACTGCTCCTTATGGATCTTGCACAATTTTACATAAAAATGAGTGCCCCACCCTCTCCCCCTCACACTTCCGACCCCAAAGACCCACTCTGATGACTCCCCTCGACAGACTTTTAACATTCACATTGAGTGTTACCCCACTAACAAATTTAAGCTGTAAAAAATGCCTTTGGAAAGTATCTTTATTTTTTAAATGGATATATCTACATTTCGTAGTTTTCGTGCCTTTTAATAACCATTGCTAGCCAACATTCCTTAGCTAAAATTAGGATCTACCAAAGCCAATAAGAGGCAAAACCCGTACCGTGGTGGAAGTGACCGGAAACTCCATTTGAACCCACTTTGGACGGCTCCAGTGACCTTGACCTTGGAGCAAGGTTGGCCAAATTTGTGTCTCATTAATATCTATAATGCCTCAAAGATTCGTAACTTGAATATCAAAACGTAAGGGACAAGTTAAATTTTGTGAATAATTTACATTTTTGATTAAAATTTGTTGACCATGTGACCTTGACCTGGAAGTGAAATCATTTATAGTTCATTGATCATTTTCGAAGTTTCATGGATCACCTAATGGGTCAAATATAGAGCCATTCCAATGTACGATAACAAATTTTAAAACGATTTTGCAAATCTTAAAATGACCTTGACTTTTACAATCAACGCAAAACTGGACATATAAATACAACAAGTTTGGACTTTATATCTCTCATAGTTTAGGGTCAAAGTCACTTCAAAGTACCCATACGAACCGACTTTGGACAGCTTCAGTGACCTTGACCTGGGAGTGAAGTTGACCAAATGTGCAAAGTATGTGTCTCATTAATATCCATCAGCACCAAAGAATCAGAATTTCAATATTAATAACTAAGAGGTAATGTCATTCATTCATTGATCATTTATCTCTTGGATCGTTGACCATCTTACCAAGTTTGGTTATGATAGTTGAAATAGGTTGTGAGATAATAAACCACTTGCATGTTTAGCACAGACGGGCGGCGGACAGAGGGAGGGACGGACGAACACAAAAAAATGTCAATGTCATTTTTGGACTATTTAGAACTCATCTGTCACAGATTTGCACACAATCTTATACTCTTCAGTTTCCTATTTTGTAGCTTTGTACATAAACTCACATTGCTATGCATGCCAGTAAAAAAAATCTAGTGTGATTTTTTTTGGAAAGAGGGGGGGGGGGGGTGGAAGAGGGGGGTTGACCAAACTGCATAGAATATGTGTCTCATTGACATCTGTCATGCATCAACGAATCATAAATTAAATATTAATAACTTAGAAAAAAGTGAATTTTCCAAAAAAATTTTATGTTTTGACTAACATTTCTTGCCCCTGTGACCTTGATTTGAAGTGAAGTCATTCATCCACTGATTATTAATTGTATGAGGTCTCATGGATATACACCATCTTACCAAGTTTAGTTTGTGATGTAAAATAAATACATTCTGAGCTATTAATCCACTTTCAAATTTGCACGTCCGGACAGCACGTCCAGACCCCTCCCACTCACCCACCCCCCACCTCCACCCAAAATAAAAAATAAAAAATAAAACTAATTTTATTAATTTTTTAAAAAACTATTTAGGATTCAACTCGCACAGATTTGCAAAACCCTAGGTGGTTTTTTTTTTGAGGGGTGGGGGTGGGGGGTGAAGAGTGGATGAGGGGGGACAGATAGGGGTGAGTACATAGACTCACATAGCTATGCATTTGAGTCCAAAATGACCTTTAATTCTGTATTTACAATGTGTCTCTACATGATTATCCAATGTTCGGAAACGCTAACTTTTTCTACGACCTTCAAAATCGATGCAAAAAACGTCTCAGAGAAGAGAAAATCAATCTATGACCACTACATATAACAAGGGTCAAGGTCATTTCAAAGTATGAACTGATTTTGAACAGCTCCAGTGACGACCTTGGAATAAGGTTGAACAGACATGCATGATCGGTGTGTCTCATTGATGTTTATCACACATCAGACAACAATCATACGTTGAACAGACATGCATGATCGGTGTGTCTCATTGATGTTTATCATACATTAGACAACAATCATAATTATTATCATACATCAAACAATCAGAAGTCTACCATCATAAACTGAAGGAAAAATGAAAGAATTGTGTGAACAATTGTAATGTTTGACTAACACTTGTTGAACCTGTGCCTCTGACCAAGAAGAGTGGTAATATTTTCATAATTTTCGAGACTCACAATGGCTACAGGCTACAATGCGTCATCATCCTTGCAAGTTTGGTTGTGATGGATGAAATAGGAACCGAGTAATTAGTTCAGACGGACGGAAAATTAGATTGGCCGATGGACTGACAGACAATCTTTGGCCTATTTTGAACTCACCCCCCGTAGATTTGCAAAAATCTAGAATTTTTAAAATTTTGGAGTGAATACATACACTTGTATTGTCGCGGCCAGGCACCAGATAGCTGGGCACGAATCGTCGATTTATTAAACTGTGTTCAGTTACGGCCATGGATGGAACATTCTACTGTTAACCAATGAACCTTCTAAATCAAGGAAAAACTCTGGGTACAATGAAGTAAGCAACAGAAAGTATACAGAAGACTCACTGCACTGTCGCGTGTGTTGGTCACACTCCAACCCACTGCCACAGACACGTTGTGTTCCATCGGGAAACTTACAGGTACCAAACAATCCAACTTCTGAAAACAAACAAAACAAACACCAATGTCCATAGTCAACCCTACCTCCTCTTTACATCAGTGTCAGCGTAACGTCAGTCGTCCGTTTGTTGCACATTATTAGCTTGTAGATAGGTCAAGATTGAACTTCAGACTTAGCAATCATAAGTTGCCAATACAGTCCCAAAGATATATAAATGTGCCACGGGAAGAAAGGCTGTGCCCTTTTTGTGACCTAAATGAAATAGGTGACGAATTCCACTATCTGTTCACTTGTTCAAATTCCTTACTGGAAGAAAATAGAATTTCTTATTTACCTCAATATTTTTGGCCTCACCCAAACGTCTTTAAATTACAACAGCTGATGAACTCTAAGTCAAAGAAAAGGCTATTGTATTTGAGCCGCTATATTAACATTGTTTTTTTCATTATTTAAATAATACATTCTTTTTTCTTGTTGTTGTTTGACCTATCAAGTGCATTTTTCAGCAGATCAGATTTTTTCTTCCTGGTCTCGTCGTTCTTTTCTCGAATGTGTCAAGCTCGCACTACTCATAAAAAGTGTTGTTTTGTTTGTTTGTCTTGTCATAAATAATGAATTAAGAATGCTATAGTTTATTTTGGGGGTAAATGAAAATGAATTGAGAAGGTGACTATTTATTTACCTATGGGTATTACTGTACTTATTGGAGAAACTAAGGGATTTTGGAATATCGAGTTACACACTGTAAGTGTACATTTTGTATACCTTTCTTTGTGTCCTTTTGTTGGTTGTTTTCATAACATGAAAGTTGTTTTTTATTGCCATTCATGCTTGTTTCATGTATTTCCCCAATCCCCCCATTTCTCCCCTTTTGGCTAAAAAGCCCCCTGGGCGTATAGCCTTTCGTTGTATAGATGGTTTAAATCATGTGTCTAGAAATAAAACTCAAAACTCAAACTCAAAGTGTAGCCCATCTTTTGCTTTAATTTCTGTGAATAAAACACATTTTCATCATTGCAAGATGGCAAGCCATTCAAATGTATTTCCAAGCAAGCCCTCACATACATAGCCCATAAATTAAGCATTTTCAAAATAGTACATTACAACACGGCTTTATTGTAAAGAAGCCAAAGGAAAATATGAAATGACAGGCCACATTCGGAACTATCTCCAAGCAAAAACAAAAAAAAAAAATTAAAATCGGATCAGCGAATTTTTAGATACATCGCAAAACATGTTTAGAGAATGGTAAATCACATTGACCTTGACCTTTGAGAAAGTACACATTGGAATGACCCAACAGTAGTTAGCAGTAGTTAGAGTAGGCACGAAGTAAAACATTATCAATGTCGGGTTAGCTTATTTTTGAGAAAAGGCCATAAGTGTGTTTTTAACAAAGTAGTGAAATTCAGTCCGACAGATTGCTACTGAAGGGTGATTTGAATTTCCTATATCCCCAAAACTCTACAAAACCGATTCAGCCGTTTTTTGAGATATTGGGCAAAACGTGGTAAGCAGCAAAATGTCTCCAGTAACTTTGACTTTTATGTCAAAACGGGTGTCAGGCCGCTAACATAAATGTAGATTATGTTCCGATGAATTTTGGTCAAAATATGTTCATGGGTTCTTGAGATATAGCTTCCCTCCGACCGACCGACCGACTGACAGACGGACGGACCGATATTTGGATCGTTCTGATTTTCCACTGTTTCAAGATATTTCCACATAGGTCTGGAAATACACAAATTTACAAGTTGTGTCTTTGTGTGTGGGAAACAAATCATTTGAAAGGCTTGCGAACTTGCTTAACTTTCATTCTGCATACACAAGCTAGTGAGAGAGAGAAAAGGGGGGGGGGGGAGAGAGAAAGAGAAGGTGGGGTTTGAGAGAGTGGAGGGTGGAGGGGAGACTTACTACACTCGTTGTCTTCACATACAGCGAAGTCAGTACACTGCAGCTCCTCACCTCCACAGCCACGACCCACCTCTACATCTACAATCAAATAAACAAATAAATGTCAAACATTAACATACAAGTTGCCGAACTGTGCAGTGGTTAGAACGGTTTCAAATTGCTGGCCATCGTAACACTTTTAACCGCGAAACAAGAAGATATTGATGATGAAGAAGCAAGAACAAGGAAATACACGCCTCCCATGAACCCACTGGTCGCAATTTTCCGATGGCAATAATGTGGAAGATAAAGAATACGACGATGATGTCTTTACTTACCACACACCCCCGTTGGGGTGCATGCCGGGGTTTCAGTATAAATAGTTTCCCCACTTTCTGGAAATTTAGTGCTTTAAATTCCCACTGTCGCTGTCTTTCTCATTTGTTCTTTCTCATTCTTGCTCTGTTCTATCAATCTGCTATACTATCTTCTTCTTCGCTAGACCAGTCAACTACCTTTTTTCTTGAAAACTCTTCCGGGACAAGACTCCTTATTTGTGTGTGAGGTCTGTTGGATCAGCTTGGGAATATTGGACGCTTTCTGCCGGGTGGTCACTAGGGCTTCCTATGTTGTTATTATTTAGCAATGTAGGCATTTTATATGTATGTGTTTTGCTGATATTTTATAATGATGTTTGTATTTTATTTTGTTTTTGTAAACGGGGGTTCGATAAATTAGAGTAAAGCCTAAGCGTCCCCTGCGTGGGATGTCTTTATTGTAAAGTGACTGGCTGGTGGAGGGTATTCAGTTTTACCACTAGGGTTGTTTCAGCAGATCTTTTATGCAGATCAGGGGTTGTCCGGTCCTGATTTGGCTCGGAAGAGTCCGCTGGACCTAAAGCAATAATCATGCAATGTAATGTAATGTACTTACCGCACTTCTGTCGTCTGCTGCATGTCATACCGTCGAGGCACGACACCAAGTTATTAATGCACGGTTGCCCCGGACCGTACTCTGCACATCATGATAATTGTGTGTGTACATTAGGATTGGTCACGCCGCGCACAATACACACTCAGTCAAACAGGCGTGTGATTTTTATTAATGTACAGGTTCTTCTCTCAATAGTGACGTCTATTACACCGCTTTCTGTATGCCAAGCTATTCATGCAACATTCAATCTTCCCTTGCGTCTCATGACGTGACCAGCCAGTGTAAAGTATGACAATGCCGGCACTTTGCAGTTGTTCGACCCTCATTCAGTCTGAAGAGGAGGTTTATTCAAATAAATAGTACTGTTTGCTTCTTTATAAATCTGAGCGTTATTGTGTATTCTGCATTCTAAAACCTATTACTGTTTCTGTTCACCTAAAACTTATTCCTCTTAAAAGCGATTGCAGCCCACTCCAGCTCAATGCCTATGTGAGCAGCACTGTTTAGTGCCTCCACATTTTGATGGCTGCGGGCTATTTATAGCTTGCCTGCATCCTCCCTTCCAGTGAAAGGAAAGGAAAGGTAGCATCGGCGAAGCTATTTATAGCTAGCCTGGCTGACCTAATCTCAAAACTAAAAAGCTTTGGTTTGAGTCAGTGTGAGCCACACAAACATAACATTTAAAGAATCCAACATTTTCTGGGACAGATCGTGTAATCATACGATCCACTTTCGTTACACAGTAGTGAAGGGAGAGAGTATTGAAGAAGGTGGGGTGGGGGGGGGGGGGGCAAGAGGAGAGAGAGTGACTGTGACTTACTGCACCGTATATCTACAGGGTCGACGACCAGGCCCGGTTTGCACACACATTTTTGGTCCTCGCACACAGCGTTTTCATCAATACAGGTTGTTCCATCACACCACGCTCCGGCCAGCCCTTTCTTCGGCACTGAAACAGTCCACAATCCATGAGATGGTTTTGCTCCCTGCATTGACTTCCTGCTGAACGGAGGATTAACTGTAACATTTCATAGGGAGCGCAGTTGGCTCAGTGGTGTACATAACGGCAAAACGACTGAGGCATTGAATGTCAGGTGATAACATTGCAGACTGCAAAGGCAGTGGTTCCAACCCCGTTGACGGCTTGCAGTGCTCAAACAAAAGTGCCATGACCCTGTAAACAGTTGGTTCAGTGGTGTACTCGAACAGGCAACAACAAATGTCACGTGATAACACTGCAGCCCGCACAGGTAGTGGTTCAAAGCCCGTTGACGGGCTGAAGTACATTACAAAAAATATAAATAAATAAATTACCCTGAGAAAAATAAGTGCAGAGAAGACCAAAATTATGGCCAACAACACCAACGGCATCAACATGGACATCAAAGTCCAAGGCCAATCCCTCAATACAGTGCATAGCTTCAAAGCTTTAGGAGCCATTGTATCAGACAATGGATCCCGACAGGAAGTCCTCTCCAGGATCACACAAACAACTGCTACCCTGACAAGGTTGTGATGACACGAGTTTAATACACGCTAAATAAACGCAGTGTCAGGATATATATAATTTACAGTTTTATATCTATGAGAGTGTTGTGCAAAAAGGGTCAGTGCGATATATTGCATAGTGTATAATAGAGAAATTGAAAGAATCTCGTGTTTTACGTAAGCTCGGTAGCTGCTAGAAGCTTGAACAGAGTTCTGTGCCTTGAGGTATGGGCTGGGAGAAGCGGCATAGGTTAGAGTCAAGTTGGTGCTGGCTATGATCGGACGGCAAGTGGATAATTGTGACTGCCACTATTCTCAGAATAGGTGTAGAGTCCTTTTATAAGGGTTGTGTTCCTGTGTTGAACCACCCGATGTCTTGCACCTTGTAGAGGGCAAGAATAACCAGTATGCTGTCGTATAACTGTTTGAGGTAGTGACGTTACAACAGTTTAGGAGAGTCATCACTGCCACAAATTCAGTGTGATATTGTGTAGAGTGTTTCTCTAGGGGTGAGTGCTCTTCTATTAGAGACCGCCCAAGGCCTAAGTATGTTTGTGATATTAGGATGTCCTAGGATCATAGATAGGGTAGCAGTAACTCTCACGTCACCCGAATGGGATCAGTAACTTCAGCTCAACCAGGGAGTAGAGGGATGCAAACTCAAACTAAAATACTAACACAAATGCCAGATGAACATTTACACTCTTTTATTCAACACACGAACATACAGGAGAATGGGAAATCTAAACCAACGCCAACCCTTATCCGGACCCACAACCCCAACAATTAACAAACAATTACCTCCCTTGTCTAATCCGAGACCCCTGGCAATGTACACAAGATGCCCACACAACCAAGATATAACAATATGAAAATAAAGCTAAAATAATACAGCTGATGGTTTAAGTGTTCAGTCACCAAGACTTGAAGAAATGTATTTAGTGAAATTGTCTGAACTGGATACTTCATGAGTTCGTTGTCTCTTCATTGCTATTCCCAGAAAATAATAAACTGATTCAACTAGCACAAATATAATAATGAGACACTGCTTGAAAATTCACTGGATATGTAGTATGTCTTATTTGCGTGTAGTGTATGTATGTATGACTGTGAAGGTGTGTCGTCCTGCGTGTGGAAAACCCAGGCGGTCGTCTCCAGGTCG
>CM072525.1:14416537-14574037 GCA_036898135.1 Oncomelania hupensis | reverse complement strand
GAGAGAGAGAGACTTACGACAGACGTTTTGACTATCACAGCCATTACCACTGGTGCACTCATCCGTCGAGTTACACGCGCTGCCTTGATTCTTGCCTTGAAAATAAACAAAAAACTGTAAAACCATGTCGTTTTTGTCGAGAAATTGAGGTCTGTTTTGTTCACACATATATACACACACACGCACACACACACGCGCGCTCGTTCACATACCATATGACTAACATGCATAATATTATAAAATTGCAATATTTAACATAAAAATGAGTGTCCAGAAAAAAATGAAACTGGCATTAAAATGCAAACTTGTACTGGCTTTGATCTTTAACTTTCTATGCTCTTTACCTTGAGATGACCTTGGCCTCCGGTTATAAATAAACTCATGTACGGTCAAGTAAACTGCAGCAAAAGTCGTATTATGCCAAAAAAGTGACCGTGACCTTCATGTGACCTCTCATGCTCATGTACGATCAAATAACCCAACATTGTTGTATACTATAGGTTAAATACTGAGCTATTTCGTACGATGAGAAATTTATTAACTTTTTTTGGTAAGACCTAAAATGACCTTGACCTTAAAGAAAAACGCAAAAACAGAAGACATATGAAAGATAAATCCTGAATACAACCAGTTTGGACTTTATATCTCTCATAGTTTAGGGTCAAGGTCACTTCAAATTACCTATACGAACCGCCCTTGGACAGCTCCAGTGACCTTGATCTTGGAGCAAGGTTGCCCAAATTTGCACATCTATGATATCTATAATGCTTCAAAACATCATAAGTTAAAGCATATAATTCTTGTGTTTGAGTTGTTAACCTCTGGTGTGGTAACTTCCTTTGTATGACAGGATCGGGCCCTCATATCGTGAGAACAGGTTGCGAAGAATGTATGGAACTGTAGAAAAGACGTTAGTGTTTGAGTTGTCAGCCTCTGATGTGGTAACTTCCTTTGTATAACAGGATCGGGCCCTCATATCGTGACAACAGGTTGAGAAGAATGTATGGAACTGTAGAAAAGACGTTAGTGTTTGAGTTGTCAACCTCTGGTGTGGTAACGTCCTTTGTATGACAGGATCGGGCCCTCATATCGTGACAACAGGTTAAGAAGAATGTATGTACTGTAGAAAAGACGTTAGTGTTTGAGTTGTTAACCTCTGGTCTGGTAACTTCCTTTGTAGTCTATGACAAGATCGGACAAGTTGAGAAGAATGTATGGAACTGTAGAAAAGACGTTAGTGTTTGAGTTGTCAACCTCTGGTGTGGTAACTTCCTTAGCATGACAGGATCGTGCCCTCATATCGTGACAACAGATTGAGAAGAATGTATGGAACTGTAGAAAAGACGTTAGTGTTTTCTTGTGGGGAGAGGTGACTACTACAAACAATATATCGTGACAACAGGTTGAGAAGAATGTATGGAACTGTAGAAAAGACGTTAGTGTGTTTTCTTGTGGGGAGAGGTGACTACTACAAACAATATATCGTGACAACAGGTGAGAAGAATGTATGGAACTGTATAAAAGACGTTAGTGTTTTCTTGTGGGGAGAGGTGACTACTACAAACAATATATCGTGACAACAGGTTGAGAAGAATGTATGGAACTGTATAAAAGACGTTAGTGTTTTCTTGTGGGGAGAGGTGACTACTACAAACAATATATCGTGACAACAGGTTGAGAAGAATGTATGGAACTGTAGAAAAGACGTTAGTGTTTTCTTGTGGGGAGAGGTGACTACTACAAACAATATAGCGTGATAACAGGTTGAGAATAATGTATGGAACTGAAGAAAAGACGTTAGTGTTTTCTTGTGGGGAGAGGTGACTACTACAAACAACAAGGTGTCCACAGTTCTTAGACCAGGGTCCCGTTGATTAGTCGTTTGAGCACGAGCACCATCAAACGTTAGACAGAAAAGTAGAGAGTGCTCTCGGATATATCTGCAGGGTGTCCACAACGACCGATTGGGTCATCTAGCAAGTGTCGGCGAAACGTGTCATAATTGTTGATACGTACACCCAATCGAAGTCTGGCAAAACCTACGGTTGCCGTGTTCCGCGATAATAGAACAACAGGACCAATGGACCATTCCTAGAAAGGTGTCTCTTTAATAGGTTGATTGATGGAATGGTTTGGATTTCTTCACGGAGATCATTGACATTCCATAAGATGGTAGTGGAGTTTTCATACAGTTCGATTTTAAGTGGAGGTACTCAATGTTCTAATGGTCTTCTGCGATGATAAGGATTAACCGCTGATTCAAAGTCGCGGAGCCAGGTAGGCCAGATTCCCAGGACAGCACTCACTTATTCACAGTCTACTTCCTGTATGGCTTAAGTTTTATAAAACTGAAACAAAACGTTCCCATTAAAACACAAAGTAACATTTATTTTGACTTTGCGATGACCTTAACTTCTGGTTTCACATGAACACTCATGTATGGTCAAATAAACTACAGTAGAAGTTTTTTAATGTCAAAAACAACCGTGGCCTTAAAATGAACTTGACCTTAGGATGACCTTGAACCTCGGATTACCTCTAAGGCTCATGTTTGATCAAATAATTCAACGTTGATGTATAATGTGGGTCAACTATAGAACTATTCCACTGTATGATGACAAAATGTTGACGTATTTCGCAAGGCCTAAAATGACCTTCACCTCAAGTTCAACACAAAATCGGAACATACATAAAAGATCAATCTATGATCTCTACATAAATACAAATCTGGACTAGACTTTATATCTCTTATGATTTATAGTCAAGGCCACTCCAAAGAATCTATATGAACTGACTGTACCTTGGAGTTAGGTTAACAAAACTTGCATGGTTGGTGTGTCTCACTGATAGCTGTCATGCGTTAAACAATCATACGTCCGCTATCAATAACTTTGGAAAATTCTGACATTTGTTGAACAATTATCTTTTTTTAATTAACATTTGTTGACCCTGTGACCTTGACTTGAAGAGAGATCATTCAATCACTGAAATGTTCGAGCCCTCATGGCTTTACACCATCCCACCACTTTTCTTTGTGATAGATAAAACAGGTTACGCGTAATTATCTACCTTAAAGTTTTGCACGGACGGACGGGTAGACAGATACACGGACAAACATGTTTTGGATATCATATTTGGACTATTTCGGACTCACCTGCCGCAGATTTGCGAAAGTCTATTTAATTTTAATTTTGAACTAAGTACATAGACTCACCTTGCTATGCATAAAAACGGAATACTACTAATAGCTATAACTGTTGTCACACTTACGACATACGAAGTCTCGGGGGTCACACTGAGATCCAGACTCACAGGCATCTAGGTATTTTCTACAGTTCGCCTTAAGGCTCAGTCCTGGTCAATGCAATACAACGCATCTTAAGTCTAGTCAGTAAATCTGTAATTTATATGAAACAGACACATTGTGAGCATACCAGGTGGTGTTGAGACCACTTTCTGAACCTTAATAGCCCCAAAAATACGAGCTTATTGTTGACACCCGACGTGATACGCAGCTCCTGTAGGAGAATCATCTCCAGGCAATTAAATCATGGTGAGCGAGATAAGTGTGGTGAATTCAACTCAGTCAGCGATTAAAATCATAGACGCCATTTGCAGAATGGCAATGAGTGTGTCTACTGAGGTCTTGGGGAGTTGTATGTCCTATTCTATCATATCCTATCCCGTAACTCGGAGGTCGTAGGGCACCACATATAATCGTCTAACCAGCGTACTCCATCTTTCCCTGTCCTCAGCAACCCTGATTGTTTCGCTCAGTGTCAAACCAGTCCATTCTTGCATGTTGTCCTCTCACCTCTTTTTCGGTCTCCCTCTTCTACTACCACCTCCTTGCACTGTGCCTTGCAGGATGGTCTTTGCAAGACCTCATGATCTGTTGACGTGGCCATACCATCGTGTGATGGTCTGTCAGACTTTGTCGTTGGTGATGTGCTGGGTATAGGAAATGCCCAGAAGTCTTCTGTAGCACCTCATCTCCATGATCCATGCCTTGTATTCTTCGTTGTAGATCTGCTGAGAGGGTCCATGTTTCGTAAATATATAGGAAGATGGAGATAACAAGGGAGCGCAGCAGTCTTACCATGGAATGTAGACTGATGCTCCTGTCTTTCCAAATGGGCTTCAGCCTCGCCAGGGCAGCAGTTGTTTGTTCGATCCTGGAGAGGACTTCCTGTCGGGATCCATTGTTTGATACAATGGCTCCTAATTAAACGAAGCTATGCACTGTGTTGAGGGATTGGCCTTGGACTTTGATGTCCGTGTTGATGCCATTGGTGTTGTTGGTCCTCATTTTGGTCTTCTCTGCACTTATTTCCATTCCATAGGCTCTGGAGGTGGTGTCAAGCCTCTGTACCAGCTGTTCAAGTTCTTGTTCCTCTCCAGCCAATCCATCAATGTCATCCGCAAAACGAAGGTTGGAGATTGCTCTTCATCCTATGCTGACTGTGCCTTCGTGATCTGCAAGGGCATCTGACATGATGCGCTCTAAGAAGATGTTGAAGAGTGTTTGAGAGAGTAGGCATCCCTGACAAACACCGATTGTTGTTCTTAACCAGTTTCCGATGGCGCTGTTGTGGAGGACAGCACTGGTAGCCTTGTCATACAGGTTTTTGCTGACATCAATAATTTTAGGGCTGATGTTGTACACTCTCAGAGTTGCCAACAGAGCTGCATGCCAGATTCGGTCAAACGCCTTTTTGAAGTCTACGAACACATGATATAGATGTTGGTGGTGCTGTAGGTATTTCTCGCAGATTATTCTGAGGTTGAAAATCCGTTCAGTGGTACTTCGCCCTGTCCTGAATCCTGCTTGCTCTTCAGCTATGATTTGTTCAGCTTGGGGTTTCAACCTGTTGAGTATTATTTTCAGGAGGACCTTGCTGGGATGGCTGATGAGGCTGATGGTGCGGTAATTTTCACATTCCTGAAGGTTACCTTTTTTTGGAAGAGTGATGACAAGCGACGGGGTCCATGGTGTAGGCCACTCCCCACTCTGCCAGATCTTGTTATAGATAGTGGTGAGTGCGTCAATCATCGCTAGCGTTTATCCTCCTGCTTGAAGCAGTTCCGCGGGTATGTTGTCCACTCCGGCTGACTTCCGCTTCTTCTACTGCCGCCTCAACTTCGTCTTAGAGAATTGGTTTGAAAAGTAACTTCCTATTGAGAATGGCTTACAACGTTAGTGAATAGAAATGTATTGTGATCCTTACAGTGATAGATTATCAATGACTGAGAACTGTATTGTGATCTTTACAGTGATAGATTATCAATGACTGACAACTGTATTGTGATACTTACAGTGATAGATTATCAATGACTGACAACTGTATTGTGATACTTACAGTGATAGATTATCAATGGAACTGTATTGTGATACTTACAGTGATAGATTATCAATGACTGAGAACTGTATTGTGATACTTACAGTGATAGATTATCAATGACTGAGAACTGTATTGTGATACTTACAGTGATAGATTATCAATGACTGAGAACTGTATTGTGATACTTACAGTGATAGATTATCAATGACTGAGAACTGTATTGTGATACTTACAGTGATAGATTATCAATGACTGACAACTATATTGTGATCCTTACAGTGATAGATTATCAATGACTGAGGACTGTATTGTGATCCTTACAGTGATAGATTATCAATGACTGAGAACTGTATTGTGATACTTACAGTGATAGATTATCAATGACTGACAGCTGTATTGTGATCCTTACAGTGATAGATTATCAATGACTGAGGACTGTATTGTGATCCTTACAGTGATAGATTATCAATGACTGAGAACTGTATTGTGATACTTACAGTGATAGATTATCAATGACTGACAACTTTTACATTACATTACATGATTATTGCTTTAGGTCCAGCGGACTCTTCCGAGCCAAATCAGGACCAGAGAGACGTTATCTTAAAATATTATCAAATGTTTCAAATCTTAAAAAACAAGCCTGTTACTCTTAAATACTCAAACAAACATTCACATGACACCTCTTTAAAAGTCTTCTTTAAAAATGATGTATTAAAAATATGTTCTCTTTCTTCAATCAAATCACTAAATTCAGTCCTATCAATAAAATCCAAACTAAACAAAACATGTCGATATGATTTATATGTAATAAAACAAACCAACATCATGTAAAAATTGAAACAGGTGTTGACCATTACATACTTTAAAAATCTCTTTGAAAGGTATTGAACCAAAATATGTTTCTCTTTTATCAAGCAGGTCAGCACATTCAGACATGAAATGGCGAACAGAAACGGATTTATCACATGCAAAGCACCATGGTGGTTCTTCTCCTTTTAACAGGAAACTGTGGGTTACATTAAGTATGCCTAATGTGAAGGCGAGACAAAACTGTTTATTCTTTGCGAGTGGATGCAAAGTTAGGCAAAGAATCCGACAAATCGGGAAGAATTTGAAATAATTTGTTGTTGATATGGTTAGACCAGTCAGTCTGCCACAGTCGTTTACAATAAGATCCAGTCATACAACGTAGGTCAGAATAGGGCACAAACTGGAAAATCTCTGGAGGGAAATCGAGATGCAGAGCATCTTTAGCCGCTTTGTCCACTGCAATGTTGCCGCGGATGCCCATGTGACCAGGGACCCACATAAAAACAATCTTTTTACCCTCAGAAACAAGCTGTGTATGGAGGTCATGGATCTCTGCCAGAAAAGGGTGTGATATCTTTCTCGTGGAAAGAGCCTGGAGTGCTGACAGTGAATCGGACATGATTAAAAACGAGGTTCCTTTGGATTGATAAACTTGTTTCAGAGCTAGATGAATTGCCTTGAGCTCAGCTGTATAAACAGAACAAAAATCAGGTAAACGCTGTTGCAAAGGCTGGTCTAAGTGTCTCCCAGAGACCGACGCAGCAGCAACTGAATCTCTTTTCTTTGACCCGTCTGTAAAAGGTTTTTCATATTCTGGGTATAAAGCACACTGTTCTAAATAAAGCTGGTTATAGATGGTTTTAGATGTATTGTTTTTGAGGAAAGCGGACAATTGCCAATTAATGTTTAGGGTACATAATGTCCATGGGGGAGCTTCAGTCCGAAGTTCATCGTCGTTGACTGACAACTGTATTGTGATCTTTACAGTGATAGATTATCAATGACTGAGAACTGTATTGTGATCTTTACAGTGATAGATTATCAATGACTGACAACTGTATTGTGATCTTTACAGTGATAGATTATCAATGACTGACAACTGTATTGTGATCCTTACAGTGATAGATTATCAATGACTGACAGCTGTATTGTGATCCTTACAGTGATAGATTATCAATGACTGAGAACTGTATTGTGATCCTTACTGTGATAGATTATCAATGACTGACAACTGTATTGTGATCCTTACTGTGATAGATTATCAATGACTGACAACTGTATTGTGATCCTTACAGTGATAGATTAACAATGACTGACAACTGTATTGTGATCCTTACAGTGATAGATTATCAATGACTGAGAACTGTATTGTGATCTTTACAGTGATAGATTATCAATGACTGACAACTGTATTGTGATCTTTACAGTGATAGATTTAACAATGACTGACAACTGTATTGTGATCCTTACAGTGATAGATTATCAATGACTGAGAACTGTATTGTGATCTTTACAGTGATAGATTATCAATGACTGACAGCTGTATTGTGATCCTTACAGTGATAGATTATCAATGACTGAGAACTGTATTGTGATCTTTACAGTGATAGATTATCAATGACTGACAGCTGTATTGTGATCCTTACAGTTATAGATTATCAATGACTGACAACTGTATTGTGATCTTTACAGTGATAGATTATCAATGACTGACAACTGTATTGTGATCCTTACAGTGATAGATTATCAATGACTGACAGCTGTATTGTGATCCTTACAGTGATAGATTATCAATGACTGAGAACTGTATTGTGATCTTTACAGTGATAGATTATCAATGACTGACAACTGTATTGTGATCCTTACAGTGATAGATTATCAATGACTGACCACTGTATTGTGATCCTTACAGTGATAGATTATCAATGACTGAGAACTGTATTGTGATCTTTACAGTGATAGATTATCAATGACTGACAACTGTATTGTGATCCTTACAGTGATAGATTATCAATGACTGACAACTGTATTGTGATCTTTACAGTGATAGATTATCAATGACTGACAACTGTATTGTGATCCTTACAGTGATAGATTATCAATGACTGACAACTGTATTGTGATCCTTACAGTGATAGATTATCAATGACTGACAGCTGTATTGTGATCCTTACTGTGATAGATTATCAATGACTGACAGCTGTATTGTGATCCTTACAGTGATAGATTATCAATGACTGACAGCTGTATTGTGATCCTTACTGTGATAGATTAATTATCAATGACTGACAACTCTATTGTGATCCTTACAGTGATAGATTATCAATGACTGACAGCTGTATTGTGATCCTTACAGTGATAGATTATCAATAACTGACAGCTGTAATGTGATCCTTACAGTGATAGATTATCAATGACTGACAACTGTATTGTGATCCTTACAGTGATAGATTATCAATGACTGACAACTGTATTGTGATCCTTACTGTGATAGATTAATTATCAATGACTGACAACTGTATTGTGATCCTTACAGTGATAGATTATCAATGACTGACAACTGTATTGTGATCCTTACAGTGATAGATTATCAATGACTGACAGCTGTATTGTGATCCTTACAGTGATAGATTATCAATGACTGACAGCTGTATTGTGATCCTTACAGTGATAGATTATCAATGACTGACAGCTGTATTGTGATCCTTACAGTGATAGATTATCAATGACTGAGAACTGTAATGTGATCCTTACAGTGATAGATTATCAATGACTGAGAACTGTATTGTGATCTTTACAGTGATAGATTATCAATGACCGAGAAATGTATTGTGATCCTTGTCATGAACTGGCTAGTTTTAACTCTGCTTATGACTATTCAGCCTTGTGTAGTCTTTGTAACAGTAGAGAGTCAGTAGATTACACAGCAGCAATTAAAGGCCACACACAGCGAGCTAGCCACACACAACGCAGTGAGTCAGCACTTGAGCTTTGAATTTGACCGTTTTAACCAATGAGAGCTCAGCTTAGCGGGTAGAGCAGTTCTGAATGTGTCAAAACCTAAGACAGTTTGAATCAGTCGTGTGTGAGACGAGGAAGAGTCAACATCTCCACAGTAGAGAAATCTCTTCACTCATAGACCAGGAAGCAGGACTTTAGAATCTTAGAGTTCTATCAAGTCATCACGGGCCTGAACTTGTCAAACAGGTAAATGAACACCCTTCTGTTTCATCGTGATATATTTATATTATTGTTGAAATTATGTTTGTGGAATTTGCTTTGCATAAATGTGAATTATTAATCCGAATTTGCCGTACCACGTGGAAGAGCCGACCACGAGCCGAAACACGACCGGTTGCGCCGCCATGTTGTATCCCGTACGGAACCACTGTTGTTTAACTTATATGTATGTTTGCAGACCAGTGGCTGTACCACTGAATGTTTATAATATTATTAATTCTGTATGTGTATAGTTAGACACGATTGATATTTATGTATGTATAGGAATTTAGAGTTGAGATTCCAGTGGAACCCGGAAGTAGCAGAATGTTCGTCGCTTATGTATAGAGATGTGGAGCTATCACTGAGGGCTACTTTGGCTTTCAGTGAGACGCTCTGCACAAACCGATTATTCAGGGTTGTGCAGAATTTCGTCTCTTATATTACAGACAAGCAGGCGAGCTATCCCGAGCTATCCCGAGCTATCCTGTGCACCCCACTCCACAGAAACGACTAGTTGGTTGAGGAGCCTCTACCGCACAAGTCGGAAAGAGCTACCTTGAAAAACACCCTGTCAGACCCCACAGCGTGGCAAGGGAACCCAACTACACAACGACAAAGGTGTCCCAGAAGCTACCTCACAGAAGGACTTCGACCGCACCATCAGAAAGTTAAGTGTAATCAACGAAGGTGCACTTAAACTGATCATAACAGGACCACAGTAGTCCAACTCTTCAGAAACTGTAAAACGGACCACAGTAGTCCAAATCTACATGAAATATAATAGCAAGTGCCCGAGGAAGATATAACAGCTGCCTAGACTATCAGCGATCGAACTATTAGCAGTAACTGAGACTTTTTAAGTTAGATTAGTACTTAGAGAATCTTGTATAGAGTAGAAGAAATAAATGTGTGATTTTAACTGTTATCAAGTGGCTGGACTACATATGATTCATAGCCGTGTGAAAGCTAGTGTGACAGTAATCTTTTACCATTTTTCTATCTATCTCTGTACCCCAACCTTAACACAGAACGAGCTAAACAAATAAATTTATTAAAGTAATTCATAGGGTGACGTACTAGCAGTTCCCACCGAATAAACGTGAGGGTCCATAATTCCATTGTGCAGAGCCCATAAACCCCACGTGACAATCCTTACAGTGATAGATTATCAAGGACTGACAACTGGTTTCTGATCCTTACAATGATAGATTATCAATGACTGAGAACTGTAATGTGATCCTTACAGTGATAGATTATCAGTGACTGAGAACTGTATTGTGATCCTTACAGTGATAGATTATCAATGACTGATGACTGTATTGTGATCCTTACAGTGATAGATTAATTATTAATGACTGACAGCTGTATTGTGATCCTTACAGTGATAGATTAATTATCAATGACTGACAACTGTATTGTGATCCTTACAGTGATAGATTATCAATGACTGATGACTGTATTGTGATCCTTACAGTGATAGATTAATTATTAATGACTGACAGCTGTATTGTGATCCTTACAGTGATAGATTAATTATCAATGACTGACAACTGTATTGTGATCCTTACAGTGATAGATTATCAATGACTGACAGCTGTATTGTGATCCTTACAGTGATAGATTATCAATGACTGACAACTGTATTGTGATCCTTACAGTGATAGATTATCAATGACTGACAACTGTATTGTGATCCTTACAGTGATAGATTATCAATGACTGACAACTGTATTGTGATCCTTACAGTGATAGATTAATTATCAATGACTGACAACTCTATTGTGATCCTTACAGTGATAGATTATCAATGACTGACAACTGTATTGTGATCCTTTCAGTGATAGATTATCAATGACTGATGACTGTATTGTGATCCTTACAGTTATAGATTATCAATGACTGATGACTGTATTGTGATCCTTACAATGATAGAATACCAGTGACTGATGACTGCATTGTGATCCTTACAGTGATAGATTATCAATGACTTTTGCATGAAAAGAACTGTATTGTGATCCTTACAGTGATAGATTATAATTATCAATGACTGAGAACTGCGTGAGCGAGCTCAGCTGACATTAGTCGACATCAGAACAAGGCGACGCGCCATTGTAGGCTGAGAGAGAGAGAGAGAGAGAGAGAGAGAGAGAGAGAGAGAGAGAGAGAGAGAGAGAGACTTTGAAACTTTTTGATTAGGGATAAAGATTTTAGACTAATTAATAAGTCTAATCTTCCAATCTGTCCCTTAACAAATTAGAAAACAAGAGAGAGAGAGAGAGAGAGAGAGAGAGAGAGAGAGAGAGAGAGAGAGAGAGAGAGAGAGACTGACTACATTTGCCGTCGGTTGAGCAATTGGTTTTTTCAGGACAAAAGCCGGGATCCAGAATGCAGCTGTCACCAACACCTAGAGCTGCACATAATCATAATAAATAATTAGAAGGGCAAAGCCCATATGACTCACAAGCTCCTTGTGGAACTTGCAATTTTTAACATAAAAATGACTGTCCAGAAAAGAAAAAAAAAAGAAACAGTGGCGCTAAAAAGGGCAAAGATATACTGCCTTTGGTCTTTCTATGCTCAAGACCTTGAGATGACCTTGACCTCCGGCTCCATATACACTCATGTAATATCAGATAAACTATACCCAAAGTTGTATTTTGCAAAAAAACACAAAAAGTTACCCTGGGATGACCTTGACCTTCAGAGACCTTGACCTTGGGATGACCTTCATGTGACCTCTCATGCTCATGTATGATCAAATAACTCAATGTTGTTGCACACTATGGGTTAAATAGAGACATTCCATTGTACGATTACCTATTTTTTGTATATTTTTGCAAGGCCTAAAATGACCTTGACCTTCAAGATAACGCAAAAACGGAACATATATGAAAGATCAAGCTATCATCTCTAAATGTAACAAGTTTGAATTTTATATCTCTCTTAATGGGGCAGAATCAAGAGAATTATCATATAAACGTTTTCCCTAACAGATGGGTCTTTAGTTTAAACTTAAATGCAGAGAAACGTGGTGAATTCCTAACATCAAATGGTAGCGCATTTCATAGAGTCTGGAAGGTAAATGGCCGATGGTCAGCAGTCTTGATGTTAACTCGGGGTACAGTTCAGCATTATATCGCAGCGCTCTACCAGGGGTATAGACAGACAGCTGCGATGACAAAGAAACAAATAAGGTGGAAGGTAGGTGTCAAAATGCCGAAACGCCAGGGTAGCAACTTTGTATCCTGTTCGCAGGGCGACTGATAACCAATGGAGTTTTTGGAGGAGTGGCGACACATGATCTATGCGTTTTAGAAGTTTGTTCTAATGTGATACTAAAAAGCAGCAAATTACAATAGTCAAGCCTACTGAGAAGGTGCGTACAGTCAAGTTGTGAAGTACCTTTTTAAGAAAGGAATGACGGACGGCTGCAATTCTGCGGATATTAAAATGGGCAGTGCGAAAGAGATTGCTTATATGTTTGTTCATCGTAAGATTTGAATCAAGGCACACACCAATTATTTTTTTTAATCAAGGGTTCATCCATTCATTGATCATTTATTAAAAGTCTCATGGATATATGCCTCTTACCACGTTTGATTGTGATAGTTGAAATAGGTTCTGAGCTGTTAATCCTCTTGCAAGTTTTGTACACACAGACGGCGGACAGACAGACGGACGGAGGGACGAAATATAAATAAATGTTTTAAATGTCATTTTGAACTACTTGGGACTCGCCTTGCACAGATTTGCACAATCTCGGACACTTTTGTTTGGGTGAATACATAGACTCGCACTATTTTGTGAGTCAAAAACACAAACTTAAACGGTGGCATTAAAATGCAAAGTAATATCGACTTTGATCTTTTGATGCTTTTGACCTTGTCATCAGGCTCTATACACTCATGTACAATGAAAGAAATTTCAGAAAAAGTATAACGAAAAATAACCCCCCCCAAAAAAACAGAGACCTTAGGATGACTTTGAACTTCAGTGACCTTGACCTTGGTATGACCTTGACCTTCAAGTGACCTCAAATGCTTATCTTACGAAGTTTGGTTATATTAGTTTAAATAGGTTTTAAGATAGTAAGCCACATGCAGGTTTAAATTGTCCAGACGGACGGAGGACGCCGGGCACTGGACAGACAGAAAGACAGACAATGTGTTTTAAAATTTATTTTTGGACTATTTAGGACTCATTTCGCACAGATTTGAAAAAAAGTCTGAATTGTTTTGTTTGTACACAGACTCACATTGTTATGCGAGTCAACAACGAAACAAAAACAAAACAAAAAGTCGCACCTAGGCCAGGAAAATTAATGTAAATGGTGAACACCGATTATATAAGAAGACTAGAAGGGCAAAGCCCACATGACTCTCATGCTCCTTATGGAACTTTGCAATATTTAAAATAAAAACGAATGCCCAGAAAGAAAAAAAAAAGGAACAAAATGGTGGGATTAAAATGCAAAGTAATACTCTGATATACTACAGGGAAATCAGAAGGAGCGAAATGTCGGTCGGTCGGTCTGTCCGTCAGTCGGTCCGTTGAATGCCATGTCTCAAAGAACCGCTAAACGAATGTTACATTACCTAGGAGAGTGACCTCCCCTCTGTTTGCTCTACCGCCAAGGTCAAGGTCACTGGAGTCATTTTGTTGCTAACCACGCTTAATTAAATATCTCAACCAGGATTGAAACGATTCTGTTGTTGTTGATTTGTGAATACCTCTAATCACGCGCCCTGGTCCTGATTTGGCTCGGAAGAGTCCGCTGGACCTAAAGCAATAATCTTGTATTGTATTGTAATCACGCGCCATCCTTCAAATACAGTCCGGTTGTCGGTCAGTCAGTCGATCCGTCGCTCGTTATTACACTTTCCTGTTCAACTACTGTTAAGCAGGTTATATAACTCGTATTTGTAGGTTCTCAGTTGTCAAGGTTACTGCGTGTCACCATTTTCTAAACACGTTTTGAGCCGATTTGGATACGTTTTTTTTGCTTGCCGAAAGTTCAGCTAATGGCCTATCGTTCCACGTTTTCCTTGTGATTTATTAGGATAACGCTGAGTCACGACGCCGCAAAGAAATTAACACTTTTGACAAAGCTTGTTTTCCTTGTGATTTATTAGGATAACGCTGAGTCACGACGCCGCAAAGAAATTAACACTTTTGACCATGCTGATTTTCCTTGTGATTTATTAGGATAACGCTGAGTCACGACGCCGCAAAGAAATTAACACTTTTGACAAAGCTTTTTTTCCTTGTGATTTATTAGAATAACGCTGAGTCACGACGCCGCAAAGAAATTAACACTTTTGACAAAGCTTGTTTTCCTTGTGATTTATTAGGATAACGCTGAGTCGCAACGCCGCAAAGAAATTAACACTTTTGACAATGCTGATTTTTTAGCAATGTGTGCGAGTGTGTGGAAATGCAATTGATTGGTTTGCCATCTTTTTTATCTTTTTGGTGCCTTATCTTCGACCAGATTGCAAAAATTAACATTGGCGGGTGCGCCTTATGCGCTGTTTACCTTGTTGGCCGGAATTTTGGATACATGAAGTAATTGTGATAGTAGAAAGAATACTTACAGCATATATATTTTTTCTCATGTTCTATACAGTCCAACCCGTCCGAACACTGCTTGCTGCCCGAACAGTCTCCGTGTGGGGGAATCACTTTTCACACACACACAAAAACGCACACACAAACACACACATAAACACACACACACGCACAATTCAAACACACACGCACGCACAATTTAAACACACACATGTACACGCACACATACATACACACACGCACACAGGACGACGGTTAAAAACAGGACTTAAAACTAGAAACTTTGACCTATCCTATCCTATCCCGTAACTCAAAGGTCGTTGGGGCACCACAGATGATCGTTTAACCAGCGTACTCCATCTTTCTCTGTTCTCAGCAACCCTCATGGCTTCTTTCAGTGTCAAACCAGTCCATTCTCGAATATTGTTCTCCCATTTTTTTAATGTCTCCCTCTTCTTCTGCATCCTTGCACCGTGCCTTGCAGTATGGTCTTTGATGACCTGGTGACGTGGCCATACCATCAGAGTTTCCGTTCCTTCCCCACTGTGAGCATGTCATCATGTTGTCCAATGACTTGTGTAATGGTCTGTCGGACTTCATGGTTGATGATATGCTGGGTATAGGAAATGCCCAAAAGTCTTCTGTAGCACCTCATCTCCATGCTTTGTATTCTTCGTTGTAGATATGCTGTGAGGATCCATGTTTCTCAAGCGTATAGGAAGATGGAAACGACAAGGGAGCGCAGCAGCCTTACCTTGGAATGTAGACTGATGGTCCTGTCTTTTCAAATGGGCTTCAACCTTGTCAGGGCCTCAGTTATTTGTGCGATCCTGGAGAGGACTTCCTGTCGGGACCCATTGTCTGATACAATGGCTCCTAAATATTTGAAGCTATGCACTGTGTTGAGAGATTGGTCTTGGACTTTGATGTCTGTGTTGATGCCTTTGGAGTTCACGGTCATAATTTTGGTCTTCTCTGCACTTATTTGCATTCCATAGGCTCTGGAGGTGGTGTCCAGCCTCTGTACCAGCTGTTCAAGTTCTTGTTCCTCTCCAGCCAATCCATCAATGTCAAAACTGAGGTTGGAGATTGCTCTACCCTCTATACTGACTGTATCTTCATGATCTGCAAGGGCATCTGACATGATGCGATCTAGGAAGATGTTAAAGAGTGTTCGAGAGAGTAGGCATCCTTAACGCACACCGCTTGTTGTTCTGAACAAGTTCCCGATGGCCCTGATGTGGAGGACTGCAATGGTAGCCTTGTCATACAGGCTTTTGATGGCTTCAATAAATTTAGGGCTGATGTTGTACATTCTCCTGGTTGCCCACAGAGCTGCATACCAGACTCGGTCAACGCTTTCTTGAAGTCCACAAACACATGATATAGATGTTTTGGTGTTGTAGGTGTTTCTTGCAGATTATTCTGAGGTTGAAAATCTGTTCAGTGGTACTTCGTCCTGCCATGAATCCTGCTTGTTCTTCAGCTATGATTTATTCAGCTTGGGGTTTCAACCTATTGAGTATTATTTTTAGGAGGACCTAGCTGAGATGGCTGATGAGGCTGATGGTGAGGTAAATGTTATAGCAATCAACGTGTGCTAACTGACCTGTTTGATCCAGCAGGCAGATCCAACACACACTACAAGCAATGCCTTAATTCCAGCCACACATTATATACACCAATCAACCAACCAATATATACAACTACAAAGACAAAGCCCATATGGAGCGTGCAATATTTAACATGAAAATGAGAACCGAGAAAAGAAAAAAAACCACAAAATAAAAGAGTGGCATTAAAATGCAAAGTAATACCGACATCGATTATTCGATGCTCTTGACCTAGAGATGACCTTGTTCTCTAGCTCCAAACACACTCATGTATGATCAAATAAACTACAGCAAGAGTATAATGCACAAAAAAGTGGCTTTGGGATGACCTTGACCTTCATGTGACCTGTGATGCTCATGTGGGATCAAATAACCCAATGTCGATTGATACTATGGGTTAAATATAGAGCAATTCCACTATATGATGACACCATTTTAAATGCTTTATGAGGCCTAAAATGACATTTACCTTCAAGATCAACGCAAAAATTGAACACATATGAAAGGTCAATTTACCACCTCTAAATACAACAAGTTTGTACTTTATATCTTTCATAGTTTAGGGTCAATGTCACTTCAAAGTACCTATGCACACCAACTTTGGACAGCTCCTGTGACCTTGGAGTGAGGTGGACCAAATGTGGCTAGTAGATGTCTCATTGATATCTATCAATGATAATCATTCATCAAAGAATCATGTTCAAGTTCAATACCTCAGGAAAAAAAGTGAAATGTAAAAAAAAGTCATTTTTTGACTGACATTTGTTGCCTCTGTGACCTTAAACAGGGATGGATTTAACCGGAAATTACCGGTATTTTACCGGTTTGAGAAAAAAAAAAAGGTTGCAAAATTAGTAGCCGGTAAAGCCTACCGGTTCTTATTTTGTTTGACTGGTTTCAAACATAAAGAAAAAGAGAAAGAAAAACAAGAGAAATGAAGAGAGAGAGAGAGAGAGAGATAGAGAGAGAGAGAGAGAGAGAGAGAGAGAGAGAGAGAGAGAGAGAGCTAGCCAGCCAGCCAGCCAGCCACGCTGATTATGTGTTTAGGGAGTGTAGATGAGAGGCCTGCGAATGCGTTCAGTAGCCTTGCCATATTCTTTGAGGTAATTAATACAGAATGATATAACATTGGCGGGCGCAAGGCTATCATGAATACGGATAAATTAAACTCGCGCACTTTTCGATTTTTTCTTCCCTCGTGCTCGTCAGTATGTATTGCGACAGTGGCAGATAGGCTAGTAATAATGAAGAAGCAAAAATCTCTTTTTTCATTATTTGCTAGGGATTAGAGGGGCGATAAAAGAAGTTTATGTGAAGACGAAGATGTTTCTAATGAAACAGAAAGTGCATTAACAGAGTCGCCATCTACTTATATAAAATAGTGACACATTATTAAGCTTTGCTATGGGTCATACCGGTTTCCGTGACAGGCCTACCGGTTTGCGTTCGAGTGGGTTTGTTTACTGTGACGTTGTACCGGTTTTGCAAATCCCTAGGACGATCACTGCTTAAAGTAAAATCAATAATTTACTAATCATTTTTGAGGTCTCGTGGATTTACACTATCTTAACAAGTTTGGTTGCAATAGATGAAATAGGTTCTGTGAAATTATACCGCTTGCAAGGTTTGCACAGACGGACAATTTTTTTTAAATGTCATTGTTGGATTATTTATGATATATAACGCACAGATATGCAAATTTCTGGATTTTTTAAATCTTTTCAGTGAGTACATAGAGACTAATATTGCTATGCATGTAAGTGAAAAACTAATAATATTTTGTAGTGCGTCTGAGGCTGAGATTAAAATATTGTTCAACACCTTATAACATTTCTAATTCACGCTACAGTGCAAGGAGTTAAAAGAAGAGTGAGACCGAAAAAAACAACATTCGAGAATGGGTTGGTTTGACACTGAGCGAAACCATCAGGGTTGCTGAGGACAGGGAAAGATGGAGTACGCTGGTTAAACGATCATCTGTGGTGCCCGTACGACCTCCGAATTACGGGATAGTATATGATAGGATAGGAATATTCACGCTAAGAGATGAATATTTGCATTTATAGTCATACATGTTGCAATTTAAACTAAACTTCGTGCCCAGCCGCTCAAAAGCTCGACTACTGTAGCGGTAATTGGCTTACCACCCTTAACATAATGGAATTGGCGCCCAACAAATAAAGCAGCTGTACGTGACGAACATGGGCCAACTAGCTCGTCTTGCTCGTATACTCCCCCCACCCCCAGGCTACTAAACACAATCGTAAGCCAACCGGAAAGGAATGGGAGGGGTGTTAGGGTGTGAAGATGTGCAAGGGATGGTGCTGGAGATAGGACCCAGTGCTTGCTTAGTGTGTTGGTGTGGCTACACTCACTCGTCTATGATATGAGCATCAGGATCTTTAATCGCCGTGCGATAGAATACATAGTATGTGCACAGACTAGAGCTCTGTTTATACTGAGCAAGTAAGGTATCCTGAAAAAGGTTGTTATGTGATCAGACGACTTGATAAAAATAGAGAAAACCTGGCCTTGGGAGAAAATTCCTTCAGTGGGCTAAGACGTTGACAGGCGACACCTATTTGTACTCTGATTGGAAGGAGCTGGTGACCCGATCACTATTACACTGCTACGTTAATCAGGGTTCTTAGATTCCGGCATAGATTGAACCCACGAGTGCTCTCTTGGCACTGGAAACTTCGGCATTGAAGACTAGAGGTCTACCTCGACGCTAACAGAGACTAGAGGTCTACCTCGATGCTAAAAGACTAAGAGGTTCAACAGACTACCTTATTGTGGTGCTGTGATAAGGTCCATAGTCTAAACCTCAAGCAATAAACCAATAAAAAAAACAAAAACTATTTAATCAGTGACTTACGGCATTTGCTGAGTTTAGCGTCACAGACGGTGTCCGAAGAACAACCCCCCACGGTGTCTGGAAAGCAGTTTCCACCATAGGGCCGCGCTGCAACAAGCACTCAACAGTGCAACAGTCAAACCCCATGGCAACAGGTATACCTCATGGCAACAGGTATACCACATGACAACAGGTATACCGCATGGCGACAGGTATACCACATGGCAACAGGTATACCACATGGCAACATGTATACCACATGGCAACAGGTATACCACATGGCAACATGTATACCACATGGCAACAGGTATACCGCATGACGACAGGTGTATACCACCACATGGCGACAGGTATACCACAGGGCAACAGGTATACTGTATGACAACAGGTATACCGCATGGTAATAGGTCTACCACATGGTGACAGATATACGCATGGCAACGGTCACACCACATGGTAATAGGTATACAACATGGCAAAAAGTATACCACATGGCAACAGGCATACCACATGGCAATAGGAACTCCACTGTATGGGTCAATTCGTAGCCCAACATATTTTTGTTCAAAAACGACTGAACCGATTTTATTGATGTTTGGTATACAGGTACTTCAACTCATGGCCAATTATGTATTCTTCTTTATTGAAGAAATCCAACCTCGATCGTAATGATCTGAAGAATTACAGACCTATATCCAATCTTTCTTTTCTCTCTAAACTACTTGAACGTCTCCTATCCTATCCTATCCTATCCTACCCTATCCTTTCCTATCCTGTCCCGTAACCCTGAGGTCGTAGGGGCACCACAGATGATCGTTTAACCAGCATACTCCATCTTTCTCTGTCTTCAGCAGCCCTGATGGCTTCGCTCAGTGTCAAACCAGTCCATTCTCGAATGTTGTCCTTCCACCTCTTTTTCGGTCTCCCTCTTCTTCTACCTCCTTGCACTGTACCTTGCAGAATAGTCTTTGCAAGGCATGATGATCTGGTGACGTGGCCATACCATCGGAGTTTCCGTTTCTTCACCACTGTGAGCAGGTCATCGTGTTGTCCAATGGCTTGTGTGATGGACTGTCGGACTTCGTCGTTGGTGATGTGTTGGGTATAGGAAATGCCCAGAAGTCTTCTGTAGCACCTCATCTGTATGACATGGCTACCAGTGCAGTCCCCCACAACAGCGCCATCGGGAACTGGTTCATAACAACAATCGGTGTGCGTCAAAGATGCCTACTCTCTCCAACACTCTTCAACATCTTCCTAGAGCGCATCATGTCAGATGCTCTTGCAGATCATGAAGGCACAGTCAGCATAGGGGGTAGAGCAATCTCCAATCTTCGTTTCTCGGATGACATTGATGGATTGGCTGGAGAGGAACAAGACCTTGAACAGCTGGTACAGAGGCTTGACACCACCTCCAGAGCCTATGGAATGGAAATAAGTGCAGAGAAGACCAAAATGATGACCAACAACACCAATAGCATCAACACGGAAATCAAAGTCCAAGGCCAATCCCTCAACACAGTGCATAGCTTCAAATATTTAGGAGCCATTGTATCAGACAATGGGTCCCGACAGGAAGTCCTCTCCAGGATCGCACAAACTGCTGTCCTGACAAGGTTGAAGCCCATTTGGAAAGACAGGACCCTCAGTCTACATTGAACGTCCCATCCTTCAGCAACTTCTCTCCCATATATCTGCTCACAGTCTTCTTACTTCTCATCAGTCTGCTTACCGTCCTGGGCACAGCACAGACCGTTCTTCTTCGCGTTCTAAATGATCTTCTGATTTCTTTAAACAAAATTTCAGTTCTTCTTATCTTGGATCTTTCGGCTGCTTTTGATACTATCGATCATGAAATTCTGTTATCACGTCTCAATAACGATTTTGGAATCCAAAACAGTGTTCTTAACTGGTTTCGGTCTTATCAGAAAGAAAACAAGCTGTTCTCGTAAACGGTATTATATCTACCGCTCAACCGCTTGCTTTTGGCGTTCCTCAAGGCTCTGTGCTTGGCCCTGTTCTGTTCATTCTGTACACCTCTCCTCTCTCACGTCTCATTAACTCACATTCTGTCCGCCACGAAATGTATGCTGATGACACCCAACTTAATCACTCTGACTCTCCTTCTAACTACAATCATTTAGTTCAGACCCTTCAAGATTGTGTTACTGAGGTAAAATCGTGGATGTCAAACAACCGTCTCAAGTTAAATGATAACAAAACTGAGGCTCTCCGTGTTTCTCCGTCATCTGCAGACCCCTCTTCTCTTCCCTCAACTATCACTGTTGGAACTACTTCTATTTCTTTTTCTGACACTGTTCGCGACCTTGGGTTATTTCTCTATCAGGATCTCTCCATGCAGCAACACATTGCACAAACTTGTCAGATTGCATACATTGAACTTAGACGCATAAGCTCCATTCGACAGTATCTCACACAAGAAGCAACAAAAACACTAGTTAGCGCATGCATTCTGTCTAGATTGGATAATTGTAATTCACTCCTTGTAGGTTGCACACAGAAAGTCCTTAGACCTCTTCAGCAAGTCCAAAACTCTGCAGCTAAATTCATCTTCAAAGCACGGAAATCACAGCATTGCACGCCTCTCTTTCAAGAGCTGCACTGGCTCCCAGTTGAACAACGAATTAAATATAAAACCTCATGTCTTTGCTACCACTTCATCTCTGGAACTGCGCCTAGCTATCTTTCCGAAATGTTGACTGTCTATGTTCCTTCTCGGTCTCTCCGCTCGTCTGCAGATGAAAGGATGTTCCGTGTACCAGAATACCACATATTGAGACACGGTGGAGAGCTTTCAGTTTCTTCTCCGTTCAGACCTGGAACTCGCTACCTCGGTCCGTCCGTCACAGTCCTTCACTAGCGTCTTTTAAAATAAACTTGAAGACGCATCTTTTTAGGGAGGCCTTTTCGTAGTTGCCATGAGTGAGTGTTGTTAGTTAATTTTGGTGTTGGGATGTGTATGTGGCTGCGTGTTATTGACTAATGTACGCATGTTGTGTTTACATTTGTTTGTGTAAAGCGCTTTGTGATTTTGGAAAGCGCTGTATAAATTACCTGTTATTATTATTATTATTATTATTATTATTATTATTATTATTATTATTATTATTATTATTATTATTATTATTATTATTACTATTATTATTATTATTATTATTATTATTATTATTATTATTATTATTATTATTATTATTCCTCTGTTGGTAATACATATTTGTTGAATTGAATTGAATTATTCAGTGGCAGTCCGTTTGTCTGTCGATTGCTCGGTGTTTGGTTTTTTTTTATTGTTTTTTTTTTTTTTGGGTGGCAAATCTCAAGAATGACTACCATACCATACCGTACCTGTTACATTGTGTGTGTGTGTGTGTGTGTGTGTGTGTGTGTGTGTGGGTGTGTGTGTGCGTGTGCGTGTATGTGTGTTTTTTTTTTAATCAATTGTTGATTCAGCCCCGATGCTTGAATCTTGATAAGTGTAACTCAGATTCGTTTATCTACGCAACCTGTTCACTCAGCAACAAGGCAGGAGTCGTCGTATAAAGTGTTCAAACCTTATTCAGCATACATCAACAACTGCATACGAGATTGCTCAATCGCTTTTCACTCTCTAAGCAGTAATAGTAGTAGTAGTAGTAGTAGTAGTAGTAGTAGTAGTAGTAGTAGTAGTAGTAGTAGTAGTAGTAGTAGTAGTAGTAAGGTAGATTAACGTCCCCGGACACAAATGCGTATAGGGGACGAACCTTCTCTAAGCAGACCAATAAAAATAGAACTCGTCACGGAAACTATGCACTGTCTTACGTCATGTAACTTTATTTAGGTTAGGCTAGCGACCACTAGATGTATCTGCATGCTTCGATCGATAGTAAACAAGTAATTCTAGAAAATTCTCCAATAATATCGACCAAAGAAAATTATCAACATGTAAACATTATACAAAGCTTCTTCCAACAACAACGCAAAATCAAATCAACTCTGCAAAATAAAACGATCGGATCTATCGCGCGCGTCTCAAACGTAACAATACCATATACCAGATTCCATATCAATACCAAACGTAACAATACCATACCAAACCAGATTCCATGCGATACCATACGTTACGATTATTGTTTTGCTAAGTAAAAACACAATGACGCAACATTCAAACATCACATCAAATAAGACAGAAATGTAACAGAGATGTTTATATTATTTTATTGTTTATAAGCTTAACAAGTAGGTTTTTATTATTATATGTCTTTCTATGTGTGTGTGTGATGTATGCATGAGTATTTGTGTCGGTGTGTGTGTGTGTGTGTGTGTGTGTGTGTGTGTGGGTGTGTTTGTGTGTGTGTGTGTGTGAAGTACTCACTACATAGGTTGGATTTAAGGTCGCATTTGGCTCCAACGGCACAGTACTGTTCATTACTCCTACAGTCTTGCCCCACCCCTAATCCTGTCATCATCATCATCATCATCATCATCATCATCATCATCATCATCATCATCATCATCATCATCATCATCATCATCATCATCATCATCACAAATAATACTACCATTACAGGATGATGTCACGTGCTTTTTCTTCAAATGAACTAAAAGAGTGGCGATCTGAAGAGACGGAAGAGAAATACATTTTTATTTTTTACATTTAGATTGACTGCATCCAGTACTATTATTGACGAAAGGGAGGAAACCTGAGTACCAGGAGAAAACCCTCGGTGTCTTAAAAAGTATAGTACTTAAATTTGCCAAGTTCGCCCCACGCGGGGTTATAACCGGCGACCTTCGGCAAAGGAAACCAGCACCTTATCAGCTGTGTTTCATGGTCACCCCATTATTATCATCGTGACTACGATGACAGCGACAACTACGATGATGGTGGTAGTAGTTGTAGTAGTAGTAGTAGTAGTAGTAGTAGTAGTAGTAGTAGTAGTAGTAGTAATAATAATAATAATAACAGCAGCAGCAGTAGCAGCAACAGCAGTAGTAGTAGTTGTAGCAGCAACAGCAGCACTAGTAGTAATAGTAGTAGTGGTAGTAATAGTAGTAGTAGTAGTAGAAGCAATAGTAATAGTAGTTGTAGCAAAAGTAGTAGTAGAAGTAGTAGTTGTAGTAGACTTACGGCACTTATTGTCCGAGTCACAGAAGGAGTGTGGCGAGCAGTGCGTGACTCTGTTTTCACACGACACGCCCAAGAACAACTCTGTCACATAATAATATACGTCAGGAACAAATCTGTCACATAACAACATAGGTCAGGAACAACTCTGTCACATGACGTACACGTCACATAGCCCTGTCACATAACCAAAACAAAAACGTTAGGGACATGTCTGTCACATAACATCATAGGTCAGAAACAACTTTGTCTGTAACATGTTTATCAACAGTCAATTCAGCCCCGATGCTTGCATCTATATATATAAATTGCTTAGCCGGAAGTCCTTCTTCGCCTCTACTATAAAGTTTGTCCGGTATGGACGCTGATCTGGGCAGGTGCTGGGCACTGTAAATCGGCCTGCTGTGTGCTCAAAACAAGCGAAATCGTTATAGCCGACATTTCCTTACCGAACGTTGAACCGTTTCTGAGATAAATAAATAAGCAAAATGTCCACAAACTGCAATAGCGTCATTCCGCGCGCTTCCATTAAAAATCAAATTGAGGTTTCAGCATGTTTTCCCATATAGACCAAAAAATTTACGGTCTTTCTACGAAGCCTTGGTAGCTTACGTAGTAAAACATTCGCGTACCGTGCAGGGCGACCAAGTTCAAATCTCAAGCGGGACATATTTTTTTTTACACTAGAATATGGATATTTTTTTTAAATTTAGGCTTTTTACCTTTAATTTATTATTATTATTATTATTATTATTATTATTATTATTATTATTATTATTATTATTATTATTATTATTATTATTAATAAACTAATAATAATAATAATAATATTATTATTATTATTATTATTATTATTATTATTATTATTATTATTATTATTATATCAAAATTTCTTTTAAAACCTTGGTGTTTTTTATGATTTCTATTTAAAGTATTCTATATTCAATATTATTATTATTATTATTATTATTATTATTATTATTATTATTATTATTATTATTATTATTATTATTACCAAGGATCGGGATGGGGTGGTACGTGTAGGTAAAAGGGGGCTACAGGTAGGTTTAAAGGGGCATGGGTAGGCATAACGGGGATACGATTATAAGGGGGTATGGTGATGGTCGATGCGTCCCCTATATGCTCATGTGTCCGGGGACATTAATTTATCCAAGAAAGAAAGAAAGGTCGATTCCTTTCATCCATACCTGCGAAACGATCAACGGGGAAGTATCAAGGAGGGTACAGGTAGGTTACAAGGGGGGTACGGAAGGTATCAAGGGGGTATGGGGAGGTATCAAGTGGGTTCGGGGAGGTATCAAGGGGGTATGGTGAGGCATCATGGGGGGGACGGGGAGATATCAAGGGGGTGGGGGTATGGGGAGGTATCAAGGGGGATATGGGGAGGTATCATCGTCCAAATGAAACTCGCAGACAACTGTTGTCTCTCTGTCTACATTTTAAACAGCAACCTGTGTACCCTGGCTTGCCAGGGTACAAAACCACTAGTCTTTATATGTGTATCTCGAATTCGTTTATCCACGCAGGCTGTTCACTCCGCATCAGCAACAAGGCAGGAGACGTCGTCTAAAGTTTTCCAACTGTATTCAGCTAACACCAACAACTGCATGTAAGATCGTTTTCCGAAAATCACTATAAACATCACTTTTTAACAAGCATACAGTGCATTACTTATATAATTATAGAACTAAAACTCCTCTTGTGTATGTGTGAATATATATAACTAAAACTATGTTTGTAACTAAAACTGATATCGCATGGCAACTGCCCAATCAAAGATGACAATGTTGCTAGCATTTGGAATTTGAAAGTCATACGAAAACTTACATCGACTACTTAGAACTAATGTCCATGTAAAATATAAAACATTCTGTCGATCCTCCATGTATTGGAGACAAGCTTATAGATCCAGAATGTCATCCCGATGAAACTATTGCTTAGGGCACATTTTTAATTCCAGAAAAGGCTTACTAGAAGGCACTAATAGCACATAAAATTGTAAAATAATTATATGTTTTGTCGTCAAATGAAAGCAAAAGTGCACGGCCACAAGCCAAGGGCAAGGTATTGTTTGATATGCGTGTCAACATCTGCCTTCGACACAGTTCATAAAGTAAAACCTATGGTTAGTGCACAGGACAAAGCAGTCTTCTTGCTGCAATTTACTTTACATACTGCGACCATACAAATAAAGCCGACGAAATGCCAAAATACTGACTTCTGTGCGGAATGCTAACAAAAACAAAAATACTAATCTAAATAAATGCTGGAATTTTTTAAAATTTCATGTAATTTTTATTTTTGCATAGCGACGTATGGTCGTTAATTTCAGATCAGAATTACACGACTTGACGTGTAAAGCTGCTGTTCGACGAACTTGATTGCATCTGGCAAGAATATTTCAGGGGTTATATAATGACAAAAACGCAGGCGCTAAACTTGAGAGTTTGTTGAGAATTAAAATGTGCTGCCAACTTGTCCAAAGCGTGAACTACTTTTTTTAAATTCTGCATTCTTTAGAATCAGGGCTCGAAATTAGCGGGGGCCCGGGGCCAAAAACCCGCAAAGTTCATTTCGGGCTCAGAAAGTTGAAAAACGAAGGGCCCGCCCGCTTGGCCCGCAAAATAATTCGTCTGCTACAGCTAGCTCTACTCTGCAGTTTCGTATTTGGGCCAAGGGAAGCAACCCACACCGGTGCCCTAAATTTGGACAGAAAAAAACAAAAAAACAGAAAAGAAGCAAAAACCCTTTAATTTTGCACTCAAAAGTTTAATATACACTTCAATATCTTTTTAATCTAATAAACAAAAGGCTATGGCACAACATATGCGCAAAATGTCCATCTTTGCAAGTACGAAAGTATGGCTACATATCGTCGCCATACAGTTGCTAAAACAATCGGCGATGGCGTATTTTCCAATTTTAGGGAAGCGAAAGACGCCGGAAGAAAACGTCGACGAAAGGAAAGAACAAGAAAAAGAAAAAAAGAAGTATGAAGAGGAAAAAAGATCAAGGAACTACAATGAAGGGTGGAATAAAAGATTTCCATGGCATGGCCTTGAAGTAAACGAGGACGACCAAGAAGTATTATTCTGTGTGCCGTGTCGGGCGCAGGCTGCAAAAAGAAAGTCTACATTATTTTTTAGGTTGGGCCCCGAAAGTTGCTTGTGGGCCCTCAAATTTTTTAATCAAGGGGCCCGGTGGCCCCCAAAGAAAAAAGTTAATTTCTAGCCCTGAGAATGTTTTGTGTGAAGTGGTATTTGACAGATTTGACGTATTTATTATGCGCAATACAAATCAATGTATTATCATTATTAATTGTTTGGCAAATTTCCTGTTTTATATTTGGATTTCATGAAATCGACACATAAATGTTATCGGGTTGGAATATGACATATGTTCAACGAGATCTACTCAATATTTCCACGAGCCGAAGACACATGTACACACACACGCATAGACTTACTACATCTGCGTTCAGCAGGACCCCCAGCAGTGTAACAGTAGTAACTGGTTTCACACGGTTCCTCTGACGTACAGGGCTGATTGCCTCCCTTGTCTGTAAACCGTAGAACGTACTTACATTGCTACTTGTAGGGTCGGTATTAAAGTTAAATATGATGATGATGATAATGATGACAATGATGATGATGATGATGATGTTTTTTTTTTTTTTGTTTGTTTTTTTTTTTCATGAATTTTAGTTCAATTTAATATAATTGTGTGTGTGTTGCTGTCAAAATGAAATGGATGCTAGTACATGTACCTTCTAAAGATCAAAACTAAGGCACAGAGTATTATTATATGCAACCTTCCGCTGCGCTTTTAGCTTGCTCATTGTTAATCATCCTAGAACAGAACAAGATATCAGGATGAAACGCATCAGTTTTGCTCCTGTGACAGTGTTACGATTGAGATGCGCACGAAAGTTCCGCACGTTTTCTGTCGCAAAGGATGCAAATAACATGTGTATTTAACTTTGATTTGATTCTGCGCCGTTGCTAGAAAAGCTTAGAATAATGTTGATACTTTTCGTCGGTCGATGTTGTAGTTTCGTTGAGAATTTTCTAGAATTTCTTGTTTATTATTGATCGAAGTTTTTAAACGTGTCCGGTGATAGCTTGTAAACTGAGAAATGTTCTATGGCGAAAGACAGTGTCGCCACCGAACAGTCGCATGACGAAACGGTCGAACGACAAGACAGTCGACCGATCGCATGACGTCAATGAATGGGTAACATGAGCAGGCGTACCGACGGTTCAGCCGTGCGACTGTTTCGTCGCACGACCGCACTATCGTGATAGGCCTACTATGTTTAGAATCGCAACAACTTCCAGACTATTCGAGTTTTAAAAAAGTTCATCACTACTTTGTTATAGTAATATACAATACAATGAATAGTTTTCTCTGTACATCCTGAACAAGCACTTTGTTGAAGACAAACATAACACGATTGTGACAGAGAAGAAGAAGACAAATATGAATGATATTTTACTCAGGAAAAAAGTAATTGGAAGTTGGCGCAGTGATGAACGCTTCAACCTATCGATTACGTAGGATGCGGTTCGACTGCAAGTTTTTTTTTTTCCCCCACATCCCACCCACAAGATTTTTAAAGTTATTAGTCTATTGTAAGAGATTTGTTAGTGTGATTGTTTTTTTTTTCTTACATTATTAATTGTTCTTAATTAGTTGTTTCAAGGGAGGTGATAGGGGGGAGGGGGAGGGGGGGTCTATTTTTGTGTTTGGCTGTGTACAGTATATCAATATATATACATATATGATTTGTGTAATATATTTTTTACAAAAGTGACGCCTTTCGGTCACGACAACTTTCCTCCACAGAAATCAACATGGTGGACACATATGACAGAAAACAACTATCAATGTATATTCCCAACAAAAGTTTGTTGGAAGATAAGCACAGCACAAAGGTAACAGATGCCAAAAAAAGGTAAAAATGGGATGAAATTTTGACACACGTTAGTGCGGGCGGAGTTAAAAGAAACTCCATTTCAATTACAAAAAAAAAATTAGAGATATGAAGAGCGTGGCTCGAAAATTGATAAAAACTACACCAAAGACAGGCGGCTGTCAACCACCCCACAAACCGTGGTGTGTAAAGGTTGTATTAGATCACCTTATTGGACATGATTCTGACACACTATCAAATATCAAGGGTGAGTTTGTGGATTTTTTTAAAAATTGTATACAGAAACAAAGCTCTTCATAGCATTGTTAAATGTTGATTTATCTTATGCGTATATTAATTAGTACTAATACAGGTAGTTATGAGGAAGAATACGAGGCGGAATAGCAACATCAGTATCATCTCATGATGATTATACTGTTGTCCACTTGCATTTTCTATGTATACAGTTATTACTGAACACTTGTTATCAATCATAGTAGAAGTATTGCTATTTCTGACATTGTGATTGTAGCACAATTTGCCTTTATGTTTTGAATCAACGATTAACTATTTTTAAATAGTAATTGCATTTTTTTATTTGTGTAAGCTAAAGCAACTTGTTTGTATATACTTTATTAATGAAGATGCTTTTGCTTCTGTCTCAGGTGGATGTGAATCCATGACTGATGAAACGTGACAGCGTGCCGTGTCAGTTCATAGAGAATCCACGTTGTACACAACTCCAAACTTTACATTTTTCAATATGATTTTTTTATTTTTAATTTACCTTTCTACTAACGATATAGGGTGAGAGTACTGGCTACTAAATAAGCCTGTATACAAAATGTTGTTATATTTTTATTGCATTTGTTTTTTCAACATGGCAATCAGCGTTATGTGTACAGTTCTTAGTGTGCTGCAGCGTTTACTAAATGCTTGTGCGTTCACTTGACAATAAAACTTTTGTATTGTATTTGCAGATGAAGGGATTGTTCCGCTGGTTCTATGATATGGAATTATATTACATTACATTACTTTATTATTGCTTTAGGTCCAGCGGACTCTTCCGAGCCAAATCAAGACCGGACAACCCCCAATCCGCATAAAATATCTGCTGAAACAACCCTAGTGGTAAAACCGAAAGCTCTCCACCAGCCAGTCACTTTACAATAAAGACATCCCACGCAGGGGACGACTGAGGCTTCACCCCAACTTATCGAACCCCTGTTTACAAAAACAAAATAGAATACAAACATCATTATAAATTATCAACAAAACACCTACATATAAAATGCCTACATTGCTAAATAATAACATCATAGGAAGCCCTAGTGACCACCTGGCAGAAAGCGTCCAATATTCCCAAGCTGATCCAACAGACCTCATACACAAACAAGGAGTCTTGTCCCGGAAGAGTTTTCAAGAAAAAAGGTAGGAGACTGGTCTAGCGAAGAAGACGATAGTATAGCAGATTGATAGAAAAGAGCAGGAATGAGAAAGAGCAAATGAGAAAGACAGCGACAGTGGGAATTTAAAGCACTAAATTTTCAGAAAGTGGGGATACTATTTATACTGAAACCCCCGGCACCCCAACGGGGGGATGCTACGGAATAGAACTGCAGTAACACCCAATTTTTTAAATAAATTAATTTATTTAATAAACAAAATTACTTATTATTATTTCTGTTTTGTAATTTACGAGTATTGATTATATTAATGCCTTTTTTTAATGGACGCTATACTATATATGCTTTTTACCAAGCATGAAACGTAGGATATTTCATTAACAAAGTAGATTAATAAATTACACAATGTGTTTGTAAAGCTTTATATTAACAAGTCAGAGAGTAAATCATATTATGTAAACGTATGCATTGTGTGACTGTTTGGAATTATAACTGCGTAGACTGTGTATAGCAACCATTGTTGTTGTCGTCACACGACCGTCGCGAAAACTGGCCTACCGACGGTCACGGTCGTGGCTGTTCATACGACTGCGGTCTTACCAAATTCCGTCGTTCGACAGCACGTCGGGCGACGGTCAAAATGTTTCATGTTACTCGTTTTGACGTCATACGCCGTTCCGACGGCGTGAATGGCAGTCGTGCGACCTTTCTCGCCCTCTCATGTTACCGGGCCCCGGTGACGAGTTTTATTTTGATTAGGTGTAATGGCGTCATTCTGGAATGTTTGAAGTTTTTCTGGACTGCAGAGAAGCTATATAAGTAATGCAGTGTCTGCTTGAAAAGGGTGATTTTTAAGTGATTTTCGGAAAGTTATTTTGCATTCAATGGATGGTGTTTGCTGAATAAGTTGGACAACTTTCGACGACGACGCCTGCCTTGCTGCTGAGTGAACAGGCCTCGTGGATAAACGAATTCGAGATACACATTTCAAGATTTAAGCCTCGGGGCTGAATCGGCTATTGATAAAAGCATGTACCAGACAGGTGTTGACGACAAAAGCCATAACCCTAGTCAGAATATCTACATGATCTAACTCAAGCCTTTCCGAGGCACCAACTTGTATTCCTATGTGCATGGTCTAATGCCTCAATTGTCATCCAGTTTGACCACCCATTCCGACTGTTTATTTTTGAATTGCTTCTTCTCTTCCTTGGTATTTTATGTTCTTACATGTCAAGGCTACGTGTGTGTGTGTGTGTGTGTGTGTGTGTGTGTGTGTGTTATTATTATTATTATTATTATTATTATTATTATTATTATTATTATTATTATTATTATTAATAACAACTACAACTAGAAGGGCAAAGCCCATATGACTCACATGCTCCGTTGTGTAACCCGCAATACTTTTACATGAAAATGAGTGCCCAGAAAAAAAGAAAATAAACGGTGACATTAAAATGCAAAGTACCGGTAATACCGACTTTGATATTTCTATGCTCTTGACCTTGTGATGACCTAGCTGGCACCAATTTCTCTCATGTACTATGAAATAAAAAACATCAACAGTTGTATTATGCCAAAAAATGTGATCTTGGGATGATCTTGACCTTAAATGACCTTGACCTTGGGATGACTTTGACCTTTACGTGACCTCTCATACATGTATCATAAAATAATCCAATGTTGTTACATACTGTTACACTCGTTGGTTTTTCCATTAGTTGATTCATGAATCCTCATAAGTGTAACCCAGATTAGTTTATCCACGCAACCTGTTCAATCAGCAACAAGGCAGGAGTCGTCGTATGAAGTTTTCCAACTTAATTCAGCATACATCAACCACTGCATACAATCGCTTTTTCCACTTTCTCCTTTTTCTTTACTCGAGAGAACGATAGAATATTCGAGCGTGACGTAATTATAAACAATCAGAATAAACTTCGTCATCATTCTCGTACGTCATACAACTTTCTTTACAGTCCAAGAATTTTCTCAGCTATCTGTAGATCTATCTACACGCTTCGATCGATAGTAAACAAGCACCCTAGAAAATTCTACAATAATATCGACCAACGAAAATTATCAAGATTATACCAAGCTTCTTCTAACAACAACGCAAAATCAAATCAAAAGTAAATACACTCTGTTATTGAATGCTTTGCAAAACAAAACGATCGGATCTATCGTGCGCGTCTCATACGTACGCAAACGTAACATAACCCCCTACACAAGAAGAAATTTACTTCATTTCTTTCAACAACGTTGAAACGCAATGCACAAAGTCCAGAATTTAAACTTATTTCAGCCTGTCTGGATACTGTCAATGTTCTCAGTTTATCCACACAGAGTCAATGTCTTTCATCCGCAAGGAAACGACGCCCTCGTCCGTTACGGTTGTTATCGGCCCAGGGTCAAAGACAATGATCTCGTGGGCTTTCCTGGAGTCAGTGCATCCTCTATTGCTTCCTTCTTCCATCGAATGTCCGATGAAGTCGACGTTGTCAGTTTCCAGAATGCACTTGCCGGGTCTCATTGTCATGTTAGCTTCGGTTAGACGGTGAAACAGCTCCCCCAAGATCTGCGGATGTTCCTTCCAGGTCTGGGTATGGACTAGCAGGTCGTCCCAGTAACACACGACGTTACCCATCCCTTTGAGCATCTTCCTCATCCATCTCTTCAGGGTAGCACCGCTGTTGATCATGCCAAAAGGCATCCTCAGGCATTCGTACGGGGACTTGCCAATAGCCTTTGCTGAGGTCAATCATTGAGAAGATTTTATTCCCCCATAATTGGCGGAAGAGGTCTACTGCAGTAGGCATCGGCTCGGGGTCGAAGACAGTGATCTTGTTAACCTTCCTGTAATCAATGCATACTCTATTGGTTCCGTCCTTCTTCTTCACGACCACGACAGGGGACGCGTAGGGGGCACGGGACTCCCTGAGGATGCCCATCTTCAGCATCTCATCGATGTCTTTTTTCAAGGATTCGTGGGCCTTGAAAGGGATCGGGAAGGGATTGGATTGTGCTCAGTTGTCCGGAGCGTTATTACGATACGCCCAAAGGCTGCAAGTTGGCGCCTCGGACGACTTGAGTTAGATCCTGTATCGGCCAGCGCCTTGAGTCGCCAAGTACGGCGAGATATGTGCGCTATAAGAATCCTCGATGGAAATCGCAGAACTACAGTGTGACTATTTACAAATTTCGTTTCCCCCCCCCCCCCTCCCTCTCTCTCTCTCTCTCTCTCTCTGGCGACGGTGACTGGGAGTTGTGTGTTATTTGTGAGTGGTGTATATTTATTTATTCTTTCAGCGGATTTATTCTGACACATGACGTGAGTAGAAACAATTGTAGAATCTTGTTGATTCTATACTTGTGCTATTTTGTTGATTTATGTGTATGGTTTAATATAGGGTGTGACAGCTTAGTTTATTGTTACGATTGAGTGAAGTTGTGAGACTGGAGAACAAGCAGATTTCACGCATGCATACACGCAATTCTTGAAAATAATCTTTTCGTTACAATTGGTATAAACTCTCTTATCAAGTTTGTTTGTGATCGTTGAATTAGGCTCTGAGTACCTCGCCACTTTAAAGATTTTGCACAGACAGACGGACGGACGGAGATTTGTTTTTCCATATAAATTTGGACTATACAGGACTTATCTTGCACAGATTTGCAAAATCTGGGGGAAGGGGGTGGGGGGGAGGGGAGGAGGGAACGTAGATTTGAGTACATTGCCTGTGAGTCAAAAAGAATAAGTTGATGATTTTACCCTGCTGAGAATTTTCTTTTTCCTTTTTTTTTTCTTGGTGTACCTTACTAGCCTACCGATCACAACACATTTCTTGAGAAACAATTTTGTCATCAACATGATTTCAGAATGTATAGGTCGTCAAAGATTAATCCATTGCATTTGTCTGGGCGGAGAATTTAGATCTGACAGTCAGCGATAGTACACTATTGCCTCAAATAGGCCTGTTCCCAATCTTGAACTCCGATTTTGGCATGTCGTAATCGCGAGGTTTTGTATTGACTTTTTGTATTGACATTTACACAAATACTGATAAGTATCTCCCGAATGAGTGTCTTGTGCACTCACTCGGTGTGTTCAAAATATTTAACTGTAATTTCGTCAGACCCTAGACACTATGGAACAAATCTTTTGGATAATAATAACTGCGACATGACGAACACTTGGATATATTATGTATGTGCATACCTACCCAAGTCCCTTAAACACCAACTCACCACAAAAAGGTGGGGTCACATGAAAACATAAACTTTCTAACAGAAAGTATGGTCACATGTAAACATCAATTCGCGAAAAAAGGATAGTGTCCTTGTAAACATCAACTTTCTAGAAGGATGAAAGGATCACATGTAAACATCAACTGTCTAAAGAAGATAGGATCACATGTAAACATCAACTGTCAAAAGAAGATAGGATCACATGTAAACATCAACTGTCTAAAAGAAGGTAGGATCACATCTAAACATCAACTGTCTAAAAGAAGGTAGGATCACATGTAAACATCAACTGTCTAAAAGAAGATAGTATCACATGTAAACATCAACTGTCTAAAAGAAGGTAGGATTATATGTAAACATCAACTGTCTAAAAGAAGATAGGATCACATGTAAATGTCAACTGTCTAAAAGAATATAGGATCACATGTAAACATCAACTGTCAAAAAGAGGGTAGAATCACATGTAAACATCAACTGCCTAAAGAAGATAGGATCACATGTAAACATCAACAGTGTCTAAAAGAAGATAGGATCACGTGTAAACATCAACTGCCTAAAGAAGGTGGGATCACATGTAAACATCAAATGTCTTTTTAAAAAGAAAAAAAGGTAGGATGACATGTAAACATGAACTGTCTAAAATAAGATAGGATCACACGTAAATATTATTAACAGTCTGAGAAGCGGAGGAACTCCGTAAAGCCACAGAACCATGGTCCGTTCCATCACAGACCACCAGTCAATTTCACACAAAAACAGACTCTCACTTCACACAAAAACAATCAGAAATGCGGGAGCGAAGTGAAGCTCTGCCTGCTAGGCGGCAATACTTCCTCCTGTCTCTACCTCGGTCCGTCCGTCACAGTCCTTCACTAGCGTCTTTTAAAATGAACTTGAAGACGCATCTTTTTAGAGAGGCCTTTTCTTAGGCGCCATGAGTGAGTGTTGTTGTTATTTTTGGTGTTTGGGATGTGTATGTGGTTGCGTGTTATTGACCAATGTACGCATGCTGTATTTACATTTGTTTGTGTAAAGCGCTTTTTGATTTTGGAAAGCGCTGTATAAATTGCCTGTTATTATGTAAATATTAACTGTCTAAAAAAGAGATAGGATGACACTCACAACAACTTTTGTAGCTCGGGTCACATTTTGTGCCGCTGACACACTCGCTGCTGTCGTTGCATCGTCCTCGTAACTCCCACCCTGTTATACACGTTCATCATCATCATTGTCGTCATCATCATCAACATCATCACTTTCATTGTCATCGATATCATAACCATCATTAGTTTTACCACCGTGACGACTACTACGAGGATTACGACGTCTACGATGATTGTAGTAGCAGTAGAAGTAGTAGTGGTAGCAACGGTAGTTGTAATAGTAGAAGTAGTAGTAGTAGTAGTACCTTCATCATTTCGTGGTGGCTCATGGGTGTTAGTTCTATTGTGTTGCAGTGTCACTGGGACTGTTTGGTTGTGTGTTCGCGCGTGTGCTAACGGTGTGAATGTGCGATAGCAATTGTGTGTTTGTGCCTATTATAGATGTGTGTAACGACAGGATTTCTGTAGCCATTGTCTGACTTTGCATGTTCATTGGTGTATATATGAGACACCTCTGTGTGTGTGTGTGTGTGTGAGAGAGAGAGAGAGAGAGAGAGAGAGAGAGAGTGTGTGTGTGTTATCTCGATTCCGAGACATATTCCTCGTATCTACATTTGGCAATACAATTATTTGACATGACGTATCCTGACTTGATGATGAGTCATCATGATGGTGATGAACACAATCACAATCAGCTTCGACGCCGTCAGAATCACCACATATATGGAACGGGTTTAAGCTATACCGCGTCGCCTCAGTGGCATGTGCAAGAATCCGATAGTTGTACCAACTTACTGACACACATCCGCAGTAATTGTACCAACATAGTGATATAAAGTGTACACATGCACCCCTACACACATTTACCCCCACCCCCACACACATGCACATGCACCCCCACATATGCACCCACACAAACATGCACTTCACCACACATACACATCCCCACACATACACACATGCACCCACACACACAAGTCATATAGGTAGACACACACACAGATACGTACACAATGAATAAATCAATCACTCAATAGACTCACTACAGGTGCTGCCAGACGCCGTGTCACATATCGCTCCTTTCTCGCACAGTGCTCGGTTTAATGAACATTCTCCCTTTAATGCGATCTCTGAAATGTAAACACGCTTATTGATGATTTTTATTTATTATTATTTTAGTTTTTTATTTTACCAACTTTATTATCACCAAGGTGAAATTTGGGCACTTTCATTTTCGAAAGTACAGCAGCCCCAAGTGAAGCGCTTTACCCAAGGTACATGCTGGGTGTGTTCTTGTCACCGGCACTCACCCGTCTAAGACGTGAGCGTCAGGATCTTTAAAGTCCGTTATGATGCAACGCATGCGACACAGACTAGACCTCGGTTTATCCGAAGGAGTAGGAAACGGGAGTAAAGTGTCTTTCCCAAGGACACAACACAATGCTCCGGCCTGGGCTCGAACTCGGGACCTTCAGATACGCAAGCCAACGCTCTAACCACTCGGCCACCGCGCCTCACCGATGATGCTGATGACGATGAAGATAACATGTATGTATGTGTGTGTGTGTGAGAGAGAGAGAAAGAGAGAGAGAGGGAAAGAGAGAGAGAGACAGAGAGAAAAAAAAAGAAAGAGCGAGAGACAGGGCGGTAGGGAGAAAGAGAGAGAGAGAGAGAGAGAGAGAGAGAGAGAGAGAGAGAGAGAGAGAGAGAGAGAGAGAGAGAGAGAGAGAGAGAGAGAGAGAGAGAGAGAGAGAGAAATGTTACCACTGAGACGCGTTCTTTGATTTCAATTGGTTATGGTGCACGGGGTGTGCGGTAATAGGGCTTACAATATATCTTTAATCGATGCCATTGCTGTAGGGGCTGTTTATACGTTTCCGTCGGTCAAAATGTTGTGGTTATTTGATCGAAGCTTCTAGACAATTATAGAATGTACGATGACGTAACATCATACCTGTCAAGTGCTACGGATTTTTGCGTAGCGCTACGCATTTTAAACATTTTCCCATTGCTACGGCGTATCACAAAGCTGCTACGCAATTTTTCAAACGTGACGATAATATTTTTTAACCAAGGGGGTTTTCGCGCGAAAGTAGTCTGTTCCGGTCGAGTCCGGTTTAAAGACACTTAGTAAAAGCACCGCACTTCCGCAACACGTGTTCGTTCAGAACTTCAGTCTACGATCAGTCTTTGTGTCATTAACATTATTCATTTCTCTTTGACTACTTTCATATTATATCAGCTGCCATTTAGTTATATTTTTATTAAATTAATTGGTATAAGCTTTTGTGCAATGCTAATAGTTCTTTTCTTGGCATTGTAAACCATGTTTTGTGAATAAACAAATTTGTTTGTGGGAAAAAAAGTTCATCTGCTTTTTCTGTGTCAGTGATTGTCTCCCTTGGTTTTTTTTTTTAATGATTGCCTAGCTTATTTTATGTCTGTATGTTTATATATATATTATTTTTTTTTTTTTTGCATTTTCACTTTTATTTTGAAAAACGTACATGAAAATGTTTATAATGATAATGGTAATAGCTAAAGTGTTGTGCATTAACAAGATTTTACAATAAATTTGTAAAAACATTGGATGTGTGTGTTTATATTGGATGCAGAAGTTTCCAGTTTTGTTGCGAATCGCGTGATTCACATTAGTGCTACACCGAACTTTCATTTGCTATGGTTTTTCTGTTAAATTGCTACACCACAACCCGAAAACCCCTTGACAGGTATATAACATAGTGCGTAATTCCGGTGACTAGTTTTATTTTAATTGGCTAATTGTGTCATTCTGCGTTTTTCTAGTTGGTTGATTCTTATCCTATCCTATCCTACCCTTTGTTGATAGATGAAATGTACTGGCGCGTTGTCTGCTTGAAGGAGTTAGTTTTGGAATGAGCTTGTATGCAGTTGTTGATGCTGTTTGTTGAATAAGGTTGGAAAACCCCATAACGACGATTCTTGCCTTGTTACTGAGTGAACGATTTGCGTGCATAACCAATTCGAGTTACACAAGATTCAAGCATTGGGGCTAACTTGACCCTTGCCGTAAGAGAGAGAGATAGAGAGAGAGAGAGAGAGAGAGAGAGAGAGAGAGAGATTTATCACTCACTACAACGTTGTTCCAAGTCACAAACAAAGCCTGTCCTGCACTGAGAGGCGTCTGTACACGGCTGATTCACAGTTAGTTCTGCAAGTAGAAAGGCTTGCAGACGTTTTGGATTGGGTGGGGACAACATTTACCGCAACGTTGAATATAATGTAAAATTTAAAGGCTGAAGCCCATATAACTCACATGCTCCTTATGGAAATTGCAATACTTAACATGCCATGAAAATTAGTGTCCAGAGAAAAAGAGACGGGGAAAAAAAAACGAAATGAAACGGTGGAATTAAATTTAAAATGCAAAGTAATACCGAATTAGATCATACGATGCAGTTGACATGAGAGGACCTTGACCTCTGTCTCCAAATACACCATACACTCATACACCATCATACAAACTACAGCAAAATTGCATTGGGACCTTGGGATGACCTTGGCCTTCAGTGACCTTGACCTTGAGATAATAATAATACTGGATGCTATGTACCAAATCACCAATCAGGTTTAAAGCGCGGCGATCTGTACCAACACATACTCGCATGTTCCATCCAGTCTCTCACACACAACAAACAAAGGAATTCCCTTTGTAAAATATTTATTTTTACCACTTTCAACTAAATATTTTTTCTTTAGAAGCAAATTCTCTAATTAACCATTTGTTTACAATGTTAGATTTCTCCAAATAATACATTTTTCTCGGTAAATTACTAATTATTTACCTAAACAATATACAGGGTGTTCCAAAAGTCTTGGGCACATTTTGACATTGAATATTTCGAAAACTATTAAGGATATAAAAACGCATCTGGTAAATTCAGAAAGCTTGTATCTCAATTTTTACATGGAATGTTCAAAGATGTTCAATGTGAGCACCATTGGTCACACGACACACATCAAGCCGATATTCAAATTCTTGCCAAACGCGTCCCAGCATTTTCTGGTTGAGCGAACGCCATTAATGGGGCTGAAAAGAAATAAAAAATCAACAGCTGTACAAAAAACTTAATGTAATTAGCTTTAAAATGGCACAACTTTTATCTTACTACCATTCATAGTAATTGAGATATGGGGACTTCAAATGTGCCCAAGACTTTTGGAACACCCTGTATTTTATGATATAGGTAAATAAAGCATTGTTGTTAAATTTTATTTTTAAAATTACCTATATAATGCACTATTTAGCAGATTGTGTTAAATAATGTATTATTTTAAAATGTTTCTAAATAATTTTTTTTTACCGATATAATGTATTATTTAGCATACTTTGCTAAATAATGTATTATCTAGAAGATGTTAAATAATGCATTATTTACGTCAGCAATTCAATGTTTAGGGACTGCAATTTTCATTATTTAGGGGATTCGCAGGTATATATCATATGACTGTGCGGTTATGTTGTAGTGATACAGAAAATTGTAAAATCGTGATTTTACAATGTTTTGAGATTTAAAATGAGGCAACTGCTTTATTTTTTTCGATTTTTTTAAATTCGTTCACAACAGTACTAATATATAAAACTGCAACGGTAACGGTTCCGGAAAAGAGGGATCGATCATTATTTCTGCATTGGCGTCATTGCCATCGGAGTACTTCCGCCAAGTTTTTTGTCAGTCCAACCTGCAAATTAGTTTAGAATCACAGGCGCTTGTATCTGGACACGCGAGCGCCTATTCCTGTGACGCGTCTCCCTTTGGTTATCTATATGCAAGCGCCTGTGTTTCGAATAAGCTGAAACTTTCAGTTTCACATTAAAACACTGTAACGTATGGATATTTTGGATAAGTCCCTGTTTATAATAGCTAAGTGAATGCAAAATATGATTGACTCCTAAATCAAAAATAAGTGTGCGTGCAAGTCTCTCGGTTAACTACCACACCCACAAATTCACATGTTCACACTAACACAGGCAAACACCAACACGAAATATACGTTCCACGTTCTCAATACTTTATATAAATAAACGACAATATTTTATAGCAATCTTTCACGCCACTCTTTATACACTACACTGTCAAATGCAAACTTGGATAATCACGGCCGGCAATTTCTTGTCCCGAGCCAAAATAAGCACAAAAACACGTTATCTCTATAATTGTAGGAGGCGGGTGTACACAAAGGCTACAGAGTCTCGTAGACAAGTAGTTAGATGAACAGTGATGTTATAGATAGGAAGATGAACGAGCAGTGATGTTGTAAACAGGCAGACGGGCGCGCCCCTGTCCTGTCTGTCTGAGGTAGCAAACGCGTCGTGGTCAGGTCCAAGACGCACGGCCGACCGCCGCTGTTCCTCGAGTCGCCCTTTCTCCGTTGTCCGGGACAACGCCGTGTGTCCAAGTGTATGAAACCAACACCAGCTTCCCGCAGGCAGCTACAACAATATATATATATATATGGCCCCATAACTAAGTCACATAAGTTCGACTCTTGCGAGAGATTACCTTGACCTTCACTTGAGCTCTAATGCTTTTGGTTGAACAAATTCCACAAGGTTGTTGCATACTATAGAGCCTTTGCACCGTACAATGAGACGTTTTAACGTTTTTGTGACGATAAAAATCACCTTGACCTGAAATATAATCTATTAGTATTACCTCTAAACACAACAAGTTTGGATTTTATATCTCTCATAGTTTAGAGTCAAAGTTACTTCAATGTACCTATATTAACCGAATTCGGACAGCTCTAGTGACCTTGACCTTGGAACGAAGTTGACCAAAGTTGCATAACACATTTGTCTAAATATTTTATCATAAAGAATCAAAGAATGGAGCCTGCAATAGATAACAAGAAAATTAGTGACAAGAAGAAAAAATTAAATGATTGTATTAAAGTGCAAATACCGACTGAGCTTTTGATGCTCTTGACCTTGAGATGACCTTGACCTCCGGCTCCAAATACACTCACGTATGATCATATAAAATACGGCAAAAGTTGTATTATGCCAAAACAACTGTGACCTTGGGATAATCTTGACCTTCAGTGACCTTGACCTTGGGATGACATCGACCTTCAGTTGACCTCTGATGCTCATTTATGATCAAATAACACAATGTTGATGAATACTATGGGTCAAATATAGAACCGTTCCATTGTATGATTAAAAATGATTTGATGTTTTTGTAAGGCCTAACATGACCTTGACCTTCAAGATCAACGTAGAAAGGGAAAATATGAAAGGTCAATCTATTATCTCTAGATTATTGCGGGCAAAACCACGACGAAGGTTAAACAGCAAAAATATTAGTTCCAGGCACAGCAAAAAACAAGAAGAAAAGACTCACCTTGCGTCATTTTTCGGTTAGTTATGTTAGTCCGTGTATGGAAAAACGATGAGTGCTAAAAGCAAAACGATGAAACACTTCGTCCTAGCAGAAGACACAAGTGCTGAAGAAAACAAGTCCAGTGAGCGATCTAACGAAAGTGAAGAAAAATCAGTCCAACTCAAAGATTTTGCGATATATCTGCGGAATATGGTTTCCCCAAATCACAGTGGCTTAAATCGGCCTTCTAAATGCAAATTTCACTGTTAGCTGCTGTTGAAAACCAACACTTTTCCCCCAAAACTTTTCCATGCTCTTGATGGAGTTCGCAATATTTAACATGAAAATGAGTGCCCAGAAAAAAAAAAGAAGCTCGCAATATTTAACATGAAAATGAGTGCCCAGAAAAAAAATGAAACGGTGGCATTAAAATCCAAAGTAATACCGACCTTGACCTCCACCGCCAAATACACTTACGTAATATCAAATAAACTACAGCAAAATAAGTTACCTTGGGATGACCTTGACCTTCACGGGACCCCTCATGCTCCTGTCTGATCGAATAACTCAATGTTGTTGCATACTATGGATTAAATATACAACCATTCCACTGAACGCTGTATTTTTTTATGTTTTTGTAAAGCCTACAATTACCTTGACTTTCAAGATCAACGCAAAAACGTAATAAAAATGAAAGACCAATCTATCATCTCTAAATAAAACAAGTTTTGACAATATATCTCTCTTAGTTTAGGGTCAAGGTCACTTCAAAGTAGCTAACTGACTTTGGAAAACTCCAATGGCCTTAATCTTGGAGTGAGGTTGACCAAATGCGCAAAGGATGTGTGTCTCATTGATATTTATCGTGCACCAAAAGCATAATAAATTCAATATTAATAATTTAGAAAACAGTGAAATTTTGTGAAAATTTGCCTTTTTTTTAAAAAACAAACATTTGTTGACTCTGTGGCCTAGACCTTGAAGTAAGGTCATTCATTCACTGATCATATATGAGGTCTCATGGATATACACAATCTTACCAAGTTTGGTTGTGATAGCTGAAATAGGTTTTGAGATATGAATCCCCTTGCAAATTTTGCACGTCCAGGCGGCAGACGCTGACAGACGGACGGACGGACACAATTTTTGTTTATATTGTCATTTTTGGATTATTTAGGACTCATCTTGCAAAAACCAGGAACTTTTTTTTTTTTTTTTTTGTTTGGGTACGTAAAAATACTTTTTATAAGAGGTACTGGCTGTAAGATACACAATCTCCCTCGGTTAAAATTAAAGAGTGACCCCCGAGAAACATTCAAACTTTAACAGACGTATTGTACATGCCCAAATTAGATGGTTCTTGACCCTGTAACGCCCTGTTCCAACGTAGACACCTTTTCCCTACATAGACTCCCATTGCTGCACACATAGGCCTATGAGTTACATATAACTATACACTAAATTAACCAAAATATAAAAGTACTGACTGCAGATGCCAGCGTCACAGGATCCGGTAGATAAACAGTGGGTTGCCTTCGCCAGATCACAGCTCAATCCCACTGGAATTCCTGCATTTTGACAAGCCATCAAGAAACTTGATAAAATATTACGTTACGATTGAGACACGCTCTTTGATTTCAAGTGGCTACTGTGGTCAGGTACATGGCGAGCGATAATGGAGTTTACTTTACTTTGATCTATGCCGTTGCTGGAGGGGCCTTATTGTAGGCTTATGTCTATTTCTTCCGTCGGTCACAATATGTTGATTAGTTGATCGCATCTTCGAGATAATTATAGAAAGTACTATGACAAAAAATGCGTAATTCCATTGACGAGTTTTATTTTGATTTGCTGCTTATTTCATTCTGGAACGTTCCGCGATTGTCTAGGTTTTTTTTTTTTTTTTTTTTAATTTTTTTAATCAGTTTATAGTCCCCTCTCTTCCCGGTAAGGATTTTCAGAGAGGAGACTCTATTTAAGTAGCGCGCTGTCTGCTTGGGAGAGTTCTCACGTCTGCCCGCTGGATGATTTCCTGTTGGGCACAGCCGCAGAGCGATTGAAGCAGCCACTCCATAGCTGTACCCCCAACCAGCTTCTATCGTTCTGTATATAAGAACGAAATAACAAAAGAAGCAAACATAAGAGCCAAACCAACACTGTAGTTTTGTCCGTCGTCCATTTATATTTTTTATCCTTTAAGTTTTTACCATGACGTAAGTCATGATTACACACAGATATAAATATTGTCACATCCCCCTCTGTCAAGTTTGTTGTCATTTCGGTAGTCTTGTGGCACAATTTTGTCAAGCGATCGGTGTCTCACAGTCAAACAATGGTAATTCCACCAATAACCAATGTAAGTGTACAAGGTACAGTCCAACTTTCAAAAGTCTCTCTCGGGGGATCGCACAGGTTTCTTTACTGTGCGACCACTGCGGGTGCGGTATATTCCTAGAGCATCTTGAGAGATCATCGCGAAACTCCTTGCACGTTCGGCACTCGGCACTGGGACATCGGGACATCGGGACCGGAGCTCGGTGCAGGAATGTCGGGATCGGCGCTCGGTGCAGGAATGTTGGGATCGGCGCTCGGCGCTGAGTCAGCAGTCGGAACTGGGTTTGTCGCATGTTGCGCCATTGGTACAGGAGACAGTGGCCCAGGATCCGTCGCGCCTCTTGGGTGAAGTCCTCGACGTCAACGCCATCCCCCGTGAAGGTTGGAATCATCCACAACCTCTGCATGGTCGAAAGGGTGCGTGGGTGGAAGGCATGTCAGCTTGCGCCGCCTCTGATGTCCACTCGTGACTGGATGGGCGATAAGGTGTGGTGTCGCCTCTGTGGGCCCCTCCTTCCTGGATGAGGGCAGTCTCTTCGCTCTGCTTTCTGGCTCCTGGTTTCTTAGCTGCCTCGCCTACTTAGATGCTGCCTTCCTAGGTTTTGTCATCTTTCTTGATCCTGATCGCAGCGCCAAAAATTTCTGTGGTGGTGTTGGTGGTGGAGAGAAGATAGATAAAGTGATGGAGGCTAGGGTGATGAAGAATTCTCTCTCTCTCTCTCTCTCTCTCTCTCTCTCTCTCTCTCTCTCTCTCTCTCTCTCTCTCTCTCTCTCTCTCTCTCTCTCTCTCCCCAACGCCAGTTCGTTTTTTTTTGTATCAGTTTATAGTCCCCTCTCTTCCCGATAAGGATTTTCAGAGAGGAGACATGTTGGTTGATGACCGTTGAAAGTTTTATTCTCGAAGTGCATCATACAAAAGCCAATACTCGTACAGCTACATTCTGCCCTCTCTGTGTGTCTGACTCGTTCTCTTGTTCTCTTTCTGCATGCTCCAGCTCTCTCTTTCCTCTGCCTTGTATTAGATTAACGTCCCCCGACACATTAGCGTATAGGGGACTACAGTGGACTGGTATTAAATTAACGTCCCCAACACCAAAGCGTAAAGGGGACGAGAAATTTAAAAAGGTATCAAGGGAACCCCAGGGGCGGGGAAGTTAAATGTTTACATTAAAATTTCAGGACCACTTATAAAAACGGGTGGGGGGGGGGGGAAGATAAAACCGCCTACGGGGAGGGGCTCAGACACTCAAATCTCACACACGCACCATAAAACTAGAACATAGGGGGGATTTAGACCCGCACCCATGCTAAAAATATGGGAGGCCAACTAAGGCCACCTGCCCGGACGAACCGGAATGATAACTTTAATGAATAAGGGGACTACAGTGTTTGGGGACTACAGGTAGGTAGGTAGATTACCGTCCCCGGACACAATAGCGTATAGGGGACTTCGGGGACTACAGTGTGTGCGTTCTGCTTTTATTTGCTGGCGCCAGCCGTACTGAACCCGAGTCTTAACGCGCGCAAGCGCGCCACAGAGGGTTTGCCTATCTCGGTAATTTGTTTTAGTTCTTAATCTTTATTTTACATAGAATGCTTGAAAAGCTAACAAACACTATACAAATTATATATGGGTGGAAACGCGGAAATACGACATTTCCACTGATATAATAATATCGGACCTACCTGCTACGAAATAAAAATAATACGCAATTTAAGAGGGAGTTGGATGCTGATCTTAAGAATGTCACGAGTCTAAACTCGTAAAAACTCTTTAATTTAATACAATTATAAATAATAATAATAATAATAATAATAATAATAATAATAATAATAATAATAATAATAATAATAATATTAATAATAATAATAATGACAAAGAAAGAACAACGTCTCCTCTTTCCAACGATATATAATAATTATGACATGGTTACTATTTTGGGTTCCGACTATGACGGACTAAATTAGCAAACACCTAACACAACAACAATATTTACATCTAACCTCTTCTTACAACTTTTCCTCTGTTTCTCTTCCGATGTAGTTCCCTATAAAACTAATATTTAATTTAAGTATATACTATTAGAGAATGAACTATCTAAGGCATCGGAACATATCACACTTAAGGTGTTACAGTGGAAAATCTTTGCTATTGCCATCATCAACAATTATGTTCTTATCATGCTTTAATCTACAAGGCGGGAAGACTGTTACGACCGGCCAGCTCGTATCAGCGGTCATACAACAGCGCGGTGTCTTTATCGTGATAGGCATCGCGCTATTCTAAACATCGCGCTCTAATTCAAAACTGCTACATAAATCACAAATAAAGTTTATATATTCTAATAGAGAATTTAATGCTGCGTCTAACGATTATAGGCTTTAAGGGATCTGAAAAGTATATATCAAATTATTGCATACAGCTAGTTTAAACATAACAGAGAACAGAGTGAGGCCTAAGTATCGTAATGATAAGAAATTCTGTGTAGCCCAGCCCGGCTACATATATATATATTATATATGTAATATATATATATATATATATATATATATATATATATATATATAAATAATATATATATATATATATATATATATATATATATATATATATATATATATATATATTATATATATATATATATATATCTATACGACATTGAGTATGCAATCACAAAAAAAGTTTGCTGAAAGACAGGATTCGAACCCATGTCGCCCGTGACGCACGTACACGCCAGCATCAGTTGTTGTCAGCAATGTGCTGTAGTGTAACGTGTTTTAACATGTTTTAAAAAATAATAAGCAAGTAAAATATCCACACACCTCCATTCTGTGCCAAATCAGGACCAGAGAAATGTTATCGTAAAAGTTCAAATCTTTAAAAAAAAAAAAAAGACAAGCCTGTTACTCATGAATATTCCAACTAACTCTCACAGTCTTTAAATACATCAGATTTAAAGAAGATTTTTCAAGAGGTTGCGTAAAAAGAAAAGACAAGCCTGTTACTCATGAATATTCCAACTAACTCTCACAGTCTTTAAATACATCAGATTTAAAGAAGATTTTTCAAGAGGTTGCGTGTGACACGCAACTTCTTGAAAAATCTTTAAATCTGGTGTATATAAAGACTGTGAGAGTTATTTGGAATATTCATGAGTAACAGGCATGTCTTTTTTTTTTTTTTTTTTTTTTTTTTTTTTTAAAGATTTGAACTTTTAGGATAACATTTCTCTGGTCCTGATTTGGCTCGGAAGAGTCCGCTGGACCTAAAGCAATAACCATGTAATGTAATGCAATACTGTAGGTATTTCTCGCAGATTATTCTGAGGTTGAAAATCTGTTCAGTGGTACTTCGCCCTGCCAAGAATCCTGTTTGTTCTTCAGCTACGATTTGTTCAGCTTGGGATTTTAACCTGTTGAGTATTATTTTCAGGAGGACCTTCATGGGATGGCTGATGACGCGGTAATATTCACACTCCTGAAAGTTACTCTTTTTGGGAAGAGTGATGACAAGCGACTGGGTCCATGGTGTAGGCCACTCCCCATTCTGCCAGATCTTGTTACAGATAATGGTAAGGGCGTCAATCATCGCTTCCCCTCCGGCTTGCAGCACTTCCGCTGGTATGTTGTTTACTCCCGCTGACTTTCCCTTCTTTAGTGATTGCACTGCTGCCTCAACTTCTTCTCGGAGAATTTGGAGGGTTTCTTCCTCTTCTTCTGTTCTGGGGACATGCTAGAAACTGATGGGTCTCCGTTTGGTGTGTGGCTGTAAAGGTCAGAGCAGTATTCTGTCCATCTATCCAAGACTTCTTGTTTTTCTGTAAGGCATGTACCAGACTTGCTTTGGATCGTGGAGACCTTGGGCTGTTTAACACTTGTCAGCCGCTTCACAATCTGGTAGACGTTCTTGCTGTTGTTCTTGTTCAGATTGTTTTCTATTTCCTGGCATTGCTCTTTTATCCAGTTCTCCTTTGTTGTGCGCATGCCTTTTCGGATGGCATTGTTGATTTTTAGGTAGGCATCAGCTCCCTGTGAGATGTTTTTTTGTTTGTTTTTATTCCTTATTTTTAATTGATCTTAAGTTTTGAAATCTAGGAAGAAAATATAAGTGTATTGCCTTCAGATCCTATAAGGAAATTTATTGTAATGTACATATTCTCAGATTTTGGAAAATAATACAATTTTACTCAGCACAGATTAGTGTCCTGGCTCAATGGAGAGCAATGGCAACATACGAGTTTGAGCAACAAATACGGGTGCAATGCCGGTAACGAATGAACACTTACAGCAACTGGTAAATATTATCATCATCATCATTACCAAACCACGTTCCTACTTGACTTACGGCAGTGTTTAGAGCTTGCGTCACATTGGTAGCCAAAGATACACCTCTGGCCAGTGGAACAGGGCTTGTTCGCACCCACACCTGCACGCAAGTACTAGTTACAGAAAACTGGGATTGATTTAACCTTTCCTTTTGATCTCGAAAACACGATTGACCTTAAAACCAACTTCACCTTGTACTGTTTGAATCGGGCTTGGTGTGAAAAGACCATGAACCTAAAATGTGACATTGATCGAAACAGCTTGATCAAAAAACGTATTTTTCTTGGATAAATCAGACTCTTGAATACCGCTTATTGTAATTGTTACTGCAGTTCGTTTGGATACTAGTGTGGCATTTTTTTTCTTTTTTTAATTCATTGTGTGCAAGGGTCCTGTACCTAATGTATGTGTATCAGTATGTGCAGTAGTCCAGTATCTAAAGTATGTGTATATTGGTATGTGCAGTGGTCCTGTATCTAATGTGTGTGTAACAGTATGTGTAGCGGTCCTGTATCTAATGTATGTTTGTATCAGAATGTGCAGTGGTTCTGTACCTAATGTATGTGTATCAGTATGTACAGGTGTCCTGTATCTAATGTATGTATATCAGCATGTGCAGTGGTCATGTACCTAATGTTCTTGTATCAGTATGTGCAGTAGTCCAGTATCTATGTGTATATTGGTATGTGCAGGGGTCCTGTATCTAATGTGTGTGTGTAACAGTATGTGTAGCGGTCCTGTATCTAATGTATGTTTGTATCAGAATGTGCAGTGGTTCTGTACCTAATGTATGTGTATCAGTATGTGCAGTGGTCCTGTGTGTATTAGTATGTGCAGTGGTCCTGTATCTTATATAATTATGTGTATCAATAATTATGTGCAGTGGTCCTGTATCTAATGTATGTGTATTAGTATGTGCAGTGGTCTTGTACCTAATGTATGTGTATTAGTATGTGCAGTGGTCCTGTATCTTACATGTGTATCAGTATGTGCAGTGGTCCTGTATCTTATATATGTGTATCAATATGTGCAGTGGTCCTGTATCGAATGTATGTGTATAAGTATGTGCAGTGGTCCTGTATCTAATGTATGTGTATTACTATGTGCAGTGGTCTTGTACCTAATGTATGTGTATTAGTATGTGCAGTGGTCCTGTATCTTATATATGTGTATCAGTATGTGCAGTGGTCCTGTATCTTTTAAATGTGTATCAGTATGTGCAGTGGTCTTGTAACTAATGTATGTGTATTAGTATGTGCAGCGGTCCTGTATCTAATGTATGTGTATTAGTATGTGCAGGAGTCTTGTACCTAATGTATGTGTATCAATATGTGCAGGGGTTCTATACCTAAAGTATGTGAATCAGTGTGTGCAAGGGTCCGGTACCAAATGTATGTGTATCAATTTGTGCAGGGGTCCTGTACCTAATGCATGTGTATCATTATGTGCAGTGGTCCTGTACCTAATGTTCTTGTATCAATATATGCAGGGGTCCTGTACCTAATGTATGTATATCATTATGTGCAGTGGTCCTGTATCTAATGTATGTGTATCAGTATGTGCACTTTGTCCAGTAACTAATGTATGTGCCTCAGTATGTGCAGACGTCCTGTATCTTTTAGTATATGTATCAGTATGTGCAGTGGTTCTGTACCTAATGTATGTGTATCAGTATGTGCCGGGATCCTGTACCTAATGTATGTATATCAGTGTGTGCAGTGGTCCTGTGTGACGAGGCGTACAATCGAACCTCTGAGCTAGGCTGCCAACAGTCATCACACACACAGCCAGCGACTATCTCCACACAACCAGTCATCCCTAACAGGCTCGCTCGCCAACTCGCTTAAGCCCCGCCCCTCGGGGAACCCCTGTTAAAGCCTGAAACACAGCTAGACTCGGGGTCAGTCGAAAATCATCAAGCCTTGAAGCAACAACAACCTGTCCGAAGACACGTCTCCATCACCGGGCGACCTCTGAGCTACGGCAGTACTCGTGTGCTTCCACCCGTCTTAGTCAAGGTAAGAGAGGAAAACTTACTCTTTGTCATGTAGCAAACCCATCACCCGTCGTTCGCCCAATGTGTTCATACGTCCTGTCGATATGTATGTTCATGTTTATAGTTTTGCCGTGACGTGTTGCTGTGACTTGTATTTATTCCTTGCACATATTTTCTACCTTGTATCTGACTCATGACATGGTTGAATTTATACTTGTATGCTCCATGTTAGCCCCCTGTGTAAATATCCCATGCCGTGCTGTCCCTCCACATAGATTAAAGTCCCCCAGTACAGCCCTTGCCTACAACCCCTTTGCCCTGTACCTATTCCATTTGCTTTCCTCCATGCTCCCAATGTATAAATATTCGCCCCTGTTGCCACTACCCCATCTTAAGGCGCCGGAGTTATTGTATATTAGCGGCTGCCAATAAACCCCACTTTGGCCCTGTAAACCTAGTTGCATTGTCGGGCTGTTGGAATGCACCGGTCAACTCTTGACTTGTCAACCAATTTGAAATCTGAGATGGGCAATTGCGCCACAGGCCCTGAATCCAGAACATACCTATCCCCCGCTGATACAGAGTCTGTATTGCGTTACAGACGGCTCCTGTATCGGGCGAATTACCCCGGCCCTGTATCATCTCCAGTCGCTGACCCGCTGCAGGCCCCTGACAACCCAGGGAGTCAACGAGAAGCGTTACTCTGAACTTCGCCATTTCCTAGACAGCTAGCAACGAAAGCTGAGATCTAGACCTGTACCTCCCACAAGACAAACACTCGTGGTCATTGCATCACCGCGTGACCGACTGACCTGCATCACTGCCCACGCGACGCCAAGCCTGGTAAACAGACCACCCAGAGTATCTTGGATCAACTGCCGCTCTCCAAATACCCAGCTAAGTCATTGACCTACGAGAATCACCACTCGCCAGATTATCAGAGAGACTCTGAAACCATACAGATACACTCTCGCCCTGTGATGTTATCAGTCCACAGTAGCACTAGTACCCCAGAATTCATCTACCCAGAATATCACCGAGCTACTCCCTACTTATAGACGCTACCCCCGTGACTCACTTTAGAATTATTCGACCTAGACTACCCACTTTGAATTAATAAAAACTAGATCGTTAGAAATTACACTTATCCAGACTGGCCTTTGTATTTGAATTCCTCATCTAGTGTAGTCTACCATCCTTCTCGTCTATCCCCTGTCTGTCTCCCACTTATTTAGTTGGCCTAGCATTAATCTCTTGAATGTCATCGCATCATTAACCTAACAAAGGAGGTAATACAGCGCGAGAGATTAAGAGCTTACCCCCATCCCCCAACCCCTCTCTTTGTGACATTAACTTTGGCGACCCCGACGAGACTAAAGACTTAGGTTCCCATCCCAACTTGACGAGACTAAGGACTTAGCTTAAATCCCTCCCCAGCCCAGTATAGATAGGACCCAGCCCTCTAAGCCCCGTAGTGTATAGCATAGCCCATAGGTCCCTCACTGGCTTTCCCGAGTGGTGGTGTCTCAAAAGGTTTTTCTTGCATTCATTTTTGTATTTTTGATTGATTGCATTTTGTCTTTGTGGTTGTGTTGTGTTGTATTCGCCCCTGTGCAGTTTCATCGTAGCTCATTCTGCCCACCCCCTTGTTTTCCGTCAGTGTAACCCTTGTGTGCGCCCCTCATCACGGTTAGGACTTTTCAGGGTAAGTCACCTCCCTTACCATGGCCGACCGGGGAGAGCTTGCGCTCAAGTACAAGAGTATTGGCGAGAGCTTAGGGCTCGCCGGCACCGAACTCAAGGACTACGTCCTGGCTAGCGTAGATGCGGACGTGGCCGAGGAAAAGTTGAAGAGGGAGGAGAGGGCTAAAGAGCGAGATGCGAAGAGGCAGGAGGAAGAAAGAGCAGCGGCCCTGAAGAAAGAGGAGGAGAAGGAGCGCCTCGCCGCGGAAGAACGGGCCGCCGCCCGGAAGAAGGAGGAAGAGAAGGAGCGCATCGCCGCGGAGGAAAGAGCCGCCGAGCGGAGAAGAGAGGAGGCGAAGGAGAGGATTGCAGAGGAGGAGAGAGCCGCCGAGTGGAGAAGAGAGGAGGCGAAGGAGAGGATAGCAGAGGAGGAGAGAGCCGCCGCACGGAGGAAGGAGGAAGACGAGAGGGTCGCGGCACTTGAGGAGAAGAGGAAGGACAAGGAGCTCGAACGGCGCCAAGCACTCCTCCAGCTTGAGCGCGACCGCCGCGATTTAGGTATCGCATCGCCCGCGAGCGAAGACTTCTCGCTCATCGCCCCCAGCTTCGCCGCCAGCGCCGGAATACCCGCAGTCCCACCGCCGATTCCGGGGATGAACTTTCCCCTGGACCCCTTCGTCGAACGAGACGAATCGATCGAAGTATATCTCGCCCGATTCGAACGAGTCGCGGGAGAAAACAGCCTTGACCCCCAGTACTGGTATCGCAAGCTTAGTCATGGCCTTAAGGGGAAGGCCTACGAAATCCTGGCCAAGACGCCAACTTCCGAAGAGGGCGACTACCCCGCCCTCAAGAAAGCTCTACTGCATGGGTTTGAGCTCTCAGGTGAGCACTACCGCAAGAATTTCCGGAACTCCCGGAGAGAGAGAGGGGAGAAGTTTACGCAATTTGCCGACCGGCTAGCCACTCTACGGGACAAATGGATAGAGCAAACGGACGAACCAAAAACGTACGACGGACTGCTCGAATTGATGCTAGCCAAGCAACTCCGAGGGACAATGCCAGCGGAGCTTCGGACTTTCGCCGCCGAACAGGGAGCCGCCCGACTAGAAGACCTCATCATAGTCGCGGACCGCTACCTCACCGCCCACCCCGACGACAGACAGCCTCGCCGGGATCCCCCCGCACCCTCGTCACCAGATACCCGCCACCAGCCTCGCCGGCCCGTCCCGCCAGCGAATCACCGTCCACCCCCGCCTAAAGGACGCCCAAACCCCGGAGCAGAGCCAGGGAAGCGGAGCACAGAGCTCTACTGCGGCTACTGCCAGCGCCGAGGACACGCCCGCGAGAAGTGTTTTCGCCGCATCAGCGACCAGCGTCGCAGACAAGGCACAGTATTGGCCCTACGCCAAGTTACTCCCGACGGGAACCCGGTAACCCCCGTCGTCACTCCCACCGATCGACCGGCCGTCACTGAGCAGGTGACCGTCAACGATCGCCCAGCCCACTGTCTATACGACACCGGACTCACCTTTGACGCCGTCGTCCGCCGCTCGCTCATCAGGGAACAGGACCTGACCGGCGAAACTATCACCCTGAAGTTGGCCGACGCGTCTCAGCCCAGCACCACGCTCCCTATAGCCCGGATCCAAGTCACCAGCCGATACGTCACGGGAACCATTCAAGCGGCCGTGATGGACCAGCCCCTGTATGACTTGATATTAGGATGCCGCTACGTGTTCTTGGGTATGCCGCCCCAGCCTGTGGAGTCGATGGCCGCCGTCCAGACGCGCGCCCAGGCGAAAACAGCCGCGACACCACCCCCGATCCCCAACCAGATGCCGGAACAGATCCGGAAGGCCCAAGAAGACGACGTCACCCTCCGCAAGTGCTACGGAAAGCTTCCCGCCGCACGCACTCCGCCCAAGTCCGGGGACTTTTTCGTCGAGGACGGACTCCTCTTCCGTCAGAAGGACGACCATTCTCAACTCGTCGTACCTGCGACCCTTCGCCCCCAAGTCCTGGAACTTGGCCATAGCATGCCCCTAAGTGGACATATGGGCATAGGAGCCACCACTCTACGCATCAGCGCTCAGTACCACTGGCCCGGGATGACAGAAGACGTGAAGCGCTACGTCAAGTCCTGTCGCCAGTGCCAACGATACTCGCCCCGCCATCACACCGTACCGGTCACTATCAGCCCCACCGTAGTCGTCGGGACACCCTTCCAACGAGTGGCAGTCGACATAGTAGGACCCCTTCCGCGGACCAAGAAGCGGAACCAGTATCTACTTACCCTTGTCGACGCTTGCTCGATGTGGTGTGAGGCCGTTCCACTACCGAAGATCGACGCCGCCCGAGTCGCCGACGCGCTCGTCACCATATTCACGCGAGTCGGATTCCCGGACAACATCTTGACCGACAACGGGTCCCAGTTCACCGGAAAACTCATGCAGGAAGTTTTCCAACTACTTCGCATTCGCCATATCCGAACGCCACCCTACCACCCCGCCAGCAACGGACAGGTCGAGCGCCTGAACGGGACTCTCATCTCGATTATCCGCAAGATCGCCGACGAACAACCGGAAGCGTGGGACACCTACGTCCCGTCCGCGCTCTTCGCGTATCGAGAGACCCCGCACACCTCCACCGGATACACGCCTTCCACGCTGCTTTTTGGGAGACCCCTTTCTGGGCCTCTAGCCGCCCTACGACGTAGCTGGACCGACGCCAAACTGGACGAGGCACCGGTCGACGCCACGAAATACGTCACCAAGCTCCAGGAAACTCTCAAGGCCACATGGAAAGCAGCCTCCGCCAACCTGAAGAAGGCGAGAGGAAGACAAGCCCGCTACCATAATCGCCGCGCCCGGGACCGAGAACTACAGGTAGGAGACCAGGTCCTACTGCTTCTCCCCAGCGGCACGAACAAGCTAGACATAGCTTGGCAGGGACCCTACCCGGTGCTGGAGAAGCTCTCCCGTACCACCTATCGCATCGAGGTAGGCGGAAAGCCCAGGACCCACCACATCAACTTGCTCAAGCGGTACCTGGAGCAACCCGCACCCGCCCCAGACTCCCACTCGCTACTCACGGTCGCGCTGGCCGTCGAAGTGGATGGCACAGAGACCGGCGTCGCCGAATTTCCGCTAAAAGGGAAGGAATCCTTCCGGGACGTCTCTCTGGACCCCTCACTCCCCGCCGGCCAGCAACGCCAACTACGCGCCATCGTAGCAGAATACAGGGAAGTCCTCACCGACATTCCTGGGAGGACGGACCTAGAGGAAGTCCAACTAACCCTGACGGACCCCACTCCCGTCCGACAGAAACCATACCCCGTCCTGCTAACCCAGCAGCAGGTAGTAAGGACAGAAGAAGAGGCTCCGCCAACAGCCGGAGTCATCGCTCCCACCCAGTTCCCCCTACGTCTCCGACATAACGCCGCCACGCAAGCCCCGCGGAAAGCATCGCCCCGCGCCGGACTTCGTCAGTCGTCACCCCGCAACCGACTCCACCGAGTCGCCACTGAGGGCCGACGCCCCAGCCTTCATACCCGCCGCCGCCCACTAACCGTAGCCGAGACCCGGCAGCTCCGCGGACCCCAGCCTTGGGCATCCGCCATCTACTACCCGGAACCCTGCATCGCCCCACATCACCCGGATCATCTCCAACCATCGTCTCACCCGGCAGCCGACCTCAGAGCTGATTGGCCGCGTCTCAGTCGAGGCCTACGACCTCGCCTTTTTCCTTGGGGGGGCCTCTGTGACGAGGCGTACAATCGAACCTCTGAGCTAGGCTGCCAACAGTCATCACACACACAGCCAGCGACTATCTCCACACAACCAGTCATCCCTAACAGGCTCGCTCGCCAACTCGCTTAAGCCCCGCCCCTCGGGGAACCCCTGTTAAAGCCTGAAACACAGCTAGACTCGGGGTCAGTCGAAAATCATCAAGCCTTGAAGCAACAACAACCTGTCCGAAGACACGTCTCCATCACCGGGCGACCTCTGAGCTACGGCAGTACTCGTGTGCTTCCACCCGTCTTAGTCAAGGTAAGAGAGGAAAACTTACTCTTTGTCATGTAGCAAACCCATCACCCGTCGTTCGCCCAATGTGTTCATACGTCCTGTCGATATGTATGTTCATGTTTATAGTTTTGCCGTGACGTGTTGCTGTGACTTGTATTTATTCCTTGCACATATTTTCTACCTTGTATCTGACTCATGACATGGTTGAATTTATACTTGTATGCTCCATGTTAGCCCCCTGCGTAAATATCCCATGCCGTGCTGTCCCTCCACATAGATTAAAGTCCCCCAGTACAGCCCTTGCCTACAACCCCTTTGCCCTGTACCTATTCCATTTGCTTTCCTCCATGCTCCCCAATGTATAAATATTCGCCCCTGTTGCCACTACCCCATCTTAAGGCGCCGGAGTTATTGTATATTAGCGGCTGCCAATAAACCCCACTTTGGCCCTGTAAACCTAGTTGCATTGTCGGGCTGTTGGAATGCACCGGTCAACTCTTGACTGGTCAACCAATTTGAAATCTGAGATGGGCAATTGCGCCACAGGCCCTGAATCCAGAACATACCTATCCCCCGCTGATACAGAGTCTGTATTGCGTTACAGACGGCTCCTGTACCGGGCGAATTACCCCGGCCCTGTATCATCTCCAGTCGCTGACCCGCTGCAGGCCCCTGACAACCCAGGGAGTCAACGAGAAGCGTTACTCTGAACTTCGCCATTTCCTAGACAGCTAGCAACGAAAGCTGAGATCTAGACCTGTACCTCCCACAAGACAAACACTCGTAGTCATTGCATCACCGCGTGACCGACTGACCTGCATCACTGCCCACGCGACGCCAAGCCTGGTAAACAGACCACCCAGAGTATCTTGGATCAACCGCCGCTCTCCAAATACCCAGCTAAGTCATTGACCTACGAGAATCACCACTCGCCAGATTATCAGAGAGACTCTGAAACCATACAGATACACTCTCGCCCTGTGATGTTATCAGTCCACAGTAGCACTAGTACCCCAGAATTCATCTACCCAGAATATCACCAAGCTACTCCCTACTTATAGACGCTACCCCCGTGACTCACTTTAGAATTATTCGACCTAGACTACCCACTTTGAATTAATAAAAACTAGATCGTTAGAAATTACACTTATCCAGACTGGCCTTTGTATTTGAATTCCTCATCTAGTGTAGTCTACCATCCTTCTCGTCTATCCCCTGTCTGTCTCCCACTTATTTAGTTGGCCTAGCATTAATCTCTTGAATGTCATCGCATCATTAACCTAACAAAGGAGGTAATACAGCGCGAGAGATTAAGAGCTTACCCCCATCACCCAACCCCTCTCTTTGTGACATCCTGTACCTAATGTATGTGTATCAGTATGTGCTGGTGTCCTGTACCTAATGTATGTGTATCAATATGTACTGGTGTCCTGTACCTAATGTATGTGTATCAATATGTACTGGTGTCCTGTACCTAATGTATGTGTATCAGTATGTACAGTGGTCCTGTACCTAATGTACGTGTATCAGTATGTGCTGGTGTCCTGTACCTTATGTATGTGTATCAATATGTGCTGGTGTCCTGTACCTAATGTATGTGTATCAGTATGTGCTGGTGTCCTGTGTCATGAACTGGCTAGTCTTAACTCTGCTTGTTGACCATTTAGCCATGTGTAGTCTTTGTAACAGTAGAGAAGTTAGACTATTACACAGCAGCAATTAAATTACACAGCAGACCACACACCGCGAGCCCGACCCACATCGCAGTGACTCAGCACTTGAGTTTTGAATCGGACCGTTTTAACCAATCAGAAGCAGCTAAGTGGGTAGAGCAGTTTTGACTGTGTCAGAGCCTAAGACAGCTTGGTCAGTCGTGTGTGAGACGAGGTAGAGTCAACATCTCCACAGCTAGAGAAATCTCTACACTCATAGACCAGGAAGCAGGACTTGAAATCTTAGAATTCTCTCAAGTCATCACGGGCCTGAACTTGTCAAACAGACGAGCAGGCGAGCTATCCTGTGCACCCCACTCCACAGAAACGACTAGTTGGTTGAGGATCCTCTACCGCACAAGACGGAAAGAGCTGCCTTGAAAGACACCCTGTCAGACCCCACAGCGTGGCAAGGGAACCCAACTACACAACCACCCAGGTGGACCAGAAGCTACCTCACAGAAGGACTTCACACGCTCCATCTAGCAGTTAAGTGAACACGCCAAGGTGCACTTAAACTGATCATAACAGGACCACAGTAGTCCAACTCTTCAGAAACTGTAAAACGGACCACAGTAGTCCAAATCTACATGAAATATACTAGCAAAGTGCCTGAGGAAAAAAAAAAACAACAGCTGCCTAGACTATCAGCGATCGAACTATTAGCAGTGACTGAGACTTTTTAAGTTAGATTAGTACTTAGAGAATCTTGTATAGAGTAGAAGAAATAAATGTGTGATTTTAACTGTTATCAAGTGGCTGGACTACATATGATTCATAGCCGTGTGAAAGCTAGTGTGACAGTAATCTTTTACCATTTTTCTATCTATCTCTGTACCCCAACCTTAACACAGAACGAGCTAAACAAATAAATTTATTAAAGTAATTCATAGGGTGACTTACTAGCAGTTCCCACCGAATAAACGTGAGGGTCCATAATTCCATTGTGCAGAGCCCATAAACCCCACATGACACTTTAATTGGCGAGCCTGCCAGGATCTGTGTATAATAGGAATTGGGTATAACCAGACCTAAGTACAATAAAATTAGATAACAGTAGGAGTAGTAGAATAACTTAGAATAGTGGTAACAAGGACTGATCAGTTGGGTGCACTATTCTTTAGTTAAAAACTTTTTTGCTTCAAATATTTTTGTGCCTGTATGTTGCATTGTTCTTTTGCAGGTTTTGCTTAAATAACTGTTGTATGCCCTTTGACTCTTGTTTTATTCTATTATTGATTACGAATTTTATGGTCTTTGCATTGTTTTTATTGAATTGCAATATTGCTAGTGTTTTGGTATTCCACGTGATTCAGAGGTTGTTCATAGACACGTTTGGCAATGTCGGACCCAGTGGCCTTGAGATTGCGTTTCAAGGAATTGGGAGAAGCTTTACACTTAGCAGGGGGAGACCTAATTGCGTATATCAATGCAGAGGTAGAGAAACAGGAGGCTAAGGCAGAGAGAGCAGCAGAGAGAGAGGCGAAGAAATTAGAAGCAGAGCAAAGGAAATTAGAACTAGAAGCAGAGCAGAAGAAACTCGCATTAGAAGCAGAGCAGAAGAAACTAGCATTAGAAGCAGAGCAAAAGAAAGCAGAGTTAGAAGCAGCTAGAGAGCAGAAGAAACTAGAGCTAGAGGCAGAAAGAGAACAGAAGAAGGTTGCAGCAGAGAGAGAAGCAGAAGTTAGGAAATGGGAGTATGAGAGGGCAGAAAAGGAAAAAGACAGACAGCATGAGTTAGAATTGAAAAGATTGGAATCAGGAGCTTCAAGTTCTTCCTCAACCCCTCCCCACTCAGATCAGCTAGAGGTAGCATCCAACCCTGTACAAGGAATGTCATTTCCACTGGGAACATTCAATGAGAGAGAAGAAGGTCTAGATCTCTATCTGACTAGGTTTGAGCGTCTAGCAACAGAGTACAAACTAGATCCTACTCATTGGTCTTTTAAGCTTAGTCAAGGGCTTAGAGGAAAGGCTTATGACATCTACAGTAAGCTACCGACTGACAGAGTGACTATCACAAAGTAAAAGAGGCACTCCTAACGGGATTCGAACTAACAGGAGAATGCTACCGGCAAAAATTCCGCACCAATCGGAGAGTGAAAGGAGAGAGCTATGCGCAGTTCGCGGATCGGTTGTCCACAACGCTGGATAAGTGGATTAGCCAGTCAGCCACGGCTAAAACGTATGATGGACTGACAGAACTGTTAGTATGGGAACAGCTACGGGAAACCATGACCCCCGAGCTGAGAACATTCTCAGTAGAGCAGGGCGCGGAAAGACTGGAAGATCTGGTCAAGGTCGCAGATAGGTACGTGGCCGCACACGGAGAAGCCAAGAGCTTCAGGCGAGACCTAAAGCCTAACGGGAAAGAGGCACAGAAACGAAGCCCTAACCGGGAAGAGCGCCCCGCGAATAAGCCGAATAACCCCAGACCTGGGCAGAATAAAGGACCCAACGCGGAATTCGGGAAAAGAGGTCCCGCAGAACAGAGACGGTATTGTTCGTTCTGCAACAGAAACAATCACTCCACCGCAGAATGTTTCAAGTTGGCCGCACAACGTAGGGAAGAGCGCGAAAGCCGGCCAGCGCACAGAGTTCTAACTCAAAGCAGCGGTAACAAGCCACACACAATCGGAGATCACCCATCGGTGACAGACACGGTCAAGGTCAACGGAAAAGAAGCGAACTGTCTGTATGACACAGGTCTATCATACGACGCGATAGTTAGCGAATCTCTTGTATCGCGCGCGGACTTGACAGACAAGACAGTCGACTTACAAGGAGCAGACTTGACGAAACCGACGACTACTTGCCCAATAGCATGGATAGAAGTAGAGAGTAGGTACGTCACAGGACGAATCCAAGCAGCTGTTTTACAGAAACCCCTGTATGATCTAGTGCTAGGTTGTAGGTATGTGTTCTTAGGCACGCCCCCCAAAACTGTAGAGATAGCTGCAGTGCAAACCAGGGCCCAAGCTAAAACCCAACCACCCCAGCCCGAGTTCGCTCCGAATCCAGGACTCGAAGAGATCAAAACAGCACAGAAAGAAGACACCTCGATAGCGAAGTGCTTCCAGAAGCTACCCAAGGCGCACACACCCCCGCACAAGGGAGACTTCTACATGGAAGAGGGAGTTCTACATCGACAAGGAGATGGAGATCACACCCAACTAGTACTGCCAGCCACCCTTCGAGCCCAAGTACTAGAACTAGGCCACAGCATGCCACTCAGCGGACACATGGGAATTGGAGCCACAGTGCAGAGAATCAGCGCACACTACTATTGGCCAGGAATCACGGAGGATGTCAAGCGCTACGTGAAATCTTGCCACCAATGTCAACGATATTCCCGCGACATCACACCGTACCAGTTACCTTAGGACCATCAGTAGTAGTCGGCGTGCCATTCCAGCAAGTCTCAGTAGACATAGTAGGACCACTGCCCATGACCAAGAAGCGGAACAGATTTCTACTCACACTCGTCGACGCATGTACGATGTGGTGCGAAGCAGTCCCGTTGCCAGCGATAGACACCAAGAAGATTGCAGATGCACTCATCGCCATCTTTACCAGAGTCGGATTCCCGGACAGCATTAGAACGGACAACGGATCTCAGTTCACCGGCCGCCTGATGCAAGACGTGTTCGAGTTGATACAAGTTCATCACATTCGCACACCACCATACCACCCAGCCAGCAACGGACAAGTAGAAAGACTGAACGGAACCCTTCTCACCATCCTCAGGAAAGTCGCCGACGACAATCCAGAAGCGTGGGACACCTACGTGAATGCGGCACTGTTCGCATACCGAGAAACGCCCCATGCAGCCACAGGCTACACCCCGTCAACATTGCTATTCGGCAGACCTCTAGCCGGACCGCTAGAAGCCCTACGCAGAAGTTGGACGGAAGCCAAGATAGACGACACACCAAGAGGTGCCACCAAGTACGTCGCAGACCTGCAGGAAACCCTCAAAGCAACGTGGAAGAAAGCTGGTGAAGCACTGAAGAAGGCAAGAGCCCGTCAGGCGAAGTACTACAACCGCCACGCGAAGGACCGAGAACTGCAAGTCGGCGATCAAGTGCTACTCTTACTCCCAAGTGGAACCAACAAGCTGGACATCGCTTGGAGAGGACCGTACCGGGTGACTGCCAAGAAATCCAAGACAGTCTACCAAGTAGAGGTGAACGGGAGAGCCCGATACCACCACATCAATCTCCTCAAGAAGTATACGGACAGACCAGCGACCCCCAGCACTCACAACTTGTTAGCCATCGCCATCGCGGAAGAAGGAGAAAGCATGGAGACCAATGCAGTAGAGTATCCCCTGCACTCCAAAGAAACCTACAAAGACGTGATACTCAACGGAGACCTAGCCGCTAAACAGCGACAGCAAGTACTACAGGTCATTCGACAACATCAGACTGTGCTCACAGACCGACCAGGGAGGACAGACCTCGTCGAAGTAACCTTAACGGTGACCGACCCAACACCCGTCCGCCAGAAGCTCTACCCGATGCCACTGTCGCAGCAGCGAGCCATCAAGGAAGAGATAGACACCTTACTGGCAGCCGGAATCATCTCAGAGTCTACCTCACCCTACAGCGCAGGCACGGTATTGTTGCGAAAACCCAACGGAGAGCACCGACTGTGCATCGACTTCAGACTCCTGAATGCGGTAACGCAGTTCCAGCCAGAGCCACTCCCGGACCAGACCGACCTATTTGACAAGCTACAGCGAGCGAAGTACTTCTCACGCATCGACCTCAGCAAAGGATACTATCAGATACCAGTACAACCACAAGTCCGAAAGTACCTAGCTTTCAGCACTATGGAAGGACACTTCGAGTTCAACGTACTTCCATTCGGACTCCACAACGCACCCAGCATCTTCAGCGCCATGATGCGAAAACTCCTGGCACCCCTGAGCAGCGAGCACCTACATTCGTTTATGGACGACATCCTCATCGCAACACCTACGTGGGAGGAACATGTCACGCTCCTACAGCAACTACTCGCCCGCCTCAGAGACACGGGATTGACGGCAAGACCCACCAAATGTCAGATTGGATTCACAGAGCTAGAATTTCTGGGACACACCATCAGTCAAGGAAGCCTGCGACCGGTAGAAAAGACGGTGAAACGCCTACTCGACGCGCCTAGGCCCAAGACCAAGAAGGAAGTGCAGTCGTTTCTAGGACTCTGCGGCTTCTACCAGAAGTTCATCCCCAACTACAACAGCATCGCCGTACCACTGACAAATGGAACCCGGAAAATCGCCCCGGACAAAGTTGTATGGACAGCCGAATGCGAGACAGCATTCCAAACACTCAAGGACAGAATGACATCGGCGCCAGTACTCCACCTACCCGATTTGACTCAGCCATTCGTTCTTCGCACCGACGCAAGCGACTTAGGCCTCGGAGCAGTACTGCTACAGCGCGACCCCAAGAATGCGGAGACGCTATTCCCCGTCGCCTACGCCAGCAGAAAATTGAGACCCGCCGAGACCCACTACGCCACGTCGGAGAAAGAATGTCTTGGACTAGTCTGGGCCATACAGAAATTCCAACTCTACCTGTATGGGACCCACTTCACAGTTCAGGTGGACCATCAACCACTATCGTTCCTGGCAGCCTCCAAGTCTTTGAACTCTCGCCTGATGCGATGGGCACTCACCCTTCAAGCATACTCATTCCAAATCGAGTACATCCCCGGCAAAGAGAACCACGGAGCCGACTACCTCAGTCGCCATCTCGTGGAGGACACAGCAGCTGTCGCCCACCCATCACAACTAAGGGCCACAGCACCAGAATTCGTCCCCGCCCAGTAAAACCCTGTCACTAGTGTCCATAGCTACCTGGCACAGCATTGCAGCTCAGGTAGAGCAACTTAATTAGTTTGTAAATAGGACCCGAGGATAGTGCAGTGTTAAAACTAGGCTCTGTAGTAGAAAAAGGTCGAATCCAGTAGTCATCGCCTTTTTTCAGTTGAGGGAGCCTGTCATGAACTGGCTAGTCTTAACTCTGCTTGTTGACCATTTAGCCATGTGTAGTCTTTGTAACAGTAGAGAAGTTAGACTATTACACAGCAGCAATTAAATTACACAGCAGACCACACACCGCGAGCCCGACCCACATCGCAGTGACTCAGCACTTGAGTTTTGAATCGGACCGTTTTAACCAATCAGAAGCAGCTAAGTGGGTAGAGCAGTTTTGACTGTGTCAGAGCCTAAGACAGCTTGGTCAGTCGTGTGTGAGACGAGGTAGAGTCAACATCTCCACAGCTAGAGAAATCTCTACACTCATAGACCAGGAAGCAGGACTTGAAATCTTAGAATTCTCTCAAGTCATCACGGGCCTGAACTTGTCAAACAGACGAGCAGGCGAGCTATCCTGTGCACCCCACTCCACAGAAACGACTAGTTGGTTGAGGATCCTCTACCGCACAAGACGGAAAGAGCTGCCTTGAAAGACACCCTGTCAGACCCCACAGCGTGGCAAGGGAACCCAACTACACAACTACCCAGGTGGACCAGAAGCTACCTCACAGAAGGACTTCGCACGCTCCATCTAGCAGTTAAGTGAACACGCCAAGGTGCACTTAAACTGATCATAACAGGACCACAGTAGTCCAACTCTTCAGAAACTGTAAAACGGACCACAGTAGTCCAAATCTACATGAAATATACTAGCAAAGTGCCCGAGGAAAAAAAAAAACAACAGCTGCCTAGACTATCAGCGATCGAACTATTAGCAGTGACTGAGACTTTTTAAGTTAGATTAGTAGGTATACTTAGAGAATCTTGTATAGAGTAGAAGAAATAAATGCGTGATTTTAACTGTTATCAAGTGGCTGGACTACATATGATTCATAGCCGTGTGAAAGCTAGTGTGACAGTAATCTTTTACCATTTTTCTATCTATCTCTGTACCCCAACCTTAACACAGAACGAGCTAAACAAATAAATTTATTAAAGTAATTCATAGGGTGACTTACTAGCAGTTCCCACCGAATAAACGTGAGGGTCCATAATTCCATTGTGCAGAGCCCATAAACCCCACGTGACATCCTGTACCTAATGTATGTGTATCAGTATGTGCAGTGGTTCTGTACCTAATGTATGTGTATCAGTATGTGCCAAGGTCCTGTACCTAATGTGTGTGTATCAGTATGTGCCGGGGTCCTGTACCTAATGTATGTGTATCAGTATGTGCAGTGGTCCTGTACTCACGGCATTTTCGGTCTATGTTATCACAGGCATAGCTGGAACCACACATGTCGTTGTGGACCTCACACGGCCCCTCCGCTGGGATTCCTGACACCACGATCAACATTCCATCGTCGTCATCATAATCAGCACTATTTACATTTCGTTGTTCTCATCGTGATTATCACTAATATTATCTGAATATATTATTATCATCAGCATCATAATCATCATGATCGTCTTATCAAAAACAATCATCATCATCTTCACGCCACCATCACCATCCTTGTCATAATCACATTGACGCTTGCCCTAGTTTGGTTACCGCAATGGTAGGCACTTTGATTAAAGCTTTTCTATTATCACCATCATCATTCCATCGTCATTATTATCAGCACTACTAACATTTTGTTGTTGTCATCGTGATTACCGTCAATATTATCGTGACAATGATTAAAGTCTTCTAAAACCACCATCATCAATCCGTCGTCATCATTACCAGCACTATTAACATTTCGTTGTTGTCATCGTGATTATCGTCAATATTATCGTGCCAATGATTAAAGTCTTCTTAACATCACCATCATCATTTTATCGTGATCATAATCAGCACTACTAACATTTTGTTGTTGTCATCGTGATTATCGGCAATATTATCGTACCAATGATTAAAGTCAACACCGCCATCATCATTCCATCGTCATCATTATCAGCACTACTAACATTTTGTTGTTGTCATCGTGATTATTGGCAATATTATCGTGCCAATGATTAAAGTCTTCGGGAACGAGTGTGTGAAAAGCGCGGGGGTGCGTGCCATGTCGTCGAGAGAATTTTGTCATTTTCAAAACTTCGGCACCCATCAATATTTCCTGCCATGTGCGTGAACCATGCTTGAATATTGCATATGGCGTGACCACTGCCGATGGCGCGTGTCAGTGCGTGCCATGGGAATCCGCAACACGCGCCGAAACGCCTTGCCACGAATTGTTCCCGAATTGTCCACAGTGTAGGCGCGCCAGTTCGCGCCGCTTTCACGCAGTGGAGCGTGTCGCGGAGTGGTTGTGCGGTGGTTAGAGTGTTGTCACGATTAGTTTACGTGATCATAGCACGCCCAGCTCACGAACCATTTGCACATGCGGGAAGACAGCGGGAACAATGCATATCGTGCTGACATTGCCGGACAATGTGGACGGAAGACATTATAAATGCTCTAAAAATTATTAACTACGCGTACACAAGTTGTGCCATATAGGTGTCAATGCGTGCCAGTGCAGCCCAGTTTTAGGCGCCCATTTCGCAGACAGTGCGCAACTTACGCGTGTACAGGGCGCTAACAAGTCCTCACGCTGCGGACCACTGAAATGGCACACCTTACAACGACGCATCGCGTGACAAAAATCGGGCAAGTGTCAATCAGGGTGGCTTAAGAAAGTGAAGTGAAGAAGGAGCATGTATGGCTGTCTTACTGCATTTCCTGAGGTCAAGGTCACAGAACAGACTAGACAGACAGAACGCAGCGTTGGAGCCAAAGCAACTCTGATCCGCCTTCATTCCTGCACACCACATTCACAACCATCATCATCTTGATCATGAAGACCACGTCGATGATGATGAATCATGATGATGATAAAGAAGACTACGACGATGATAAGAATGATGGTGACGAAGACAACAACGAGGATGTTGATAGTGGAGATCACGATGGTTACTATGGTGATGATAATGGTGACAACGACGACTATAAGGAATTACAGAAGACCGAAAAGAAATTCGTTTTGTTCGACGATTTCTTTGCGCGCTTGATTTTTGCGGCACAGGAGCGCGCCCGAAACTGGCTGTGGGCTTTAGTGCTTTCGAATGCGCGGAATTTCTCCGTCATGGGTTTCAGACTGTTACGTTTGTGATGCGCGCGATAGATCTGATCGTTTTATTTTCCAAAGCATTCAGCAATAGAGTGTATTTACCTTTGATTTGATTTTGCGTTGTTGTTAGAAGAAGCTTTGTATAACGTTGATAATTTTAGTTGGTCGATATTATTTGAGAATTTTCTAGTGCTGGTTGTTTTCTATCGATCGAAGCGAGTGAATAATTCTAGTGGTAACTAGAGACGCTTCCATCCTAAATATGGTTGTTTGACGTGAGACAGTGATGACGAAATTTGTACTGATTGGTTAAAATTGTGTCCGCTCGATCATTCGAAAGTTCTCTCGAGTATAGAGAGACTATATATGTACCGCACTGTTTGAGTTGAAAAGAATTGAGGAGAGAGGAGAGAGGAGAGAGAATTGTGTTGTGATGAAAGTGAAAAGTTGAGAGTGGAGAAAGCGATTGTATGCAGTTGTTGATGTTCGCTGAATACAGTTGGAAAACTACATACAACGACTTCTGCCTTGTTGCTGAATGAGCAGGCTGCGTGGATAAACGAATCTGAGTTACACTTTTCAGGTTTTAAGCATCGGGGCTGAATCAACTGATAAAATACAACAACGAGTGTAACACAGACAATTAGAGTAACATTGGAGTTGCTTTATGATTTGATGTAGATCTACCACTGACACTGCTCTGGCTATTCACTGCGGCAACAGTACCCCCGTTGGAGTGCCGGGGGTTTCAGTATAAATAGTATCCCCACTTTCTGGAAATTTAGTGCTTTAAATTCCCACTGTCGCTGTCTTCCTCATTTGCTCTTCCCCATTCCTGATCTGTCCTATCACTCTGCTATACTATCTTCTTCTTCGCTAGATCAATGACCTACCTTTTTTCTTGAAAACTCTTCCTGGACAAGACTCCTTGTTTGTGTATGAGGTCTGTTGGATCAGCTTGGGAGTGTTGGACGCTCTCTGCCGGGTGGTCACTAGGGCTTCCTATGATGTTATTATTTAGCACTATAGGCATTTTATATGTATGTGTTTTGTTGATGATTTATAATGATGTTTGTATTCTATTTTGTTTTTGTAACCGGGGGTTCGAGTAGTTGGGGTAAAGCCTCAGCCGTCCCCTGCGTGGGATGTCTTTATTGTAAAGTGACTGGCCGGTGGAGGGCATTCAATTTTCCCACTAGGGTTGTTTCGGCAGATCTTTTATGCGGATTGGGGGTTGTCCGGTCCTGATTTGGCTCGGAAGAGTCCGCTGGACCTAAAGCAACAATCAATCAATCAATCAATCAACTGCTCTGGCTAACTGCTCGTGCTCTTTGTCAAATTATAAAATAAAATGTGGCGTAATGGGAGGCGACTGGTGCAAGCTCGGGAGAGAAGTTGTCTACCTTACATTTTTTGTGTGTGTATACTAGCGTCCTTGGATGGCTTCTGCTGTGCAGAATCCTTTGGTGTGACCATTGGCTTCTGCAGGACAAGGCGACAGAACCTTTGTTCTCCCCAGCTGATCATTCGTCTTCTGCTTTTGGTGGTGAGCGGGACTACATTGTCGTCGGCAACCCGGTTTTAGTACCATCACGCTTCAAAGTTTACAGGGCAAATATTTGTTCTGTCCCTCTTAGGAGGAATAATAGAAAATAACAGCTCGGGTCCGGCCGTTTTCTCAAGGTGGTGGCCAAGAGACGGGAGTCAAATACTTCGCTCAGCTACAAAAAAAAACAAACAAAAAAAACTTCGCTTGGCCAAAAAAAAAAAAAAAAAAAAATATATATATATATATATATATATATATATATATATATATATATATATATATATATATATATATATATATATATATATATATATATATATATAAAACAACAACAAAAAGGTGTATCACAACTTATGCGTTTGGATTTGAGATGCATGCTGTAAAAAGTGTATCTCAACTTATGCGTTTGGATTTTGGATGCATGCTGCTATTATGTGGCTGCCGCCCGGGGGGGGAGGGGGGGTGGGGGGTGGGGGGTGGGGGTTCAGTATAAATAGTATCCCCGCTTTCTGGACATTTAGTGTTTTAAATTCCCACTGTCGCTGTCTTTCTCCTTTGTTCTTTTTCATTCCTACTCTGTTCTATCAATCTATTATACCATCTTCTTCTTCGCTAGACCAGTAACTTAATTTTTTTCTTGAAAACTCTTCAGGGACAAAACTCCTCATTTGTTTGTAAGGTCTTTGGATCAGCTTGGGAATAATTGGACGCTTTCTGCCAGGTGGTCACTGGGGATTCCTATGATGTTAGTTAGTTGGAAATGTAGGCATTTTATATGTATGTGTTTTGCTGATATTTTATAATGATGTTTATATTCTATTTAGTTTTTGTAAACGGGGGCTCGATAAATTAGACTATTGCCTCAGCGTCGAGTCCCCTGCGTGGGATGTCTTTATTGTAAAGTGACCGGCTGGTGGAGTGCCTTCAGTGTTACCACTAGGGTTGTTTCGGCAGATCTTTTATGCGGATCAGGGGCGAGTCCTCTTTCAGCAAAGTTGTGGTCTTGATTTTGTGGTCCTGATTCGGCACTTTGCAGTCCGCTGGACCCTGTTAGCAATGAATAACTAACTAACTATCATGTGGCTGGCTGTTCATCAAAATGTCTCTGAATAAAAACACTATCACTTGAATTGAGGGAATGTTTCCTTGGAGACTAAATACTGAGAGTTTACAGTCTTTTAGTGAAGGCTTCAACTAACTAGCATCAACCATCAAATATGACAGATTTTTCCCAGTCAACAATTGTCAGAAGTAAGAATATCTACTTTCAAAGATCTGTCTTGCAGGAAACCGGTCGATACGACTTACAGTACCCTCTACGTGCTCGTGTCTGCTGTGAGGAAGTCAATTCCTGAGAGTTGAAAGCAGCAAGACCGACACTGATTTTCAAAAATAATTTATAAATACATGAAAAAGTTATTGAAGAATAATAATAATCCTATCCTATTTTGTAACTCGGAGGTAGTTGGGGCACCACAGATGATCGTTTAACCAGCGTACTCCATCTTTCTCTGTCCTCAGCAACCCTCATGACTTCGCTCAGTGTCAAGCCAGTCCATTCTCGAATGTTATCCTCCCACCTCTTATTCTTTCTCCCTCTTCTTCTGCCTCTTTGCATCGGGTCTTGCGGGATGGTCTTTGCAAGGCCTGATGCACTGGTGACATGGCCATAACATAGGAGTTTCCGTAATGATAATAATAATAATAATGATAATAATAATAATAATAATAATAATAATAATAATAATAATAATAATAATAATAATAATAATAATAGGCAATACTACTACTACTACTACTACTACTACTACTACTACTACTAATAATAATGTCACTGTAACAAGAGGCCATGTTTACCCAGCACATTTTGAGCTTTTGCCTTGTTTAGTCAGTGTAGACTTAGAAGGTTACTGTTAGTCTGAAGCAGACGACAGAAGTGATCATGCTAGCAGTGGTATGCTGACGATTGCCAAGTAGGCAATGACACCGTTGCAGCTTAAGGAAAGAGCCGATTTTACAGCCAATCAGATTTTCCGGCCAATGAGAATACAGCTAGAGTAGGTAGAACCAGTTCTGCCTGATTCAAGCAGAGAGGTAGAAGGTCAGTCTAAATTCAAACGCTGAGCAGTACACAGTTATGCGCTGACAGAAAATCTCTCCATTGACTGACTAGGGAAGCAGAACTTGTAGAAAATTCGAATCAACTAAGTTAGCCACGGCCTGACATTGTCAAAGAGGTAAATGAACATACTTTGTTTCATCGTGATGTATTTATATTATTGTTGAATTATGTTTGTGAAATTTGCTATGCTTAGAATTGAATTGTTAGTCCAACGTGGCCTGACCACGTGTCGAACACGACCAGGTTTGACGCCATGTTGAAATCCGTATGGACCCACTGTTGTTTAACCTATATGTATGCAGACCAGTGGCTGTACCAGGGAAGGTGTATAATATTACTTCTTTCTCTATGTGTATAGTTAGCCTTGAATTATATTTTTATATGTATAGGAAATTATAGTGGAGATTCCAGTGGACCATGGACTTAGCAGAATGTTCATCGCTTATATATAGAGATGTGGAGCTAATCACTGAGGGCTACTTCGGCCTTCAGTGAGACGCTCTGCACACACGTATTATACAGGGTTGTGCAGAATTTCGTCTCATATGTTACAGACGAGGAGGCATTGTATCGTGAGCCCAACAAGGCGAAAGACAAGAACAAGTCGTCGCTGAGGCATCTACAGCACTGAGTTAAGAGAGCCCACCAGTCTAGTCAAACGGAGAAGACTCCACCACAACACAGCATATCAAGGAAGCAACTCCAATGCAGCGCTTCAACCACACAGTGAAGTGCCCCTCAAAACAGTGCACTACAACTGTATCAAAGGACCAAAGTAGTCCACTATTCAAGAACTCTGACCATTAGGGCAGAAAGTATCCAGTGCCCGATGAAGATAAAGTAGCTGCCTAGAGCTATCAAGAGTGAACCATTCGCAGTGACATTTGAACTTTTAAGTTAGTTTCGTACATCGGAGATCGTGTATAGAGTAGAGGAAATAAATGTGTGATATTTACTGTTATCAAGTGGCTGGACTACATATGCTTTATAGCCGTGTGAAAGCTAGTGTGACAGTGATCTTTTACCATTTTTCTATCTATCTCTGTACCCCAGCCTAAACACAGACCAAGCAAAACAAATAAATGTATTAAGTTAAATCACAGGGCGATTACTAGCGATCCCCATAGACTACAGAAAAGTGGGTAATAGCATTCCATTGTGCAGAGCCCATCAACAATTAAAAAAAACCATGTCACAGTCACGAGAGGCTATTTAGACCTTGCACTACGGCTTCATGCCTTAAATAGTTCAGCATGCTGTAGCCTGTGTAAATTAAAGTCGCTGCCTAGCAGATGACACAAGGAAGGCCTGTGCTAAGCATGTGTAAGCTAACTCGAGAGAGGGTAAGCAGTGACCACATCCTGCTGACGTATAGCCACCACCCCCCGCTAGGAGGCGCTCAGGTCTAATGAGACTTTTGCGGGCTTCAGCTTGACTACAGGGTTTAGGTAGTCATTTTTTGTCTAAATCTCAACCGAGACGGACGCACGCTGAAAGGTATCTCTAGCTGAAGACTAAGCACGTGACGGGTAAAATTAAATTCATCGCAGTATAGCCACAGCCTGACATTGTCAAGAAGACGAGAAGGCTTGTTGGTCCGATGCAGGAAATAGCCCACTAAGAGTCAACGCTGACATTCGGCCTGCAGAGGAACATCGAGCGCTGAGCTCCGATAGCCCAATAGTCAACAACAAAGGAGGAGACACCATCACCACACCTCAACAAATCAGCTAAGTGCAAGAAGAAACGCAATAACACTGATCTAGAAGGACTGTGCGGTAGTCCACTCTCCTGAAAACAAACATAAGGCCAACCAGAACAAATAGCCCAATGATGAGACGATAGCAAATATCAAGAACAGTAGCAGCATAGACCCATCAAGGAACGAACTATTCAAAGTGAATTTGGACATTTAAGTTAATAGAGTGTTTAGAGAATTATGTATAGAGTAGAGGAAATAAATGTGTGATATTTTCTGTTAACACGTGGCTGGACTACCCATGTTTCATAGCCGTGCGAGAGCTAGTGTGGCAGTGAAGCTTTTACCATTTTCTCCCTATCTCTATAACCCTATTTGCACACAGACCGGGCTAAACATATATATGTATTAAGTTTAGTCACAGGGTGATTATACTAGCCGATCTCCGCAGACGAAAGATGAGTGGGTAATAGCATTCCATTGTGCAGAGCCCAGCAACAATAGACCCACCGTCACAATTATTATTATTATTATTATTATTATTATTATTATTATTATTATTATTATTATTATTATTATTATTTCTATTAAAATTAAATAATAAGTCTCTAGTAAGGAACAGTTCAAAGCGCTCCCTCATCAGGGGCAGATCTAGGGCAGGGGTGGGGGGGAATATGAGACCCTCTCCCCCTCCCCCCAAAAAATAAAAATAAAGAAATTAAAAAAAGAAAAAGAAAATAGAATAAAATAAATATAAAGACATTTAAAAAAAATTGTTATCTCTCTTTTGGCGCGATGTCTATCACAAACTATAAGAACGATTAAATAAATAAACATCCAAAACCTATGGTTGTTAGCGGTCGAAAGACGTAGCTTGTTACTACGGCATGGTTAAGTCTCTTGGCGTTGCTTTCACTTCCATTTACCAATGCAAAGTGTAATAGCTGGTTGTTGTTTTTTTTTTATGTAAAAAAGTGGCTAAAGGCAGGAAGATTGATGAATGTTTCAATTTTTATGTGTTAGGTGAACTTAGATCTGATCTACTTGAAACTCAAATGCTTCACAATCGAAAATGTAGGCCTACATTTGATATTAGATCTGAAGACCTACCCTCAAAAAATAAGACTCCCGACGTAGAAAAAGATGTTTCAGTGCAAAGTATAGGTGCGCTTACAATTGAAAATATGGTGTATAACAAAGAGAGACACATTAATGAATCCGTTAAACAAACTATGTAGATAAATGTTGGGTTGTGTTCAGAAGTATGTGCCTTCTTTTTATTTATTTTTTTTTTGGGGGGGGGGGGGGGGGTGGGGAAGGGGGAGAGACACTTTATTATCCATTTCTATCGATATCGGGATATTCTGGTCCGCCTCTCCTAAGAAAGGCATACACGCAGCATGTGGCGTGCCCAAATCCAACTTGTACTGTAATTTTGACATTTGCTGTGGGGAGCAAACCGTTGTACCCGGAGAAAACCCCGTAGTCGTTGCCCGAGTCGAAAGTAAATAATAATCGGAGAAACATAACTCCCAGAGGCGGAATCGATCCCACACTTGTCAGGCGCCATTGGTTTATGGTCTGTGGACAAGGCAAGTTAGTCCCGTGTTAGCGCTTGTCCACATGACGAGCTGCGCTTTGAGCTAGCGGTAGCAGAGCAGTGGGCGGACTTTGATCTTTGAGCGGTGGGTGGCCACACCAAAAGCGCCAAAAAGCTAGCGGCTATTCTAAACATCGCGCTCTCGTCCAAAGCTGCTAAACAAATCAAAAATAAAGTTTATATATTCTTATAGAGAATTTAATGCTACATCTAACGGTTATGTGCTTCAAGGGATCTGAAAAGTATATATCAAGTTATTGCACCCAGCTTGTTTAAACCTAACAGAGACAGAGTAAGGCCTACGTATCGTATGGTCAGACATTTTTGTAGCCAGCACGGCTACAATAATAAAGAATAAAACACTTAGTAGGTACTATTATTTCATTTACTGTTCAATGGCGACGACAGACGTTCGTAGCATGGTTGACAGCGCAAATGATAAAGCTGCAATTTTGCCTATGCTAAACGAAAAGAGCAATAGGTCACTTTTTCTTTTGTATGTTTTTACAAGGCCTAAAATGACATTGATCCTCAAGATCAACGCAAGAACGGAGCACATATCAAAAGATCAATATATCTTCTTAAAATATAACACGTTTGGACTTTATATCTCTCATAGTTTAGGGTCAAGATCACTTAAAAGTACCTATACAAACCGACTTTGGACAGCTCCAGTGACTTTTACCTTAAGAGTAGGGTGAGGTTGACCAAATTTGCATAGTATGTTTCTCTCATTGATACCTATCATGCATCAAAGAATCATAAGTTCAATATTAAACGAGAAAAAAAAAGTAAAATATTGTCCAAAAAAATTGCCTTTTTTAACTAACATTTGATGATCAGTGACCTTGACCTTAAGATGAAGTCATTCATTCACTGATCATTTATGAAGTCTTACGGGTCTCATCTTACCAAGTTTGGTTGTGATAGTTGAAATAGACTCTGGAGTACTTAGCCATTTTCAATTTTTTGCACAGACAGATGGCGGACAGACAGACGCATGGACGCTTATTTTTTTCGATATCATTTTAAAATTATTTAGGATTCACTTCGTACAGATTTGCAAACAAATGTGGAATTTAAAAAAAAAGTATATACATGGGGCTTAATATATTCACATTGCTAAGCACGTCAGTAAAAATTACAGTAGTACACTCCCGAGGTTAATTTCGTAGAAAGGGCATGCACTGCAAATATTCGTTACCCCTTGTACTGGATGCACAAAAGGGTCTACGTCATCTACAATACAAAGTCCCTAGACCACGACACAAAGTTCGTGGAACACATTCTGTAACTTCATATTTATGAAGATTTAGTGGTGGTGTTGTGGTGTTGGCGATGACGACAAAGTTCAAGATGATGACCATGACGATCAACATGATTATGACTACGATGACAAAAGCGACAGCGATGATGATGATGATGATGATGATGATGATGAATCATGATGATGATGATGATGATGATGATGATGATGATGATGATGATGATGATGATGATGATGACAACTTACGACACTCGTTCACGGAGGTCTCACACTCGGTGGTATTAGGACAGAACTGCGGTCGGTCGTTACAAGCCCCACCTACCCACATCTCTGCAACACACGTCACGTTACTCATTTACGTCATATCACATGACATGTTTTAAGACAACGTCTCTCTGGTCCTGATTTGGCTCGGAAGAGTCCGCTGGACTTAAAGCAACAGCCATGTAATGTAATGTAATATCACATGACTTCACTTATCTAGGGTTTGGGGTCCCCATTTATGGGCAGTTCTGTTTACGTGGTAGGTTCAGTCTACATTACACGATCGCAACTGCCTACCTCATAGATTTTTTTTTTAAAGTCTAGTTGATCAGGTTTTCTACATTTCTCGATGTGTTTATTATCATCTTAAAGACGTGAATCTGAAAATCTGAAAAATAAAAAGTGTTGGTTCCTCGCGTGCCCAATCTCTCTCTCTCTCTTTCTCTCTCTTTCTCTCTCTCTCTCTCTCTCTCTCTCTCTCTCTCTCTCTCTCTCTCTCTCTCTCTCTCTCTCTCACACACACACATGCACACACACACAAACACATAAACTAATTAAATATATACTAGGTTTAAAAAATATCCGTCCATTAGTTTCAGAGAAAATTGCGCAAAATAAATAAATAAAAATACAAATATTACTTCACAACGTTGATGTCACTCCATATATATAGGTTTTGAGCAAGGCTAACGCATCTATATAACCTCATCACATACAAAGTGTAAAGGTAAGGTTTTAAAAAATTGAAGTTAAAAGGTGACGTCATCAATTGCTTTGCATAAGTTTGGTTTTACGCTGGAGGCATAGGTAAGGTCTACATATAATAATAAACTTTAACCAAATCCCTCCAGTAGCTTGGGAAAAAAAATGATTATTTTTTACAAAAAACAACTAGAAATTATACCGTCACCATGATTACGTCACACGATGACGTCACTCAATATACCACAGTTTCGTTTAAGGTTCAAGGCATCTGTACACTCCAATTACATACGAATTAAAAAATAATACTACTATTTCTTTTAAAATGACGCCATGATCATTATTTTTCTCGATTTACATAAGATTGGTTTACTTTTAGAGATCTGTATAAGAATTGTCTGGAAAATCTGTGTAAGAATTGTCTGGAAAATCTGTGTAAGAATTGGGGCGAACTCCTTCGCTAGCTCTTTTAGCACGCGGGGGAAAATGTCCCCAGGGCAAGATACTTTGGTGGGGTTCAGGTTGGACGGTAGTTTCATGACGCCGCTGGGTAGTCATTACGGCTGTCAGGCATCGTGCACTTCGTCATAAATTCCTCAGCAGAGTAGGCGGTACTGAACCCAGTGTAACACCGTTGGTTCCACTCCTCCGCCGTCTGCTTGGGGTCCCTCATGAGCCGACCATTTGATTTGAGGGTTGGAACACCGACTGCAGAAGAGCGCTGATGCTTCGTTTAAGTTCAGATGCGTTTCTGGCCTTGTCGAGGTTCCTCGTCATCTTCTCTGGAGGTGAACAGACTCTCGGTGTAACGCCAGTAGGATCGGTGGAGCTGTCTTTGGTTGTCGCGGATGAGGGTTTTGACTTCGCTCTGTCGGGAGGCGTCATCACTATTCTTCGTGCGCCTATAGACCCTGTCGCGTCGACAAATTAGCTTGCGGATAGCCTGTGTAATCCATGGGTAGGAGTCTATGCGCTTTGATAGGTTGGTAGGAATGTGGGTTGTCGTGATGTCTTTCAGGGCGACCTTGAACGTTGTCCAGGGTTCGTCAGTGGTGGCCTCCTCAGCTTCAAAGGTTACCAGTTGGAGCTTGACCATGTCCTTTTTCATCAACTCCCAGTTGGCACGCCGGTAGAGGAGGATGGGACGAGGCGCTTTGTTTAGCGTGCAAAGTTTTGTCTTGTTTTCAAAGTATACAATGCTGTGGTCTGAGATGCCAGGAATGATCTCAACTCTGGGATGAGAAACGGCGAGTTGGTGGGAACAATGTCCAGGGTACTGTCCAGGCCAGTGGGCTCTAGGACCACCTGCTGCAGGTCGGTGTCATACAAAAGGACTATGAACTGCTGATGGAGAGTTACGAAGACAAGGCGCTGCTTGAGAGTCATCTTCTTCCAGTCCCAAGACGGGAAGTTTAGGTCACCGCCTATCAGAAGCTGCACATTCCTCATGGATGGGGTACGGCGTATGAGGGCATCAAACTTCTCAAGCCCAATCGAAACTGACACATCTGGTCTGTAGCAATTACAGATATACAAGGGGCGTTCTTTCTTTGTTTGGAGTTTGGGTAACACGACAGCAATGAGTACGCCGCCGACAGTCTTATTGCAGCGGTCTTTCATGATTACCGCGTAGGAAGAGGGGAAGATATCAGAGATCTGAATATGAGGTTAAAGTCAGGTTTCAGTATCCAGGACAATGTCAGATTTTGAAGTGTCCAAGAAGTTGGCTAACTCTGCTCCTGATTAGAAATTTACATTTAGGATTCTCAAGGGGCGGTTGACCTCTTGGCCTTCACGGCTGTTGAGAGTGTGGTTTGACCTGTGCCGAGGCCGAGGAAATTATAAATTAAGTCAGGTAGGAAAAGAGTCCTGTGCTGTGTGTGGATTCTTTAACAATGCCATGGAGGTCGAATGGGGTGCTGGTAGGGTTGGCATTATGGCACATGGTGCAGTTCCATGAGGCCCCCGTGGTTGGTGCCGGGGGTTTCAGTATAAATAGTATACCCACTTTCTGGAAATTTAGTGCTTTAGTGCTTTAGACTGTTGCTGTCTTTCTCCTTTGTTCTTTCTCACTCCTGCTCTGTTCTATCAATCTACTATACTATCTTCTTCTTCGCTAAACCAGTCACCTACCCTTTTTTTCTTGAAAACTCTTCAGGGACAAAACTCCTCATTTGTGTATGAGGTCTGTTGGATCAGCTTGGGAATATTGGACGCTTTCTGCCAAATTGGTCACTGAGGCTTCCTAAGTAATTATTTGGCAATGTAGGCATTTTGTATGTATCTGTTTTGTTGATATTTTATAATGATGTTTTTATTCTATTTTGTTTTTGTAAACGGGGGTTCGATAAATTAGAGTATAGCCTCAGCGTCCCCTGCGTGGGATGTCTTTATTGTAAAGTGACCGGCTGGTGGAGTGCCTGCAGTGTTACCACTAGGATTGTTTCCGCAGATCTTTTGTGCAGATCAGGGGTGAGTCCTCTTTCAGCGAAGTTGTGGTCTTGATTTTGTGGTACTGATTCGGCTCTTTGCAGTCCGCTGGACCCTGTAAGCAATGAATAACTAACTTACATGAGGCGCCAGAAAGACTAAGCTGGGAGTAGGTGATAAATAGCGCTCGAAAGACTGTATTGAGCACTACCTGAGCTGGGTAAAGAAAACAACATTACTGTAATTTCTTCAAATTTAGACCCAGTGGTAAAATGTTTTGGATAACAATAACTGTGATATGAGGAACACTTTGACATAATCATGAATGCGCAAAACAATGCGTAAATCTAAGTACCCAAGCCCCTTAAGAGAATCAAGAAGAACTGCAAGACTTAGTACAGAATCCTGTGTATATAAATGCTGTATTGTATTGTAGGTATGTATAGTAATATTTTGCCGTTTATCATAGTGTAACCTTTGCTGTGTTCAGCAAGGTTCCGCTGTACTGACTGCAAGTGGAAAGATAATTAATTGGTGGCACGTGCTGTAAAATTAGGGGAGGTCATCAGGCATAATGTTGTCCGACTTGCTCGACCCAGAAGTCCTGCTGTGCAGATGGATGATACATGGTGTGTGTAGGTAACAGTGGGTCTTTTATGTAAAAGGAGCAAGCTGGCGCTCTGTGACTCGGGGATTGATTACGAACCCGGGGTGACGGTCTGATCGATGGTGTGGATGTTGTTTGTAGATTATAGTCGCACGACACTTTCGCATGTGGGTGACTGCTTGACCTATTTATGATGGCACCAGCGGGCCAGTTGTTGGTGAAGGGGAGAATAATGTGATCGCACGTTGACCAATCCGGGATTCAAACCAGCGACCTTTCGGTTGCTAGCGGGACGCTCTTACCAACTGAGCTACCCGGTCCCTTTATGGTGTGGAATCAGCAGATTGCCTTTTATGGCTAGGACAGTGATCTGTGAAAGGTTAGGGTTAGGTGTATAAAAGCCCCAGACAATAGTTGCAAAGGAGAGCAAGAGCACGAGGGAACGAGAGGGCGACACTCTGGCCCTGGTTTTCTGTTAGGTCTTAGAGTAAAAATAGATATTTTCAAGAGGAAAGTGTGGTGACAGGACATTGAAGATGAGGTAAGGACCAACAAATTTATTTGGCTTTCTTTGTGTTGTTAGTTATGGTATATGTGCATGCGCGTTTTATATTTCTTGATTGTCATGTATTAAGTTAGATTATTAAAAAGGTACATAAAGTGGAAACAAGCTGTAGTTCAGTGTTATATTTTTGAGCGCATGACGATACCTTTGGACGGCAATGAGACTTACTCTGTTTTATATGCCTTACATGTTGTGACTATGTTGAGTTAAGGCCCGGTCCCCGTACAGATAGGAAGTAGGTTAGTTAGTTAGGTTACCTCTCACAAGATAACGCAACAGGGACGCGTTACAATAGTAATGTAAAGCATTGCATTGTATTTGCATTGTATTGTATTGAATTGTATTGTACAATACTCACTACAAACGTTCTCAGCGATGCTGCAACTGGTTCCAGGCGGACACATGTTTTCTCTACCGTTACACGTGGATGTAGCCTTTAGCTCTGTGTCACACACACACACGCACATAAACATGTACACACACACACGCATACACACAGAGTTCTAATAAGTTCCAAGTCCTTACAAGTAAACTAAAGGCAGTGTGAGGTAGAAACAATGCATGCCCGCTGGGACACCATTATAATTCAAGCATAAACATCTCAGTTCCAACAAAGCGACAGACATTAAGCCATACTGCAGGCATCTTAAAACCAACTCGACGACGAACACTAAGCAAAGCCGCTACTCTTTATGGTATGACATGGTAAGATATACGTATCACAAAGTAGTATGTATGGTATGTTAAAGGCGTGGCATTATACGGTATATTATATATTATGGCGTAGTATTACATGGTATGATACTGGATAGTATGGCGCGGTATTCTATGGTATAATATAGTATGGTGTGGCATGTCGTGATATATGGTATGACATTGGTTTTTTGTTTCTTCTTGTTTTCGTGTGTGTGTGTGCGTGACATCATATTGTCCATTGTATGATAATGGGTGTTATTATATGGCATTCTATTGAATGGTATGGCGGGGTATGATACGGTATGACATTGTATGATATGGAGCGTTATTATATGGCATGATATTTATTGGTATGGTGGGATATGGTATGATCACTCACTGCACTTGGACGCGGTGTCACACTCAAACTCGGTCACACAGTTCTGACCGAGCTTACACTGGCTGTCTGCAGGCAAAGCTTCAACACAATATATATTTAAATATATAATTGTACTTTTACAGGGCTTTATAATAATAATAATAATAATAATAATAATAATAATAATAATAATAATAATAATAATAATAATAATTATAAGGCGCTTTACCTAGTAAGTAGCGGGTCAAAGCGCATCCTCACGCATTCACACACTAAACAGTAGTACAATACACATGTATAAATGGCTGGGAGCAGACGAAATCAAAGCGGACTAGAGGAGAGGCAATAATAAACAAAGTGATTCCCCACACATGCACCCACAAACAGGCACACACACACACACACACACACACACACACACACACACGCCCTCGCACGCACGCAAGAAAAGGATGAGACCATATTAAAGAAGCAGTTTGAAGACAGAACAGATCAGGGAAGCCTTTACAGAAGAAATGAACTTTGAGGTTTGCTTTGAAGGTGTTGATATTCGGTATCATGGAGAAAAAGTGGTAATGAATTCCAGGCAGAAAAAGATCTAGAACCAACAGAGACAGGAATGTTGAACAGCGCAAGTTGCGAGAGGAAGTATTGCGTTGGACATTACCAGCAAGGTATGAAGAAGCGGAGCTATGGAGGCACTTGTAACAGGAAAACAAAAACAGATTTTGTAAAGAATTCTTTGCTGTATGGGGAGCCAGTGGAGTGAGCTAAGAAGTGGAGTGATGTGTTGAGATTTTTTCTTTTTGAGAATGAGGCGAGAGGCAGCGTTTTGAACACGTTGCAGATGGTGGATAAAAGAAGCAGGCAGTCCAAAAAGAAGAGAGTTGCCATAGTCAAGTCGAGAGAGAATGAAAGACCTCAGAAGTTTAGAAGTTGGTCGATTGTTAGGTATTTACAGACAACCTACAGTTGGTAGTGGCAGGTTTGACATATTTTGCGATTAAAATCTGGCATATTAAGTGTATTGTACAGAACAACACTCAGGTTCCTTGCAGTAGGTAAAAGAGGGATGGTATTATGGCCTATAGCTATTGTGTCGGTAAGGGTGGAGAACAGTTAATGCTTAGTGCAAATTAGTATGACTTGTTTTGTTTGCACTGAGTTGTAATTAGTTTGCCTTCATCCAATTCTGGATGTCTGAGAAGCAGTCGGATGAGGTTTTCAGAACATAGGGGAGATTTTCAGTAGTGTCACTGCTACTAAGCTGGATGTCATCGGCATAGAAGTGATGGCCAACACTATGTTGATGTGTAAAGGGTAAAAAGAATGGGTCCTAGAACCGAGCTTTGCGGTACGCCACAGATAAGCTTTGATGAAGCAGAAAGGTTGTTGTTGACAGAGACAGTTTGAAAGCAATCAGTGAGGTAGGAGTGAAACCAGCTGAAAGCAGTATTATGTTTGGTGCTGAAAACTGTTTCAATCCGGCAAATGAGAATGGAGTGGTCTATTGTATCAAAAATGGCAGAAAGATCAACAATGGTCGAGAGAGAGAGAGAGAGAGAGAGAGAGAGTTTTCCAGAATCGGTGACTGAAAGATGCAGAAGAGCAGTTACAGTAGAGTGGCCTGGACGATAAGCAACCTGGAAAGGGCAGAACAAGTCATTAGAGGATAGATGGTGATTGAGCTGCTTCGGTACTTTTTGTTTCTAAACGTTTGGATGCAGTTGGCTTTACTAGCTCAAGAGTTCCTTAAGGTGCTGCTCGAAACATGATCTAACTAAAGCAGCACAAGACGCCAGCTTACTACTTTATGTGCTTCGTATGACAGATAGATATTCAATGCTTATAGGGTCCAGCGGTCTGCTAAGAGCCGAAACAGGACCACACAAAACTATTCAAAATCAGACTAGAATGCTAACATTAAAAAATGATAAAAGTTGGACATAAAGCTAGAATTACTGATGAAATTTAGCCAAGTATACAAACAAGATGATATGACCTAAAGGCGATAAAATAAACACGTAAAAATGTAAACAGGTTTTGACCATTGCAAATTTTAAAATTCTCATTAAAAGGTATCGAACCAAAATATCTTTCTCTGTCACCAACCAAGTCATCACATTCAGACATAAAATGGCGGACGGAAAAGGATTTGTCACATGCAAAGCACCACGGTGGTTCTTCTCTTTTCAAAAGGAAACTATGGGTGACAAAAGTATGCCCAATATGAAGGCGAGCCAAAACAGTTTATTCTTTGCGAATGGACGCAAAGTTAGGCAAAGTAGCAGACAAATCTGGAAGAATTTGAAATAATTTTGTATTGTCGATTTGATTAGACCATTCGGTCTGCCACAGCTGTTTACAATAAGAGCCAGTCAAACAACGCAAATCAGAGTATGGAACAAACTGAAAAACCTCTGAAGGAAAATCAAGATGAAGAGCTTCTTTAGCCGTTTTGTCCACTGCAATATTGCCGCGGATGCCCATGTGACTAGGTACCCATATAAAAATTTTTAACCTCACAAAGAAGTTGTATGTGGATGTTACGTTGAAACACTAATGGTAGTATGTCTGAAACGCGCACGATAGATCTAATCGTTTCGTTTTGCAAAGTATTCAATAATGGAGTTTATTTACCTTTGATTTGAGTTTGTATTGTTGTTAGGAGAGGCTTTGTATAACGTTGATAATTTTAGTTGGTCGATATTGTTGGAGAATTCTCTAGATTTTGAGTATTTACTATCGATGGAAACTTCCCGATGGATATCGAAGTATGAGAATGTTCCCGGAAGGAGAAGAAATAGGTATGACGTAAGACAGTAATGACGAAGTTAGAAGCGATTGGTTAAATTTCGTCATACGAGATTGATCCAGGGTGTTCGGGAGTATCAAGAGACTATTTAACTGCCGCAATGTTTCAAAAGAGTAGTGAAAGTTGTTGATAGTGAGTTGGAAAGTAAAAGTTGACAGTGGAAAGCGATTGTATGCAGTTGTTGATGTGTGCTGAATAAAAGTGGAAAACTTCATACGTCGACTTTGTGACTTGTATGCTGATTGAGCGGGTTGCGTGAATAAACGAATCTGAGCTACACTCATCAGTACTTCAGCATTGGGGCTGAATCCACTACTAATAGAAAACACCAACATCAAACCGAGTGTATCATTTTGGGGGTCAAGCCGCGATTCACGCCATAGCCAAGGGTTCAACTGCTACAACAAGCGAGTCAACGTTACGAGAGGCAGTCATCGAGGGTAGCCGCCAACAAGTTGCGTCGAGGGGGGCCAACATACTGGGACTACATCCGATAGATTTGGGTTGACTGCAAGGGCGTGTAGTCGCTGAAGAGTTGCTTCGTGAGCGAACAACAGATCGAGACTACGTGGCTGCCGCAAGACTACGTCGAGGGACAGTCTCGGAGCTACATCGCCAGCATTAGAGAGAGCGGCGAGCGGACGTCGCGTCTACTTCAGCACAGGAGCGTATACATCAACACCAGCGTGGTGCAGCGTCGCATACGACGAGGACAGCGGGACCTGCGTCAGCGAAGGCGACTAGTGACAAGTATCAGCGCTACTGCAGAAAGCGTGCTGTTCTAGAACAGTCTAGAAGGGTGCAGCACAGTCAAGAACTTTCTAGAAAAAGAACTTTCCAGAAGAATTTTATAGAAAAAGAACTTTCCAGAAAAGAACTTTCCAGAAGAACTTTCCAGAAAAGAACCTTCCAGAAAAGAACTTTCCAGAAAAGCATTAAGATGGCTGATTTCTGGCAGAAAGGGATTGCACTGAATCTAAAAGGCAAACAGCTAACGGAGTACGTCAAATCCCAGGAGAGAATACAAGAACGAGAATTAGAAGAGCAGTGTCGCCGTGAAGAAAGAGAATTAGAAGAGAAGCGTCTAGAAAAGGAAGAACAGCGTCGCCGAGAAGAAATAGAATTAGAACGGAAGCGTCTGGAAATTGAACAGCAGCGACGCCGAGAAGAAAGAGAGGACCAGCGTCGGCGTGATGAGATGGACGAGAGACAATTAGAGGCTGAGCGTCAGTACCAGCTAGAATTGGCGCGTATCCAAAACAATCAGCATGCGCCACAAGTTATCAGTGACAACAAAGCTCCAAAATTGCCAGCGTTTGTCGACGGGAAGGACCAGATCGACAGTTATTTGGCGAGATTTGAAAGGTTTGCCAAAAGCTCTAACTGGCAACCTCAAGACTGGGCGATTCGACTAAGTGCACTTCTGACGGGGCAAGCACTCGACGTCTACACCAGATTGTCGGACGATGACGCTAAAGACTACGACGTCTTGAAAGAGGCCCTATTGCAGTGCGACAACTTTACAGAGAAGGGCTACCGTAAACGCTTCCGTGAATGCCGGCCTAAGTCAGACGAGACGCCAAAGCAGTTTGTGGAGCGCCTGTCGTCATATCTACACAAGTGGGTGGAGTTATCAGGCGAAAGGAAGTCTTACGACAGTCTCCATGACCTGATCGTGAAGGAACAATTTCTCAATGCCTGTCACAAGGACCTAGCGACCCACTTAGAAGAACAAAAGCTGCAGACGCTTAAAGATGTGACTGAGGCTGCTGAAAGATATCTCATCGCTCATGGGAAGACCCTGGGGCCACCCAGCGCAACGAAACATTTTCAGAAGACTGGAAACCATGTGAGCCAGATCCAGGGGAGCCAGACGAACCAGAAACAGACGGACTCCACGCCTCCTCCCAGGGAAGGGCATTTAAGAGGCTGTTTCACCTGCAACGCTACAGACCACAGGGCGGCTAATTGTCCTCAAAACAAAAGTAGCGGACAGCGGAGCAGTACGGACAACGCAGCGGCGGGCAACCGGCAGAGGCGGTTTTCCAATCAACGGCAAACCAGTAGATCTGACCATCAAGTGTGCGGCGGGAGCGTCATTCTTCCGAGTGAGACCAAGCGCACAGCTACTCCCGCGGACGTGCAAGAGTGCATGACCGATGGCCAACTTCTCCTTGCCAACGGAAAATCCATCCCCGTCGTCGCCAGCGCAGCTGTGACCGTCCAGAACATGCCTGTTTCAAAGGGACGCGTCGGAAATCATGAAGTGACTGTTCTAAGAGACTCTGGCTGCAGTGGGGTCATCGTCAGAGAAGACCTAATCGCTAAAGAACAATTCACTGGCGATTCTAAATGGACACTCATGGCCGACAGCAAATGTGTGAAAGCGCCAGTTGCAAAAATTCATGTCAACACCCCTTTCTACATAGGCGAAGTCGAAGCGGTTTGCCTGAAGAAGCCGCTGTATGATTTGATGATCGGGAACATCGATGGCGCGAGACGACCCGACGACCCCGATCCAGAGTGGAGTCCTGCCTCAACCCAACGCGTCGAAGTTGTGGAGGAGGATCCATTGCCATTTCCCGATGAAGACCTTACAGAGCTGCTACGGGACAATGTGGCTACTCCGGCTCAGCCCTGCCGACCAGAGATCGTCGGTGCTGTTACTACCAGCGCCCAAGCCAAGAGAGACAAGACGTCTACGCCACTGAAGGTCGCCGACAACTCTAAAGCTGCCATCGTGGACAGAGATAAGCTGATCCAGCTCCAGGAAGCTGATAGTACTTTAAACAAGTACAGGAACCGCCAAGACCACGTGACCAAAGGCAGTGGTACGGTCTATTTTGAGGTGAAGGCCAAGATCCTGTACCGAATCTTCCAGCACCCGAGGGTCAACGGAGGGAAAACACTACGTCAAGTCTTGGTACCGTTACCCCTAAGGCGCCAGGTGATGGAAGTAGCGCATGACTCAATCATGGGAGGTCACCTGGGTATCAAGAAGACGTCGGATAGAATCCAGGCGGTGTTCTACTGGCCAGGACTTCATGCGGACGTCAGCCGTTTCTGCCGATCATGTGACATTTGCCAGAAGACCATACCCCGAGGAAGGGTCCCGAAAGTGCCTATGCAGAGGATGCCTCTGATCGACCGACCTTTCAAGAGGGTGGCCTTAGACTTAATCGGCGAAATAAGACCTCCGAGTGAAGAAGGTCATCGGTGGGTACTGACTTTAGTGGACTATGCGACTCGGTACCCAGAAGCAGTGCCTCTGAAGAAGATTGACACTGAAACTGTTGCAGAGGCGCTAGTGGACATGTTCAGCAGACTTGGAGTGCCTGAAGAGATTCTGACAGACCTCGGGACGCAGTTCGTCTCTGACTGCATGAAGGAGGTCAACAGACTGCTGAGCATCCGGCATTTAACTACGACACCCTACCATCCAATGTGCAACGGGCTTGTCGAAAAGTTTAATGCTACGTTGAAGTCCACCCTGAAGAAACTGTGCAGCGAGCAGCCCAGACAATGGCATCGCTACATCAACGCCTTACTTTTCGCCTACAGAGAAGTACCGCAGGAGTCCACCGGCTTTTCTCCGTTCGAGCTGTTGTACGGAAGAACCATCCGAGGGCCGATGCACATCCTAAAAGAACTGTGGACGAAAGAAGTAGACACCCCAGAGGTGAAGAACAGCTACCAGTACGTGTTTGAGCTACGGGAGAAGCTGGAGCAGATTCTCGAGATAGCCAGAGAAAACCTGAAGAAGTCCCAAGACTGTGGAAAGCACTACTACGATCGTAGGGCTGTGAACAGGAAGTTTAAACCTGGCAACAAAGTGCTGGTGCTGCTACCTACTGATCACAATAAGCTGCTGATGCAGCGGAAAGGCCCGTATGCAGTGGAGACCGTGGTGGGAATCAACGACTACAAGGTGAAGGTCGGCCAGCATTCCAAGATATACCACGCCAACCTCCTTAAGCTGTACATGGAAAGGCCATCAGAGACTGTGCATGCAGCAACAGCAGCTGAGATCGACAACAGCTTTGACAGCGAAGAACTGTTGGAACTGGGAGACTTCCACAGCAAAGAAGGCATCGATGATGTTAAGCTAGGACCAAGCTTGACGGAAGGTCAAAAGATGAAGCTCAAGGACCTTATGGGCGAGTTTCCCCATAACTTCAATGGAGTCCCATGCTCTACGACTTTGGTCGAACATGAAGTCCACACCCTGACCTGGAAGGAGCATCTGCAGACCTTGAGGGAGCTGTTCCACCGTCTCGCAGAAGCAAACCAGACCGTGAGACCCAGCAAATGCATTCTGGGAGCTGACAACGTCGACTTCATCGAATGTTCGATGGAAGAGGGAGACAACGGAGGATGCACTGACTCCAGGAAAGACCATGAGATCACTGTCTTTGACCCTGGGCCGATGACAACCGCAACTGACGAGGGCGTCGTTACCTTGCGGATGAAAAAACATTGACTATGTAGATAAAGTGTGAACATTGACAATATCCAGATAGACTTGCGGATGGAAGAATATTGACTCTGTGTGAATGAACTGTGAACACTGACAGTATTCAGACAGTCTGAAATAAGTCTTAATTCTGTACTTTGTTTGTGCATTACGTTTCAACGTTGTTGAAAGAAATTAGGTAAATTTCTTCTTGAGTGGGGGGTTATGTTACGTTGAAACACGAATGGTAGTATGTCTGAAACGCGCACGATAGATCTAATCGTTTCGTTTTGCAAAGTATTCAATAATGGAGTTTATTTACCTTTGATTTGAGTTTGCATTGTTGTTAGGAGAGGCTTTGTATAACGTTGATTATTTTAGTTGGTCGATATTGTTGGAGAATTCTCTAGATTTTGAGTATTTACTATCGATGGAAACTTCCCGATGGATATCGAAGTATGAGAATGTTCCCGGAAGGAGAAGAAATAGGTATGACATAAGACAGTAATGACGAAGTTAGAAGCGATTGGTTAAATTGCGTCATACGAGATTGATCCAGGGTGTTCGGGAGTGTCAAGAGACTATTTAACTGCCGCAATGTTTCAAAAGAGTAGTGAAACTTGTTGATAGTTAGTTGAAAAGTAAAAGTTGAAAGTGGAAAGCGATTGTATGCAGTTGTTGATGTGTGCTGAATAAAAGTGGAAAACTTCATACGTCGACTTTGTGACTTGTATGCTGATTGAGCGGGTTGCGTGAATAAACGAATCTGAGCTACACTCATCAGTACTTCAGCATTGGGGCTGAATCCACTACTGATAGAAAACACCAACATCAAACCAAGTGTAACAGTGGAGATCATGAAATGGGTGCGGTATCTTTCTCGTGGAAAGTGCTGACCGTGAATCGGACATAATTTAAAATGAGGATCTTTTGGGCTGATAAACCTTTTTCAGAGCTGAATGAATTGCCTTGAGCTCAGCTGTATAAATAGATCAAAAATCAGTTATACGCTGTTGCAAAGGCTAGTCGAGGTGTCTCCCAGCAAGTGCGTCTCCTTTCTTTGACCCGTCGCTAAAAATGCTTTCGAATCCTTTATAAAACTAACATTGTTCTAGGTGAAGTTGCTTATGAACAGTTCGGAAGTTTCGTTCTTTTTGAAGGATGTGAGATTGAAGTTGATAATTGGTAACTGTTTTCTTCTACCCACCCCTAAATTGTATCTATGCAAAGCTGAAGTTGACGTTCCACACCTTGAAAGGTTTTACCTTTAACAGAAATTGATAAACCATCAACAAACAGGGATTTATCGATGCCAGATTTAACGTTTTTAATGATGTTGTTGATCTTGATATTAAACAAATGAGGAGAAAGAATGCTACCCTGAGGGACACCTATCTCCTGCTCAAAAAGGATCTGACAAAGTGGAACCAAGTTGGATCTGAAACCTTTTATCAGTTAAAATATTTTCAATAAAAATGGGTAAATTTCCACGGAAGCCCAGGAGTTCTAAATCTTTGAGAATCCCGAACTTCCAAGTCGTGTCATATGCCTTTTCTAGGCCAAAACATACGGAAACAACGGGTTAACCAACGCGTCTCGAACGAACGACTCGAAACGGACGAGAGGATCTGATTTTTGAGAAAACCACATTGAGATATATTAAGAGCGTTGATGGATTCCAACGCTCATAGATCATTCTTTCCAATGTTTTGCACAAGCAGCTTGTAGGAGCAATAGGCCTGTAGTTGTTTGGATCAGAGTTACCCGGTTTAGGGATTGGAACAACAACTGCTTCCCGCCAAAATATGATTAACTGAACAATCGTGCACACAATTTTAATTTTTTTCCAGAGTTTCTAAAATTGAACTTATGATTTTTTTAAGCATGATAAGATGTAGGAGCCACACAAATTTGGACACCTTGCTCCATGGTCACTGAAGCATTTTCACTGTCCAATTTAGCAGTATGATTGCTTTGGTGGTTCAGTGTTGATTCAGGTCCCTATCCCTCTTTCCCTGGGATGGTTATCCCCGTCTTCCATATCGCCAATGGTGGGTGTAGACGTTAAACATTCAAGCTGTTCAAAATCGGTTCATATGGGTACTTTGAGATAAAAAGTCCAAAAAATGTATGTAGCGCAGTGGATTAGTCGCCGGGGGTCGGAAGGGGTGAAGAAATTAGATCTATTGCATGTTCAGTGTGTTTATGTAAATGGTACTCACTCGTCTAGGACATGAACGTCAGGATTTTTTACATTCGTGCGACGGAATGAACGCGTGCATTGACTAGGCTTCGCTTTGTACTCTCGTTCAAAGGAGTATGAGCACTGCGCTTGCCTCAGTATTAGGGCAATGTTTCCAGCACTCCAGTCATTAAAATTCGCACTTCCCCCCTCGGCCCTCCTATTGGTTTAGTGGTTTTTTTTTTAAACATAACTATGTAATTCGTTAAGATATCAAAGCATAGGATGGCTTACATTTTATACGTGAACTAGAAGGGCAAAGCCCATATGACTCACATGCTCCTTATAGAACTTGCAATATTCTATATGAAAATGTGTGGCCAGAAAAACTGAAACGGTAGTTATTAACATGCAAAGCAATACTAAATTTGCTCTTGCAATAATCTTGACCTTGAAATGGCCTTGACCTCTGGCTCCGAATGGACAATACTTTATTGTACGATCAAATGAACTACGGCAACAGTTCTATTATACCAAAAAAAGATACCTTGAGATGACCTTGACCTTCACTGATTTGAACTTGGGATAACCTTGACCTTCACTTGACCTCTGATGCTCATGTATGATCTCATAACTCACTGTTGATGCATACTATGGGTCAAATATAGAGCCATTCCATTGTACGATTATATGTTTAAAAACGTTTTTGTAAATCCTAAAATGACTTTGACCTTCAAAATCAACGCAAAAACGGAACACATATAATAATAATAATAATAATAATAATAATAATAATAATAATAATAATAATGGAAGCTATACACGCCTTATTCCTAAATCAGACTCAAAGGGCGGCGATCTGCAACTAACATACACGCTCACATGTTACAAACACTCCTACATAAACAACAAACACACATTCATCACTCAAACATGTGGTGTCAAGGAACGTCGATATTAGAAGACGGAAAGGAAATCGTATGTTTATTTGTGAAATTTTTGATTTTCTGCATGCAGTACCATTATTGAATGGAGGAAGGAAACCGGAGTAACCGGAGAAAACCCTCGGTGACCTCACTACGTCACATAAGTTCGCCCCTTGCGGGAATCGAACCCGCGACCTTCGGCATAGGAAACCGGCGACTAATCCACTGCGCTACATACAAGTTTGGACTTTTTATCTCTAATAGGGTAGGGTCAAGGTCACTTCAAAGTACCCATATGAACCGATTTTGGACAGCTTGAATGTTTAACGTCTAAACCCACCATTGGCGATATGGAAGACGGGGATAACCATCCCAGGGAAAGAGGGATAGGGACCTGAATCAACACTGAACCACCAAAGCAATCATACTGCTAAATTGGACAGTGAAAATGCTTCAGTGACCATGGAGCAAGGTGTCCAAATTTGTGTGGCTCCTACATCTTATCATGCTTAAAAAAAATCATAAGTTCAATTTTAGAAACTCTGGAAAAAAAATTAAAATTGTGTGCACAATTTTCAATTTTTTTACTAGCAGTTGCTGACCCTGTGCCCTCGACTTTAAAGTGAAGTCATTCATTAACTTACCGTTTTTGTGGACTCCTGAATAAACACCATTCTGTCAAGTTTGGTTGTGATACATGAAATAGGTTCTGAGTACTTAGCTGAGTACTTAGGGGTGTCGGATAGCGCAGTGGTTGGAGCACTCGCTACTGACACAGTTAAGCATCGTCCAGTGCGGTTAGCACTTGGATGGGTGACCGCAAAACATGAAGCGACAAATAACAACGTCCCCAGTTGACTCAACTGTGACTGAGTACCTAAACTCTTAAGGGTGGGGAAGGTAAAGCAGCGAGGGAGAGAGATGGGCATCACCCTCATTACGCTGGCCCAAGATAAGTGTGATCTCCAACATCACGCTCCCCTACGGCCACAAGGCTATGGGACTACCTTTACCTTACTTAAAGTTTAGCACAGACGGATAAACAGCAAACAGCATACGGCAGGTGGGCGGACGGTCATGCAACTATCATTTTTGGACAATTTCTCACACAGATTTGCAAAACTCTGGAAAATATTTCTTTTGGGGGTGGGGGGGGATGTGAGGAGAGGGGGGGGTGAATATATAGACTCCCTTTGCTATTCATGTGAGTCAAACATGAGCTTGTGCTCGGCATCATCATCACTGTCATACTCGCCATCGTCAATCGTCATCATCATCATCATTATCGCTACCAACACCACCAACACCACCATCTTTATCATACAGACCACATCGGCTGGTGACGCTGTCGCACACGGTTCCCGCGGCACAATTTGGCTTGTTTGCTCCGCACTCATCGCCTAAGACACTCTTCCGCGCTGTGGGCACATGCAAACCACGATTCACTTCATTTATTTATTTGTTGCGTTTTTTTTTTTTTGGTTTTTTTTTTTACTTTGTCCATGTAGTTATACAGTTAAGCTGGTGGTAGCTTCCATATAATTAGTCTCGTATATTGGGTGGGAACAGAATTTTTAACGGTTCGGTTTTCTTGTTCTCAAAAATCAGTTATTGACATCTAATTCAGTCCATAATTTATAGATCTTAACACATGTGTAACTTTGTTGTTTTCATCTGTTAATAATATTACAACCAGTGAAAGAGTAACGAATTCTATTAGCTGTTTCATTAGTCATTCACTAGCGAGCAAGAGGGTCTATTGTGTTGGTGTGTAGCGCAGCATATGAGTTTGGCATTGTGCGGGTACATCAATTAGTATGGATTGTAATGTTTTGTATTGGTTGTATTGTGTTGTATTGGTTGTACTGTACTGCATTGTGTATTGTGTTGGAAATATTATTAGTGCCCGAAGGGAAAGCTGGGGAACTAATGTTTTTTTGGCTTTATCCCTCCGACCGTCCAACCGTCACGTTCGCGCACTTTTCTCTGAAACTAGTGGACGGGTTTCTTTGAAACTTAGTTTGTACTTAAAGTTGAACGCTAATGACAAAAAGGATGCTCCAAGGTACAAAAAAAAAAACAGCCCCTTGACCCGGGAAGGTCAAGTTCACAACGTGCAACTCTGACCTTACCGGGCGAGGCTCTGATTCGCTGCCTACAATGTCAGCGCGTACCTGTGTACATTACCTGGGGTATAAAACCGACTCTACCAAGCGGAAACCGTCTTCTATACGCGATCAGTGTCCGAAGACGTTAATCTAATTAACAAACAACAACAACAACGGAACGAAGCACAGTATAGCACAGTACGTGACTCTGCAAAGCATGAGATCTATTTTTAGCGCGAACTCAAGTTGCACACTTGTGGTATAATTATTAGTACAACAAAACTAAAGATATTCACCATGCATATATACATGTATATGAAACAAAATATAATGTAGTACTGCAAGCTCGAAAAGTCATTTACACTTACTTCTTTGTCACACCTTGAAGAATTGTATGCTAAAAATGCAAGGAGCTGAGAGTCGAATCGTAGGCCTAGCAGTAGGACTATAAAACTATGCCTACAAAGCTTCTTTTCTTTTCTTTTTTTCTACCCGCACCTCCTGTGGTGTGGGGAATATTCCACGCACTTACAAATTGAAACATATTGTATTTTCCTCTACAGAAAGAAACTCATTTTCTACAACAACAAAGAGAACAATCAATTGAAGGGTTTTGATCAACACACACTACCTTCGAAACAGACGCCATTCCTGCAATCATGGACTATACAGTATACTACACAACTAAAAAAACCAATGAGATAACAAAATTAATATTATACGTATCTTGAATAATTCAAGATGTGGACAAATTATGTCGTTATTATTTGGAAAACCTCTGCAAACACACAATTTGAAAATCTTTCAATTTCTATGTTGCCAAAAGAAATTAGAAAAAAGGAAAACAAACCCAAACGTTTTAGTGTAGTGTTCGGTAAATAGACGCCAAAATGGGAGGTAATTCATCCAAGGTCAAGGTCTAATGCAGCAAAAAACATGGCCGAAAAGGAATCCAGTTTTACTTTCAGCGTAAGTTGTTCTTCCAATACTGACTGTAGACACTCAAGATCACTGAGTGATCGTAGCTAGTTTACTCTATATTAGCATGTTTTGTAATCGCTAGATGATTACGCATGCACTTACCAGCCCATTTTTGAATGGAATTCCATGCATGCAGAGACACAGGCTGGGAAGTCTCATCTTTCCGACTTTCGTAGGCTTCGTAGGAGACCCATGAGTTTACAAAGACGAAAGAAAAGACTTCATACGTATGTATGTAGGAGACCCATGAGTTTACAAAGACGAAAGAAAATACTTCAGATCCTGTTACAGAGATTGCCTCTGCAGCGATCCTTGCCACAGGCTATGAATTCTCGTCTTTCGTAGGCAGAGCAACTTGGCTAAGTGGGGTTTTGTTGTGTAAAAATAGGTGAACGACACTATTTGGTATTTGTAGATGATTTACAATTACTAATCATAAAAGTGTGGAGCACTACCAGCTGTTACTGCCATTTGACTTTGCTCTACTCTACAGGATGAAGAATTCCAAGCATTCATGGCTGAAAGTGATGGGCAGTGTGAAGATGATGCTAATGCTGATGGATGTTTGCCAGATGTAGCAGAAGAGGACGTGGATGAAAAGTAAGTTGACAATTGCATTTGGATCCATGTCACATTGTCTTTTGGTTTATGTCATGTACATTTTTGGTATAGTTGTTTATAATTTTATATTATTTAATAGTAGTAGTAGTAGTACTGAACTCATGTGGTGGCAATACGACTGCTTGATTTAGTTTTTTTTAAATACTAATAATAATACTGCGACATATTGGCTTTCAGTTCCTTGTGATTTTTACAATAAACCTGGTTTTATTCTCCTTATGCATTTTATTTCTACTACTGTACGACTATCAGTCTTATCAGAAGATGTTTTGGTTCAAAGGTGTGTATATTTTGGAGGTAGGGGTAGAGGGGGTTTGAGTGGGAGGGGGGAGAGAAGAAGTGTTCATAGTAATGACACTTTTTGGAAATTTAATGTATCTTGAACATAACCTATAGTAATTGTTATTATGGATTTATGCTGAAACCTGTGTCAATGCTGCTCAGTTTTTATCTGGCACTTTTTCAGTTTGAAAGCTGTGAATGAAGCAGCTGTTTCCCAACTGCGTCAGCACATCTATGATCCGAAATATGTGGTTCCCCTATCAGTATTGAAAGCAGTAAGTAGCTTACTTTTGTGAACACAAATATAGAAACACAAATATCATGTAACAATACTAACAATAACATCATATATCATATCATGTAACATATATATCATATCATGTAACATCATATATCATATATCAGCTAAGTGTGTGTGTGTGGTCAGTATGGAAGTGGACATTTGATAGTGATGCATAACTTACTATTTTCCTAATGAGCTTTTTTTACACTCACTACTTCAGAATTTCAGTTTGATAGCAAGTGGGATGGAAATGGGGTGTAATTAAATTTTACTTTGTTGGTTTGTGTGGTGATTTGGTTGAAGGGAGGGAGGCGGGCTTTAGTGTTATTTTCTTTTTCGGTTTTAATTATTTTCTTTAATTTATGGATGGCGTATTCTTAAAAGTTAAAAAGTGTTTTTTTTTAACTATTTTCACTATACTGTATATTTTGCAGACCATGGAGCGAATGTGTTGCAGCAACTGTGGTGCTGCCACACGGTCCCAGTCCGTGAAACACAAAGATGTAATGGCTGGGATATACTTTAATTATGAGTGTATGGTACGTATGTCTGATATTTCCTTTTTTTACGTAAGGTGCTACATAACAATTACTTCTTGCACCTACTGCTTTTTATAAATTTACTTTTCCAGAATTTACATAACAATTAACACTAATAATTTTTTCTAAATATTAAAATAGGCTGTGATTATGTTTTTCAGAATGGGCATCATCAGAACTGGTGTAGTACTCCATTTTACAGTGGTCGGTCCCTTGTAGGGCAGCTGTGGACTTTAGCCATTCTGCTGTCTGGATTAACATATTATCATGTTTCTCAGGCAGCTTCTTTCATTCATCTGAGTCTGCCTTCTGCTAGCAGCTTTTATTTTCTGCAGCAGATGTCCTACCGAGGGATAACATCGTTTTACAAGAAATCGATGTCACTTATTCAGCCCTTCAGTACAGGCGTTGTTGCGCTGGACACAAGATATGACTCACCAGGGTTTTGCGCTTCAAAATCAACAACAATTGCAATTGATGTTCAAACATCAGCCGTTGTGGCTGCTGAATTTGGGGACCACAGAATGGTGAATTTTCATTCCCCAGCAATGGAAGGAAGGAATGTGGAAACCCTTTTGGATGAGCTACACAAAATGGGTGTGACTGAAATTATTACTGATGCAAGCTCCACTCTCAAATCAAAGATGGGTAAGAATATTCTGTTCACCCATCCATGCATTTCAGATGAAAATAATTCAAGAAAAAGTTGTAGTGCTATATTTTGTATTATTTTTTAATAAGTACATTGCATTTTAGGCTTTACCATATCCTATCCTATCCCGTAACTCGGAGGTCGTAGGGGCACCATATATGATTGTTTAATCAGCGTACTCCATCTTTTTAGGCTTTACCCTACCTATTATTATTATTATTATTATTATTATTATTATTACTATTATTATTTTTATTATATTGTTTATAGTTTTGTTGTACTGATATAACTGTTAACACCCCACCCCACCAACCCCCCCACACCTCCCCCTCCCCAAAAAGTGACTTACAAACCCCGTTTATATTGGAATTGCTAGAAACAGTAGTATAATAATTTGTCCCTTATCCTATCCCATAACTCGAAAATCGTTGGGGCACCACAGATGATCGTTTAACCAGCATTCTCCTATCTTAATAATAATTTGTACTTGTTCACAAACTGTTGCAGCTCAGCCTCACAACGCATCACGCTTTCTGCATCAGATGGATGTTTGGCACAAGGGCAAAAGGATTGCAGAAATGTTCGTTACTTTTTCAAGTTTAATTCATACATCTCTAGATTTTAAGTTTAGTTGGGAAATCATTGAATGTGTTATTTAAAATTTGTTTCCACAATACAGTAGGAACAGTTCAACACAATGTGTATGAAAATATACAGAAGGCTTTGCTGATGGTTTACTCGCCTGAACATTTTATTGGAGAAACCACACACAATTCATTTGCATAAGCCACACACAATTCATTTGCATCAATTGTATTTGATTGTGTTGCTTAAAAAGTTATTACTGAGAAATTGTATATTTTAATTCCTTTTTAAAAATTAAACATAGAAAGCCACATCTTACTTCCATAACAGTTTGCATATTGGCATATTGCTATCAATGGGGTGCGTAGTTCGCTCAGTGGTGTTTGGCAGTGTACTTGAATGTCAGGCGATAAGATTGCAGCTTGTACATATGCGATAGAATGCGTGAGTGCTCATACTAGACTTAGACCTTTATGCGCTCATTTGAATGAGTATGCCTATGGGCACAATACCTCAAGGCATTCCTTTTCTCTTTTTTAAATTTTTTTTATATTATTATTATTATTATTATTATATAAACTCTTGAGTATCATTATTGTCCGTCACTCATCAGTTATATTACATTTTGGGCCTGGTATTTTCTTCAGGATAAACCAAGCTATGAAAGGGCAGAAATCTCTGAAAGTATTGCAATACTGGATCAAAGCAATTGTCAATCATTTCTGGTGGTCTTGTACACAATGTAAAGGTATGTGTGCTTGCGAGAGTGTGTAAAATGTCTTTGTTAATTTTATATTTGTCAAATCTTTTTTTTTCTTAAAAACTATTCATATGATTAGCGTGTATAAATGTCTAGTAGGTAGATGTAGTAGGTATTTGTGAGATTTAGTTTTTTTAATGGGTCTGAATCTAATCAAAATACAAACAAAAATACACAAATACATTTTAATGGCTTGCAATCTTCTTTTTCTTCAAATTATCTAAATGATAATGAATATATTCATACATTTGCCGGCAAGTTAATATATTATATATGTCAACAGGTGATCAGGAAAAGCTGGATGACAACTGGTTGTCATTGTTTTACCATGTGCAAAACATCCACATTTGGAGTCTAGGTAAGAAGCGTTCTTTACATTGAAACTGCCTAGCATTTGCCACACCATAACTGTAAAATTTTCCACCATCCACGCTCTCTCTTTTATTATTGAAAAACAAAATTTACCGACAGTGTTTATATGTGGCAATTAGTGAGATGCAGTGCTCCAAATGCCCCAGAGCTGCTAGAGAATAGTACAGTAAATTCCTATCCTATCCTATCCTGTCCCGTAACCCGAAGGTCGTAGGGGCACCACAGATGATCGTTTAACCAGCATACTCCATCTTTCTCTGTCCTCAGCAGCCCTGATGGCTTCGCTCAGTGTCAAACCAGTCCATTCTCGAATGTTGTCCTCCCACCTCTTTTTCGGTCTCCCTCTTCTTCTACCTCCTTGCACTGTGCCTTGCATAATAGTCTTTGCAAGGCCTGATGATCTGGTGACGTGGCCATACCATCGGAGTTTCCGTTTCTTCACCACTGTTAGCAGGTCATCGTGTTGTCCAATGGCTTGTGTGATGGTCTGTCGGACTTCGACGTTGGTGATGTGTTGGGTATAGGAAATGCCCAGAAGTCTTCTGTAGCACCTCATCTCCATGCTTTGTATTCTTCGTTGGAGATCTGCTGTGAGGGTCCATGCTTCGCAAGCATATAGAAAGATGGAGATGACAAGGGAGCGCAGCAGTCTTACTTTGGAATGTAGACTGATGGTCCTGTCTTTCCAAATGGGCTTCAACCTTGTCAGGGCAGCAGTTGTTTGTGCGATCCTGGAGAGGACTTCCTGTCGGGACCCATTTTCTGATACAATGGCTCCTAAGTATTTGAAGCTATGCACTGTGTTGAGGGATTGGCCTTGGACTTTGATGTCCGTGTTGATGCCATTGGTGTTGTTGGTCATCATTTTGGTCTTCTCTGCACTTATTTCCATTCCATAGGCTCTGGAGGTGGTGTCAAGCCTCTGTACCAGCTGTTCAAGTTCTTGTTCCTCTCCAGCCAATCCATCAATGTCATCTGCAAAACGAAGATTGGAGATTGCTGTACCCCCTATGCTGACTGTGCCTTCATGGTCTGCAAGAGCATCTGACATGATGCACTCTAGGAAGATGTTGAAGAGTGTTGGAGAGAGTAGGCATCCTTGACGTACACCGATTGTTGTTCTGAACCAGTTCCCGATGGCGCTGTTGTGGAGGACTGCACTGGTAGCCTTGTCATACAGGCTTTTGATGACTTCAATAATTTTAGGGCTGATGTTGTACACTTTCATTGTTGCCCATAGAGCTGCATGCCAGACTCGGTCAAACGCCTTCTTGAAGTCTATGAACACATGATATAGATGTACACCCATAGAAATTTAAAATAAATTGGAACTAATAATGCTTAATTAAATAAATTAGGTACAAAGATTTAAAAAAAACATTGCTAGACTAATTGTTAAAAGTTCTTAAAAACCCATAGAAGTAAATTAATCTGAGTAATAAAAATTGATGCAACAACAAGAAAGTAGAGAATTCACAAGATTTCAATCTACTTGTTTGTGCATGAAAATAACAATATTGACAACTTCTGTACTAAAATCAGCTTTGCTGTCAACAACGTATTGTGTGTTTCAGGGTCAGTCTGAGCTGTTCATATTGCATTTATGTACGTCTCACACCGGTCTTATTTTTATTTGGTTATTTGGGATCTTTTGTCAAATTGCAAGTTTTGGTATGATGTTGAGAGCTCCTTATACATACATTGCAGGAGAATGTAGCCATCCTCTGGAAGGCTACATCATGAAAGAACCGGCAATTGCTGAAGACAGCCAAGCTTTCGAGGTTCTGAGGTAAAACTAAAGATTGGTTTTTAACATGATCACTTGTTAATAGTTAACTGAAATAGAAACACAGCGCGCCTGTTATAATATATTTATTTTGGGTAGCGTAATGGGTTCTGCGCACCCTGCATAGTCGTTAAAAACACAGAGTTCTTTCGACATTTATGGGAATGGTTAGTATGGTGTCTTACTCTGTTCAGATTGGAGGAAGGTAAGGTAGCGAGGGAGATCAGATGGGCACTACCCTCATTTAGTTGGCCCAGAGAAAAGAAAAGTCCCTAAAACATCTGTCCCCAATAATGTGCATCCTACCTCTGGCTCATAAGAAGATGAAAGTATACATCAATAGTGTGGCTTGTCTGTGACAATACAATAGTAAACATGAGTAATAAGTTGTGCTCATTACAACTCCTCTTCCCCCTCCTCCCTCATTCATCACCCTCCTCTCCCCCCAAAAATCCATTGGCCCATATGATCATTCCTGCTTACATATACTGTTGACATAAAATACAAGCGCCAATAAAATGAACAAAATAGACGTACACATTTAATTTGAAATGGCGTTAATAGAGCCCATCCGCATTTCAGAGATGAAGGCTTGCTATGTATATTATTATCCCATTAATTGCTCCCAATTATCTTTCTTTTCAATAGTAAAACAATGGAGTTGGAGAATTTTTATTGATGAAAACAGTAAAATGTTCATTATCTTTGTTTGTATTTCATGATTTGGTAGGTGGCTTGACTTATTTATTATAATTGATTTCACTTTCAAATAATGTTGCATGTTTTAATGATAATTGTAGTCTTATATTTTAAATTAATGGTTTTGCTATGACATTTTTTGTGCACATTTGTATGACAGTTATACTAAAAAGAAAGTATTTTATTGTTTACAGCGACCTCTTTGCCGGTCCAAGTTTTCTTGGCAGCCTACCATACTATGTGAATGGCAGGCACACATCAGCTGTGGAAAATTTTTTTTCTCATACTCTCCTGCACTATTGTCCCAAACGAATAGCTTTCTGCTACACAAGCTATTGTGTCCGAAACATGCTGGCGATTTTGGAGCACAACCACAATTTGAATAGAAGACCCATAGAAACCAGTGTGGGTGCTCCAGTCCATCAGTGCCAGATGTCTCGCCGAACAAAGCAGTGGATCCTCTATAAAAAGCTGGTGGCCAAAGATTTTTCATATATAACAGGTGTGTGTATTTTTTTTTCTCTTTTATTTATGTTTGTAGTTTATTTTTAACACATTTTAATGAATTATCTTTCACCTCCTTTATTTTCAATTTATTTATAGTACAACTACTGTGGTTTTTTGGTTTTGTTCTATTTTTAACACATTTTAATGAATTAACTTTAACCTCTTTTATTTCCAATTTGTTCATAGCACAACTACTGTTTTGAAGCTCATATGTCAACTTTTGGCATTAGTGTTTTGGGGAATGAGGGTGGATATTGGTATCATTTTTCTTTTTAGTGGGGATGAGCAAGGCCAGGTGGTGGCTTGTGTTTGTGTGTATTATAAACAACAGCAGTACAGAACGAATTAATGTATGTTTGTGTATTATAAACAACAGCAGGACAGAACGAATTAATGAATAATATTTGTTTAATTTCCAGACCTGATGATCCACTGTTTGGAAGATATCTACGGCATCCCCATGCATGCAGCTGCATCCATGAGGCCTACTATTGATCGGTAATTAAAATAGAGCAGCGTTGACATTTTGATGAATAAACTATTTGGTTTGAAGGATAGCTACCTCAAACACTTGTCCAACAAGTAAAAGTACAGGCCAACAAGCACAAAATATTCTTCAGTTAGTTATGAATCATCAGACATTTGCCTAAATAAGAATTGATTATTTTGTAAAGCTTGGCAATATGGAAATAAATGTTTATCGGCGTAATCATCAATAGAAATGTTCAGTGTTTTCAATTAACATTGAAGTAATAGATGTTTTATTGAAAATATACTGCAATGTTCATTTTCAGCTACCTTGGCAATGTAAGTCATCATTGGAGACCCAATCCAGGGATAGCAACAGTGCTGGCTCAGCAGCAAAAGCGTGGTTCTGGTAAAAATAAAGTTTTTAATTCATTTTCTTTGGTTTAAACTTGGATTTTAATGAAATCATGGCAAACTATAAACACAAAATAAGTGGTTTATTTTAAAAATACCTCTGGTAAACCATTGTTTGACTTCAGGATTAAAAAAAAAAATGATACACATATTTGTGGCTTGAAGAAGGTAAAAACCAACCCAATATTGAGGTGTACATGATGAACCTTCCTGTTGTTGTTGCTGTATCAATTTTTATTCATCAGATAATTTGTACTGATGTAAACATAAACAATTTACAAAATCTACTATGCGCACATCATAGAAAATTTTCAAATTAATTAATTAATTAATCAAACCATAAAAATCATCATACTACTGACATACACATACACGTTTAACAACATACGTTCCCTTGTAACAATTACTTCACATTAGGAAACAAAAAAATAAAAAATTGGACCTTTCAAGTTCACATGTGAAGAACGAAGTACTTATAAATGTCATTGTGCGTCTTACAGGACGTTGAAGTTGGGCCTCCATGCCCCTAACGCCTCCACCCTTTCCCACTCCTCTCCCACCCACCCTCACCCCCACCCACCCACCCCAAAAAATAATTTAAAAAAAAGATAAAATAAAAAATCAAAATTAAAACAAATTAATAAATAATTTTGTCCTCCCCTCCCAAACTAAAGAAATAACTAATTACGAAATATTTATTGGAACTAATAATGCTTAATTAAATAAATTAGGTACAAAGAATTAAAAAAAACATTGGTAGACTAATTGTTAAAAGTTAAAATAACAAAGAAACAACAGAATTAGAAAAAATTGAATAATTCATGACTTCTTCATTCATGAACCTTCCTGAAAGTGACATGCACTGAACGCTGGTCTGGAGTTACAGATGTGTATTCAACTGGACTAATGCATATACGTTCACTATTAATACAAATATGCAATATTAGAGGTGTACATTTTTGTTACACATGACATATTGAAAGTGACAAATGTGTGTCATCCCCCAACACAAAAACACACAGATCGTGATTGATTACATTGCAATTTTAATTTTCAGCTACTTTGCCACTGTGAGATTTTTGGAATACCAACAACATTCATTCAGCCAAAAAAATATGGTCCTAGTAAGTATTTCTTTTAGCACTCTTGTTATAATATTTCACATGAAATTAGATCATCATTGATTTTAAACAGGCAATCAATACATTTTGGAATGTAAATGAAGTTAGATTTCATATATATCATAGGGCACCTGTCTATAGTAAAAGAAAAAGAAAAAGAAAACAAAAGTATAAACATATATACTTAAAATTAGTGTAGCTTAGACAGGTGACCAACATTTGTGGAACCACGTTGCGGCAAACATCTTGCTGTACTGGAGTTTTGCTAAAATATAGCTTAGAAATTTTGAAGTCAAAATATTAAACATCATGGCACGTAGAGGACAGTCTTGTCTCTTCCAGGTTGAAACCCTGTATAAATCCCTGTCTCCTCTGGAAACTGGCACCGTATGTGAGCAAGTGCACAATTTGGGAGGGAAACTCGGACCCCAGGACCAAGAATTCCATGTTTCCATAGTATAAAAAAACGGTCAGCACAATTTCTAAATTTTGAAAATGATGTATCTACATTTTTTCTCCCAAAACGCCACCCAAAATTTAGTATTCCAGCAACCAGCAAGACATCAGGCCGCAAACACAGATCCACAAATGTTGGGTCATCTGTAACACAAGGCCCAGGGTTCTTCCTACAGCAGGATTCCTTGGGCTCACTGGTCAATGACACACATTTGCCACATGCGCAAAATTCCGGTTGGAGCTCATTTGGTCGAGCTGTTTCAAAATGGGGGGCAACAAGTAATGGATGGAGGTTGATGAGCTCTTCAAGGACTTTAGTTTTGTCAGCTTCATTCATATTTTGCAGTTTTTCCTGAAACATAGATGATTTACATATTTTAAATAGTTGATTGTAAATTTCATTTCAGTTTTGTTTAAAAGAGAATAAAGTATGTTTTACCCACCCATATGTTATTTTTTCCTTATAAGCTTTATATCTCTTTATCTAGGAATTGATGTAATGGGGTAGTTAGTTACATATATAAATTTATTCATGTGAGGGGGTAGCTAAGTACAGTTTGAATGTCTGCTTATTTTCAAATCCTGGTTGTTCTGTAGAAAAAGACGGCTTACTTATGGTTAAATATTAAAGTTTAAATGGCTTCTTACTGCTACCAATTCAGTCCTAATCTCTAATTGAGGTTTTGCCGGTATGGGATTGTTAGTAAGATTATGTAGGCAGTTGGCCCAAAATGACGCTGACCCCAATGTGACTGTCACAGACTGTTTAGGACTAAACACTGCCTATGCTTGATAGATCTCTGACACTCAACTAGCGTCAAGATCGCCTGCTTAGTAAAAATTGGCCTATTAGCTACTTTTTTTTCTCTCTCAATGTGTATATCACATAGCCATTGGTTTGTGATCTGATGTCTGTACAATTGTCATTACAGCATGATACTTACTTTGCACACCCGTCTTGTCTCCTCCTCTTTTAGTCTCAACTTTTGTGTTGCAGACACCAGGTTGTCGCTGGAAGGCCCGCTTGGCACAGTACTTTGGCGTTGGCGATGGGGCCTTTTTGCTGCGCTTCGTAGAGGATGTGAGGGAGGAGTTGTGCATGATTGGGAAAGGGGAGAAGAGACTGGTGTAGTAGTGACAGGGATAGGAGGCTGTACTTGGATGACTGGAAGTAATGATGGCGCATAGGTGACAGGGGGAACTGGGAGAGGGACTGAGGCAGAGAAGGGTGTGTAGGTACATGTGACAGGAGGTGCTGGATAGGGGAATGAGGCAGAGAGGGGTGTGTTAGTACAGGTAGCAGGGGGAAGTGCATGCTTAGAACTGACTGGTGGATGTGGGGGGTAGATGGGAAAAGAAGTGTGTTTTGAAGTCTGGAAAAGAAAAGTTCACTCACATCAGTGTCCCTTATTACCAAATTGAACCTAAATGGATTTCATGTTATGCCTATGAATACATAAGTAACTAGATATAATGGTTATGTACATATTACGTTTTTAAAAGTTCAGTGGAAAGCAGATTAGTAAATATGCTAAATAGATGTATATGAAGGTCATATTATGAATTTTATTATATATAATGCATTGTTTATTGACATTGTCAACTTATCATTTTACATGCATTCAATTACAAAGGAATAAATCTTGTTTTTCCTCAGGTGTGGGTGTACACATTCTGGAGCAATGCTATTAGTGAATGCATACACTCTTAGAAATGGAATGTTCTGTACGTACTTGCCCCAAAACGTTCATGCAATTCTTAGCTTTGCAGTTGGTGCATTTTAAAACCGCTATGGCGCAAACACACCTGCGGCAAGTGGAATTTCTGCTGCACGGACAGCAAACTTCCTGCATTGTTGAACCAAAATCAAATAAAAATATAAATAAATGTACGTCAAACATTAGTTTGTGCACTCAGGACAAATAAAGATGATAAAATATCATTGTTTGTAAAGTTGTGTATTTCACAGTGTTTTGTAAAGTTCAGTGTGGAAGTCTATATATAACACAGGTATATATTCACGCCTTGTTTTTTTAATACAATATAAAACGTTAGTTTACCAACATTTTATGTTCCAAATAAATGAAACATTACATTGTTTGCATATGAGTTTCATGGTTTATTATTATTATTTGTTGTTGTAAATAAAAATTTTATTGAGAGTTTGTGAATTTCAAGATCTATAGGCCCAGTGTGTACAATGTCATTTAGTTAGTGATTACAACTACATGCCTGTCCTTTTGTATACATCATTACATAATCATTTACTTTGGTTTTGTCAAGTAGTTTTAAGTGTATATTTGTTAGCATTGGCCTCTTTGTATTCCTTGGAAGTTCACATGGCAATAAATCATTATGTACAATTGTATACTTGTTTATTCTTTCCATATGTTTGTCTCTGATCCGGCAAGAATAAAGTAAACATCTTCTTCCCTAATTACACGCAGCACAGAAGAAACTTTAATGGGACACAAATGAATAATGATTAGAAAAATAATTACTTGCAGCAGTATGCAACATGCTTTATATATAGTCTTTCCAGTTACAATTAAATAAAAACACTGCAAATAAAGTGGTAAAACAGTGTTCAACTGTAAATACATGCTCACATCTCACCATTTCCCCTGGTTTTGCCGTTTTACTATTTATTTTTATTTCAACGATACATCGGTAAACACTGGAAAACCCCCGTTGGGGTGCCGGGGGTTTCAGTATAAATAGTATCCTCACTTTCTGGAAATTTAGTGCTTTAAATTCCCACTGTCTCTTTCGTTCACATTTCCTCTTTCTCAGTCCTGCTCTGTTCTATCAATCTGCTATACTGTCTTCTTCTTCGCTAGACCAGTCACCTACCTTTTTTCTTGAAAACTCTTCCGGGACAAGACTCCTTGTTTGTGTATGAGGTCTGTTGGATCAGCTTGGGAATATTGGACGCTTTCTGCCAGGTGGTCAGTAGGGCCTCCTATGATGTTATTATTTAGCAATGTAGGCATTTTATATGTATATGTTTTGTTGATAATTTATAATGTTTGTATTCTATTTTGTTTTTGTAAACGGGGGTTCGATAATTAGAGTGCAGCCTCAGCATCCCCTGCGTGGGATGTCTTTATTGTAAAGTGACTGGCTGGTGGAGGGCATTCAGTTTTCCCACTAGGGTTGTTTCGGCGGATCTTTTATGCGGATTGGGGGTTGTCCGGTCCTGATTTTGCTCGGAAGAGTCCGCTGGACCTAAAGCAACAATTATGTAATGTAATGTAAACACTGGAAAGTATCATGCGCCTGTGTTTGTGTGTGTGTGTGTGATTTTATTTTGTGTGGATGGGTGTTCTCCATCCTCACCCACTGTGTAGACCTAGTGTAGGTCAAAGGGTAGGCTGCTTTATAAACATATTTTGTTACAATGAGGTTCATTATTACTTGGGAGCAGTAGGAAGCTGTTCAGAGAGGAAAGGGGGCAGGAGTGGTTGAGGGTGATCGTAACATTCAAAAAAAAAAAAAAATAATGGTTATAAAATTATTTCAAAAACAAATTCCATTGAATCTTACCTTCTTTTTTCTTCTTTTCAAGATCTCAGTCATTCATATTGTAGTACAATACATTTTGATCAACTATACCGTTTACTCACTTTTATTTTATACATTTTGACCAAAATAAAGTGGCAGAGTAGGCTTCTATGGATAAACCAAAACGGAAGTAGCACGTGGACAGTAATGTCAAAACTCATTATAGTATAAATGGCTAATAATATTTTGTACAGCTTGTAAGGCTGCTTTTAAACGTAATTATTTTAGTAAATGCCAACGGCATAATTGTGAGAGTTCATATTTATCTTTATTGCATTTTTTTTTCATATTTGAATGAAGACAGCTTTGTTTATGCTTTGTTGTTTTCATTGTAGAGGTTTTGGGTATATAGATCACTACTATGTGTGGGAGATTCAAGATGGACTTTTCGTGGGATTGTACTTTATTTTTGCACGCCACAAGCTGTTCGAGTAATACGGATTACTTTATGAGAGAAAACTAAGAAGAGATCGAGTACATTGCAGGGGCGGATCAGTTAGTTTTTGGGGGGGGGGTTTCCAAAATTCGTATAAAAAAAAAAAAAAAAAAAAAAAAAAAAATATATATATATATATATATATATATATATATATATATATATATATATATATATATATATATATATATATAGTATTTATTTTATTTTTATTTTTATAATTGTATTCTCTTTTTCTCTCTTTCTCTCCTTCTTCTTCTTCTTTCTTTTCCTTTTTTTTTTTATTTTGGGCTGGGGGGGGGGGGGGGTTCCGGAAACCCCGGAAACCCCCCCCCTCGTCCGCCCCTGCATTGGGATTTTATTATCTTTCTTTGTGCCTCTGTGATGTCCCTGTGATATTTGGTACCATTACAAGCATCGTGAGTGCTGGGGTTGTCTACAGACTACAGTCTACACTGCATCAATCCTCCCAAGGGAAAATAATTTCAAGAATAAATAAGGTATGGTTTGCATACATGTATTTTCAGTATTTTCTGCTTGTTTGTGCTGTTCATTTTTTGTCTCCATCCATCCCCATTGTTGGCCTTCCTCAGTATTGATTTTTCAGTGATGACGTAAGTGGATGTAAAAATACCTTTCAGCTTAGGCCTCTTTTCGATGTTGTACTGATAAGAGTTAGCTGTGTACTGCAGTTCGTTCCGCATGGTAGGGTCGCTTTTATACCCCAGAAAGTGTACACAGGTGCGTGCTTACATTGTAGGCAGCGAATCAGAGCCTCGCCCGGTAAGGTCAGAGTTGCACGTTGTGAACTTGACCTTCCCGGGTCAAGGGGCTGTGTTTTTTTTGTACCTTGGAGCATCCTTTTTGACATTAGCGTTCAACTTTAAAACATAATGATCCCTACCAGAAGACACTTAGTTATGCATATTGGTTGAAGTCATCATGACGTCCGCATCACTTTTTTTTTCTACTAGTATTTTCCACCAAGAAACTGGAGGGATTTGGTTCAAATTTGGTATGTATTAGACTTTACCTACCAATGTCTCCAACATAAAACCAAACTAATGCATATAGAGACGTCATTAAAACAATTATTTAAACTGTGTATGTAATTAGGCTGAACCTAACACAAAAGTTAGGTATACTGAGTGACGTCATGGTGGTGATATATATATATATATATATATATATATATATATATATATATATATATATATATATATATATATATATATATATATATATATATATATATATATAAACTACAGCAAAAGTTGCATTATGTACACAATCAGTGACTTTGGAATGACTTTGACCTTCATTGACCTTGACCTTGGGATGACTTTGACCTTCATGTGACCTCTCAAGCTCATGTATGATCCAAAAAAAAAAAAATGCTGTTGTACAGTACTAAAGTATTGTTTGGTGTTGCTTTGTATTGTGTTGTATGGTGTTGCTTTGTATTGTATTGTAGCTCACCACAGACGTTGTCGACACAATCCAGGCCAATAAAACAAGTGTTATTGCCCACGGAGCAAGGTCTGCCCACCGGCAGTCCTGTCACAAAGTATTACATTTATCATTCTAATCGTTCTACTTGTCCGCCTACTTCTCATCATCATCAGAATAACCTCAAAAATCCACTGAATAATTAATCTTCATGACTTGTGAAATTCATGCAACTGGTCGTTCTCCTGGGTGAATCCGGCAACGGAACAGATATTAAATTTCAGTGGAGCGGAAGTCCAACGCCCGCGGAAAGGAAAGGTAACGAGGCGGGAGCGAAAATTAATCAGCTTCAAAACGAAACGGAAAGATAATTACAGCAGAATGGTTGTGCAAACGATCGCGTGCTTCACCAATGGAGGTCATAGAAATGCGTGGACAACAGCGATGCATGATATTTATTTATTTAATCGTTCTACTACATTGCTTTTCCAGCTCAAGAGCTGCTCAAGAATCAGGATCTAACTCAAGCCGCATGAGGCGCCCTATTGCAGCCTTTGGGGACATATTCTGACTCCCAGACTGAGGACAATCCTGGGCGACCAGCGATGAGAGGAAGGGACCTAGTGCATGCTGGGTATATTTTCGTAGCCGGAACTCAGCCGTCTTGGACATGAACGTCAAAATCTGTCAAATCCGTGCTATAGATTGCGTGCGTGCACAGACTAGACCCCGGTTTATACTCTCATCAGAAGGTAGGTAGCCATGTTGGTACTCACTGCACTTGCGGTCTCCCTGAAGGTCACACTCAAAGAGCTCCTCACAGTAGAACCGCTCTGAACACGGCTGACCCATTGCGATGCCTACTCACACACACACACACACGCAGACACACACACAGACACAGAGAGAAACAAACACAATTGATTGATTGATTGTTGCTTTAGGTCCAGCGGACTCTTCCGAGCCAAATCAGGACCGGACAACCCACGATCCGCATAAAAGATCTGCTGAAACAACCCTAGTGGGAAAATTGAATGCCCTCCACCGGCCAGTCACTTTACAATAAAGACATCCCACGCAGGGGACGGCTGAGGCTTTACCCCAACTACTCGAACCCCCGGTTAAAAAAACAAAATAGAATACAAACATCATTATAAATTATCAACAAAACATATACATATAAAATGCCTATATTGCTAAATAATAACATCATAGGAAGCCCTAGTGACCACCCGGCAGAAAGCGTCCAACACTCCCAAGCTGATCCAACAGACCTCATACACAAACAAGGAGTCTTGTCCAATAAGAGTTTTCAAGAAAAAAGGTAGGTCATTGATCTAGCGAAGAAGAAGATAGTATAGCAGAGTGATAGGACAGAGCAGGAATGGGAAAGAGTAAATGAGGAAGACAGCGACAGTGGGAATTTAAAGCACTAAATTTCCAGAAAGTGGGGATACTATTTATACTGAAACCCCCGGCACCCCAACGGGGGTACTGTTGCCGCAGTGAATTGGTCATGCCTACAAAGTCAAGACAGGTTTTCAACTGGGGCTTTCACTTTTCCCTTTATAGGTTAGAACAATCTACAGTGGCAAGATTGCTCATGACCCCAAGGGGTAACACAAACACACACACAGGCATACACACACACCATTGAAATGAGTGCTATTGGCGAAGGAAGAGCCATCAGCAAGCCCGTGAAGTCAATACATGTTTTCAGCGTAGCGAATCTTATCAATAAAATGGATATTATCATGCAATTAAGTGTGTTATCACTGTAGTGAATGTTCCACTGGGAAAGCCTTTAAAATTAGTCTTATCAGGACGCCAGTAAAATTAATGTCATCAGTGAAGAGAGTTTTACCAGGAAACCAATGTAGTGCATGTTATCAGTAATTGTTTGTCAGTAAAGTGAATGCTATCACTGAATGTTATCAGTAAAATGAATAATAATAATAATAATAATAATAATAATAATAATAATAATAATAATAATAATAATAATTAACATTTATATAGCGCCCTTTCTAATGAAAGCTCAGAGCGCTTTACATTCACATAATACACTTCTTCTAAGAACTAAAATGACTAAAGAAAACAAAACATGGTAAACAAAACATACAGAATTTAATTACATAATATAACCACGCACGCACACACACACACACACACACACACACACACCAAGTTCAACACGAATATAAATTGTGCTGTCATCAAAGGAACGTCTGAATGTTATTATCTTATATACGCCAGACCAGTCCTGGTCTGGTAAATATGTATGATGAGGGCTCTTTAGCCCAATTTTATTGTCCTTAACTTTTTATAAAATATAGGACGTAAAGCCTCGTTTTCGCTTCGCTTGAACGTCTGAACAGATGGGTCTTGAGGCCAGAACGAAAGGCAGCAGATGTTTGGGAAGAATGGTGAGACATGGGAAGGGAGTTCCAGACGGTGGGAGCAGAAAAGGAAAATGAGCGTTTGCCAAAGGACTTGTTCACTCGTGGAATGCAGAGATTTTGGGCAGAAGAAGATCGAAGGGTTCTAGAGTGTATGTAGAATAGGAGTTAACCATGGTTTTGAGATAAGAAGGGCCGGATGACGAGAGAGCATTAAAGCAGAGGCAAGCAATTTTGTACTCAATTCTTTTTTTGATGGGAAGCCAGTGTAGGGATTTAAGATGAGGAGTTATATGGGCAGATTTTGGAATGCGAAGAATGAGACGGGCGGCATTATTTTGAATCTTTTGAAGTCTTTGCAATAGATAGTCCGGGCAACCACAGAAGAGAGAGTTACAATAGTCAAGCCGTGAGAGAATGAAAGCTGAGACAAGGGTTTGAGTGGCTTTGGCAGACAGAAAGTGACGGATGCTGTTGATTCGACGGAGTTCAAAATTGAATGTCATCACTAAGTGTTTATCAGTAAGTGTTTATCAGTAAAGTGAATGTTATCAGCACGTGTTTGCCAGTAAAGTGAGTGTTATCAGTAAGCGTTTATCAGTAAAGTAAATGTTATCAGTAAGTGTTTATCATTAAAGTGAGTGTTATCAGTAAGTGTTTATCAGTAAAAAGAGTGTAACCAGTAAGTGTTTGTCAATAAAGTGAATGTTACCAGTAAACGTTTATCAGTAAAGTGTTATCAGTAAATGTTTATCAGTAAAGTGAGTGTTATCCGTAATTGTTTAGCAGTAAGTGAATTTTATCCATGTTTATCAGTAAAGTGAATTTGTCAGTAAGTGTTTATCAGTAAAGTGAGTGTTATCAGTAAGTGGTTATCAATATAGTGAATGTTATCAGTAAGTGTTTATCAGTAAAGTGTGTGCTACCATGTGTGTGTTTGACACGCTGGATCACCACACACTTCTAGAGAGATTGCGCACTACATTTGGTTTAAGAGGGACTGTTTTTGAGTGGTTTTCCTCGTACCTCACAGTCACTGATCGTTACCAGTCTGTTGTCATTGATTGCAATACCTCTACTCCTAGTCCCTTGTTATGCGGAGTTCCGCAGGGCTCTGTGCTCGGCCCTGTTTTGTATTTGTTATACTCCCAACCACTATCTAATGTAATCACAGCCTGCAACTGCGTGTTCCACAAATACGCAGATGATACAGAACTGTCAAAGAGTGGTCAGGCTGATGACTTCCCTTCTGTTTTGTCTGAAGTAGAAACATGTATTGACAGTGTCCAGGCTTGGATGAATAGCAACAGGTTGATGCTTAACCCTGACAAGACCGAGGTTATACCTGGAGGCTCATCTTCCCGTTTTAAACTGGTCGGCAGCGATTCTGCAAACATCGGCGGCAGCACTATCCCATTTAGTAATATTGTTCGCTATCTGGGTGTCAAGCTTGATAGTTCTTTGTCCATGCATGACCACATCAGTACCATCTGTCGTGTGTCCTTTCTTGAGCTTCGGCGTATTGCGTCCTTGAGGTAGTTTCTTTCGAGGAATGCATGCACACAGTTGGGCAGCGCTTTTGTGACATCCAGACTTGATTATTGTAATTCAGTTCTAGCTGGTCTCCCCATTGATGCAGTTAGCCGACTTGTACAGAACTGTGCTACTCGGCTTGTGCTTAAAAAACGGAAGCGTGATCATGTAACAGCAGATCTCCAACGAAGAATACAAAGCATGGAGATGAGGTGCTACAGACGACTTCTGGGCATTTTCTATACCCAACACATCACCAACGACGAAGTCCGACAGACCATCACACAAGCCATTGGACAACACGATGACCTGCTCACAGTGGTGAAGAAACGGAAACTCCGATGGTATGGCCACGTCACCAGATCATCAGGTCTTGCAAAGACTATTCTGCAAGGCACAGTTCAAGGAGGTAGAAGAAGAGGGAGACCGAAAAAGAGGTGGAGGACAACATTCGAGAATGGACTGGTTTGACACTGAGCAAAGCCATCAGGGCTGCTGAGGACAGAGAAAGATGGAGTATGCTGGTTAAAGGATCATCTGTGGTGCCCCTACGACCTCCGTATTACGGAACAGGATAGGATAGGATAGGATCATGTCACGCCTCTCTTAATGCAGCTACACTGGCTCCCTATGAAGTTCCGCATTGAATACAAAATTGCTGTCCTAGCTTTCCGTCACTTTGACCAGTCACTTCCACCATATCTGTCTGAGGTACTCACTACCTACACTACAACTCGTTCTTTGCGCTCATCGGTTGAAAAACTGATGAAAACGACCAAGCATTGGCTTAAAACAGTTGGCGAGCGGTCTTTTAGTTTTCAAGCACCCAAGGTTTGGAATGCGCTGCCTGCCGGTTTAAGACATTGTACACACCTTGGTTACTTCAAGAGCTGCTTAAAAACGCACCTGTTCCGGAAAGCGTTTTCTGTGGAAATAGTATGAACAGTAATAATACTTTCTCAATGATGCTGTACATGAAGTAGTGCTAATGTTGTGATGATGTGTACGAACTATATGTGTAAGCGCATTGAGTTGTTATTCTAATGAAAAATGCGTTGTATAAATGCAATTATTATTATTATTATTATTATTATTATTATTATTATTATTATTATTATTATTACCAGTAAGTGTTTATCAACATAGTGCATGTTATCAGTAAGTGTTTATCAGTAAAGTGAATGTTATCAGTAAGTGTTTATCAGTAAAGTGTGTGTTAACAGGAAGAGTTTATCAGTAAAGTGAGTGTTATCAGTAAGTGTTTATCAGAAAAGTAAATGTTATCAGTGTTTATCAGTAAAGTGAGTGTTATCAGTAAGTGTTTACCGGTAAAGTGAATGATATAAGTAACTACAATCATTTAGTTCAGACCCTTCAAGATTGTGTTACTGAGGTAAAATCTAGGATGTCAAACAACCGTCTCAAGCTAAATGTTAACAAAACTGAGGCTCTCCGTGTTTCTCCGTGATCTGCAGACCCCTCTTCTTTTCCCTCAACTATCACTGTTGGAACTAGTTCTATTTCTTTTCTGACACTGTTCGCGATTTTGTTTTTTTTCTCGATCAGGATCACTCCATGCAGCAACACATTGCAAAAACTTGTCAGATTGCATACATTGAACTTAGACACATAAGCTCCATTCGACAGTATCTCACACAAGAAGCAACAAAAACACTAGTTAGCGCATGCATTCTGTCTAGATTGGATTATTGTAATTCACTCCTTGTAGTTTGCACACAGAAAGTCCTTAGACCTCTTCAGCAAGTCCAAAACTCTGCAGCTAAACTCATCTTCAAAGCACGGAAATCACAGCATTGCATGCCTCTCTTTCAAGAGCTACACTGGCTCCCAATTGAACAACGAATTAAATATAAAACCTCATGTCTCTGGTACCACATCATCTCTGGATCTGCTCCTAGCTATCTTTCCGAACTTTTGACTGTCTATGTTCCTTCTCGGTCGCTCCGCTCCTCTGCAGATGAAAGGATGTTCCGTGTACCAGAATACCACAGGGTGAGACACGGTGGTAGAGCTTTCAGTTTCTTCTCCGTTCAGACCTGGAACTCCCTACCTCGGTCCGTCCGTCACAGTCCTTCACTACCGTCTTTTAAAACGAACTTGAAGACGCATTTTTTTAGTGAGACCTTTTCTTAGGCGCCATGAGTGAGTGTTGTTAGTTATTTTTGGTGTTGGGATGTATATGTGGTTGCGTGTCATTGACCAATGTACGCATGTTGTGTTTACATTTGTTTGTGTAAAGAGTGTTTATCACTAATATGAGTATTTTTAGTAAGTGTTTTTTCAGTCAGTGTTAATCATTAAAGTGTTATCAGTAAATGTTTGTCAGTAAAGTGAGTGTTATCAGTAAGTGTTTAGCAGTAAAATGAATGCTATCAGTACGTTTTTATCAGTAAAGTTATTGTTATCAGTGTTTATCAGTAAAGTGAATATTATCAGCAAGTGTTTATCAGTAAAATGAATGTTATCAGTAAGTGTTAATCAATAAAGTGAATGTTATCAGTAATTGTTTATCAGAAAAGTGAGTGTTATCAGTAAGTGTTTATCAGTAGTGTTATCAGTAAAATAAATGCTATCAGTAAGTATTTATCAGTAAAGTGAACCTCATCAATGATTATCAGAAAAGTGAGTTTTTGTCAGTGAATTGTGTCAGTGTTTTTTTTTTATCAGTAAATGTTTATCAGTAGAGTGTTATCACGAAATGTTTATCAGTAAAATGAGTGTCATCAGTAAGTGTTTGTCAGTAAAATGAGTGTTATTACTAAGTTTTTATTAGTAAAGTGAGTGTCATCAGTTAGTTGTTATCAGTAAAGTGAGTGTTATCAGTAAGCGTTTATCAGTAAAGCGAATGTTATCAAGTGCTTATCAGTGAAGTGAATGTTATCAGTAAGTGTTTATCAGTAGAGTGAGTGTTATCAGCAAGTGTTTATCAGTAAAGTGAATGTTATAACAAAGTGTTTATCAGTAAAGTGAGTGATTTCAGTAAGTGTTTATAAGTAAATTTAATGTTATCAGTAAGTGTTTATCAGTAAAGTGAATGTTATCGGTAAGTGTTTAACAGTAAAGCGAGTTTTATCAGTAAAGTTTATTTGTTATATAGAGCTTTTCCAAGTACAGGGTTCGCACGGTCTTTAAAGGTCTTTGAATATTTGGTAAAAATTGCATTGCCTTATCAAAGTTTTATAAGCCTTTAAAAACTGACTTGGGTCTTTTAAAGTTTGGGAAAATTGTCAAAACAAAGTAAAAAAAAAAGTATTTATTTGCAACAATTCCATATTTGTGTCTGTTCAATCCAATCGTTAGAGCCGGGAAAAACGTTTTAGGTATATTAAAGATTTTTTTTAATGAAAGAAAAATATAATATTACTCAAATAATAATGGGTATACCACAAGAGTCAATAATATTTAAGATTTCTGAGGGCCAAACAACACAGACTTCAGTCTCAGATCGACTCGATGCGCAAGTCTGCAGACAAAAAAAGCACTGGATGAAGAGAAACATGGCTGCCGGGGACTATTGGCAGAGTCTAATGCCATCCGAAAGGATGTCCAAGAAAAAAAACCATCACTAAAGGAGCTTGATGTGCTGTTATTGCAGGATCAATCTAAGTTTTAAGCTAGTTTTTTTTTTAATAGTATTTTCTTACTTTCTGTTGCTAACCCATTCTCCAGATCAACATGAATGCTATCCAAAGGGTTGAAAACTTACCACGATACAAAGAGAAGGGGAAAAAAACCACATGTTCAACCAATAGTGTTTGCGACTGACCATTTGTTTATTGACATTTTTATTACAAGTTTAAAACGTGCTCACCACCAGGCAGTCATTCAGGTACTGTTTTGATTTTGATTAAATTGACTAACTCCAGAAAACATTTTGCCATGTCCATGCTGCTACTCGACATTTGTAGTTTCGTATTTTGCTCTTGTATATTAAGGCTAAATGTCTGTACGAACTCTGCAAGTAAGTCTTACTGCATTTCTTTTGAGCGTCGCAAGTGTATGGAGACGAACAGTCATCAGCGATCCATGGCGGTCCACAATTCTGCTTTACCTTTAGTCCTGCCATAATAATAATAACACAATAATTATTATTTTTATTATTATGCGGACAAAAAAGATTTTTCAAACTTCACTTCGATGAAGTCGGCCTCAAGTCAGGGACCTCTGAAACAAGGCTATCCACAACATTGTAACAATTATGTTTATATGGGATCTACCATGAGACAGTTCTGTCGGATCGCAGCGCATATAAAAATAAAATAAAATTATCACTCAGACACATAAACATATTCAAAGGCACACAGACACACACACAACTAACAAATACAGGCACAGACACCATGTACGCATCCAAGAACACATTAACACCACCAGCAACACCTCCACCACCTCCACCACCACCACCAACAACAACACCTTGCTGACATCAATGAAGACTGTATATCTCAGATCTCCATAAAACAATTAATGATCAATGCCTTTGGGGTGGGTTGGTGCGTTGGTAAAGGGCGTGGATAAATTTGACATTTGAAATGGGCATCAGGCGCAACAACAACAGCAACAACGTGCAGGAATAGCTGCTTACGACATGTTAACCCCTTGGCTGGGTCACAGATAAAACCGTCCTCACAATTTGAATCCTGAGCACACTTACTCCCTGCTTTGTAATCTGCACACAGTCCTTTTAGAATAAATAAAAACAAAATTTATCACTGTACGGTCTGCGGTAATCGTAAAATATGTATTCAGTCTTTTGTTTGTTCAATGTTTTAGAGAAACATAAATAAATACACAGTACTATACAGTCATAACACAACAAAGCACTATAAAGCAACAAACACAACACAGAACAACAAAGCACAACATTATAAAGCAACAAACACACCGTCACAAAAACAAAATAGCACTATAAAGAACTAGAAGGACAAAGCTCATATGGTTCACATGCTCCTTATGGAACTCGCAATATTTAACATGAAACTGAGTGCCAAGAACAAAACAAAATGAAATGTTGGCATTAAAATGCAAAATAATACCGACTTTCCTCTTGACCTTTAGATGGCATTGGCATCCGGCTCCAAATGCATTCATGTATTATTATATAAAGTACAGCAAAACTTGTATTACATGTATGTAAAAACAAAATCAGGTGACATTGGGATGGCCTTGACCTTCGGATGACCTTGACGTTACCTCTCATGCATGTCTGGTCAAATAAACCAATGTTGTTGCATACTACGGGTTAAATAAACAGCCATTCCACTGTACAATTACCAATTGTTTTTAAATGTTTTCATATCCTATCCTATAGGTAAAGGTAAAGGTAGTCTCATAGCCTTGTGGCCGTAGGGGAGCGTGATGTTGAAGATCACACTTATCTTGGGCCAGCGTAATGAGGGTGATGCCCATCTCTCTCCCTCGCTGCTTTACCTTCCCCACCCTTAAGAGAGTAGGTACTCAGTCACAGTTGAGTCAACTGGGGGCGTTGTTATTTGTCGCTTCACGTTTTGAGGTCACCCATCCAAGTGCTAACCGCACTGGACGGAGCTTAACTTGCGACACAGCAGCGAGTGCTCCAAACACTGCGCTACCATATCCTATCCCGTAACTCGGAGGTCGTTGGGGCACCACAGATGATCCTTTAACCAGCGTACTCCATCTTTCCCTGTTCTCAGCAACACTGTTTCGCTCAGTGTCAAACCAGTCCATTCTCGAATGTTGTCCTCCCACATCTTTTTCGGTCTCCCTCTTCTTCTGCCTCCTTGCACAGTGCCTTGCAGGATGGTCTTTGCAGGACCTGATGATCTGGTGACGTGGCCATACCATCGGAGTTTCCGTTTTTTCACCACTGTGAGCAGGTCATCGTGTTGTCCAATGGCTTGTGTGATGGTCTGCCGGACTTCGTCGTTGGTAATGTGATTCAATGTTTTCTCAAGACCTAAAATGACCTTGACCTTCAGGATGAACGCAAAAACGGAACAAATGTGAGAAATCATTTTATCATCTTTAAATACAAGTTTGGACTTGTCTCTTACAATTTAGGGTGAAGGGCACTTCAAAGTACCTATAAAAATCGACTTTGGACAGTTCCAGTGATCTTGACCTTGGAGTGAGGTTGACCAAAATTGCATAGTATACGTGTCTCATTTATATCTATCATGCAACAAAGAATCATAAGTATGTATATTTGTACATGGGTGCATGTGTGTGTATGGGTGTATATATCGGTATTACATTACATGATTATTGCTTTAGGTCCAGCGGACTCTTCCGAGCCAAATCAGGATATATCGGTATGAAAGTTGCGTATGATTATTGATAGTATATCAACTGTATTAATATTGTATGTCTATGTTTTTGATGGTTTTGATGTTATCTCTTTTCTTGCACTGCAAAACAAATATCCATGCCATGTGTTTGGACAATAAAGAATCTTGAATCTTGAAGTTCAATATTAATAACATAGAACAAAAAATGAAAATTTTCTGAAACATTTGATGACCCTGTGACCATGTCCTGAGAACAGAGAAGAAGAAGAAATGTTCCCAATCCTCCGAGAAGAAGTTTAGGTAGCAGTGAAATCGCTGAAGAAATGGAAGTCAGCGGGAGTGGGCAACATACCCGCGGAACTGCTTCAAACAGGAGGAGAAGCGATGATTGATGCACTCACCATTATTTGTAACAAGATCTGGCAGAGTGGGGAGTGGCCTATACCATGAACCCAGTCGCTTGTTATCACTTTTCCCAAAAAAAGGTAACCGTCAGGAGTGTGAAAATTACCACACTATCAGCCTCATCAGCCATCCCAGCAAGGTCCTCCTGAAAATAATACTCAACAGGTTCAAACCACAAGCTGAACAAAATCATTCCTGAAGAACAAGCAGGATTCAGGGCAGGGCAAAGTACCACTGAACAGATTTTCAACATCAGAATAATCTGCGAGAAATACTTACAGCACCAACAACATCTATGTCATGTGTTCGTAGACTTCAAGAAGGCGTTTGACCGAGTCTGACATGCAGCTCTGTGGGCAACCATGAAGGTGTACAACAACATCAGTCCTAGAATTATTGAAGTCATCAAAAGCCTGTATGACAAGGCTACCAGTTCAGTCTTCCATATGCACTTGCAGATCACGAAGGCACAGTCAGCATAGGGGGTAGAGCAATCTCCAACCTTCGCTTTGCGGATGACATGGATGGTTTGGCTGCAGAGGAACAAGAACGTGAACAGCTTATACAGAGGCTTGACACCACCTGCAGAGCCTATGGAATGGAAATAAATCCAGAGAAGACCAAAATGGTGATCAGCAACACCAATGGCATCAACACGGACATCAAAGTCCAAGGCCAGTCCCTCAACTACAACACAGTGCATAGCTTGAAATATTTAGGAGCCATTGTAGCAGACAATGCGTCCCGACAGAAAGTCCTCTCCATGATTGCAAAAACAATTGCTGCCCTGGCAAGATTTAAGCCAATTTGGAAAGATAAGGCCGCTGCGCTCCCTTGTCATCTGTATCTTCCTATACGCTTGCGAAACATGGATCCTTACAGCAGGTCTACAATGAAGAATACAAAGCATCGAGATGAAGTGCTACCGAAGACTTCTGGGCATTTCGGTTGCTGAGGACAGAGAAAGATGGAGTACATTGGTTAAACGATCATCTGTGGTGCCCCTACGACCTCCGAGTTACGGTATAGGATGGGATAGGATAGGATAGGATAAAACACAAAACACAGTCACAATTGTCTTTAGCACCACACAACACAAGTTTAGTACAGCTGTACCGTATTGGTATTGCATTGCATTGTATTGTGTTCTGTTGTGTTGTATTGTAATCTATAATTTTACTTACAGCACTTCTTGTTGCTGGGGTTGCATATGGTGCCATTTTTACAGAAGACTGGTTGCTGACTGCAGTCGGAGTCGTAGTCCAACACTGAAAACACACAATTGTATTTAAGCTTAATCTTTGTTATATATTGCTTGTTTCAGCTTAGAGCTGTTCATGGCTATGGCCGATACAGGATCAAACTCAAACGCTTGAGGCGCGCACTTGCAGCCTGTGGGCGCTTGGTCTTACTCCCAGAAAGCTAAGCACAATCCTGAGTGAGAGAGTAAGGGCCTGGTGCTTGTAGACCTACAACGAAGAATACAAAGCATGGAGATGAGGTGCTACAGAACACTTCTGGGCATTTCCTATATCCAGCACATCACCAACGATGAAGTCCGACAGACCATCACACAAGCCATTGGACAACACGATGACATGCTCACAGTGGTGAAGAAACGGAAACTTCGATGGCATGGCCACATCACCAGAGCATCAGGCCTTGCAAAGACCATCCTGCAAGGCACCGTGCAAGGAGGCAGAAGAAGACGGAGACAGAAAAAGAGGTGGTGGGACAACATTCGAGAATGGACTGGTTTGACACTGAGCGAAGCCATGAGGGTTGCTGAGGACAGAGGAAGATGGAGTACGCTGGTTAAACGATCATATGTGGTGCCCCAACGACCTTCGAGTTATAAAATAGGATAGGATAGGCATGCTGGGTGTATAGGTGTAGCTGGCACCCGTTTAGGACATGGGCAATCGGATCTTTAAAGTCCGCGCGATGGAATGCGTGTGTGCACAGAGTAAACTTCGGTTTATACTCTCAACCGAAGTTGCAGGGGTCAAATACTAGAAGTTTGGACTTTCTCTCATAGAATAGGGTCAAGGTCACTTCCAAGTACCGATACGAACCGACTTTGGACAGCTCCAGTGGTCTTGACTTCATCTCAAGGTTGTTCAAATTTGCATAAGATGTGCGTTTCATTAATATGTGTGTTTCATTGATCTCTATCAGATAGTATGTGTGTTTCATTGATAGGCCTATGTGTGTTTCATTGATCTCTATAAGACATAAAATAATCATAAGTTCGATATTAATAACTGAGGCATAAAGTGAAGCGAGAAACAAATATTTGTTTACCCTGTGACCTTGACTTTGATGTGAAGTCATTCATTCACGCATACATACCAACTTACCAAGTTTGGTTGTGATGCATAAAATAGGTTCCGAATACTGGGCCACTTTAAAGTATTGTACAGGCGGAGAAGCAACTGTCATTATTTAGGACTCATCTCACACTGATTTGCACAAATGTAAGATTTTCTTTCTTGTGTTTTTTTTTGGGGGGGGGGAGGGGAGAAGATAAGGGGGAGGGGGGTTGGGTGGATAGGGGAGGAGGGGGGTGTGAGTACATAGACTCACACTGCTATGCATGTGAGTCAAAAATGTGGGAAATTTTAATGTTGGGGTACACAACCTCCCTGTATTGTGTGGTATGTTTGGCCGGCGTAACATTCATATCGGAAAAGAGATCATTTTGTCGGTTTGTTCATCACAGGACAAAATGACTTTGACGACCACCAACAGTTGAGACACTTTCTTCTTCTTCTTCTTCTTCTTCTTCTTCTTCTTCTTCTTCTTCTTCTTCTTCTTCTTCTTCTTCTTTATTATTATTATTATTATTATTATTATTATTATTATTATTATTATTATTATTATTATTATTAAGAGAGAGTGAGAGAGGACAAGAGTTCAAAGATGATGGACCAAGCACTGAGAAGGATAGACAGCCTACAGAGGAGAGTTTGTAGCGGAGTTTTTGTAGCATGAGGATGTCAGAAAAAGAACGATGATTTCTAGATGGCTTTTAGAAGTGAATGTTTTGAGTGAGACAGGAAGGGGCTAATCCACGGAAGCACTTGTAACAGAAAGTACCGATTGTGTAAGTAATCCTCTGAGATGCAGGAAGCCAGTGGAGAGAATGTAGGAGGGGTGTAATTAGGCAGGGATAGCTCAGTGCTCAGAGCGAACGACTTGTGTGAGTGCGTCTTGGGCGACGTGGGTTCAAATCCTGACTTCAGCAAACTATTGTGTGATTGCTGGATTTTACGGGCCAGCGCCTTGAGAAGCTCTCTAAGCTTGTATGTGCGCTATATAAGGGATATTTTTAATCTGATTTTATTTTCTTTTTTGAGAACCAGACTGAGTTCCGAACACGTTGGAACAGATGAACAGAAGAGGAAGAAAGTCCAAAAAAAGAACAGAATTAGTGACAGTAGTCTAAGAGTGACAGAGCAAGAGAGGAAAACTTAGTATTGTGTAGTGTAGTGTAGTGTAGTGTAGCGTAGTGTAGTGTAGCGTAGTGTAGTGTAGTGTAGTGTAGTGTAGTGTAGTGTAGTGTAGTGTAGTGTAGTGTAGTGTAGTGTAGTGTAGTGTGCTGCGTAAAGAAGAAAACGAAATCACTTACTACAGAGGTTGTTAACGCAAATTCCCCCTTGGACGCACGATCGCTGAGTACCAGTCGGACACAATAATCCTATCTTGACCACTGTCAACAAATCATCATCATCATCATCATCATCATCATCATCATCATCATCATCATCATCATCATCATCATCATCATCATCATCATCATCATCATCATCGTCTTCTTCTTCTTCTTCTTCTTCTTCTTCTTCTTCTTCTTCTTCAACATTCTCATCAATATCATCAACATTATCATCATCAATACCCATATTACACAAACATAACTTGTATACATTCAGAATAAAGGTACAGATCTAATCGAAGCTGATCTGTATGTACTTTTTGCTATAGGAAGGCTCCTGAAACCAACAATTACTAAACTAGCTTTAGAGTCGCCATCATAGTCACACAAACAAACAACATTATTCTGAACATAAACAGAATACCACAGACACGGTGATGACGACACTGGCCTACTCTCGATGTCTTGTGGCACTTGCGATATTTTTAGCAGATGACGCATGCAAGAAGTTTAACGTTCCAAAACGCCCATTTATCTCACTCTTCCTATATTTACTTTCACATGTACGTAGCCAGGATAGGCAAAACTATTTTATGGGCAACACATTTAGAGACTATTCCAAATGAAAATATTTGACTTGATGAGACCTTTAAGAGATACAATCTCCAAGCATTTAATTATTTGGCGACCATGAGAAGTGTTCATTAGCCATACTTACAGCACTTGTTCCAGAGGCAAACGCTACTGGCCACACACTGGGATGTGATCTGACAGTCCTCATTGGGTTTTAATTCTGTAACATTTGGCAAATGTATTCACGTTCAAAGATAATGAAATGCAAAGAAACATCACCTGGTGTAAATTAAACGTGGAAAACAAACATTAATCGATGAATATATACAATATAATCAAGGGAAACTATTGCGGTTAGCAAATAAACATGTCATTAAAACAGTTCTCCACTCCTTTTGATAATTGCACACCATAAACATGACTTCCAACAACTGGCCTGTTTTATCGTGCGTCTAAAAAACTGGACAATATCTGTGTACACAAAAACACTTCAAATTGATTAATTTCATTACAAAGAGTTAGTTTGCATTAGAATATTTTTGAAAATTTTACACAAATATTGTTGAAAATAATAGGAGCACTCTCTCTCTTTCTTTCTCTCTCTTTCTCTCTCTCTCTTGTCGAATTGCCTCACCCTCATCCACAAACGTGCACACACAAGAGCTCCTCCGTACACACACACCCACACACACCCACACAAACGTGAATACGATCAAAACCAGGGTTTCTTTAGAATGTAGGAATCGGAAATTAATTTTTTTGACGGACAGAACGCAAACTTCATCAAAAAATGTAAGAATCTGATGCAAAATTGGCTCTTTTCGTCTAAAAAGTTGACCGAATTCGTCTCCTATAGGCGACGAAATAGGACGAACTTTCTTCAAAATAGGGACTGGATTTTCTCCGTCCCGGATAGAGCACTCCCTTGCACTTAAAACACTCTCATGCACTACAACTGCACTCCCATGCACTAAAAGAGCACTCCCGCGAACTTTGAAAAAAGTGGGGCCCTGGAAAAAAGTGGGGTCCGAGCAAAAGACCCCATTTATGACTAAAAAAACAAGGTCGGGCTACCACTTTGACATGAATACACCTGCACACGCACACACACACACTCATAACACAAATACAAACACACACACATATGTATAATATGTATATATACATAAACACATACTCACATCCAAACACAAATGCACACAAATAGAAACACCTCATACTCACACGCACACACATACACACACACTAGCAAACACACCCAAACACAGACACAACCAACACACAAACACATGCACACAGATGTACACGTCAACAGGTTTTTAAAAGAAAATCGCTAACAACACACATAATGACAATCTTCACCATAATCAAGTTCAGTTCAGTATTTTAACTTTACGTCTGTTCATTCTATGTAATGTTAGTCAACAAAATTAAATAAAATAAAATTATACCAATGTCCCAACTTGTGATTTTAACATAACATAACATAACATGGACAATATTACCACTGTCTGCATGATATAAAATGCCTTGTTTCGACTGTCCGCATTTCTTGCTATTAATACTCTTTTCTTCTTATTTTGACATAATAATTGGACATTCAAATAAAATATGTTCCACCAAATTTTTTTTCTGAACATGGACAAGTAAGTCCCAAGAATATTTCGTACACCAGGAATTTATTCTTAATTTAATTACTACCTTTGATACGTTACTTTGACAATTAAGTGCTGCATATTTTTTTAAGCAGGTTATAGGAATTATTCAAGAGTCTCTCAATTTTATAAAGCATTTCATTATACTAAAAATGTGAATTATCAACAGCTATTGCATTAATGTTATTCTTAGCTCCATCTTTGGCTAATTTATCACATATTTCATTCCAATAAATTCCGCTGTGTGATGACCTTACATTTCTAGTTTTTCAGTGCAAACGTTAATTAGTTATTCATTGCTTACAGGATCCAGCGGACTGCAAAGAGCCGAATCGGGACCACAGAATCAAGACCACAACTTCGCTGAAAGAGGACTCGCCCCTGATCCACATAAAAGATTTGCCGAACCAACCTTAGTGGTAACACTGAAGGCACTCCATCAGCCGGTCACTTTACAATAATGACATCCCACACAGGGGACGCTGAGGCTATACTCTAATTTATCGAACCCCCGTTTACAAAAACAAAATAAAATACAAACATCATTATTAAATATTAACCAAACACATACATATAAAATGCCTACATTGCCAAATAATAACATCATAGGGAGCCACAATGACTATTTGGTAGAAAGCATCCAATATTCCCAAGCTGATCCAACAGACCTCACACACAAATGAGGAACTTTGTCCCGAAGAGTTTTCAAGAAAAAAGGTAGGTGGCTGGTCTAGCGATGAAGAAGATAGTATAGTAGATTGATAGAACAGAGTAGGAATGAGAAAGAACACAGGAGAAAGACAGCGACAGTGGGAACTTAAAGCACTAAATTTCCAGAAAGTGGGGATACTATTTATAATAAAAACACCGGCACTCCTGCGGGGGATTTCCGTGCAAATAGAACAGCTTTGGAATCAACACAAATGACAATAACTCTAATGTTACATTGATTGTATAGTTCAATGCCATCATAAATCCATATAAATCAGCTGTAGAAATAGAATACCCGGTTCCTAAATAATATGACTTTTTAATATTTCAACTAGGTATAATAAAACCTGATCCAGCATCCGATGTCTCTATCACAGATGTGTTTGTACATCACAATCAACAACGCAAGGAATATGACAAAGCTGCAACCAGAACATTAACATGTATGAAGTGCAAGAAATACACTTACTACATTGATTAGTAGCGCTTGGCATGCCCGTGTCACACATCATGGCTGGATTAAAACACTTCTGACTTTCGGTGCAGGGTACACCAGCAGACAGGTCTGGAACCAAAGAGTTAAGTCTTTATGCCACCTCTGAAATGCAACCTGAACTATACTTTTCAGAACCTTTACAGAAAATAACAAAAAATTTGAATTCAGCAGTCGATTTCCACACGCACACTGTTATGATAGTTTCGAACATTATTTTTTTCAAAACGTGCAATAACAGCGTGTTTAGATTACATTATCAATGTTTATAGGGTCCAGCGGACTGCAAAGAGCCCAATCATGACCACACAAAACTACTCAAAATCAGACTAGATTGCTAACATTAAAAAAATGATAAAAGATGGACATAAAATTATCATTACTGATGAAATTAAACCAAGTATACAAACAAGATGATTATGACCTAAATGCGATAAAAACAACCAACATCACATAAACATGTAAACAGGTTTTGACCATTGCAAATTTTAAAAATCTCATTATAAGGTATCGAACAAAAATTTCTTTATCTGTCGTCAACCAAGTTAGCACATTCAGACATAAAATGGCGGACGGAGAAGGATTTTTCGCATGCAAAGCACCACGGTGGTTCTTCTCCTTTCAAAAGGAAACTATGGGTGACATAAGTATGCCCAATATGAAGGCGAGCCAAAACAGTTTCTTCTTTGCGAATGGACGCAAAGTTAAGCAAAGAAGCAGACAAATATGGAAGAATTTCAAATAATTTGTTATTTATTTGATTAGACCATTCAGTCCACCAGAGCCGTTTACAATGAGAGCCGGTCACTCAACTCAGGGCAAAGTATGGAACAAACTGGAAAACCTCTGAAGGAAAATCAAGATGAAGTGCTTCTTTAACCGCTTTGCCCACTGCAATATTGCCGCGGATGCCCATTTGACTAGATACCCTCACAAAAAAGTTGTGACTGGAGGTAATTGATCTCTGCCAGAAAAGGGTGCGATATATTTCTATTTTCATCACACACAAATGAGGAGTTTTGTCCCGGAAGAGTTTTTCAAGAAAAAAAAAGGTAGGTGACTGGTCTAGCGAAGAAGAAGATAGTATAGTAGATTGATAGGACAGAGTAGGAATGAAAAAGAACAAAGGAGAAAGGGAATTTAATGCATTAAGTTTCCAGAAAGTGGGGATACTATTTATACTGAATCCCCCGGCACCTCCACGGGGGGACACACGCCGGTCGATATCAGTTGAGCTTTAGGCTGTGTTACGGTTGAAACGCGCACGATAGTTCGTGTGTGACGTGCACGATAGATCTGTTCGTTTTATTTTGCAAAGCATGCAATGTATTTACCTTTGATTTGATTTTGCATTGTTATTGGAAGAAGCTTTGTATAACGTTGGTAATTTTAGTTGGTCGATATTATTTGAGAATTTTCTAGAGTTGGTTGTTTACTATCGATCGAAGCGAATGGATAATTCTAGTGGTAACTATAGAAGCTTCTATCCCAAATAAGGTTGTATGACGAGAGACAGTGATAATAATAATAATAATAATAATAATAATAATAATAATAATAATAATAATAATAATAATAATAATAACTAGCATTTATAAAGCGCCTACCCTAAGGATCTAAGCGCTATACACGCACACTTTCTTACGCAAACACATATACACACTATACATATACTATAATTATAAGACAAGTTACTCTTTCACGCATACATACTACTGCTGTGTAAATCAATATGACAAAAACATACTAAATTACTACTTAACCCCCCACCCCTCCAAACCCCTTTTACAACCACAGACACTGCTGAAAGACTTTTGAGAAAAGATACGTTTTAAGGTTGGATTTGAACGATTCACAGGAGGTAGAATGTCTAACATGAAAGGGGACAGAATTACATAGGTGAAAGCCGTGGACAGCAAAAGAGCGGAAACCATGAGATTTTCTTTTGTAACGGCCCTGACGGAGAAGACGACAGTCAGTGGATGAGCGAAGGGAACGAGATGGAGTGTAAAGGGAGACAAGGTCAGATAGATAAGAAGGAGCAGAACCGATGACAATATTGTAGCAGATACAGGCAGTTTTATACTGAACACGTTCCGCGACTGGAAGCCAGTGTAGCTTAACAAGGAGAGGTGTGGAGGGTTGGCGATGATTTACTTTAAAGATAAGACGAGCAGCAGAGTTCTGAACTTTTTGAAGCAGAGAGAGGATAGAATCTGGACAGCCAATGAGAAGGGAATTGCAATAATCTAATCTAGATAGAATACAGGAAATAACCAAGGTCTTTGTGGCGTCTTCTGATAGAAATTTCCTAATTGAACTAATTCTCTTCAACTCAAAGTAGCAAACCCGACAGACTCTGGTGATATGCTGTCTCATAGAGAGAGTAGAATCCATGATGATGACGAAGTCTGTTCTGATTGGTTTTGGTGTGTTATGCTGGGGTATTCTCACCCTTTCTGGAGTGTAGAGAGACTATATTTATAGTGCCGCACTGTTTCAAAAGGTGGTTAATAGTTGAGTATTGTAAAGTGGACAGTTGAGAGTGGAAAAAACGATTGTATGCAGTTGTTCATGTTCGCTGAATAAAGTTGGAAAACTACATACGACGACTTTGCCTTGTTGCTGAGTGAGCAGGCTGCGTAAATAAAGGAATCTGAGTTACACTTTATCAGGTTTCAAGCATCGGGGCTGAATCAACTGATAAAAAAACAACATCGAGTGTAACATTTGGGGAGCCAAATTGCGTCGGGAGGGGCCAACATACTGGGACTACATCCCCGATAGATTCGGGTTGACTGCAAGGGCGTGTAGTCGCTGAAGAGTTGCTTCGTGAGCGAAGAACAGATCGGGACTACGTGGCTGCCGCAAGACTACGTCGAGGGACAGTCTCGAAGCTACATCGCCAGTTTTACAGAGAGCGACGAGTGGACGTCGCGTCTACTTCAGCATAGAAGCGTGTACATCAATACCAGCGTGGAGCAGCGTCGCATACGACGAGGACAGCGGGGCCTGCGTCAGCGAAAGCGACTAGTGACAAGCATCAGCGCTACTGCAGAAAGCGTGCTGTTCTAGAACAGTCTAGAAAGGTACAGCACAGTCAAGAACTTTCCAGAAAAGAACTTTCCAGAAAAGCATCAAGATGGCTGACTTCTGGCAGAAAGGAATTGAACTGAATCTAAAAGGCAAGCAGCTAACGGAGTACATCAAGTCTCAAGGGAGAATATAAGCAATAGTACTCGAAGAGCAACGTCGGCGTGAAGAAATAGAATTAGAACAGAAGCATCTAGATGTAGAAGAGCAGCGTCGCCGAGAAGAAAGAGAAGTAGAAGAGCAGCGTCGCCGAGAAGATAGAGAAATAGAAGAGCAGCGTCGCCGAGAAGAAAGAGAAGTAGAAGAGCAGTGTCGCCGAGAAGATAGAGAATTAGAGGAGCAGCGTCAAGAAAGAGAAGTGCAGCGTCGCCAAGAAGAAAGAGAGTTCGAGCTGAAGCGTCTTGAGTTCCAGCTAGAAATGGCGCGCATCCAGCAACAGCAGAACGCGCCACGTGATATCAGTAACAAAGCTCCAAAATTGCCAGCGTTCGTCGACGGGAAGGATTAGATCGACAGTTATCTGGCGAGATTCGAAAGGTTTGCTGAAAGCTCTAACTGGCAACCTCAAGACTGGGCGATTCGACTAAGTGCACTTTTGACAGGGCAAGCACTCGATGTTTACACCAGACTGTCGAACAATGACGCTAAAAACTACGACGTCTTAAAAGAGGCCTTCTTGCATTGCTACAGCTTTACAGAGAAGGGCTACCGTAAACGCTTCCGTGAATGCCGGCCTTTGTCAGACGAGACACCAAAGCAATTTGTGGAGCGCGCGCCTATCGTCATACTTACACAAGTGGGTGGAACTATCAGGCAAAGGGAAGTCTTACGATGGTCTCCATGACCTGATCGTGAAGGAGCAATTCCTCAATGCCTGTCACAAGGACCTGGCGACCCACTTAGAAATTACAGAAGCCGCAGACGCTTAATGATGTGACCGAGGTTGCTGAAAGATATCTCCTCGCTCACGGGAAGACGCTGGGGCGACGAAGCATTTTCAGAAGACTGGAAATCATGGGAACCAGATCCAGGGGAGTCAGACGAGCCAAAGACACACGGACTCCACGCCACCTCCCAGGGAAGGGCATTCAAGAGGCTGTTTCACCTGCAACGCTACAGACCACAGAGCTGCTAACTGTCTTCAAAACAAAAGTAGCGGACAGCAGAGCAATACGGACAATGCAGCGGCGGGCAACCGACTAAGGCGTTTCTCCAATCGACGGCAATGCGGCGAGAGCGTCATTCTTTCGAGTGAGACTGAGCGCACAGCTACTCCTGCGGACGTGCAAGAGTGCATGACCTATGGCCAACTTCTCCTTGCCAACGGGAAATCCATCCCCGTCGTCGCCAGCGCAGCTGTGACCGTCCAGAACATGCCTGTTTTCAAGGGACGCGTAGGAAATCATGAAGTGACTGTCCAAATAGACTCGGGTTGCAGTGGGGTCATCGTCAGAGAAGATCTAATCGCTAAAGAACAGTTCACTGGCGATTCAAAATGGACACTTATGGCCGTCATCAAGTGTGTGAATGCGCCAGTTGCAAAGATTCAAGTCAGCACCCCTTTCTACATAGGCGAAGTAGAAGCGGTTTGCCTGAAGAAGCCGCTGTATGATTTGATGATCGGGAATATCGACGGCGCGAGACGACCCGACGACCCCGATTCAGAATGGAGTCCTGCCTCAACCCAACGCGTCGAAGTTGCAGAGGAGGATCCATTGCCATTTCCCGATGAGACCTTACAGAGCTGCTACGGGACAATGTGGCTACTCCGGCTCAGCCTGCCGACCAGAGGTCGTCGGTGCTGTTACTACCAGGGCCCAGGCCAAGAGAGACAAGACGTCTACGCCACTGAAGGTCGCCGACAACTCCAAAGCTGCCATCGTGGACAGAGATAAACTGATCCAGCTCCAGGAAGCTGATAGCACTTTAAACAAGTACAGGAACCGCAAAGACCACATGACCAAAGGCAGTGGCGCGGTCTACTTTGAGGTGAAGGCCGAGATCCTGTACAGAATCTTCCAGCACCCGAGGGTCAACGGAAGGAAACCAATACGTCAAATCTTGGTACCGTTACCCCTAAGGCGCCAAGTGATGGAAGTAGCTCACGACTCCAACATGGGAGGTCACCTGGGGATTAAGAAGACGTCGGACAGAATCCAGGCGGTGTTCTACTAGCCAGGACTTCATGCGGACGTCAGCCGTTTCTGCCGATCATGTGACATTTGCCAGAAGACCATACCTCGAGGAAGGGTCCCTAAAGTGCCTATGCAGAGGATACCTTTGATCGACCGACCTTTCAAGAGGGTGGCCTAAGACTTATTCGGTGAGGTAAGACCTCCTAGTGAAGAAGGTCATCGGTGGGTACTGACTTTAGTGGACTATGCGACTCGGTACCCAGAAGCAGTGCCACTGAAGAAGATTGACACGGAGACTGTAGCAGAGGCACTGGTGGACATGTTCAGCAGACTTGGAGTGCCTGAAGATATCCTGACAGACCGCGGGACCTCTGACTGCATGAAAGAGGTCAACAGACTGCTGAGCATCCAGCATTTGACTACGACACCCTACCATCCAATGTGTAATGGGTTCGTCGAGAAGGTCAATGCTTCGCTGAAGTCCACCCTGAAGAAACTGTGCAGCGAGCAGCCCAGACAATGGCATCGCTACATCAATGCCTTACTTTTCTCCTACAGAGAAGTACCGCAGGAGTCCACCGGCTTTTCTCCGTTCGAGCTGTTGTACGGAAGAACCATCCGAGGGCCGATGCACATCCTAAAAGAACTGTGGACGAAGGAAGTAGACAACCCAGAGGTGAAGAACAGCTACCAGTACGTGGTTGTGCTACGGGAGAAGCTGGAGCAGACTCTCGAGATAGCCAGAGAAAACCTGAAGAAGTCCCAGGACTGTGGAAAGCACTACTACGATCGTAGGGCTGTGAACAGGAAGTTCAAACCTGGCAACAAAATGCTGGTACTGCTACCTACCGTTCATAATAAGTTGCTGATGCAGTGGAAAGACCCGTGCGAAGTGGAGATCGTGGTGGGGATCAAAGACTACAAGGTGAAGGTCGGCCAGCACTCCAAGATATATCACGCCAACCTCCTTAAGTTGTACGTGGAAAGGCCATCAGTGACTGTACACGCAGCAACAGCAGCTGAGATCGACGACAGCTTTGACAGCGAGGAACTGTTGGAACTGGGAGACTTCCATAGCAAAGAAGACATCGATGATGTTAAGCTAGGACCAAGCTTGACAGAAGGTCAAAAGTTGGAGCTCAATGACCTTATGGGCGAGTTTCCCCATAGGTTCAGTGATGCCCCAGGCTCTACGACTTTGGTCGAAGATGAAGTCCACCTCGCTTCAAATATTCCCGTTCGATCCAAACCCTTCCCGATCCCTTTCAAGGCCGCGAATCCTTGAAGAAAGACATCGATGAGATGCTGAAGATGGGCATCATCAGGGAGTCCAGTTCCCCCTACGCGTCCCCTGTCGTGGTCGTGAAGAAGAAGGACGGGAGCAACAGAGTATGCATCGACTACAGGAAGGTTAATAAGATCACCGTCTTCGACCCCGAGCTGATGCCTACCGCAGCAGACCTCTTCCGCCAATTATAATTATCGGGGAGTAAAATCTTCTCAAAGATTGACCTCAGCAAGGGTTATTGGCAAGTCCCCATGCGTCAACAGGACATACCAAAGACTGCTTTTATAAATCCTGATGGGACGTACGAATGCCTAAGGATGCCTTTTGGCACGGTCAACAGCGGTGCTACCCTGAAGAGAGGGATCAGTAGGATGCTCAAAGGGATGAACAAAGTCGTGTGTTACTGGGACGACCTGCTAGTCCATACCCAGACCTGGAAAGAACATCTGCAGACCTTGAGGGAGCTGTTTCACCGTCTAACAGAAGCTAACCTGACCGTTAGATCCAGTAAGTGCATTCTGGGAACTGACAACGTCGACTTTATCGGCCATTCGTTGAAAGAAGGACAAAAGGGGCTTCTGCTAGAAAATGTCACCAAGTTTCTAAATGCTCCACGTCCCCAAACAAAGAAGCAGGTGAGGTCTTTCCTGGGATTGGCTGGGTATTATAGGGAGTTCGTACCGAACTACTCAGCCATCACAGCACCTTTGTCGGACCTGGAGCGGAAAGGCTGTCCGAACCAAGTGCAGTGGGACCGTCTCAGGAGAAGGCATACCAGACCGTGCGCGACCTCCTTTCGAAGGATCTTGTGGCACGACTGCCCGACACTTCCAAGGAATTCGTCTTAAGGACAGACGCAGCGGACGAAGGCATCGGCGCCGTACTGATGCAAGAACACGAAGGGAAACTATTTCCGGTCAGTTACGCCAGCAAGAGGCTGTCCAGGGCTGAGAAAAACTACTGGACCATGGAGAAAGAATGCCTTGCCATCATATGGGGAATCCGGAAGTTCGAACTGTACCTTCAAGGAGTGAAGTTCGTACTACAGACTGATCACAAGCAGCTAACCTACTTGAACTCTGCCAAATTTGTAAACAGTCGCATCATGAGATGGGCTATGTACTTGCAGAACTTTAACATGCGAGTAGAATCTATTAAAGGATCAGACAATGTTGGTGCGGATTTTCTCAGCAGAGTGTGTGGGTAAAGAACATTGACAGTACCCAGACAGACTGAAAGAAGTTTTAATTTTCTAGAGTTGGTTGTGTACTATCGATCGAAGCGTATGGATAATTCTAGTGGTAACTATAGAAGCTTCTATCCCAAATAAGGTTGTATGATGAGAGACAGTGATGACGAAGTCTGTTCTAATTGGTTGTGGTGTGTTATGCTGGGTATTCTCACTCTTTCTGGAGTGTAGAGAGACTATAATTATATATAGTGCCGCACTGTTTCAAAAGGTGGTATGCGTGAGTATGTGTGTGCATGTGGGGGTTGCGAGTGGGCGTGCGCCTGTGTTTTACTCCTTAAATAACTTTTTCTATCAGAGTATTTTAATGTTTTAATGTCCAGTGGAAGGTTGTTTGTTGTTGCAGAGGGACTGAATGTTTTACCGCATCACCAAAATTTAAATGAGTCAACCTGTTCTCGTATTCACTGTTAATCATAAGAGGTGAGATTGTGCTTTTATTCCTGCGAAAGTCAATGACCATTTCTTTTGTTTTAGATACATTGAGCTCAAGGTTGGTATCGGAGCACCAGCCAACCAGCCGCCCGCCCGCAAACTTGTTTTTTCCAACCTAGTTCCAGTCATTCGCCCAAAAAGGCAATCACCGAAGTTGAACGAAGCTCTCCGATTTGTTACGAAATAATGCTTGCATGACTACGACTAGCTGACATTAAAAATGATCGCTGCTGCTTCTAATTCTGTTCGATTTACACAGATTTAGCATTTCGCAACGGTATACTTTGTTAATATGAGCATAATATGAGGGCAATTATTATCGACCATATTTAATAGTTGCGTTCCTTGATTTGCATTTTGTTAGTTCTCAGCAGTAAAGGCTAATAATAGCATTGCCCATTTCCTGCCTAGAACCAAGTAGACACTGTTATACAGTATACATAGGCTTAATATACATTATTATATTATAAGTCAGTCTCCGCGCAGCGAAGAAGCTCACTAGCTGAATATAATTATTAGACCTGTATTGTTTGTTTTATACGTAAATAAATGTATAAACTATATCTATTCTAATTAATAATATTTAGGCCTATACTTTATAATATTCGAATCTTGAAATTTCCGGAGAAGGACGAGTAGGCTAAGCGAATATTTTTTTTTAATAACTCGAGATCAGAGTTAAATTAATAGTTAGTTATTCATTGCTTACAAGGTAAAGCGGACTGCAAGGAGCCGAATCAGAACCACAAAATCAAGACAGCTCGAGATCAGAGTTAAATTAAAAGCTTATTAGTTATTCATTGCTTACAGAGTCCAGCGGACTGCAAAGAGCGGAATCAGGACCACAAAATCGAGACCACAACTTCGCAAGTAGTAGTAGTAGTAGTAGTAGTAGTAGTAGTAGTAGTAGTAGTAGTAGTAGTAGTAGTATAGTTATTTAGTTAAATCTTTAATTTATTTATTTGTTTTATTTGGGTGTTATTATTATTATTATTATTATTATTATTATTATTATTATTATTATTATTATTATTATTATTATTTTTATTATTATTATTATTATTATTATTATTATTATTATTATTATTATTATTATTCCTACTTTTAAAAAAAGAAAGAATAGTGTGCTGCTGTGCGTGCTCAATGGTGTAAATATGGTCAGTGACGTTTTGTTCGTTTTTGCTGAAGTTGGGTGTAACCCGAAATATTCAGATGGTGTTACTGGTTATTTTTTCTTATAGATTTACCAAAGTTTTCAGATGATTTATAGAAATTTCCGCCCGCCACGCAACATTTTTTTAATACCTGTTTCTCATTAAAATACATATAATTGAAATACATATAACAAATGTACTGTATCATTTAAAAAGAATAATATTAGTTAAATAAATAATTGTTTTGGTGCTTGCAATAAAAATGTTACTGTTTTTTGAGACCATTATAAACTTGCTTTGCCTTGTTGTGCTGAAGGGACATCAACGTATCCATAGCGCTTTGAAGTTTTGTCATGGTTTTATTGTTGATATAGATGTGAAATCGTTGTATGTGTGCTTTATGTGTTATGTATTACTTTTACTCCTTATTACTAATTGTGTCAGTATATTATTCATCATAAAATAATAATAATAATAATACTAACTGCTTCAAAATGCAAATCTCGACTTGAGCTTGAAGCTGTGCAGATCGAAATAGAATTAGATCTAGCAGCGGCTATTTTTATGCACGGATATCTCACCACAGGCTCTGAAGTCTTTTCTTTTGTCTGTAAACTCCTAAATACGTACGTAGTATAGTATGTAATTGAGGCCTACGAAAGACGAGAATTCCCAGCCTGTGGTTTCACGTAGTCCTGCCAGCATTCGTTCGTAAAACATCGGATAGCTTCGCTCGACTCGGAGAGCTTCGTTCGACTTCGGTAATTGCCTTTTTCGGGAAAGTGACTGGAACTAGGTTGGAAAAAACAAGTTCGCCGCCCGACCTCCTCGCGATGTGCACTTTCATCTTCACCCGAAATAAAACCCTCAATTGTAGTGTCATCAGAGAACTTGACCACTAGCACCGACGGATTTAACGACCCACAATCGTTTGTGAAAAGGGTAAATAAAAGCGGTGTCAAAACACAACCTTGCGGAGCCCCAGTTTTCGGCTGTATACCCCACCTTTCACCATTCAGGAAACTAAGGTGCGGCGATTGTTCAGGAAGCAAAACAGGAGGAAGGCGTCAGGACCTGATAAGGTGTCCACTTCTACCCTTCGGACATGGCACGGTAAGCCTGCCTGATGGTAGAATAGCACTGGTCGAGAATATTGTTACCACGTGTGGGACAATCCACTTGCCGGTAAAATCTGGGCAAAGTCTTACATAAATTTGCATGATTAAAATCACCAAGAACAATAACAGTACTATTAGGAAATTTATTTTCAGCCGCCTGTACTTGCTTGGTAAGCTCAGCGACAGCGGCAGTAGTGTTGACCCCTGATGGAATGTACACGGCAACGAGCACTATCGATGAAAACTCCCGTGGCGAGTAGTAGGGCCTGCAGTTGATCGTCCACCGCAACACACAATCGCCCACCGCAACACCGTGTCGCCATGCTGTATCGGCGCCACTTCGGGCGTTAAGTTTCAACTCAAAAGAATTGTGAAACGCGCGGCAAAAATCATAGGCTGCGATTTATCATCCCTCGCGTCCTTATACAGCACGCGTTTGACAAGGGCCAGCAACATCATTGGCGACCCATCCCACCCAGCCAACCATCTGTTCGAGCTCCTCCCGTCAGGCAAACGCTTCAGAGCACTAAAAGTTAGAACTAGCCGATTTAGACACAGCTTCTTCCCCGAGGCCGACCTCTCAGTACCAGTGTCCTCAGTTATCCACAGAGCCTGAGGTGTTATACTTAAACGCCAATTTATTATTTGCGATAATGTGTTAGTAATGCAATTCTGATTCTTTAATATATTTTATCTCATTGTTTTAATTTAGATACCCAGGCTCGTGATCGCGGTAAACACGGGGTCGATCGAGTGTTTGTTTACGTAGCTTCAGGTGGTAATAGGTAACCCCGTCAAACCCAGGTGAGCTGCGAGCAGGCAGCAAGCTAATAATAGCTGTGAGTTCTTTCATGCTGAACGTTAAAGACGGCGGAATCCACTGTGATGGATGGATGTTGATTTTGTCTCGGCCAAGGTGGTGGTGATGTGTCAACAAAAACTCATTGACAGCGTGTCTCACACAAACACAGACGCACACACACACACACACACACACACACACACACACACACACAGAAAGTGTAAAAAGAGGAAAACTCACAGCATTTTTTATCTTCGGCGTTACATCTCGTGGAATCAACACAGTCGCTATGTTGTGCACATTGACTTCCGTAAACCCTGGCTGTAACATCATCACCACCACCATTATCATCATCAACATCATCAGCAGTAGCTTTAAAAAAAAAGGTAAAGGTAGTCCCATAGCCTTGTGGCCGTAGGGGAGCGTGATGTTGGAGATCACACTTATCTTGGGCCAGCGTAATGAGGGTGATGCCCAACTCTCTCCCTCGCTGCTTTACCTTCCCCACCCTCAAGAGAGTAGGTACTCAATCACAGTTGAGTCAACTGGGGGCGTTGTTGTTTGTCGCTTCACACCTTAGCGGTCACCCATCCAAGTGCTAACCGCACCGGACGGTGCTTCACTTTCGACACAGTAGCGAGTGCTCCAACCACTGCACTATCCGACATCCCGTTTTAGCAGCAGTATTAACACCATTATCAAAGTCATCAACCTAATCCCTTCTCTCTCTCTCTCTCTCTCTCTCTCTCTCTCTCTCTCTCTCTCTCTCTCTCTCTCTCTCTCTCTCTCTCTCTCTCTCTCTCTTCCTTTCTCTCTCTTCTATAGCGGTATAAATATCACTGGCCTTTTGTAAAGAAAGTACAAGTACCTTTTAATAATGATTTTGGATGCAGTCTATCTAAAATTTCAAAATAAAATTATATTTTCTTTCTAATAGCGACTTTACACCACATATTTGAGTGATGGATGTGTGTTTGTTGTGTATGTAAGAGTGTTTGTAACATTTGAGCGTGTAGGTGGGTTACAGATCGCCGCAATTTGAGTCTGATTCAGGAATACCGCTCAGTCAAAGAGCATGAAGGATAGAAAAGTCGGTAGTTCCAAAACAAGGTAAGTGCGAGCTTACAAAGCAAAAATGGCAAGAAGGGAAACACGTGTCCTCTGAATGTATAAATAAGCTTAATAACATGTGCATGTAAGATTGAGTTGATACAGATCGCCGCGTTTTGAGTCTGTCCAGGGCCGGATCCAGAGGGGGGTTACCTGGGTTCCGGAACCCCCCCTTCAAACTAAAAAAAAAAAATTTAGGCAAAGAGTTTCAATTTTTTAAAAATTGTTTTGAAAACATTGCAGTTTTTAGTCACTTTTGGTCCAAGGTACAAAGAGTTATTTATAGACAATTCAACGGAAATCCATTTCAAGGGATCCGTTGAAACGTCCAAAGCGTTTTCCCGTTGAAACGACCAAGTAACCCAACCCCTGAGCCTAAATTAGTAAATGCAGCCATATTTTCCTGTTCTGGCCGCAAGCCTCTTCCAGCATATTCACCTTGATACTGCCCTAATCCCCCAAAAACGACTTTTTAGAAATATTAAACAACTGATGTTATTGTTCCTCGTCAAGCATCCCGACAGACTCTCCGTGACAACCAGCCTGCGGCCACTCCAGAAGAATATTTCAAGATTAGCATTGCCATTCCTTTCTTGGAACACCTGTCAACCGAATTGGACTCGAGGTTCAAAAATGCTGACCTAGCAGTTGATGGTCTCTTTCTGGTGCCAAGCACTTTAATAGACAACCAGGATGGTTTCATGCAGGGTCCAGAAGGGGTGAAGACACTGGCAATGTTGTGGGAGTCTGACCTACCAGACAACGCTACCCTTGATGCAGAATACCAACGGTGGGTTTGCAAATGGCGAAGTGCTGCTGAGAATGCAACAGCTATCATCCCATCCACGGCATCAGAAGCACTGAAACATTGTGACAGGGATTTTTATCCCAACCTGTTCATCATGCTAAAGAACCTTTGCACCCTGCCTGTCACTACTGCCGAGTGTGAGCGTTCAAACAGTCAGTTACGCAACCTGAAAAACTACCTGCGCTCTACAATGGGGCAACAGAGGTTCAATGGACTTGCTTTACTGAAAGTGCATAGGGATGTTGATATTGACTTCAAAGAGGCAGTGAACTGTTTTGCCAGAAGATACAATTCACAAATGGTACTAATGCCCGAGGAACCTAGTGCAGCAAGACTGAAAGTGAAAGCAGGGCTGTGATGTTCATAAACTACAAGGTAAAGCTTTCTACCGTTAACGATCGACAAAAAGTAGTGAATAATAATAATATACAAAACATCTCTGCTGATAAATAAATGTTTGTGTGAATGTGTGTGTGTGTGTGTGTGTGTGTGTTGTTGTTGTTGTTGTTGTTGTTGTTTTAATGGAGGGGCAGATGATAATTTTTGTACCCCAGAGTTTGTCAGTTCAATTGTTAAAAAAGCTCAAAGTCACAGACCATCACAAATGGCTTTTTCAAGGTTCAGATTGCGCCAGCTTGCACCATCTTGCATCCTTGAAAAAAAAAATTCCCGGGGGGGGGGGGGGGGGGGAGGGGGCATGCCCCCGGACCCCCCTAGAGGGCTCGGCGCTTCGCGCCTTCGCCGAATCTGTAACCCCCCCTTCGACTTTTCCCAGGTCCGGCCCTGCTGTCATTCCCATTTTTGGTGGCCACTGACCTGGTACCTTAAAAAACCTATTTCACAACCTTCAATTCAATCGGACAATAAATACCCCAGATATCTGACCCTTGAGGCCGCGTCTCTTCAGCGAAAAAAAACGGAATTCCTTTGTCAGTGAGCGTCTACCTAACACTGACTAAAACATGTGTACCAAGTTTCAGCTCAACTATACAGTTAACACCGGAGATCAACAGATAAACAGACAAGCTCACAGATACACTGAGCCAGACATCCAAGCAGGCAGACGTACAGACATAATGCAACCTATGCACTATGACCTTAAAGCGGGAGTGTAACAAGATTATAATGAAGTTGATGTCTTTAAAGTTTCAAAACGTTCTGTTTACCTGTTCATATAAACTGTGATGTTGGCCTGAAACTGCTAATTTTGACTAATGGGTGTATCAAGTATAGACCTATTTTTAAATAACAATCTGATAATAATGATCATGTCTGCAAAATTTCAGACAATTCTATATCATGATTACTTGTAATTTTAATTGACTTGGTGTGCGGAATTCCACAGGGTTCCGTTTTAGGCCCTGTTTTGTTCATAAGGTACACCAAGCCACTGCTCCTCTTGTTGAGAGCCAGTTGTTTGCAGATGACACGAAGCTGTACAAACCCACCCATCCTTCTCTTGTTAACTTTGCTGTCCAGACCGTGCGGGATTGCATTGATGAGGTCAAGTAATGGATGGCCCTCAGTAGGCTGAGGTTGAATGACAATTAATTACAAATTTGAGAGCGGGACAATTATTTATCTTTATATAGGCTGTGTATTACTATTTACAAGCCAGTGTAAATAGAGCGTACAAATAGGGTCTGTGTGTATAATGTACAATATCCTCCGACGTACTAAAGAATATAAAAACCGCCTGTGTGAAGAGAGTATACACATATACAATAATAAGAAGGCAGAACTTGGGCTATAGCATTGTCCGTGAACAACACTCACCACAAAAAAAATACTGAGTAGTAGAGCAGCTCAACCCGTCCATACATAGTGCTTCTGCCCCCGGATAGCATCGGGCGCCAAAGGTCAATCCTGAATCCAATATATCACAGTTTCGGTTTGGCAATCGTAACATATCGCACACTTCATAATTTAGCAATCCTGACATATTTATTTAATTTAATCATTCTTAAATGGCGCTTTTCCAGCTCATGAGCTGCTCAATGTAGGCCTACTGGCCGATACAGGATCTAACTCAAACCGTCAGAGGCGCCCACTTGCAGCCTTTGGATGCATTGTCTGACGTCCACACACCACTGAGCGCAATTCTGGATTACCGGTCATGGAGAGGAGGGAGCTAGTGGTGGCTGGGTTTTTTGAGTACCGGCACTCACCCGTCCTGAGCGTCAGGATTTTAAAAGCCCGTGGGGTGGAATGCGTGCGTGCACAGACTATACATCGGTTTATACTCTCATCGGACGTAGGTCCATGTTGTGGTTTTAATTTTAATCCAAGCCGTCAACGGGCATAGAACCACTCACTACCTGTACAGCTCCAATATTATTGCTTGGCATTCAATACTTAAAGCGTTTTGCGTTTTGAGTACACCACTAATCCAAATAGGTTTCAGGCTAAACAGTAAACAGTACTGGACTCATGTTCTTTTCAATTTTTAATTATTTTATTTTTCATTTAATGTTATTACTTTGTTTCTATGTTTGTTTCGGTACTCAAGGCAATAAACAGGCTTCGGACCACTGCCTGTTGGAGCTGTAGTATTGTTGCTTAACGTTCGTTGCTCTGCCTTTTAATACTCCACTAAAGGCCAATTTCATTCTTGACTAACATTTGTTGTCCTCGTGACCTTGACCTTGAAATGCGGTCATTCAATCAATGGAAATTTTCGAGCTCTCATAGCTATATCCTACCAAGTTTCTTTGTGATAGATAAAATAGGATCCGAGTAATTACCCACGTTAAGTTTTACATGGACGGACAGAAAGACAGACAGAAAATGGACGGATGGAAGTTTGGATATACATATTTGAACTAGTTAAGATTCATCCCACACAGATTTGCAAAATTCTAAAAAATGTCATTTTGAGGTGAGTACATTGCAGTGAATGCGAGTCAAAGGGCATAGTGATCAAGGGCAGATAACTGAAGGGGACAATCAGCATCAACATATTTACTAAATATTGTTATGATATTATTTTTATTACATCAATTATTTTAAATGTACGACTGATACAAATATGTTTTCGATTTATGTTTTAATAGAAAGCGATACCTTCTTTTTCCAGTACATTACATTACATTACATTACATTACATGATTATTGCTTTATGTCCAACGGACTCTTCCGAGCCAAATCAGGACCAGTATAGCCGAATCAGGACCACAAAATCTAGACCACATCTTCGCTAAAAGAGGACTCGCCCCTGATCCGCATAAAAGATCTGGTGAAACAACCCTAGTTGCAACACTGAAGGCACTCCACCAGCCGGTCACTTTACAATAAAGACATCCGAAGCAGGGGACGCCGAGGCTATACTCTAATTTAAAAACAAAATAGAATATAAACATCTTTATAAAATATCAACAAAACTCATACATATAAAATACATTGCCAAATAATAACATCATAGGAAGCCCCAGTGACCACCTGGCAGAAAGCGTCCAATATTTCCAAGCTGATCCAACAGACCTCACACACAAATGAGGATTTTTGTCCCGGAAGAGTTTTCAAGAAAAAAGGTAGGTGACTGGTCTAGCGAAGAAGAAGATAGTATAGTAGATTGATAGAACAGGGTAGGAATGAGAAAGAACAAAGGAGAAAGACAGCGACAGTGGGAATTTAAAGCACTAAATTTCCAGAAAGTGAGGATACTATTTATACTGAAACCCCCGGCACCCCCACGGGTGTTTTTTTCCAGTGGATTGTAAATAATTAACTAAAAATGTCTAAATAAAGTCACTTAGTAAAAGAAATAAGAATAAGGCTAATGACTTACGGCATACTCCTGCATGGCAGGTAGAAAGACTGGAACCGCCACAGTCGCTGTTGTCGACGCAACTCAGCCCTGACTTCAGCACTGTCACACCCAAACTGGTTATTTAGCGGTCACTTTACTGTACATAGTGGTCACTTGACATAGCGATCAGTATAAATAGTGGTCACTTAGCATAGCAGTCACCTGACATAGCTGTCACTTGACATAGCAGTCACTTAAATTAGCAGTCACTTGACATAGCGATCCGTTTACATAATGGTCACTTCATATAGCGGTCACATAACACAGCGGTCACTGTACATTGTGGTCCTTTTACATAGCAGTCAATTTAAATAGCGATAAGTGTACAAAGTGATCATCTGACATGGTAATTTTTATACATAGGTATTACTTGACATAGTTGTCACTACACATAGCGGTCACTATGTATAAGAGTCACTTGACATAGCGGTCATTTTACATAGAGGTCACTTGTGGTCACATTATATCGTGGTCACTTGACTTAGTGGTAATTTTACAGTTGCCATTTAACAAGGGACATTTACATAAAGATCAATGTACGTAGTTGTCATTCTATAATAATATCAACAACAACCACTAGTACTACTTCCGCTACGATTACTACTACTACCGCTACTACTACTATTAACACTAGAAGGGCATAGTCCACATAACTCATACGCTCCTTGTGGAGCTAGCAATATTCAACATAAAAATGAGTGCCCAGAAAAGAAAAAAAAAAGTGACATTAAAATGCAAAGTAATACTGACTTTCATATCGATGTTTTGTAAGCCTAAAATGAACTTCACCTTCAAGATCAATGCAAAACATGTATCATTAATATCTATAATGCGTCAAAGAATCATAAGTTCTATATTAATAACTTATGAAATTTTGGTGTGATAGCTGAAATAGGTTCTGAGATATTAATCCACTTGTGCGTATTGCACAGAAAGGCGGACGGACGGAACATTTGACTATTGAAGACTCATCTCGTACAGATTTGCAAAAATCCGGGAGAAAATATTTTTAGGAGTGAGTACATAGCTCTGCATGTGAGTCAAGAGTAAGAACAAGATGTAGATTTTGCCCTACTAAGAACTGCCTTCTACATTTTCTTCTTGCTCGCTATTATCCTACAGATCACAACTCATTTTTGGAGAAACTGAAGTAATTTCGCCATAAACGTGACTCAAAATATTTAGACGATGTTTGCTTTATAACGTCGTGAAAGATTTATTCCAATGCATTTGTGTGAGTTGTCGTCGTAGTCTGATGGGGCACAGGCCTGTATGATGGTGATGTTGAAAGGGGCTACTCTCAGACGGATGGTAATGAGTCTACTGGAGACTGGGCGACAACCCATCACTGTGGCTAGAATGTCTCTGCGGACCAAGAATCCGACGCCGTGTTCGTGCCTGTCATCTCTCCCGCTGAAATAAAACTTGGGGCCTTTGCCGGTCGTTATTTCACCTAGGCCTTTCCAGCGCAGTTCGTTAATACCTAAAATGTTCCATCGATAGTGTTCCAGCTCGTTGGCCTGTTCTTCTAATTTTCCCTCCGCAGTTGGGGCCCTGACATTCCAGGTTCCTATGACGATGTTGTCTCTCGTGCGGATCTTGCTAAGTTGTCCATCACTTATCACCTCCGTCTTGGTGGCATCGGAAGGCGCGGTCCTTGATGACCCGGGCGACGACCGATCCAGTATGTAATGAGTGGTTATTTTTATAATGTGGGATATCTTGGGCAAGAAAGACCTGACAGGGCCCAATGCTCTCCAGTCTGTTGGCCACAGCCGAAATCCACTAATACAGTGTGGCTCGCCTTGGTCCCGAGCTGTGGTCGTTGAACCTGTAGGAACGTGAGTTTCTCCGCCTTGGCCGGTGACTTATAATAATAATAATTTAAATAATAATTTATTTTATAAAGCGCAATTCCAAACTAAAAAAGTCTGCTCAAAGCGCTCACACGCATACTCTCACACAAGCACTCGCACAATAAGAGACTGTACAACACACTAAAACATGGAGTATATATTTTAAAAAAATAAAATAAATGAAAGACTTTCGTGAACATCAGATTATGACGACAGCAAAGTGGAGGATTTCTATGAACATCTACAGGCTGTCCTTGAACAAGTGCCGAAGAAGGACATAGTCACAGTGCAAGGCGACTGGAATGCCAAGGTTGGCCAAGATGCGCACCACAAATGGGGAGACACATGTGGACCCCACTCAACAACGAAACAAATGACCGGGGTCTGAGACTCTTGGAGTTTGCCAGATACAACAATCTGATACCAGCAAACACGCTTGGTCTCTAAAAAATTCCAGACGATGGACATGGCACAGTCCCTGCGGGGAGCATCACAACCAGATCGACTACATTATGGTCAAGAAACGCTTCAGATCAAGCATCAACATTGGCATGACAAGCACTTTTCCAGGAGCAGACATCGAAAGTGAACACGATCTCGTGATGATGTCCTTCCGGCTCCACTTGAAGAGAGTAAGCACAGCAAAGTGCACTAGACTGAAGTCCGACCTGGGCAAACTGCAAGACCCGGAGGTGGCAGAAATATTTTAAGCCACAATTGGAGGGAAATGTGCACCACTGCTCATTTTGGGAGCTGGTGAAGTAGATGTCCACACCATGACCACCGCCTTCAACTCAGTTGTGACAAATGCCGCCACTGAGATCCTTAGCAAGCACAGCCCAAAGAAGAAACCGTGGATCACACCTGAACTTTTGGATCTGTGTGATAAACGAAGAGAGATGAATAAAAACAAACTTACAGGGAGCTGATGCATACAGAAAAATCAACAATGACATCCGAAAAGGCATGCGCACAGCAAAGGACAACTGGATAGAAGATTAATGCCAGGAAATATAAAACAGTCTGAACAAGAACAACAGCAAAAAGGCCTACCAGACTGTGAAGCGGCTAACAATTGTTAAACAGCCCAAGTTCTCCACAATCCAAAGCAAATCTGGCATATGATTTACAGCAGAACAAGAAGTCTTGGATAGATGGACATAGTACTGCTCTGACCTTTACAACCGCACACCAACAGGAGACCCATCATTTCTAGCATATCCCCAGAAAAGAGAAAAAGAAGAAATCCTCTCAATTCTCCGAGAAAAAAATTGAGGCAGCAGTGTATTCGCTGAAGAAGGGGAAGTCAGCGGGAGTGGACAACATACCCACGGAATTGATTCAAGCAGGAGGAAAAGCGATGATTGACACCCTCACCATTATTTGTAACAAGATCTGGCAGAGGGGGGGAGTGGCCTTCACCATGGACCCAGTCGCTTGTCATCACTCTTCCCAAAAAAGGTAACCTTCAGGAGTGTGAAAATTACCGTACCATCAGCCTCATCAGCCATACCAGCAAGGACCTCCTGAAAATAATACTCAACAGATTGAAACCCAAAGCTGAACAAATCATAGCTGAAGAACAAGCAGGATTCAAGAAAGGGCGAAATACCACTGAACAAATTTTCAACCTCAGAATAATCTGCGAGAAATACCTACAGCATCAACAACATCTATATCATATGTTTGTAGACTTCAAGAAAGAGTTTGACCTAGTCTGACATGCAGCTCTGTGGGCAACCATGAGAGTTTACAACCTCAGCCCTAAAATTATTGAAGTCATCAAAAGCCCGTATGACAAGGCTACCAGTGCAGTCCTCCACAACAACGCCATCGGGAACTGGTTCAGAACAACAATCGCTGTGCATCAAGGGTGCCTACTCTCTCCAACGCTCTTCAACATCTTCCTGGAGCGCATCATGTCAGATGTTCTTGCAGATCACGAAGGCACAGTCAGCATAGGGGGTAGAGCAATCTATAACCTAAATTTTGCGGATGACATTGATGGAGTGGCAGAAGAACAAGAACTTGAACAGCTGGTACAGAGGCTTGACACCACCTCCAGAGCCTATGGAATGGAAATAAATGCAGAGAAGACCAAATTGATGACCAACAACACCAATGGCATCAATAGGGACATTACAGTCCAAGGCCAATCCCCCAACACAGTGCATAGCTTCAAATATTTAGGAGCCATTGGATCCCGACAGGAAATTCTCTCCAGAATCGCACAAACTGCTGCCCTGACAAGGTTGAAGCCCATTTGGAAAGACAGGACCACCAGTCTACATTCCAAGGTAAGCCTGCTGCGCTCCCTTGTCTTCTCCATCTTCCTATACGCTTGCAAAACATTGACCCTCACCGCAGATCTACATTCAGAAGAATACTGGTGCTACAGAAGACTTCTGGCATTTCCTGTACTCAGCACATCACCAATGAGGAAGTCCGACAGGCCATCTCACAAGCCTTTGGACAACACGATGACATGCTTACAGTGGTGAAGAAACAGAAACTCCGATGGTTTGGCCACATCACCAGAGCATCAGGCCATGCAAAGACCATCCTGCAAGGCACGGCGCAAGGAGGCAGATGAAGAAGGAGACATAAAAAGAGGTTAGATGACAACATTCGGTAATGGACTGGCTTGACACTGAGTGAAGCCATGAGGGTTGCTGAGGAAAGAGAAAGGTGGAGTACACTGATTAAACGATTATCTGTAGTGCCCCAACGACTTTCGAGTTATGGGATAGGATAGGATATGATGGGACACACATTTGGCTAAGATCGACCAACATTTGGCTTGTTCTGAATCCCCACGACTATTCCAAAGTATTCAAAATTAAATTTTATATAATGCATATCCCTGAAAACAGTCTCAATAATTAATAAGGACTTGTAACTGTGAATATGTTTACCAATAACAATAGCACGTTTTGAGGTTAATTTAATTACAGCTGAAATCGACCACACTGAAAAAACTGTACCCTGTACAAATTTTGCAGTTTTTTTTAAAACTGGTCCTTATATTGTGCCAGCTGCCTGGAGTAGGCACATTTGAGATGGTCCAGCTCTTCTGGCCTGACATATCTGGTGTCTTCATGGCGAGATTTGAGGACCAGCCGCTTACAGACGTTTGCTCCTCCATGCCCAACTGAGAAGTCAGAATCGCACACAGAACAGTACACGTATAATTCTGGGCCATGTTTTTTTGAAGCCACAAGACAAGTCCGCGTGTAATCCGAACGAAATACTTGCAACTGCAGCTTTTTCTTCTTCTGCACTTGAGCAATCTCTACACACTCAGACTATTCTGATTCGTAGTCTGTCTCATGTAAACGTGCAACTTTAGCCCGATTAGAACTTTCTCCACTCGCCATTTTTACTCAAGATCGGCGCGACAATCTAAGATCGTAACGTTCGAGCATGTTCATTGGTTCACGACGTCCAATCACAACTCTCGAAACATTTGCTCTCATGCAAGGGCGGTTACTCTGTCGGCTTCTAGGCCTAGCAGACAACAATTTAACAAGTTTACAGCTCTAAAAATTGCGTAGTTTTTCAATTGTTTTCTCCGTAATTTTGCATAAAATTTCGTACTCCCGTACTAGAGGGTAAAATTCCGTAAAATTACGGAAGATTACGGAAGGGTAGGCAGGTCTGCAATATGCTCAATCTAAGTAGTATTCATACAATCAGACTATGACTCTTGACGAAGTTGATGGCGATGACGATGATGATGACGATGAGAATGATGATGATGACGATGAGAATGATGATGATGATGATGATGATGATGATGATGATGATGATGATGACGTACCACATACTGCTTGCCGAATGATGTACTGTTCTGGACACACACATTTTTTGGTGCCATCAACAAGCCCGCACTTGTGGGGCGAATTACAGTTCGAGTCGCTATTGCAGGTGCTGTATAACTGCCCCCGTTTGGGATCTGCAAATTGTACATTAACTCTCAACTCAAACGACAGAGAGAGAGAGAGAGAGAGAGAGAGAGAGAGAGAGAGAGAGAGAGAGAGAGAGAGAGAGAGAGAGAGAGAGAGAGAGAGAGAGAGAGAGAGACTAATTAAGCTCAGCAAAAAAAATTCCGATTGGTTTTACCCTTCAGAAAATAACGAAGCGTGGCTGTCTTTCTCAAGCAGTACTTAATACATGTATCCAACTAACCCTTTCTCAAAAATATCATTTAATGGCTTTCCTCATTCCAGCAGATCCTATGCTTTTGACATATGCATGGATGCAGAGGAACAAGATAGAAGATTTGGTGATGGGACTGGCACAAGGTTGAGGGGCAAGGGATTAGCGACACTGGTACGAATGGGGTATGCAAACTAGATGTGTTTCCAAACACACGCACATACAGCTGAAAATCAACATTGTCAAACAATGCTTATATTCGATGTGATGAGGGAATACATTTTTATTCTAAAGAAGCCAAATTGAAGCATGGAGTGAGGGGACGTTGTTTTAACTATGTGCTAGGAAACAAAAACCAATAAGCCTATAATGTCTAGGTTTAATCAATGTTGAGACAAAGTGTAAAACGCTTTTATAATAATTGACTTAAGTGACCTTGACCTTTGAGATAGAACAAATGTCAAGGATACCAAAGGCGGTGGTTACAGTATCTGCGTAGTAAAAATAATAAACTAGAAGGGCACAGCCCAAATGACTCTAATGTCCCTTGGGGAACATATTTACAATAATCTACATAAAATAAATAGATAGATCGATATTCAATGTTTATAGGGTCCAGCAGACTGTGTTACACTCGATGTTGGTGTTTTTCTATCAGTAGTTGATTCAGCCCCGATGCTTGAAACCTGATAATGTGTAGCTCAGATTCGTTTATCCACGCAGCCTGCTCACTCAGCAACAAGGCAAAGTCTTCCTATGTAGTTTTCCAAACTTTATTCAGCGTTCATCAACAACTGCATACAATCACCAGACCTGCCTACTGCTACGATTTTGCCGTAGCAGCTACGAAAAATAAAGGTCTGCTACGGCAAACATAAAATTGCTACGGTGAAAAAAAATCCGACTTTTTTTTTTAAACCCTTTACCGGGCTTTGCCGAAGATCTAAACAGGCAAAACGCCCAAAAGCGTCCGTATCAACCACTTTTATATTCTCGCGTTGTTTGAAAGATTGCGAGACTTCCGGCAATTGACTTCTGGTTTATTCTGTCATGAAAACAATCGACTGCATTTCCACAAGTTTTCTCTTTGATGCGTTCGTTTTTTCGTGTGGTTTTTTCAATTTTTTGTTTGCAAGTGTCTAGAATGGATGGTTTGGATTCTTCGACTGATGAAGGAGAGTTTACAGGCTTCTATTTATTAGACATTGAAGTGAGAGAAATAGACTTTAAGTCGGAGGAAGAGATCGGTACTGACATTAGTGTCAGTAGCATGCATGCATCCGATTCAGATGGGCAGGAAAGTGAAGAAAAAGAGGATGCTTGTTTGGACTTTTTAAAACTTTTTTTTTCAATTTTTGTAAACACATGGAGTAATAAAAAAACAAGACATAACAAGAGAAGAATAAAAAGGTATATAATCAAAAGATAATTTATTTCTGTTCATTTTGCATTTTATTTCATTAAAATCTATGCACTAATATCTATGATGTGGTGCTTTTACTAACGTACTCCGAAATATCTGTAAAGTTATAAGACTTCTTGCCTAGAGCTAAAAAATAGACAAACGTGTGACCAGTAAACTAAAGGGTTAATTTTTTTAAATAGTTTGGGGTTTGTCTCAAGCCAATTGTGCGCGTAGAAAGTTGAACTTCCGCTATTTCTAAAATCCATCGCAGCCAATCAGACGGCTCCGTTTCTATTTCCATTTGTTAAAACGTGGTGTCCATCCTCACAATTCTACACTCAAGCGCTCACTGCGAAAGAGTTTTCTCATGTGTGAGGAAGAACAGAACTGACCAAAGAGCAAGCTTGGGAGAGGACACTATGGAGGCTCTGATGGTGGAGAAGAGTCAGCCAGGTGGCATTTTAAACAGGCATCTGACCAAAGAAGACCTTGTTAAACTCAATAGCTGTTATGCTGACTCTCTGCGAAAGTAAACAGTAAACCCCGACACCAAGTATTGTATATCTTATCATGTGTGCTGAGGCAGGTAGAGACTGATTTTGTGCTTTCTCAAAACGTTTTCAATGTTAAAATATATATTTTAAGTACACAATTAACTTGTCTGGCGTCCTACATCGACCGTTGTGCATGCTACTGAAAACCGGGCTTTGCTACTGAAAACTGGACCTTTTGCTACTGATTTAAAGAATTGTAGGTAGGCAGGTCTGAATCACCTTTTCACTCTCCTCCCCTCTCTCACAAAGATCATCGAATATATAGTTTTTCTCTACTCCAGAACACGGTGGAACGATCGAGTATGACGCAATTATAACCAATCATAAATAAATTCGTCATCACTGTCTTACGTCATACAATTTCCCTTTCTGTCCAAGAATGTTCTCAAATATCGCGAAACTTCGACGATCAATAGTAAACAAGCAGATCTAGAGAATTCTCCAATAATATCGACTGTGACAAGGCGTGCAATCACCCTCTGACGTAGGCTAGCCACAGTCATTCCACTCACTCAGCCAACAACGATTTCCCCTTAGCCAGCCATCTCTAGCAGGCTCGCTCGCCCAGTCGCTTAAGCCCCGCCCCCCGGGGCATCGCCTTAAAGCCTGCCACAGACCCTGAATTAGGGTCAGACCCAAGCCTTCCAGCCTTGAAGTCACAACCTGTCCGAAGACACGTCTCCATCACCGAGTGACCTCTGAGCTTCGACAGTACCCGTGTGCTTCCACCCGTCTTAAGTCAAGGTAAGAGAGGGAACTTACTCTTTGTCATATAGCAGACCCATCACCCGTCGTTCGCCCATCATGTTCATGCGTCCTGTCGATATGTATGTTCATGTTTATAGTTTTTGCCTTGATGTGTTGCTGTGACTTGTATTTATCCCTTGCACATATTTTCTACCTTGTATATGACCCATGACATGTTTGGATTTATGCTTGTATGCTCCGTTAGCCCCATGTGTAAATACCCCATGCCATGCTGTCCCTCCACATAGATTAAAGTCCCCACTACAACCCCTTTGCCCTGTACCCTTCCATTTGCTTTCCACCATGCTCCCAATGTATAAATATTTGCCCTGTTGCCGACCCCATCCTAATGCGCCGAAGGTATCTTATACTAGCGGCTGCCAATAAACTCCACTTTGGCCCAGTAAATCTAGTTGCATTGTTTGACTGTTGGTATATGCACTGGCTCAACCTTGACCGGTCAACCAATTTGAATTCTGAGAAGGGCGACTGTACCACAGGCCCTGAATCCACACTATCCCTATCCCCCGCTGATACAGAGTCTGTATTACATTACAGACGGTTCCTGTACCGGGCGAACCACCCCGGCCTTGTATCATCTCCCAGTCGCTGACCCGCTGCAGGCCCCTGACAACCCCAGGAGGTCAATGAGAAGCGTGACTCGGGACTTCGCCATTTTCTAGACGGCTAGCTACGAAAGCCGAATTCTAGCCCTGTACCATCACAAGACTATCACTCGTGATCGATGCGTCACCGCGTGACCAACTGACCTGCATCATCACCGCCCACGCCACGCGAACCCAGATAAACAAGCCACCCAGAGTATCCAGGACTAATCGCCGCTCTGCAGTACCGAGCTAAGTGATTAGCCTACGAGAATCCCCACTCGCCAGATTATCAGAGAGACCCCTGAAACCATACAGATACACTCTCGCCCTGTGATGAAATCAGTCTACAGTAGCTCTAGTACCCCCGATATTGACTACCCAGAATATCACCGAACTACTCCTTACTGAAAGACGCTTTGCCAATGACTCACGTTAGAATAATTTGACCCAGACCCCCCATTTCAAATTAATAAAAGTAAATAGTTAAGAAGTGCATTTATTCTGACTGGCCTTTGAATTTGAATTTCTTAACTAGTAGAGTCTTCCCTCCATCTCGTCTATTCCCTGTCTGTCTATCATTTAGTAGTTGGCCTAGCATTAATCTCTTGAATGTCATCGCACCATTAACCTATCAAAGGAGGTAATACAGCGCGAGAGATTAAGAGCTTACCCCCATCCCCCAACCCCTCTCTTCGTGACATTGACCACCAAAAATTATCAACGCTATACAAAGCTTCTTCTAACAATAACGCAAACTCAAATCAAAGGTAAATACACTCTATTATTGAATACTTTGCAAAGCAAAACGATTAGATCTATCGTGCGCGTTTCAGACATACTATCCTTCGCGTTTCAACGTAACATAACCCCCCAACTCAAGAAGAAATGTACCCAATTTCTTTCAACAACGTTGAAACGTAATGCACAAACAAAGTCCACAATTAAAACTTATTTCAGTCTGTCTGAACACTGTCAATGTGCCTAGTCCATCCACACAGAGTCAATGGTTTTCATCTTCAGGTCTGTCTGGATATTGCCAATGTTCCCAGTTCATCCACATAGTCAATGTTCTTTACTCACACACCCTGCTGAGAAAGTCCGCACCAACATTGTCTGATCCTTTAATAGATTCTACTCGCATGTCGCATCCATTTTCCCGGCTACGATTCGAACACGCGCATATGCGCAGTTCCGAGTTTCCGATTGACTTGAGGACACGCACAAAGTACTTTTTCATTTGAGAAAAATCGTGGTCAAACTTTTTTGTTCCGCGGAAAACCATATAAAAATTTTTTTTCCAATAGCGGAAATTCACTGAACCGCAAAAATTACCAAGCCTAGGTTTAAAAAAGGTTTAGAATAAAAATAAAAATAATTCAATAATTAGGACTCTTCTCGCACAGATCTGCAAAATTGGGAATGTTTTTGTGTGTGTGTGAGAATTTGTCCTTTTTTAAAACTAACATTTGTTAAACTTGTGACCCTTGACCTTGACCTTTGAAGTGAAGTAATTCATTCACTGGTACTGGTCCTGATTTGGCTCGGAAGAGTCCGCTGGACCTAAAGCAATCACCATGTAATGTAATGTAATTCACTGGTCAATTTTGAGGTCTCATGGATATACACCGTCTTACCAAGTTTGGCTGTGATAGTTACCTGTAAAATAGGCACATAAATATTAAGCCACTTGTAAATTTGCATAGACGGACGGCGGACAGACTCTTTGTTAAAATGTAATTTTTATACTATTTAGGACTCATCTCGCACAGATTTGCAAACGTCTAAATAAAAAAAAAATGTTTGTGGCGAGCACAGCGACTCACACTGCTAAGCATGCGAATCAATAAAGGTGGCATGAGGCAGACGCAAATAAACTCGTCCATTCAATCTGAGTAAATGCGCGGACAGGCAGACAGAGAGATACACAAACAGAAGGAAAGAAAAAGTGAAAGCAGCATACTTCCGCCCAAACATAAAAAGACCGTGATAACCTATACATACCGCACAGATCTTCCCTAATAAGGTGAGTAGTAGTGTCACACACACACTTGTTCCTGATGCAGGTACCGCCCGACACGCATTCGTCGTCGTCCTCACACACGGCGCCCACCATCAACCCTGTAGCATTACATTACATAGTTATTGCTATAGGTCCAGCGGACTCTTCCGAGCCAAATCAGGACCCGAGAAGTGAAAGAGGACTCACCCCTGATCCGCATAAAAGATCTGCCGAAACAACCCTAGTGGCAACACTGAAGGCAATCTACCAGCCGGTCACTTTACAATAAAGACATCCCACGCAAGGGACGCTGAGGCTATACTCTAATTTATCGAACCCCCGTTTACAAAAACAAAATAGAATACAAACATCATTATTCAATATCAAAAAAAAAACATACATATAAAATGCCTACATTGCCAAATAATAACCTCATAGGAAGCCTCAGTGACCATTTTGGCAGAGAGCATCCAATATTCCCAAGCTGATCCGATCAATAAAGGTACAGGATGCAGTCAATATAAAAAAATTCAAAAATAAAAATTCGATTTTCTTTCCGTCTTCTAATAGCGATCTCCCTACCTTTACACCACCTGTTTGAGTGATGGATGTGTGTTTGGTGTGTGTGAGGGTGGATGAGACAGGTGAGCGTGTATGTTGGTATAGATCGCCGCGCTTTGAGCCTGAATGATTTGGGGAAAGGCGCGTATAGCATCCTGTATTATTATTATTATTATTATTGATCCAACAGACCTCGCAAACAAATAAGGAGTTTTGTCCCAGAAGAGTTTTCAAGTTTTCTTTTTGAAGGATTATCCTTGAACTTTGATGCCAGTTTTGATGCCATTGGTGTTTTGGGTCATCATTTTTGCATTCTCTGCACATATTTCCAGTCCACAGGCCTTGGAGGTGGTGTCAAGCCTGTGTTCTCAAGTTCTTGTTTCCCTCCAGCCAGTCCATCAATGTCGTCATCCGCAAAACAGATGTATAATAAGGTTGGTCTACCCCTGACTGTTCCTTCAGGATCTGCAAGGGCATCTGACATGATGCGCTCCAGAAAGATGTTTAAGAGTGTCTGAGCGAGTAGGCATCCTTGACGCATGCTGATTGTTATTCTGAACCAGTTCCCGTGGCGCTGTTGCGGAAGACTGCAAGGGTAGCCTTGTCATACAGGCTTTTGATTACTTCAGTTATATTGGGGCTCATGTTTTACACTCTCATGGTTGCCCACAGAGCTGCATGCCAGACTCGGTCAAACGCATTCTTGAAGTTTACAAACACCTGATTCAGATGTTGTTGGTGATGTAAGTATTTCTTGCAGATTATTCTGAGATTGAAAATCTGCTTAGTGGTACTCCCCCGTGCCCTGAATCCTGCTTGTTCTTC
>CM072525.1:14405179-14416037 GCA_036898135.1 Oncomelania hupensis | reverse complement strand
GATGTTGGTGTTTTCTCTATCAGTATTTGATTCAGCCCCAATGCTTGAATTGATAGGTGTAAACTCGGATTCGTTTATCCACGCAACCCGTTCAATCAGCATACAAGTCACAGAGTCGACGTATGAAGTTTTCCACTTTTATTCAGCACACATCAACAACTGCATACAATCGCCTTTTTCACTCTCCTTTTACTTTCCAACTCACTATCAACAACCTTTGAAACAGTGCGGCACGATATATATACAGTCTCTCTAAACTCCAGAAAGAGCGAGAAAACCCCCCCAAACGTGACACACCTCAACCAATCAGAATTAATTTCATCATCACTGTCTCACGTCATACAACCTTCCTTTCTGTCAAAAGAATGTTCTCAAATATCCCGAAACTTCGATCGATAGTAAACAAGCAGATCTAGAGAATTCTCCAATAATATCGACTAACGAAAATTATCAACGTTATACAAAGCTTCTTCTAACAACAATGCAAACTCAAATCAAAGGTAAATACACTCTATTATTGCATGCTTTGCAAAATAAAACGAACAGATCTATCGCGCACGCTTCACACATAATATCGTGCGCATTTCACACGCACCATCATGCGCGTTTCAACGTAACAGACTGTAAACATACTGACGCCCATGTGCTAGACGGCTGGATGCCGGCTACACAAATAATATTAATAATAATAATAATAATAATAATAAGAAGAAGAAGAAGAAGAAGAAGAAGAATAAGAATAAGAATAATAATAATAATAATAATAATTATTATTATTATTATTATTATTATTATTATTATTATTATTATTATTATTATTATTATTATTATTATTTATTTTATAAAGCGCAATTCCAAACCAAAAAGTCTGCTCAAAGCGCGCACACGCATATTCTCACACAAGCACTCGCACAATAAGAGGCTGCACAACACACTAAAACATGGTGTATATATAAAAAAATTATAATAAATAAATTAAAAAAAAACACCCAGCACGCACTAGGTACCTTTCCTCATACCTGGTCACTCAGGATGGTGCTCCGTTGTCTGGGAGTGACACTATGCGCCCAAAGGCTCTGGCCTCGGCTAGATCCTGTATCGGCCAGCGCCTTGAGCAGCTCTTGAGCTGGAAAAGCTCTATATAACAACGGTAAAATCAAATACATAAATCAGGACGGAAAATTGGTAAAATAAAATAAAATAAGTAGAAGGGCCTATGTTCCCGTACCCTTTCTTTTTTGGGGGGATGGGAGAGGCGTTTTGTGACCCCCCCTTTCCTCTGGGCCTGGTTATTGAGGTCGGTGCCCGTCTCCTCTCTCTCTTGCCTTACCTGACCCAGTTCTAAACAGGTTCACGGCTGGGTGGAATGCGCTGCGTAATTGTGAGCTTGTGTCATAACCAAAAACTGTCTGTAAATGGGAACCTTTCAATAAAATAATAATTAAACATGTCAGTGCCTGTTGTCAGATGCGGACGGTGCCAGTGTTTGTGACCAGCTTTCCCCAGTACACCGGCAGAGGTTGGGACGGTTTTGCCGAGACCTATCGCCATGTTGACGACTCCTGTGCCGGCAGCGCGAAAAGTATTCCTCAGAAGGTAAGCTCTCTGTTTGAGCTAGTGGTCTATTTCTCTGTAAGTCATATCGTGTTTATTCCCCGTACCCACCCCACCCATCCCCTACCCACCAAAACACACCCCCCACAAACACTCGACCCTATTCACAACTTTCCGGCACCTCTCATAAAAACTCGTGGGTATCTCCATTATAAATTAAAACGAGGTTAGAATGAAACCAACTTCCGGTCTGGCTTGTTTTCCTTTTATCAAAGCTTGATGCGTGACTTTTAAATATGGCAAATTGCCGAAAGCGACGATTGTTAGAGCCAGAAAACGAGTGGGATAAGTATAAAAACGGTGGAGGAAGTACATGCTCAGTGAAAGGATGCAAAAAAAACAATCGTAGAGGCAGGAATTTGTGGCGACTTCGGAGGTGCGTCGATCATCGACAGAAAGTGAAACAGGACCTGAAGACTCTTGTAGTTTTCCATAGCTTCGCCGTCGCAACCTTCACAAAACACGAAGTAGTTGACCATGTTAGGCGAGCGTTGTGGCCAAGTGGGCTAAGGCGGGACTAACTTGCCTTGTCCACAAGCCAGAAACCAATGGCGCCTGACAGGTGTGGGTTCGAGCCAGCATCTGGGCGTTATGTTTTTCCGAATATTTTTCAAAAATTCACAAATAATGTTAGGTAGGTAGGGTTTAGGCGCGCCACTGGCGATAGAAAGGGATAATAAACTGCAGCAAAAAAAAAAAAATATGTGAGGGTACGATACTGGTGGCCAGTGACACATGTTATTATTCTTGAATATTTGGAAATAACTCACTAAAACACGCGGAGAAAGAAACCGGAAGTATGTTTCATTAAGGGGATTTCCGTTGGTGAATAGGATAGCAGAAAAGTGTGAATTGGGCGACATCGTGGAGAGATTAGCCGTGGTATAGGCGCTCGCATGACCTATTAAACATGTTAGACACACTGTGGAAGTGTGATTTTTCTCTAGGGTTGTTTCAACTGCTAGCGTCTACATGTGCAGTCTAGTGGTGTCCCTAGTCCAAGGACACATCATGTCCTGAATAAAGAACGGTAGGACACGACGTTTACAATACAAGTTCACAAATATTGAATAGTGGTTAACTATACAATAGCACATAGCATCCCTTAGTGTGCAGTGGATATTTTATGTAAGTAAGTAAGACAAGACTGTTTTACTTACATCCGGCCACAATGTGAACGGTATTATTATATGCCTTGTATCAGACGAATAAGCGTTGGTCTTATTCTGATCAAGGGTTCAAACTCACTTTCAATAATTGTAATGTGGTATGTTGTGCAGGGAGGAAACACGACGTACAACCGCTCCATCTACATCCTGTATGACCTCAACCAACCCCACAAGTCCGATCAGAGAATTCATATCACGTGCTCTGCACCCAGTGACACAACCACCACCACTACCACTACCACAAACATACCTACAACTACCTCCACACCAACGACGACGAAAACCACAATTGTACAAAAATGTAAGTTAACATGAACTTTGTGGTTAAACATTGTTTTCTTTTTTTTCTTTTTTTTTCTTTGTAAACTGTTAATAACTTCAACGCTTTTGTCTATATCCGCTTGCCATACAATTTTAATTTTGTCAGCGCTGTAGAACCGTTACAAAAACAAAACAAAAAAGTCGTAAACACAGCTGGGACTGCTTATATCTTGAAGCTTAAATTAAATCAGAAACACAACAAAAAGATATTAAAGATACTTTTAATTATCAAACAACACAAGACAAATGAATTTCGAGCTATGCCCTGTCAGATAACAAATAGAACTGTGCGCACAGGGCAGCGACCACACGCCAGCGAGCAGCAAGCCGAGAGCGTCTGCTGCTGACCTATTTAGCCATAACTGAAAATCGGCAAGTTTAAAACTATTATATTGCGCGTTATATTATTTTTATTTTAATAATGCAAACTCAGGGGAGCAAAGAAAATGTGTGCTTAACTCAAAAGACACAGTGGGATTTAATGATGGTGAACATTCCATCAGTTCATCTTCAAAATCCTCTTCCATGTCTGTGAAGTCACGCTGACACAGTGTTGAATGGGCATGTGGGCGGAGTTATACTTCGCCAGCAAGGAAATTCCCGCGTATGACTGGCAAAATGTGCCAATACCGTTTTGGCAATTTTTAATTCGTTGTATCTCCTAATTGCGCTAATTTTTTTTTTTACATTTTGGTAAGATTGTTCAACAACCTAAACTCTTTACATTTGACTTGTTTTCATTTTGGATACCCTAAAAAGCACCTCTAAACAATCTGGTCTTCGGCTAATATGTTCAATCACACAGCTGTATGTCCCCGCATGTTCACACAGCTTTTTGTTTCTACCCAACCGAGGCTTCCTGATCGCATCGCTCTCTGCTCCCATATTTGGGAAAAGACCATGCTCGAAAATATGAGGGGAAACAACTTTGGGCCGTCTTGCCCGCATGTTGCGCCCAGAGTTGTCCTACGTTGGGCGGACATTCATTTCAAACGAACCCACTTGCCTATAATTTCTGCTCTATCCTCCATCAAACCTTACAAATCAACCGAAAGGTTGATCTCAGTTGCAATCCTGGCTAGCTCCGCTAGTAACGCCATGCACTGCCAGGCAACCACCACCCCCCCTTTGCCGAAGAAAAGCTTGGGGTAACTTTCTTAGTGTTCTAAGACGACGTGCTCTGATGACGTCCGCCCGGATAACTCTAGGTAACTAAAAACAAAACAAAAAGACAAGTTACCTCCCATTTCCCAGTAATGCCTACTCTCACGGCTCTGTATTCACATATAAAGCTGTGGGATCATAGAGCTGTATGAACATAAGGCTGTAGGGTCACAGGGCTGTGGGATCATAGACCCTTTGGAGAATGGTATTTAATCTGAAATAAATAACTAAATTATTTAAGAGATTCGTTCATTTTTCATAGCCACACACATTATTTCTACTTCTGTGTTTGACACAGATGTTTTGTCTTCCGTCAAAAATTATAATACACAAAATGTATTATTGTACACGAAAAATAAAAAAATAAAATTAAATATCCACGAGATTAGATCATAGTTACAAAATCGTGAACACATTCACCACATTTCTAATGTACATGTACACGGCAAATTGGTTGACATGGCTGCTATTGTTTGTTGTTGTAGCATATCATGACTGCTTGGAATATGGGATGCGGATCTACGTTAGACCATTGGAATACGATGCCGCCAACTGGAAAGCGAATAGCCCCTTCATTATCGGTACCACAGCAGAGGTAAGACTAACAGACCTTATACTCTGCCTCCTTCTGACTGGCTATGCTCCGCAGCTGCCGTACATTCCCATAGAGCCCACACGACAAGAGGAAATCTTGAGTGTGAATGTTGAAAGTCATTTTTCTTTAGATTGCGAAATCCAAACGAGAAAGTCATTTCAAAAACAAAAACGCCCACAAACAGACAACATGTCGAGTTTCTTTTAAAAACCAGCGTCGCCGGGCTAACTCGACTTCGTGATCACTCGGAAGAGGTATTCAAATATAAAAATGTAAAACTTTGCAGCTAACTCGGGTGGAGGAATTCACACCATCAGCTCCTGAAGGCTATAACGCCACGGGCTTGGAAGGTTACGTGGGGGAGTTTAATTACACCAACGACGTCATCGCTGGAGATGCCGTAGTCTTTGAAAATGTAAGTAACGAACAGTGAGTACGCTCTTTTAACCAGCTAGATTGGATAAGAAAAGGTTGTATAGATTTTTTTTTTAAAAAAGGGTATAACTAACAGTGACAGTAAACTAGTTATCAAAGATTTTTGAGAAATTAGGCAAAAATATTGAGTTTTTTAGTGAAAATTGTGGTACTCTGTGTGACTGTAGACTGTAGACCCGACCTGAACTTCCGCAATTTTGAGTTCAACAAAAACATCATCGAGTGTCACCAGTGAACGATGTAGCGTGTAACAGTGAAATCATAGTACTAAGTAGGGTACCCAGAAAAGTGTAGTGCGGAGCAGGGGAGGGGCCTATCACCTACAATGGCAGTGATGGCTGCGAGCCTCTGCCTCCTTGTGATCTTCTGCAGCTATATCAGCTATCCTCTACCGGCAAACTTTGACATCAGACTCCCAGGGCCTCTGGTTTCAAGAGGTAACATCAGAAAAACCCTGAAACCTTGCATTCAACAGCGACAGGTCAGTGCCCTTATATTCTTGGCAATACTTCTTGCTGGAGATGTGCACTGCAACCCAGGCCCGCACCGACAAGCAAGTACGTACCCCTGTGGTATGTGCGACAAAGATGTATCTTGCACAGACTGCGTCGCCTGCGACAACTGCTCTGTCTGGTACCACCGCTCGTGCCTGGAGCTGTGTACAGCTGACTTCCAGCACTTGCAACAATCCACAGCATCATGGGCATGCTTCAAATGTGATAGTATGAACTGCAACACCTTCACCTTTCACAGTTATTGTCTTGACATCAGTAATGTCTACGAGCCCCTGTCCAACCTGTCCGTTGACTCGTTTCATTCCCATCATTTCAGTCCTCTGAAAACGAGCAGCCCAAAGAATACCAGCGCCTCACCACCAGGCGCAGATTCCAACAGATCCATCGACCCTCACACGTCCAACTCAATACCACGTAGATCGACGGAGAAAACACGACCTTCCCCGAGGCACGACACATTAGGTGACAATTCCCGGCTTCTCCCACCACCAGAGAAACAAAACCTCCGGCTCCTGAATATAAACTGCCGCAGTGTTATTCGGAATCGGGCAGAATTCCTGGCTATCATCAACTTCACCAAGCCGGATGTAGTATGCGGCACAGAGTCTTGGTTGGGCCCGGATTTCAAGTCCAGCGAGGCATTCCCCCCCCCCCCGACTACGTCGCCTACAGGAAAGACAGGGGCACCATCGCAGGTGGAGTGTTCATTTTGGTACACAAGACCTTGGTCTCGTCCGCAGCTCCAGAGCTACAAGCAGACTGCGAAATGACCTGGGCCAAGATCCACCTGAAGAGAAACAACGACTTGTTAGTTGGATGTTTCTACATGCCCCATCGCTCCCATAAGGACCTCGCTGAGCTTGACCAAACACTGCAAAGGATCACAGGCGGAAAGAAGCGCCAACAAGTTTTACTAGCTGGCGATTTCAACTGCCCAAATATCAACTGGGACAACGCTAGTGTACCCTCAAACTCGCCAGATCGACAAGTGCAGCTTAACCTCGTTGACATCTGCACTGCAGCGCAACTCACACAAGTACATGATCAACCGACAAGAGATGACAACATACTAGATCTTGTGTTTGTCACCAACCCCACGTTAACCAGGAGTTCCACCTCCATCCCTGGAATCTCTGACCATCATGCAGTAATAACTGACTTTGACGCACAGCCGCAGCGAGTGAGAGAAAAACCAAGAAGAGTGTATTTGTACTCCAAAGCCAAGAGGGACGACTTGAACTCCGATTTTGATTCCTTGTCCGAGAAGATCGAGACCATGAACAATGACGACGCAGACATTGAGACCATGTGGACTGAGTTTAAGACATCTTTAATGTCGGCCGTTGAGAAGCATATCCCATCAAAGCTCCGGCGGGTAAACTCTAACCTACCTTGGATCAACTGGCGCGTCAAAAAACTATTAAGACGAAAGAAACGTCTTTACAAACAAGCCAAGAAGACTGGGAACTGGGCGAATTATAAATTTTTCCAACGGGAATGCCGACGCGAAACAAGACGGGCAGAGTGGGACTACGTGAACACCACCATTGAAGAGGGACTGCAGGCAAATGACACCAAGCCTTTTTGGAAGTATGTCAAATCCAGGCGCCAAGACAACCTAGGGGTAGCTCCCCTAAAGAAGGGCCCGTCCCTCCTCAGTGACAGCCTCTCCAAAGCCCAGATCCTCTTGACCCAGTTTAAGTCCGTATTCACCAAGGATGACGGCTCCCCCCCTCCAGAAATCAAAGCCCCTCCTTATCCCAGCATCGGAAAACTCACTATAAATATCCATGGCATCACCAAACTCCTCCAAAACCTCAACGCTTCTAAGGCCTCTGGGCCGGACAGTATCCCAAACAAGATTTTGAAGACCTGTGCCGTGTCCATCGCCCCAGCCCTGACAATCATTTTCAAACGTTCGCTGGAAACTGGCCAACTCCCTGGCGACTGGCTATCCGCAAACATCTCGGCGGTATTCAAGAAAGGCGATAGGAATCAGGCAGAAAACTACAGACCAGTCTCCCTAACCTCAGTGGCCTGTAAGCTCCTGGAGCATGTTATTTGTCGGCACATCCGGAACCATCTTGAAATGTATAACATCCTAACCGACCGGAACCATGGATTCAGATCTGGCCACTCCTGCGAGACGCAACTCCTCACCACATCGAATGATTTACTGAAGTCCTTCGATAATGGGGCCCAGGTGGATGTCGCCATACTTGATTTTTCCAAGGCGTTTGACACCGTTCCACACGCCAAGCTTATGCAGAAGATGGATCATTACGGTGTGCGTGGACCAATCCATGTATGGCTGACCCAGTTCTTGACGAAGCGAACGATGAGAGTGGTGGTGGAGGGAGAGGCATCGGAAGTGGCGCCGGTCGAGTCAGGCGTACCACAGGGAACGGTGTTGGGACCACTCTTGTTCCTCTGCCACATCAACGATTTGCCACAGTCTGTGAGGTCTACAGTCAGACTGTTTGCTGACGACTGCCTCCTTTACCGGACTATACGCACCTTCCAAGATCACCTCGAGCTCCAGGCCGACCTCCGACAGCTGGAAATCTGGGCTACCAAGTGGGGCATGCGCTTTAATGCGCAGAAGTGCTACATCCTCTCCATCAGAAATAAGTCATCCTACTTATATAGCCTAGACAGAGTAATCCTGCAACATGTACAACAGAGCCCATATCTTGGCATCCTACTGTCAGCTGACCTCAAATGGTCCGCCCACATCTCCAACACATGCAGCAAAGCAGCATCAACCGTGGGCTTCCTACGCCGGAACCTCCGGAACTGCCCCCAAGACTGCAGGCGCCTGGCGTATATCTCACTCGTACGATCCAAGCTAGAATACGGAGCAACGGTGTGGGATCCCCATCTACAACAGGACATCGACAGACTAGAGAGAGTGCAGCGCCAGGCCGCCCGCTTCATTACGCGTGACTACAAGTCCCGAAGCCAGGGCTGCATGAGCAACATCCTCAGAGACCTGAACCTCCCCCCACTAGAAGAGCGCCGTAGGCAACTACGCCTCAACCTTCTGAATAGGGTCGCAGAGGGGTTGGTCCCAGCGCTACCTCCAGAGAAGTTCCTCACCCCTGCTGTCGGCGGTCGACGAAGAGTCATTCCTACGAGGTTTCAGGGGTTTGACAGCATCAACATCATTGAACGACAGGCTGTGAACAACACACGAGGCTTTATCATCCCTACCAGCAAGACTGACCAGTACAGGAATTCCTTTTTTGTCCGTACTGTAGCTGAGTGGAATCAGCTGAGTGACACAGACTTGCCAGCCAGACCAGCCAGACCAGCCCGACCTGCCGTCGCAGCATCATCGGCGACGAAGGTGTCAGGGCTCTCACCCCCCCCCCCCCTCTCCGCTGAACGCTCACACTGATATGTTTTTAGCCAGCTTTTAAAGACACTATGAATATTTATGTTTTAGCTGGGCACCTTGCCTTTATATTAGGGCCACGAATTTATAAATCATGCGCTTCCCCCAGTTGCAAAGATAACCGACATTGGTTCCTGCAACTATACGACCAGATCCAGAGGGTTGAAAAGGTCAGGATAATGCATTTTCATTTCCACTTAATTCCCTAAATCTTTTTCTGACTTTAGATGCAAGTTTAATGTAAAAAATATTAAATTGAGTACTTTTTCAATACCCCATCTTTATTTTTTTTAAATATATAATAAACACACTGGTAACAACTTTAATTAAGCATAGCCCCAGCATCTTTCAGAGTATAAATATAAAAGTAATATCGTCGAAAAAAAAAACACCTGCATTAGCGCCTGTTTTTAGTTTTTATTCCAAAGCCTAATAATATTCGTAGTCATGAGTGATTTTAATAAATCGACCATTGATTCGTGTTACATTTTGGGAGCCAAGCCGGGAATTTCACACGAATCAATGGTCGATTCAGCCCCGATGCTTGAATCTTGTGTAACAATAGGTCCAGAGCACTTACTCCTAGGCCTCTCTACAACACTCTCATACTCTGTTCCCACGGTGTTACACTTACCATTTCCGTTTCAGCCACTGCCCCCTAATAAACGCCTTTCCTACCTTTCGTGTCCGCTTCAAGCTAAATCGGAGAGTGTGCCGAGGAATCACAAACACTCATAGCAACACCTTCGTATCACCTAAAACGATGTTAGCTCCAAATTCACTGCGAATTTATTTCAAAACGAAGCCACAGATGCTAATAAGTCAATCCTTGTTAGAAAGCAGGAACGTTGAATTTAGTTCAATTCAATCAATTTATTTATAGTCTGTTCACTAACTAAGCGATATTAGACTTAATAAAAAATAAAAACAAATAATACTGATCATAAGTAATTAAAAAAAAAACAGAAAGAAATCTTTATAACCATTAAACAATTCAACTCTTAACATTAAAATATTAACATCATAATATTAAACAATTCAACTCTTAACATTAAAATATCAACATCATAATATTAAACAATTCAACTCTTAACATTAAAATATCAACATCATAATATTAAACAATTAAATTCTTAACATTAAAATATCAACATCATAATATTAAACAATTCAACTCTTAACATTAAAATATCAACATCATAATATTAAAAGTACATCGCGTACAATAATCACTATTATAACAAGTTTCCTTTATGATTACACGATATAATAGATGCAATTTTCAGCATGAATTCATTATGAACCAATATGTTCTTTTTATCATTATGCTGCTTGATAATACATAGTATCAATTTTATTTTTCTGTAAATAATATGTTCAAAAACGGACAGTGTAATAACAGATGTGGAACAATTATTTATTTAATCGGTCTTAAATAGCGCTTTTCCAGCTCAAAAGCTGCTCAAGGCGCTGGCCGATACAGGATCTAACTCAAGCCGCCCGAGACGCCAACTTGCAGCCTTTGGACGCATCGTAATAACGCTCCAGATCACTGAGCACTATCCTGGGCAAACGTTCGAGGCGTTTGAACATACGCAGGAACGTGGAAGGAGCTCAGAAGTGTTAACCATAGCAACGTCATCATTCC
>CM072525.1:14382679-14400179 GCA_036898135.1 Oncomelania hupensis | reverse complement strand
GGGTGTAGTAGTAGTATATTTTATTAACGTCTGCTAAAACCAAAGGTCATTCGAGACGACATATACAAAATGGATTTAAAAGTGTGAATAAAATATCAATTTAAAAAAAACCCAGTAAAACATGAAATCGAATACACAGTAGGCCTAAATTTACACAGGCGATTACATGCATAAAAAGAGATATATACAAACTTACATTGACAACACTCATAGACATTGCACTACAAAAACGTATCGGTGAAATGATAATGTTTCTATATTCTCGTCAGAACTGTTTGCTATATGGCATTAACACATATTGCTGATCTTCCAGTTACTATTAACAATATTGCGATTCTCTCAGACTCTAAATCTTCAATTCAGGCATGAGAGGAGGGCGGTAGAAACAGAGGATGCCTGATGCCGGACTAAGTGGAGTGACGAAACAAAAACAACATTACCCTGACACACACCGTCCTACTCCTTCGGATGAGAGTATAAATCGAGGTCTAATGTGGGCACGCGCGCATTTCATCGCACGGACTTTGTTACACTCATTCGATGTTGGTGTTTTCTCTATCAGTATTTGATTCAGCCCCAATGCTTGAATTTTCCTGATAGGTGTAAACTGGGATTCGTTTATCCACGCAACCCGTTCAATCAGCATACAAGTCACAGAGTGGACGTATGAAGTTTTCCACTTTTATTCAGCACACATAAACAACTGCATACAATCGCCTTTTTCACTCTCCTTTTACTTTCCAACTCACTATCAACAACCTTTGAAACAGTGCGGCACTATATATATATATATATATATATATATATATATATATATATATATATATATATATATATATATATATATATATATATATATATATATATATATATATATATATATATACAGTCTCTCTAAACTCCAGAAAGAGCGAGAAACCCCCCCCCCCAACTTGACACACCTCAACCAATCAGAATTAATTTCATCATCACTGTCTCACGTCATACAACCTCCTTTCTGTCAAAAGAATGTTCTCAAATATCCCGAAACTTCAATCGATAGTAAACAAGCAGATCTAGAGAATTCTCCAATAATATCGACTAACGAAAATTATCAACGTTATACAAAGCTTCTTCTAACAACAATGCAAACTCATATCAAAGGTAAATACACTCTATTATTGCATGCTTTGCATAATAAAACGAACAGATCTATCGCGCGCGCTTCAAACAAAATATCGTGCGCATTTCACATGCACCATCATGCGCGTTTCAACGTAATATAACCCCCACTCAAGAAGAAATTTACTTAATTTCTTTCAACAACGTTGAAACGTAATGCACAAGCAAAGTACAGAATTAAAACTTATTTCAGACTGTCTGGATACTGTCAATGTGTTACACTCTGTTTGATGTTGGTGTTTTCTATCAGTATTTGATTCAGCCCAAATGCTGAATTCCTGATAAGGTGTAACTCAGATTCGTGTATCCACGCAGCCTGCCCACTCAGCATACAAGACACGGAGTCGACGTATGAAGTTTTCCACTTTTATTCAGCACACATCAACAACTGCATACAATCGCTCAATCGCCTTTCCACTCTCAAATTTACTTTCCAACTTCACTATCAACAACTTCTCTCTAACCACACACAGGGCATCCATTTTATAATTTTTTTCTCATTCGAGATGACGAGAGGTCGTTCTAGAAATGACGCCTTACAACCAACCAATCAGAATTAAAGATCGTCATCACTGACTTACGTCATACATCTCTCTTCCTGTCAAAAGAATGTTCTCCATTATCTACGTCCATCAAGAAACTTCGATCGATAGTAAACAAACGGATCCAGAAAATTCCCCAACAATATCGACTAACGAAAATTATCAACGTTATACAAAGCCTCTCCTCACAACAATGCAAACTCAAATCAAAGGTAAATAAACTCCATTATTGAATACTTTGCAAAACGAAACGATTAGATCTATCGTGCGCGTTTTAGACATACTTTCGTTCGTTTCAACGTAACACAATGTTCTCAGTTCATCCACACAATCAATGTTCTTTACTCACACATTCTGCTGAGAAAGTCCGCACCAACATTGTCTGACCCTTTAATAGATTCTACTCGCATGTTAAGGTTCTGCAAGTACATAGCCCATCTCATGATGCGACTGTTCACAAACTTGGCAGAGTTCAAGTAGGTTAGCGGCTTGTGATCAGTCTGTAGCACGAACTTCACTCCTTGAAGGTACAGTTCGAACTTCCGGATTCCCCATATGATGGCAAGGCACTCTTTCTCCATGGTCGAGTAATTTTTCTCAGCCCTGGACAGCTTCTTGCTGGCGTAACTGACCGGAAATAGTTTCCCTTCGTGTTCTTGCATCAGTATGGCGCCGATGCCTTCGTCCGCTGCGTCTGTTCTTAAGACGAATTCCTTGGAAGTGTCAGGCAGTCGTAGCACCGGATCCTTCAAAAGGAGGTCGCGCACAGTCTGGTATGCCTTCTCCTGAGATGGTCCCCACTGCACTTGGTTCGGACAGCCTTTCCGCACCAGGTCCGACAGAGGTGCTGTGATGGCTGAGTAGTTTGGTACGAACTCCCTATAATACCCAGCCAATCCCAGGAAAGATCGCACCTGCTTCTTTGTTTGGGGACGTGGAGCGTTCAGAATCTTGGTGACGTTTTCTAGCAGAAGCCCCTTTTGTCCTTCTTTCAGCGAATGGCCAATAAAGTCGACATTGTCAGTTCCCAGAATGCACTTACTGGGTCTCACGGTCAAGTTGGCTTCTGTGAGACGGTGAAACAGCTCCCTCGAGGTCTGCAGATGCTCTTCCCAGGTGCGAGTGTGGACTAGCAGGTCGTCCCAGTAACACACGACGTTGTCCATCCCATTGAGCATCTTCCTCATTCCTCTCTTCAGGGTAGCTCCGCTGTTGACCATGCCAAAGGGCATCCTTAGGCACTCGTACGTCCCATCAGGAGTTATAAATTCAGTCTTTGGTATGTCCTGTTAACGCACGGGGACTTGCCAATAACCTTTGCTGAGGTCAATCTTTGAGAAGATTTTACTCCCTGATAATTGGCGGAAGAGGTCTGCTGCAGTAGGCATCGGCTCGGGGTCGAAGACGGTGATCTTATTAACCTTCCTGTAGTCGATGCATACTCTGTTGCTCCCGTCCTTCTTCTTCACGACCACGACATGGGACGCGTAGGGGGAACTGGACTCCCTGATGATGCCCATCTTCAGCATCTTCGCGATATCTTTCTTCAAGGATTCACGGGCCTTGAAAGGGATCGGGAAGGGTTTGGATCGAACAGGGATATTTGAAGTGAGGTGGACTTCATGTTCGACCAAAGTCGTAGAGCCTGGGACATCACTGAAACTATGGGGAAACTCGCCCATAAGGTCCTTGAGCTCCATCTTTTGACCTTCCGTCAAACGTGGTCCTAGCTTAACATCATTGATGCCTTCTTTGCTATGGAAGTCTCCCAGTTCCAACAGTTCCTCGCTGTCGAAGCTGTCGTCGATCTCAGCTGCTGTTCTTGCGTGTACAGTCTCTGATGACCTTTCCACGTACAGCTTAAGGAGGTTGGCGTGGTATACCTTGGAATGCTGGCCGACCTTCACCTTATAGTCGTTGATCCCCACCACGGTCTCCACTTCGTACGGGCCTTTCCACTGCATCAGCAATTTATTATGATCAGTTAGGTAGCAGCACCAGCACTTTGTTGCCAGGTTTGAACTTCCTGTTCACAGCCCTACGATCGTAGTAGTGCTTTCCACAGTCCTGGGATTTCTTCAGGTTTTCTCTGGCTATCTCGAGAGTCTGCTCCAGCTTCTCCCGTAGCTCAAACACGAACTGGTAGCTGTTCTTCACCTCTGGGGTCTCTACTTCTTTCGTCCACAGTTCTTTCAGGATGCGCATCGGCCCTCTGATGGTTCTTCCGTACAGCAGCTCGAACGGAGAGAAGCCGGTGGACTCCTGCGGCGGTACTTCTCTGTAGGCGAAAAGTAGGGCGTTGATGTAGCGATGCCATTGTCTGGGCTGCTCGCTGCACAGTTTCTTCAGGGTGGACTTCAGCATAGCATTGAATTTCTCGACGAGCCCGTTGCACATCGGATGGTGGGCGTCGTAGTTAAATGCCGGATGCTCAGCAGTCTGTTGACCTCCTTCATGCAGTCAGAGACGAACTGCGTCCCGAGGTCTGTCAGAATTTCTTCAGGCACTCCAAGTCTACTGAACATGCCCACCAGTGCCTCTGCTACAGTTTCAGTGTCAATCTTCTTCAGTGGCACTGCTTCTGGGTACCGAGTCACATAGTCCACTAAAGTCAGTACCCATCGATGACCTTCTTCACTCGGAGGTCTTATTTCGCCGATTAAGTCTAAGGCCACCCTCTTGAAAGGTCGGTCGATCAAAGGCATCCTCTGCATAGGCACTTTAGGAACCCTTCCTCGAGGTATGGTCTTCTGGCAAATGTCACATGATCGGCAGAAACGGCTGACGTCCGCATGAAGTCCTGGCCAGTAGAACACCGCCTGGATTCTGTCTGACGTCTTCTTGATGCCTAGGTGACCTCCCATGATGGAGTCATGTGCTACTTCCATCACTTGGCGCCTTAGGGGTAACGGTACCAAGACTTGACGTAGTGGTTTCCCTCCGTTGACCCTCGGGTGCTGGAAGATTCGATACAGGATCTTGGCCTTCACCTCAAAATAGACCGTACCACTGCCTTTGGTCACGTGGTCTTGCGGTTCCTGTACTTGTTTAAAGTACTATCAGCTTCCTGGAGATGGATCAGTTTATCTCTGTCCACGATGGCAGCTTTGGAGTCGTCGGCGACCTTCAGTGGCGTAGTCGTCTTGTCTCTCTTGGCCTGGGCCCTGGTGGTGACAGCACCGACGATCTCTGGTCGGCAGGGCTGAGCCGGAGTAGCCACACTGTCCCGTAGCAGCTCTGTAAGGTCTCCATCGGGAAACGGCAATGGATCCTCCTCCACAACTTCGACACGTTGGGTTGAGGCAGGACTCCATTCTGAATCGGGGTCGTCGGGTCGTCTCGCGCCGTCGACATTCCCGATCATCAAATCATACAGCGGCTTCTTCAGGCAAACCGCTTCTACTTCGCCTATGTAGAAAGGGGTGCTGACTTGAATTTCGCAAATGGCGCTTTCACGCATTTGCTGTCGGCCATAAGTGTCCATTTTGAATCGCCAGTGAACTGTTCTTTAGCGATTAGATTTTCTCTGACGATGACCCCACTGCAACCCGAGTCTCTTAGAACAGTCACTTCATGATTTCCGACGCGTCCCTTGGAAACAGGCATGTTCTGGACGGTCATAGCTGCGCTGGCGACGACGGGGATGGATTTCCCGTTGGCAAGGAGTAGTTGGCCATCGGTTATGCACTCTTGCACGTCCGCGGGAGTAGCTGCGCGCTCGGTCTCACTCGGAAGAATGACGCTCCCGCCGCACACCTGATGGTCAGATCTACTGGTTTGCCGTTGATTGGAGAACCGCCTCTGCCGGTTGCCCGCCGCTGCATTGTCCGTACTGCTCCGCTGTCCGCTACTTTTGTTTTGAGGACAGTTAGCCGCTCTGTGGTCTGTAGCGTTGCAGGTGAAACAGCCTCTTGAATGCCCTTCCCTGGGAGGTGGCGTGGAGTCCGTGTGTCTCTGGCTGGTCTGGCTCCCCTGGATCTGGTTCCCATGGTTTGCAGTCTTCTGAAATGGCTTCGTCGCCTTGGGTGGGCCCAGCGTTTTTCCGTGAGCGAGGAGGTATCTTTCAGCAACCTCGGTCACATCATTAAGCGTCTGCAGCTTCTGTAATTCTAAGTGGGTCGCCAGGTCCTTGTGACAGGCATTGAGGAATTGCTCCTTCACGATCAGGTCATGGAGACTATCGTAAGACTTCCCTTTGCCTGATAATTCCACCCACTTGTGTAAGTATGACGACAGGCGCTCCACAAATTGCTTTGGAGTCTCGTCTGACAGAGGTCGACATTCGCGGAAGCGTTTACGGTAGCCCTTTTCTGTGAAGCTGTAGCAATGCAATAGGGCCTCTTTCAAGACGTCGTAGTTTTTGGCGTCATCGTTCGACAGTCTGGTGTAAACTTCGAGTGCTTGCCCCGTCAGAAGTGCACTCAGTCGAATTGCCCAGTCTTGAGGTTGCCAGTTAGAGCTTTCAGCGAACCTTTCGAATCTCGCCAGATAACTGTCAATCTGGTCCTTCGCGTCGACGAAAGCTGGCAATTTTGGAGCCGTATGGTCGTTGGTGACTTGTGGCGCATGCTGATTGTTTTGGATACGCGCCAACTCTAGTTGGTACTGACGATCAGCTTCTAATCGTCTCTCTTTCATCTCGTCACGCCGACGCTGTTCCTCTAATTCTCTTTCTTGACGCCGGTCTTCTCTTTCTTCTCGACGACGCTGCTCTTCTAATTCTCTTTCTTCACGCTGATGTTCAATTTCTCTTTCTTGTATTCTCTCCTGAGACTTGACGTACTCCGTCAGCTGTTTGCCTTTTAGATTCAGTTCAATCCCTCTCTGCCAGAAGTCAGCCATCTTGATGCTTTTCTGGAAAGTTCTTGACTGTGCTGTACCTTTCTAGACTGTTCTAGAACAGCACGCTTTCTGCAGTAGCGCTGATGCTTGTCACTAGTCGCTTTCGCTGACGCAGGCCCCGCTGTCCTCGTCGTATGCGACGCTGCACCACGCTGGTGTTGATGTATACGCTCCTGTGCTGAAGTAGACGCGACGTCCGCTCGTCGCTCTCTCTAATACTGGCGATGTAGCTCCGAGACTGTCCCTCGACGTAGTCTTGCGGCAGCCACGTAGTCCCGATCTGTTGTTCGCTCACGAAGCAACTCTTCGGCGACTACACGCCCTTGCAGTCAACCCGAATCTTTCGGGGATGTAGTCCCAGTATGTTGGCCCCTCCCGACGCAACTCGTTGGCGGCTACCCTCGATGACTGCCTCTCGTAACGTTGACTCGCTTGTTGTAGCAGTTGAACCCATTGGCTATGGCGTGAATCACAGCTTGGCCCCCAAAATGTTACACTCATTCGATGTTGGTGTTTTCTCTATCAGTATTTGATTCAGCCCCAATGCTTGATAGGTGTAAACTCGGATTCGTTTATCCACGCAACCCGTTCAATCAGCATACAAGTCACAGAGTCGACGTATGAAGTTTTCCACTTTTATTCAGCACACATCAACAACTGCATACAATCGCCTTTTTCACTCTCCTTTTACTTTCCAACTCACTATCAACAACCTTTGAAACAGTGCGGCACGATATATATACAGTCTCTCTAAACTCCAGAAAGAGCGAGAAAACCCCCCCAACGTGACACACCTCAACCAATCAGAATTAATTTCATCATCACTGTCTCACGTCATACAACCTTCCTTTCTGTCAAAAGAATGTTCTCAAATATCCCGAAACTTCGATCGATAGTAAACAAGCAGATCTAGAGAATTCTCCAATAATATCGACTAACGAAAATTATCAACGTTATACAAAGCTTCTTCTAACAACAATGCAAACTCAAATCAAAGGTAAATACACTCTATTATTGCATGCTTTGCAAAATAAAACGAACAGATCTATCGCGCACGCTTCACACATAATATCGTGCGCATTTCACACGCACCATCATGCGCGTTTCAACGTAACAGACTGTAAACATACTGACGCCCATGTGCTAGACGGCTGGATGCCGGCTACACAAATAATATTAATAATAATAATAATAATAATAATAATAATAATAATAATAATAATAATAATAATAATAAGAAGAAGAATAAGAATAATAATAATAATAATAATTATTATTATTATTATTATTATTATTATTATTATTATTATTATTATTATTTATTTTATAAAGCGCAATTCCAAACCAAAAAGTCTGCTCAAAGCGCTCACACGCATATTCTCACACAAGCACTCGCACAATAAGAGACTGCACAACACACTAAAACATGGTGTATATATAAAAAAATTATAATAAATAAATTAAAAAAAAACACCCAGCACGCACTAGGTACCTTTCCTCATACCTGGTCACTCAGGATGGTGCTCCGTTGTCTGGGAGTGACACTATGCGCCCAAAGGCTCTGGCCTCGGCTAGATCCTGTATCGGCCAGCGCCTTGAGCAGCTCTTGAGCTGGAAAAGCTCTATATAACAACGGTAAAATCAAATACATAAATCAGGACGGAAAATTGGTAAAATAAAATAAAATAAGTAGAAGGGCCTATGTTCCCGTACCCTTTCTTTTTTGGGGGGATGGGAGAGGCGTTTTGTGACCCCCCTTTCCTCTGGGCCTGGTTATTGAGGTCGGTGCCCGTCTCCTCTCTCTTGCCTTACCTGACCCAGTTCTAAACAGGTTCACGGCTGGGTGGAATGCGCTGCGTAATTGTGAGCTTGTGTCATAACCAAAAACTGTCTGTAAATGGGAACCTTTCAATAAAATAATAATTAAACATGTCAGTGCCTGTTGTCAGATGCGGACGGTGCCAGTGTTTGTGACCAGCTTTCCCCAGTACACCGGCAGAGGTTGGGACGGTTTTGCCGAGACCTATCGCCATGTTGACGACTCCTGTGCCGGCAGCGCGAAAAGTATTCCTCAGAAGGTAAGCTCTCTGTTTGAGCTAGTGGTCTATTTCTCTGTAAGTCATATCGTGTTTATTCCCCGTACCCACCCCACCCATCCCCTACCCACCAAAACACACCCCCCACAAACACTCGACCCTATTCACAACTTTCCGGCACCTCTCATAAAAACTCGTGGGTATCTCCATTATAAATTAAAACGAGGTTAGAATGAAACCAACTTCCGGTCTGGCTTGTTTTCCTTTTATCAAAGCTTGATGCGTGACTTTTAAATATGGCAAATTGCCGAAAGCGACGATTGTTAGAGCCAGAAAACGAGTGGGATAAGTATAAAAACGGTGGAGGAAGTACATGCTCAGTGAAAGGATGCAAAAAAAACAATCGTAGAGGCAGGAATTTGTGGCGACTTCGGAGGTGCGTCGATCATCGACAGAAAGTGAAACAGGACCTGAAGACTCTTGTAGTTTTCCATAGCTTCGCCGTCGCAACCTTCACAAAACACGAAGTAGTTGACTATGTTAAGCGAGCGTTGTGGCCAAGTGGGCTAAGGCGGGACTAACTTGCCTTGTCCACAAGCCAGAAACCAATAACGCCTGACAGGTGTGGGTTCGAGCCAGCATCTGGGCGTTATGTTTTTCCGAATATTTTTCAAAAATTCACAAATAATGTTAGGTAGGTAGGGTTTAGGCGCGCCACTGGCGATAGAAAGGGATAATAAACTGCAGCAAAAAAAAAAAATATGTGAGGGTACGATACTGGTGGCCAGTGACACATGTTATTATTCTTGAATATTTGGAAATAACTCACTAAAACACGCGGAGAAAGAAACCGGAAGTATGTTTCATTGAGGGGATTTCCGTTGGTGAATAGGATAGCAGAAAAGTGTGAATTGGGCGACATCGTGGAGAGATTAGCCGTGGTATAGGCGCTCGCATGACCTATTAAACATGTTAGACACACTGTGGAAGTGTGATTTTTCTCTAGGGTTGTTTCAACTGCTAGCGTCTACATGTGCAGTCTAGTGGTGTCCCTAGTCCAAGGACACATCATGTCCTGAATAAAGAACGGTAGGACACGACGTTTACAATACAAGTTCACAAATATTGAATAGTGGTTAACTATACAATAGCACATAGCATCCCTTAGTGTGCAGTGGATATTTTATGTAAGTAAGTAAGACAAGACTGTTTTACTTACATCCGGCCACAATGCGAACGGTATTATTATATGCCTTGTATCAGACGAATAAGCGTTGGTCTTATTCTGATCAAGGGTTCAAACTCACTTTCAATAATTGTAATGTGGTATGTTGTGCAGGGAGGAAACACGACGTACAGCCGCTCCATCTACATCCTGTATGACCTCAACCAACCCCACAAGTCCGATCAGAGAATTCATATCACGTGCTCTGCACCCAGTGACACAACCACCACCACTACCACTACTACAAACATACCTACAACTACCTCCACACCAACGACGACGAAAACCACAATTGTACAAAAATGTAAGTTAACATGAACTTTGTGGTTAAACATTGTTTTCTTTTTTTTCTTTTTTTTTCTTTGTAAACTGTTAATAACTTCAACGCTTTTGTCTATATCCGCTTGCCATACAATTTTAATTTTGTCAGCGCTGTAGAACCGTTACAAAAACAAAACAAAAAAGTCGTAAACACAGCTGGGACTGCTTATATCTTGAAGCTTAAATTAAATCAGAAACACAACAAAAAGATATTAAAGATACTTTTAATTATCAAACAACACAAGACAAATGAATTTCGAGCTATGCCCTGTCAGATAACAAATAGAACTGTGCGCACAGGGCAGCGACCACACGCCAGCGAGCAGCAAGCCGAGAGCGTCTGCTGCTGACCTATTTAGCCATAACTGAAAATCGGCAAGTTTAAAACTATTATATTGCGCGTTATATTATTTTTATTTTAATAATGCAAACTCAGGGGAGCAAAGAAAATGTGTGCTTAACTCAAAAGACACAGTGGGATTTAATGATGGTGAACATTCCATCAGTTCATCTTCAAAATCCTCTTCCATGTCTGTGAAGTCACGCTGACACAGTGTTGAATGGGCATGTGGGCGGAGTTATACTTCGCCAGCAAGGAAATTCCCGCGTATGACTGGCAAAATGTGCCAATACCGTTTTGGCAATTTTTAATTCGTTGTATCTCCTAATTGCGCTAATTTTTTTTTTTACATTTTGGTAAGATTGTTCAACAACCTAAACTCTTTACATTTGACTTGTTTTCATTTTGGATACCCTAAAAAGCACCTCTAAACAATCTGGGCTTCGGCTAATATGTTCAATCACACAGCTGTATGTCCCCGCATGTTCACACAGCTTTTTGTTTCTACCCAACCGAGGCTTCCTGATCGCATCGCTCTCTGCTCCCATATTTGGGAAAAGACCATGCTCGAAAATATGAGGGGAAACAACTTTGGGCCGTCTTGCCCGCATGTTGCGCCCAGAGTTGTCCTACGTTGGGCGGACATTCATTTCAAACGAACCCACTTGCCTATAATTTCTGCTCTATCCTCCATCAAACCTTACAAATCAACCGAAAGGTTGATCTCAGTTGCAATCCTGGCTAGCTCCGCTAGTAACGCCATGCACTGCCAGGCAACCACCACCCCCCCTTTGCCGAAGAAAAGCTTGGGGTAACTTTCTTAGTGTTCTAAGACGACGTGCTCTGATGACGTCCGCCCGGATAACTCTAGGTAACTAAAAACAAAACAAAAAGACAAGTTACCTCCCATTTCCCAGTAATGCCTACTCTCACGGCTCTGTATTCACATATAAAGCTGTGGGATCATAGAGCTGTATGAACATAAGGCTGTAGGGTCACAGGGCTGTGGGATCATAGACCCTTTGGAGAATGGTATTTAATCTGAAATAAATAACTAAATTATTTAAGAGATTCGTTCATTTTTCATAGCCACACACATTATTTCTACTTCTGTGTTTGACACAGATGTTTTGTCTTCCGTCAAAAATTATAATACACAAAATGTATTATTGTACACGAAAAATAAAAAAATAAAATTAAATATCCACGAGATTAGATCATAGTTACAAAATCGTGAACACATTCACCACATTTCTAATGTACATGTACACGGCAAATTGGTTGACATGGCTGCTATTGTTTGTTGTTGTAGCATATCATGACTGCTTGGAATATGGGATGCGGATCTACGTTAGACCATTGGAATACGATGCCGCCAACTGGAAAGCGAATAGCCCCTTCATTATCGGTACCACAGCAGAGGTAAGACTAGCAGACCTTATACTCTGCCTCCTTCTGACTGGCTATGCTCCGCAGCTGCCGTACATTCCCATAGAGCCCACACGACAAGAGGAAATCTTGAGTGTGAATGTTGAAAGTCATTTTTCTTTAGATTGCGAGATCCAAACGAGAAAGTCATTTCAAAAACAAAAAACGCCCACAAACAGACAACATGTCGAGTTTCTTTTAAAAACCAGCGTCGCCGGGCTAACTCGACTTCGTGATCACTCGGAAGAGGTATTCAAATATAAAAATGTAAAACTTTGCAGCTAACTCGGGTGGAGGAATTCACACCATCAGCTCCTGAAGGCTATAACGCCACGGGCTTGGAAGGTTACGTGGGGGAGTTTAATTACACCAACGACGTCATCGCTGGAGATGCCGTAGTCTTTGAAAATGTAAGTAACGAACAGTGAGTACGCTCTTTTAACCAGCTAGATTGGATAAGAAAAGGTTGTATAGATTTTTTTTTAAAAAAGGGTATAACTAACAGTGACAGTAAACTAGTTATCAAAGATTTTTGAGAAATTAGGCAAAAATATTGAGTTTTTTAGTGAAAATTGTGGTACTCTGTGTGACTGTAGACTGTAGACCCGACCTGAACTTCCGCAATTTTGAGTTCAACAAAAACATCATCGAGTGTCACCAGTGAACGATGTAGCGTGTAACAGTGAAATCATAGTACTAAGTAGGGTACCCAGAAAAGTGTAGTGCGGAGCAGGGGAGGGGCCTATCACCTACAATGGCAGTGATGGCTGCGAGCCTCTGCCTCCTTGTGATCTTCTGCAGCTATATCAGCTATCCTCTACCGGCAAACTTTGACATCAGACTCCCAGGGCCTCTGGTTTCAAGAGGTAACATCAGAAAAACCCTGAAACCTTGCATTCAACAGCGACAGGTCAGTGCCCTTATATTCTTGGCAATACTTCTTGCTGGAGATGTGCACTGCAACCCAGGCCCGCACCGACAAGCAAGTACGTACCCCTGTGGTATGTGCGACAAAGATGTATCTTGCACAGACTGCGTCGCCTGCGACAACTGCTCTGTCTGGTACCACCGCTCGTGCCTGGAGCTGTGTACAGCTGACTTCCAGCACTTGCAACAATCCACAGCATCATGGGCATGCTTCAAATGTGATAGTATGAACTGCAACACCTTCACCTTTCACAGTTATTGTCTTGACATCAGTAATGTCTACGAGCCCCTGTCCAACCTGTCCGTTGACTCGTTTCATTCCCATCATTTCAGTCCTCTGAAAACGAGCAGCCCAAAGAATACCAGCGCCTCACCACCAGGCGCAGATTCCAACAGATCCATCGACCCTCACACGTCCAACTCAATACCACGTAGATCGACGGAGAAAACACGACCTTCCCCGAGGCACGACACATTAGGTGACAATTCCCGGCTTCTCCCACCACCAGAGAAACAAAACCTCCGGCTCCTGAATATAAACTGCCGCAGTGTTATTCGGAATCGGGCAGAATTCCTGGCTATCATCAACTTCACCAAGCCGGATGTAGTATGCGGCACAGAGTCTTGGTTGGGCCCGGATTTCAAGTCCAGCGAGGCATTCCCCCCCCCGACTACGTCGCCTACAGGAAAGACAGGGGCACCATCGCAGGTGGAGTGTTCATTTTGGTACACAAGACCTTGGTCTCGTCCGCAGCTCCAGAGCTACAAGCAGACTGCGAAATGACCTGGGCCAAGATCCACCTGAAGAGAAACAACGACTTGTTAGTTGTATGTTTCTACATGCCCCATCGCTCCCATAAGGACCTCGCTGAGCTTGACCAAACACTGCAAAGGATCACAGGCGGAAAGAAGCGCCAACAAGTTTTACTAGCTGGCGATTTCAACTGCCCAAATATCAACTGGGACAACGCTAGTGTACCCTCAAACTCGCCAGATCGACAAGTGCAGCTTAACCTCGTTGACATCTGCACTGCAGCGCAACTCACACAAGTACATGATCAACCGACAAGAGATGACAACATACTAGATCTTGTGTTTGTCACCAACCCCACGTTAACCAGGAGTTCCACCTCCATCCCTGGAATCTCTGACCATCATGCAGTAATAACTGACTTTGACGCACAGCCGCAGCGAGTGAGAGAAAAACCAAGAAGAGTGTATTTGTACTCCAAAGCCAAGTGGGACGACTTGAACTCCGATTTTGATTCCTTGTCCGAGAAGATCGAGACCATGAACAATGACGACGCAGACATTGAGACCATGTGGACTGAGTTTAAGACATCTTTAATGTCGGCCGTTGAGAAGCATATCCCATCAAAGCTCCGGCGGGTAAACTCTAACCTACCTTGGATCAACTGGCGCGTCAAAAAACTATTAAGACGAAAGAAACGTCTTTACAAACAAGCCAAGAAGACTGGGAACTGGGCGAATTATAAATTTTTCCAACGGGAATGCCGACGCGAAACAAGACGGGCAGAGTGGGACTACGTGAACACCACCATTGAAGAGGGACTGCAGGCAAATGACACCAAGCCTTTTTGGAAGTATGTCAAATCCAGGCGCCAAGACAACCTAGGGGTAGCTCCCCTAAAGAAGGGCCCGTCCCTCCTCAGTGACAGCCTCTCCAAAGCCCAGATCCTCTTGACCCAGTTTAAGTCCGTATTCACCAAGGATGACGGCTCCCCCCCTCCAGAAATCAAAGCCCCTCCTTATCCCAGCATCGGAAAACTCACTATAAATATCCATGGCATCACCAAACTCCTCCAAAACCTCAACGCTTCTAAGGCCTCTGGGCCGGACAGTATCCCAAACAAGATTTTGAAGACCTGTGCCGTGTCCATCGCCCCAGCCCTGACAATCATTTTCAAACGTTCGCTGGAAACTGGCCAACTCCCTGGCGACTGGCTATCCGCAAACATCTCGGCGGTATTCAAGAAAGGCGATAGGAATCAGGCAGAAAACTACAGACCAGTCTCCCTAACCTCAGTGGCCTGTAAGCTCCTGGAGCATGTTATTTGTCGGCACATCCGGAACCATCTTGAAATGTATAACATCCTAACCGACCGGAACCATGGATTCAGATCTGGCCACTCCTGCGAGACGCAACTCCTCACCACATCGAATGATTTACTGAAGTCCTTCGATAATGGGGCCCAGGTGGATGTCGCCATACTTGATTTTTCCAAGGCGTTTGACACCGTTCCACACGCCAAGCTTATGCAGAAGATGGATCATTACGGTGTGCGTGGACCAATCCATGTATGGCTGACCCAGTTCTTGACGAAGCGAACGATGAGAGTGGTGGTGGAGGGAGAGGCATCGGAAGTGGCGCCGGTCGAGTCAGGCGTACCACAGGGAACGGTGTTGGGACCACTCTTGTTCCTCTGCCACATCAACGATTTGCCACAGTCTGTGAGGTCTACAGTCAGACTGTTTGCTGACGACTGCCTCCTTTACCGGACTATACGCACCTTCCAAGATCACCTCGAGCTCCAGGCCGACCTCCGACAGCTGGAAATCTGGGCTACCAAGTGGGGCATGCGCTTTAATGCGCAGAAGTGCTACATCCTCTCCATCAGAAATAAGTCATCCTACTTAGACAGAGTAATCCTGCAACATGTACAACAGAGCCCATATCTTGGCATCCTACTGTCAGTTGACCTCAAATGGTCCGCCCACATCTCCAACACATGCAGCAAAGCAGCATCAACCGTGGGCTTCCTACGCCGGAACCTCCGGAACTGCCCCCAAGACTGCAGGCGCCTGGCGTATATCTCACTCGTACGATCCAAGCTAGAATACGGAGCAACGGTGTGGGATCCCCATCTACAACAGGACATCGACAGACTAGAGAGAGTGCAGCGCCAGGCCGCCCGCTTCATTACGCGTGACTACAAGTCCCGAAGCCAGGGCTGCATGAGCAACATCCTCAGAGACCTGAACCTCCCCCCACTAGAAGAGCGCCGTAGGCAACTACGCCTCAACCTTCTGAATAGGGTCGCAGAGGGGTTGGTCCCAGCGCTACCTCCAGAGAAGTTCCTCACCCCTGCTGTCGGCGGTCGACGAAGAGTCATTCCTACGAGGTTTCAGGGGTTTGACAGCATCAACATCATTGAACGACAGGCTGTGAACAACACACGAGGCTTTATCATCCCTACCAGCAAGACTGACCAGTACAGGAATTCCTTTTTTGTCCGTACTGTAGCTGAGTGGAATCAGCTGAGTGACACAGACTTGCCAGCCAGACCAGCCCGACCTGCCGTCGCAGCATCATCGGCGACGAAGGTGTCAGGGCTCTCATCCCCCCCCTCTCCGCTGAACGCTCACACTGATATGTTTTTAGCCAGCTTTTAAAGACACTATGAATATTTATGTTTTAGCTGGGCACCTTGCCTTTATATTAGGGCCACGAATTTATAAATCATGCGCTTCCCCCAGTTGCAAAGATAACCGACATTGGTTCCTGCAACTATACGACCAGATCCAGAGGGTTGAAAAGGTCAGGATAATGCATTTTCATTTCCACTTAATTCCCTGAATCTTTTTCTGACTTTAGATGCAAGTTTAATGTAAAAAATATTAAATTGAGTACTTTTTCAATACCCCATCTTTATTTTTTTTAAATATATAATAAACACACTGGTAACAACTTTAATTAAGCATAGCCCCAGCATCTTTCAGAGTATAAATATAAAAGTAATATCGTCGAAAAAAAAACACCTGCATTAGCGCCTGTTTTTAGTTTTTATTCCAAAGCCTAATAATATTCGTAGTCATGAGTGATTTTAATAAATCGACCATTGATTCGTGTTACATTTTGGGAGCCAAGCCGGGAATTTCACACGAATCAATGGTCGATTCAGCCCCGATGCTTGAATCTTGTGTAACAATAGGTCCAGAGCACTTACTCCTAGGCCTCTCTACAACACTCTCATACTCTTTTCCCACGGTGTTACACTTACCATTTCCGTTTCAGCCACTGCCCCCTAATAAACGCCTTTCCTACCTTTCGTGTCCGCTTCAAGCTAAATCGGAGAGTGTGCCGAGGAATCACAAACACTCATAGCAACACCTTCGTATCACCTAAAACGATGTTAGCTCCAAATTCACTGCGAATTTATTTCAAAACGAAGCCACAGATGCTAATAAGTCAATCCTTGTTAGAAAGCAGGAACGTTGAATTTAGTTCAATTCAATCAATTTATTTATAGTCTGTTCACTAACTAAGCGATATTAGACTTAATAAAAAATAAAAACAAATAATACTGATCATAAGTAATTAAAAAAAAACAGAAAGAAATCTTTATAACCATTAAACAATTCAACTCTTAACATTAAAATATTAACATCATAATATTAAACAATTCAACTCTTAACATTAAAATATCAACATCATAATATTAAACAATTCAACTCTTAACATTAAAATATCAACATCATAATATTAAACAATTAAATTCTTAACATTAAAATATCAACATCATAATATTAAACAATTCAACTCTTAACATTAAAATATCAACATCATAATATTAAAAGTACATCGCGTACAATAATCACTATTATAACAAGTTTCCTTTATGATTACACGATATAATAGATGCAATTTTCAGCATGA
>CM072525.1:14327679-14377679 GCA_036898135.1 Oncomelania hupensis | reverse complement strand
TCAAATGACGGTGAACCTCTTCCCTTATGGCTACAACGCTACAACGTGGCCTGAGGGCTTGACACCTTTCATACCCTTAGACAACGAAAACTACGTCTACATCAGCGAAAAAGTCTGCAAGGTAGAGAATGTAACACCGTGATCGCACTATCAAACAAAGAGAAGTTCGTTCCATGTTGGCTCAGTGGTGTACGCAGCGGCAGAACAATTGAAGCATTGAAAGTTAAGCAATAACATTGCAGCCCGTACGGGTGTTGGTTTGAAACCTAATGACGGCCTGAGTGGCTTTAAAAAAAACCACACACACAAAACCAAACATGACCGTGAGACACAGCTGGCTGCCTGGTGTACTCACTTGCTGCACAGTTGACGCACAGAATGTCAAACGATAACATCGCTGCTCGTACGATCAGTGGTTCAATCTGGTGGACTGGGTGTAGTAGTAGTATATTTTATTAACGTCTGCTAAAACCAAAGGTCATTCGAGACGACATATACAAAATGGATTTAAAAGTGTGAATAAAATATCAATTAAAAAAAAAACCCAGTAAAACATGAAATCGAATACACAGTAGGCCTAAATTTACACAGGCGATTACATGCATAAAAAGAGATATATACAAACTTACATTGACAACACTCATAGACATTGCACTACAAAAACGTATCGGTGAAATGATAATGTTTCTATATTCTCGTCAGAACTGTTTGCTATATGGCATTAACACATATTGCTGATCTTCCAGTTACTATTAACAATATTGCGATTCTCTCAGACTCTAAATCTTCAATTCAGGCATGAGAGGAGGGCGGTAGAAACAGAGGATGCCTGATGCCGGACTAAGTGGAGTGACGAAACAAAAACAACATTACCCTGACACACACCGTCCTACTCCTTCGGATGAGAGTATAAATCGAGGTCTAATGTGGGCACGCGCGCATTTCATCGCACGGACTTTGTTACACTCATTCGATGTTGGTGTTTTCTCTATCAGTATTTGATTCAGCCCCAATGCTTGAATTTTCCTGATAGGTGTAAACTGGGATTCATTTATCCACGCAACCCGTTCAATCAGCATACAAGTCACAGAGTGGACGTATGAAGTTTTCCACTTTTATTCAGCACACATCAACAACTGCATACAATCGACTTTTTCACTCTCCTTTTACTTTCCAACTCACTATCAACAACCTTTGAAACAGTGCGGCACTATATATATATATATATATATATATATATATATATATATATATATATATATATATATATATATATATATATATATATATATATATATATATATATATATATATATATATATATATATATACATACATACATACAGTCTCTCTAAACTCCAGAAAGAGCGAGAAAACCCCACTGTCTCACGTCATACAACCTTCCTTTCTGCAGTGATGTCCCGAGGCCTCGGACATCGGTCATGGTCCGATTCGTTTGGAAAATGACCGAATGCAAACACCTGTGTCCCGTCAAATGTCCGATTCTATTGCGAAATTAGCGGTCATTGTCCGATAGTATTATGACTAGAGCGGTCACTGCAAGAAACATCTGTACAAACTGGAGTGTCAAAGCCGTTAAAACGAATTTGAATAGTGGACAATGCTAGACTATTATCACTCTTCAGTACATTCCGTTGAACAACAAAAGGGCCGCAACTCTCGACACTTTTGAAAGGGAAATAACCGACACCATACTTCCTCTGCAACGATCTTACTACGCTCAAAATGCCGCCGAAGAAAAAGCTTTGTGTTGCTAAAGGGCAGTCTGTTTTGAGCTCGTTTTTGAAGAAAAAGGAAGAGACATCTGTCTGTGACAAGTCTGCTGATATTCAGCTTGCAGGGCCCTCGGCTTCGTCAGGGAATCAGGCTGAAGGCGAAGGTGAGAAAGAAACGAAAGAAGGCGATGAAACGAAAGTAGGGGCTAGTAATCTGAATGTCCTATTGCTTTTATGTAGTCAGGACATGATGTCCGATTAGTTTTATGATTTAGGACATTTTGTCCTATTGCCCTCTAATCCTAGGAACACCACTGTTTCTGTCAAAAGAATGTTCTCAAATATCCCGAAACTTCAATCGATAGTAAACAAGCAGATCTAGAGAATTCTCCAATAATATCGACTAACGAAAATTATCAACGTTATACAAAGCTTCTTCTAATAACAATGCAAACTCATATCAAAGGTAAATACACTCTATTATTGCATGCTTTGCAAAACAAAACGAACAGATCTATCGCGCGCGCTTTACACATAATATCGTGCGCATTTCACATGCACCATCATGCGCGTTTCAACGTAACATAACCCCCCACTCAAGAAGAAATTTACTTAATTTCTTTCAACAACGTTGAAACGTAATGCACAAGCAAAGTACAGAATTAGAACTTATTTCAGACTGTCTGGATACTGTCAATGTTCTCAGTTCATCCACACAATCAATGTTCTTTACTCACACACTCTGCTGAGAAAGTCCGCACCAACATTGTCTGACCCTTTAATAGATTCTACTCGCATGTTAAGGTTCTGCAAGTACATAGCCCATCTCATGATGCGACTGTTCACAAACTTGGCAGAGTTCAAGTAGGTTAGCGGCTTGTGATCAGTCTGTAGCACGAACTTCACTCCTTGAAGGTACAGTTCGAACTTCCGGATTCCCCATATGATGGCAAGGCACTTGTCGCAAACCTGGGTGTTGCTGGGTGATCACTACTGATGAAGGACTACCTTGACTTTCATGACTTACCCCAGAACATGGTTTTATTTCAATAAAAAAACCTAAGGTACACCATTTCATTCCAACACTTCACAAACACATAACACATTTTTCCAAGTTCGAGTATTTTATTATATTCCGTTCATTTTTTCTTCGAGATCGGAACGATAATTTGGCGATACTTTTGTCGTGGTTACCGAAAATAAAGTTCGATTGTTTTTTTACTTAGCTTCTTATAAAGTCCTCGTTGAAATCGTTGTTAACAAATGAAGAAACCAGTCTTTAGATGAGTTGTAGAAAAGTTAATAGGAGCTGGAACTTGACGTCGATGTCGCCGTTAGATCTAAAGGCTGTCCATGACCCACCAGTGACTTCTGTAGCCCTCGTTAACGTACACTTCCATCTCAGAATCAGTCACTCCGATCATAAGCCAGACGTCATCGCAGAATCCAGTGCCAGTCACAAAGATGACATCGTCACGTAGATCCAAGACGATTCATACCACAGAATAAAAAACACCTGCCGAACAAAACTAGTCTTAGATATTTGCATGAAAATTATTTCCATACAAACTTAAACTCCTTCAGGTCCGGCTCTGCTTGGAAAAACATGTTACGATTAATCAACACATCAGTCCCCTGAAAACCAACTGCATTCAGACGAACCAAATATCTTTCTCTGGAAAAGAAATGCATTCAATGAACAAACTATCTCACTACTCTGGAAAACAATGCATTCAAATGAACAAACTATTTTCCTCCTCTGAAAAACACATATATTCAATGAACAAATCATCACACTTTTCAATCTTCTTGGGAAATGATCTTGAATGAAGAAAAATCTAAATATTTACCCTACGGTGCCAGAATTTCAGCTAAAGCTGATCAAACGTCGAGGAACAACTATCTTCCTGGCCCAACCACATCTGACATCATTCAGCCTCCAGCTAAACTGTCGTTGGCACCCCACAGAATAAGTTGCCTCGGAGCTTGGGTAGAATCCTCCCTGTCCAGTCTAGATCTCTTTCCCAACTGATTGACAGTTTTCCTAACCGATTTTGCCTCTGTTTCATTTTACTAAGGTTACCATACTTTTATCATTAAAACAACCAATGAAAATTTCCCAACGCAAACAAATGACCTATCACCTCAAATATTATATTTTGTAAAATTAATAGCTCACAAACCTCTTTGCTTTTCCTCAAATTTTATTATTGGCATTAATCACAAACTTTCACACAAAAGAATCATCGATAAAAATCGTCCATTTTATTCTTTTCCAGGAATAAAAAAAATGGCGATTGACACGCAGCAAAATTGACGTCATATTTCTAAATCTAGTACAGGTACTCTATAAAACAATTTGCACTTGGAAAATAAAAATTCTCGCGAGCGTTTCGTTTCGCGACATTACGCCCCTCCTCTTGAGCTGAAACATCCATGTTTAAGCTATTCTTTTACAAGTGCAGTCGACTCAAATAGTCTGCGCCAACATTGTCTTTCCCTTTGATAACTTTGACTGTGAAAGAATACTGTTGCAGCTGGAGAGCCCACCTCATTAGCCGACCATTCTCAGTCTTGGTTTTCTGCAAATATGTGAGTGGTTGGTGGTCCGTCTCCAAAGTGAAATGTGTTGAATACAGGTACTGTTCAAATTTCTTGACAGCCCATACCACTCCCAAACACTCCTTTTCGATGGTCGAGTAGTTTTTCTCTGCACGGTTAAGCTTCTTGCTTGCATAGGCTACTGGCTGTAACCCTTGCCCTTGATCTTGCAGTAAAACTGCTCCCACTGCAACATCTGATGCGTCACTCCTCAGAGTAAATGGTTTGCTGACGTCAGGTAGCAATAACACTGGTTTGCTTACCAAGCAGTCTTTGAGTTTAACGAATGCTGCTTCACATTTTTCATCCCAGGCCACTTTTTCCGGTAGACCTTTCTTTGTCAAATCAGTCAACGGAGCGCTGATTTCCGCATAGTTGCTGATGTATTTCCTGTAGAACCCTACTAGTCCTAGGAATGCTCTGACTTCCTTCTTTGTGATCGGTCTGCTGGCTGACCTGATTTTCTCAGTTTTGTCATCATCAGGCATGACTGTGCCTCCACCCACATGATGACCCAAATAGTCTAACTCCCCGAAACCAAAGTAGCATTTAGAGGGTTTCGCTGTAAGACCTGCCTCCTCCAACCTTTTCAACACAGCATCAATGGCCTCTACATGCTGTTCCCATGTTTCAGTGGCAATGATGATGTCATCAATGAAATGTTCAATATCATCACGCTTCAGAGGTTCAAGTAACTTGCGCATCATTCGAGTGAAAATAGAACTCGCAGTCTTGATTCCGAATGGCAGATAAGCGAAACAGTACTGTCCCATGGGTGTACTAAACGCCGTTTTCGGTTTATCCTCTTCTTTGACTGGTATTTGCCAATACCCTTTCGTCAAGTCTATCTTTGACAAATAGCGTGCTTTCTGCAATTTTGCAAAGATTTGTGGCACATCAGGAATAGGTTCCGAATCGAACTCTACCTGCTTGTTGAGGCTTCTATAGTCAATACAGAAACGTATTTCACCATCCTTCTTCTTCGCCAACACAATCGGACTATTGTAAGGCGACACTGTTGGTTCTATGACCCCCAACTCCAACATGTCAATGACCTCCTTTTTCACTGTTTCTACCTGCGCAAATGGTAGCGGGTATTGTTTCACATGCACTGGCTCTTTTGACGTAAGTTTGAACTCACATTCTTCGATTTTACATTTCCCTGGTATGTCTTTAAGCACCTTTTCTCTCCTATCGCAAATAGACAAGATTTCAGCCTGTTTGTGCTCGTCCAACTCAGGGTTGATCTTCACGTCTCTGGGACCTTCTTTTGCATGCAACGTAAGCATGGGAAAACGATCTATGCCTAGTGCTCCCATCTCTTCATCGCACACATCGTCAACCACAACGCTCACTTCTTCCTCATCTGTCTCCATGACCACCGCGTTTGGCTGTGCTTCATCTGTCCCCGTTTGCTTTCCGTCACGTTCGACGTACAATTTCAGCAAATTCGCATGTAGCAGTTTTTCATGTCCCCTTATCTTGATTCTGTAGTTGCAGCTGCTCACTTTCTCCACAACTGGATAAGGACCTTTCCACGTTAGCTGCAGCTTGTTGTGTTTTGCGGGTAACAATAGCAAAACTTTGTCCCCGACCTCAAATTTTCTGTCTTTGGCCTTTTTGTCGTACACCCTTGTGTACCTGAGCGCTGCCTTGCTGAGGTTGTTCTTGGCAATCTCACAAGTTTTCTCGATTTTGTTCGTGAGATCCGTGATATGGCTAATCGTGGATCGCACTTCCTCTCCTGCATCCTCATTTGTCCACACCTGACGTAGAACCTGCATAGGCCCTCGTACTTCACGCCCATACAACAGTTCAAAAGGCGAAAATTGCAAGCTTTCTTGCGGTACCTCCCTGTAGGCAAACAATAACGCTGGCAAAAACTTGTCCCAGTCCTTGGGCTGTTCTTGACAAAGTCTCTTCATCATGTCCTTGAGTGTAGCATTAAACTTCTCTGTCAAACCATTTGTTTGCGGGTGAAAGGGTGTAGTATGGATCCCCTTTATGTTGAGAAGCTTGTTCACTCTCTCCATGATTTCGCTAGTGAATTGGGTACCCCTATCTGTGATCACTTCCTTAGGAATTCCCATCCTGGTCCAATAGATCCACAACGCCTCGCTCACTGTCTCTGCCCTAATATCTTTCAGAGGTGTCGCTTCTACATACCGCGTGGCATAGTCAACCATGGTCAATATGTATCGATGACCCCTGCTGGACGCTGGTAGTATCGGACCAATGATATCTACCCCAACTCGCTCGAAAGGTGTGCTGATAAGCGGCATGCTTTTCATCGGGACCTTCCTAGTGGCCCCCTTCCTCGTGCTCCTCTGACACACGTCACATGACGCACAATAACGTTTGACGTCACCACATATACCCGGCCAATAGAAATCACGCCATATCCGGTCGCGAGTTCGGCGTACTCCTTGATGTCCTGCCATCGGTGTATCATGAGCTAATTTGAGCACATCTGATCGGTACCGTTCTGGCACTACCACTTGTCTACATGGTTTACCTTCACTCATGTAAACTCTGTACAAAATGTCTTCCTTCCACTCGTAGTGGGTTTCTTGCTTGAGCCCTAGCTCTGCCCTTTCCCGAATCTTTCCTAAAGTCGGGTCTGCCTTCTGTTCCTTAGATAGATCTTCAGGACGTATTTGCCCTAAGTCAATCTGCTTAGGAATCCACGGCTTGGCTTGCGCTTGTTGCTTCTCCTGCAACCTGGTTTGTACCGGTGCTACAACTTGTTCCTCCGGTTGCTCTACCAACGGAAACAATGGAACTTTGACCTCAGTCCCGTCTGTCATCTTTCTGCTATTTCCTATCAGAACTTGATGTACCAGTGTCTTCAAAACCAAAACACGCGTTTCTCCAACGAAAAACGGAGTTTCCAAATTCACCACAGCAATGGGCACTTTCTTTCGCTTGGACGAATCTGCAAGTGTCACGTTTTGGTACTCGCCCGTATACTTGCTTGGGGAAACTAAACTTGAATCCACCAAAATGCTACTGGCCCCTGTATCCCGAATACCTTGAGCCTTTACTCCATCCACTTTCAACTCACAGTTCGGTTCATAGCCGTCTTCACTACATCGATTACACGGTTTCTGTTCCTGGGTCACGTTGACCGCATTCACAACAGCTGACGCTAGGTTTGAGTTTGGTCTGTTTCTATTCACATTTGCCTTTTGGCAATCCCTCATCAAATGTGGGCCTCCGCATCGAAAACATCCCTTGAAGTTTTGCTGAGACTTGTTTATTCCTGACGCACCCGCGTTACCAGGACCTGTCGCTTGACCACTCACCCCTCCATTACGTCGTTGTCCCATGTTCGAATTCTGCGTTTGCTGGTTAACCCTGGGACGGTTATCCATTCTAGCACTGGGTCCAATGGGCCGCCTCGTTGCTATCGGACCTCCAGCATTCTGCGCATCTTCATACGTTTGAGCATGGACCACCACTTCGTCCACACACGTAGGGTTTCTTTCCCTAATAAATCTTGCCTCCTCTTGAGACACTATCTCCAACATTTTGTCCATGAGAATTAAGTCTTTCAGCTCACCTGATTTTCCTTCTTTCTCAGACAAATCCATCCATCTGTCCAAATACATCCCCATCCTATTTCTACACTCCCTGATGCCTTCATGACTGCCCCGCTTGAATTCTTTGAACCGTTTCCGATAAGTTTCAGCGGTCAGTTGGAAACGCCTCATGATCGCAGCCTTGACCATGTCGTAATCCATAATCTCCTCATCAGACATCTCAGTGTAGACCTGCCGCGCTTGGCCTCGTAATTGACCAGACAATCTTATCGCCCACTCATCCTTGTTCCAACCTGACAACGTAGCGATACGCTCAAACTGTTTCAGGTAGACCTCTACATCGTCCTTATCATCCAAATAAGGTACATTCACATTCAGACAGCTCCTCGCTGCCCTCGGCTCGGGATAAAAATTTTGATTTTGGTCCCCATCATCTGCAGTCCACTCTTGCGCCTTTCTCAATTCAAACTCGTTCTGCATGGCCATTTGTTCCAATTTTGCCTTGGCCTCCCTTTCTTCTCTCATAATGCGCTCTTCTCGTTCTTCACGTCGGAGCTGGTCCTCCCGTTGCTCCTGCCGTATCTTCTCCGCTTTCTCTTCCTCCTCCTTCCTGATCCTCTCCGCTTTCTCTTCCTCTTCCTTTCGGATCCTCTCCGCTTTCTCTTCGTCCCTTATCCTCTCAGCTTTCTCTTCCTTCTCCTTCCGGATCCTCTCCGCTTTCTCTTCCTCCCTTATCCTCTCTGCTTTCTCTTCCTCCCTTATCCTCTCCGCTTTCTCTTCCGCTTCTTTCCTTCTCTTTTCCACATACTCTGCCAGATCCTTATCTGTCAGACCCAGGATGATCCCATCCTGCTTGTAGGCTAGTAGCGGAGACTCAGTCTCCATCTGAACTGGTTGCTGCCTCGGCATCCTCCTAGCCAAACTTTCCCTAAACTAATCCTGTTTTACTACACGTAACCCTGGTAGATAAAACCACAGACTATTTAGGCCTCTATCGTACTTGCCTTTCCAAAGGTTAAAGTACTACAACGGATACGCCTGCGCCCTAGCCCCAAACCGGCTATTCTATCACAGCTATCCTTACGTGAACGGTTATACACTAATAACACGATCACCGACGATAATCCACCACCTTTCAGATTATCATCCACGCTTAGTCTCCTGGTTAAGTAAAACGTCTAACTAGACCCACATTTACTAACCAGCACTACCAATTACCACAATTGGTTAAACTGTCAAATCGGACACTACCGAATCTGACTTTCAGACCCTCAACTAGAAATAATTCTTGGTTAGAGGTTTGACCAGACTAAGCAACACAGAGCTAATTAGGTTGACCGCCTCACCGATCAATACATAACCTCTAGCCTGTCTTCGAACAACACTGAAACTACACAATGTTTTCGGAACATCCAACTTACTTAAAGTTTAAGCTGGAAAACTTACTTTCAAACTATGACCGATACTTTACCCTACATACTCCATCAGGATAATAAACGTCATAGGTTGCAGAAACTGTTCAGCCTAAGTATACCTTCGACCAAAACACTAGTACCTACGTACAACAGCTATTGCAAACTCTGCAATCCAAGGTTCGAAATTTTGGAAAAGTAAAACTTATACCCAAAATATCTTTAATCCTACTACGGATAATACCGGTCTTCACTTCTCAACCGCCAGAATAAATAATTTCAAACGAGATGATTTCCCTGAAGATACTTGCACAGCTGGGCTCTCAGACAATATGTACCCACTGATGCACTAACATGTTAGCAGATATAATGCACATTTTATGCAAGCAATGACTAGCAACAACATAAAACAATATCTTACCTATACTGCTCTCTAATCATGCTCATGCAGACGTGCAACAATTACATCAAGGTAACCACAACTTGAAGCAAGAACTTATTATTATGGAAAAAATTATGAAAACTCGCTGAAGTGTTGAATTTGTAAAGTATTGGATTAATGGTGCACCTCTGACATTAAAAAAAATGAATGGCTCGTTACCCCCAGAATTTTCCAGAAATTCTAATCCCGGACGATGAACCCAGAATGTCGCAAACCTGGGTGTTGCTGGGTGATCACTACTGATGAAGGACTACCTTGACTTTCATGACTTACCCCAGAACATGGTTTTATTTCAATAAAAAAACCTAAGGTACACCATTTCATTCCAACACTTCACAAACACATAACACATTTTTCCAAGTTCGAGTATTTTATTATATTCCGTTCATTTTTTCTTCGAGATCGGAACGATAATTTGGCGATACTTTTGTCGTGGTTACCGAAAATAAAGTTCGATTGTTTTTTTACTTAGCTTCTTATAAAGTCCTCGTTGAAATCGTTGTTAACAAATGAAGAAACCAGTCTTTAGATGAGTTGTAGAAAAGTTAATAGGAGCTGGAACTTGACGTCGATGTCGCCGTTAGATCTAAAGGCTGTCCATGACCCACCAGTGACTTCTGTAGCCCTCGTTAACGTACACTTCCATCTCAGAATCAGTCACTCCGATCATAAGCCAGACGTCATCGCAGAATCCAGTGCCAGTCACAAAGATGACATCGTCACGTAGATCCAAGACGATTCATACCACAGAATAAAAAACACCTGCCGAACAAAACTAGTCTTAGATATTTGCATGAAAATTATTTCCATACAAACTTAAACTCCTTCAGGTCCGGCTCTGCTTGGAAAAACATGTTACGATTAATCAACACATCAGTCCCCTGAAAACCAACTGCATTCAGACGAACCAAATATCTTTCTCTGGAAAAGAAATGCATTCAATGAACAAACTATCTCACTACTCTGGAAAACAATGCATTCAAATGAACAAACTATTTTCCTCCTCTGAAAAACACATATATTCAATGAACAAATCATCACACTTTTCAATCTTCTTGGGAAATGATCTTGAATGAAGAAAAATCTAAATATTTACCCTACGGTGCCAGAATTTCAGCTAAAGCTGATCAAACGTCGAGGAACAACTATCTTCCTGGCCCAACCACATCTGACATCATTCAGCCTCCAGCTAAACTGTCGTTGGCACCCCACAGAATAAGTTGCCTCGGAGCTTGGGTAGAATCCTCCCTGTCCAGTCTAGATCTCTTTCCCAACTGATTGACAGTTTTCCTAACCGATTTTGCCTCTGTTTCATTTTACTAAGGTTACCATACTTTTATCATTAAAACAACCAATGAAAATTTCCCAACGCAAACAAATGACCTATCACCTCAAATATTATATTTTGTAAAATTAATAGCTCACAAACCTCTTTGCTTTTCCTCAAATTTTATTATTGGCATTAATCACAAACTTTCACACAAAAGAATCATCGATAAAAATCGTCCATTTTATTCTTTTCCAGGAATAAAAAAAATGGCGATTGACACGCAGCAAAATTGACGTCATATTTCTAAATCTAGTACAGGTACTCTATAAAACAATTTGCACTTGGAAAATAAAAATTCTCGCGAGCGTTTCGTTTCGCGACAGCACTCTTTCTCCATGGTCGAGTAATTTTTCTCAGCCCTGGACAGCTTCTTGCTGGCGTAACTGACCGGAAATAGTTTCCCTTCGTGTTCTTGCATCAGTATGGCGCCGATGCCTTCGTCCGCTGCGTCTGTTCTTAAGACGAATTCCTTGGAAGTGTCAGGCAGTCGTAGCACCGGATCCTTCAAAAGGAGGTCGCGCACAGTCTGGTATGCCTTCTCCTGAGACGGTCCCCACTGCACTTGGTTCGGACAGCCTTTCCGCACCAGGTCCGACAGAGGTGCTGTGATGGCTGAGTAGTTTGGTACGAACTCCCTATAATACCCAGCCAATCCCAGGAAAGATCGCACCTGCTTCTTTGTTTGGGGACGTGGAGCGTTCAGAATCTTGGTGACGTTTTCTAGCAGAAGCCCCTTTTGTCCTTCTTTCAGCGAATGGCCAATAAAGTCGACATTGTCAGTTCCCAGAATGCACTTACTGGGTCTCACGGTCAAGTTGGCTTCTGTGAGACGGTGAAACAGCTCCCTCGAGGTCTGCAGATGCTCTTCTCAGGTGCGAGTGTGGACTAGCAGGTCGTCCCAGTAACACACGACGTTGTCCATCCCATTGAGCATCTTCCGCATTCCTCTCTTCAGGGTAGCTCCGCTGTTGACCATGCCAAAGGGCATCCTTAGGCACTCGTACGTCCCATCAGGAGTTATAAAAGCAGTCTTTGGTATGTCCTGTTGACGCACGGGGACTTGCCAATAACCTTTGCTGAGATCAATCTTTGAGAAGATTTTACTCCCTGATAATTGGCGGAAGAGGTCTGCTGCAGTAGGCATCGGCTCGGGGTCGAAGACGGTGATCTTATTAACCTTCCTGTAGTCGATGCATACTCTGTTGCTCCCGTCCTTCTTCTTCACGACCACGACAGGGGACGCGTAGGGGGAACTGGACTCCCTGCCCATCTTCAGCATCTCATCGATATCTTTCTTCAAGGATTCACGGGCCTTGAAAGGGATCGGGAAGGGTTTGGATCGAACAGGGATATTTGAAGTGAGGTGGACTTCATGTTCGACCAAAGTCGTAGAGCCTGGGACATCACTGAAGCTATGGGGAAACTCGCCCATAAGGTCCTTGAGCTCCAACTTTTGACCTTCCGTGGTCCTAGCTTAACATCATTGATGCCTTCTTTGCTATGGAAGTCTCCCAGTTCCAACAGTTCCTCGCTGTCGAAGCTGTCGTCGATCTCAGCTGCTGTTCCTGCGTGTACAGTCTCTGATGACCTTTCCACGTACAGCTTAAGGAGGTTGGCGTGGTATACCTTGGAATGCTGGCCGACCTTCACCTTATAGTCGTTGATCCCCACCACGGTCTCCACTTCGTACGGGCCTTTCCACTGCATCAGCAATTTATTATGATCAGTTAGGTAGCAGCACCAGCACTTTGTTGCCAGGTTTGAACTTCCTGTTCACAGCCCTACGATCGTAGTAGTGCTTTCCACAGTCCTGGGATTTCTTCAGGTTTTCTCTGGCTATCTCGAGAGTCTGCTCCAGCTTCTCCCGTAGCTCAAACACGTACTGGTAGCTGTTCTTCACCTCTGGGGTCTCTACTTCTTTCGTCCACAGTTCTTTCAGGATGTGCATCGGCCCTCTGATGGTTCTTCCGTACAGCAGCTCGAACGGAGAGAAGCCGGTGGACTCCTGCGGTACTTCCCTGTAGGCGAAAAGTAGGGCGTTGATGTAGCGATGCCATTGTCTGGGCTGCTCGCTGCACAGTTTCTTCAGGGTGGACTTCAGCATAGCATTGAATTTCTCGACGAGCCCGTTGCACATCGGATGGTGGGCGTCGTAGTTAAATGCCGGATGCTCAGCAGTCTGTTGACCTCCTTCATGCAGTCAGAGACGAACTGCGTCCCGAGGTCTGTCAGAATTTCTTCAGACACTCCAAGTCTACTGAACATGCCCACCAGTGCCTCTGCTACAGTTTCAGTGTCAATCTTCTTCAGTGGCACTGCTTCTGGGTACCGAGTCACATAGTCCACTAAAGTCAGTACCCATCGATGACCTTCTTCACTCGGAGGTCTTATTTCGCCGATTAAGTCTAAGGCCACCCTCTTGAAAGGTCGGTCGATCAAAGGCATCCTCTGCATAGGCACTTTAGGAACCCTTCCTCGAGGTATGGTCTTCTGGCAAATGTCACATGATCGGCAGAAACGGCTGACGTCCGCATGAAGTCCTGGCCAGTAGAACACCGCCTGGATTCTGTCTGACGTCTTCTTGATGCCTAGGTGACCTCCCATGATGGAGTCATGTGCTACTTCCATCACTTGGCGCCTTAAGGGTAACGGTACCAAGACTTGACGTAGTGGTTTCCCTCCGTTGACCCTCGCGGTGCTGGAAGATTCGATACAGGATCTTGGCCTTCACCTCAAAATAGACCGTACCACTGCCTTTGGTCACGTGGTCTTGCGGTTCCTGTACTTGTTTAAAGTACTATCAGCTTCCTGGAGATGGATCAATTTATCTCTGTCCACGATGGCAGCTTTGGAGTTGTCGGCGACCTTCAGTGGTGTAGTCGTCTTGTCTCTCTTGGCCTGGGCCCTGGTGGTGAAAGCACCGACGATCTCTGGTCGGCAGGGCTGAGCCGGAGTAGCCACACTGTCCCGTAGCAGCTCTGTAAGGTCTCCATCGGGAAACGGCAATGGATCCTCCTCCACAACTTCGACACGTTGGGTTGAGGCAGGACTCCATTGTGAATCGGGGTCGTCGGGTCGTCTCGCGCCGTCGATATTCCCGATCATCAAATCATACAGCGGCTTCTTCAGGCAAACCGATTCTACTTCGCCTATGTAGAAAGGGGTGCTGACTTGAATTTCGCAACTGGCGCTTTCACGCATTTGCTGTTGGCCATGAGTGTCCATTTTGAATCGCCAGTGAACTGTTCTTTAGCGATTAGATCTTCTCTGACGATGACCCCACTGCAACCCGAGTCTCTTAGAACAGTCACTTCATGATTTCCGACGCGTCCCTTGGAAACAGGCATGTTCTGGACGGTCATAGCTGCGCTGGCGACGACGGGGATGGATTTCCCGTTGGCAAGGAGAAGGTGGCCATCGGTTATGCACTCTTGCTCGTCCGCGGGAGTAGCTGCGCGCTCGGTCTCACTCGGAAGAATGACGCTCCCGCCGCACACCTGATGGTCAGATCTACTGGTTTGCCGTTGATTGGAGAACCGCCTCTGCCGGTTGCCCGCCGCTGCATTGTCCGTACTGCTCCGCTGTCCGCTACTTTTGTTTTGAGGACAGTTAGCCGCTCTGTGGTCTGTAGCGTTGCAGGTGAAACAGCCTCTTGAATGCCCTTCCCTGGGAGGTGGCGTGGAGTCCGTGTGTCTCTGGCTCGTCTGGCTCCCCTGGATCTGGTTCCCATGGTTTGCAGTCTTCTGAAATGGCTTCGTCGCCTTGGGTGGGCCCAGCGTTTTTCCGTGAGCGAGGAGATATCTTTCAGCAACCTCGGTCACATCATTAAGCGTCTGCAGCTTCTGTAATTCTAAGTGGGTCGCCAGGTCCTTGTGACAGGCATTGAGGAATTGCTCCTTCACGATCAGGTCATGGAGACTATCGTAAGACTTCCCTTTGCCTGATAGTTCCACCCACTTGTGTAAGTATGACGACAGGCGCTCCACAAATTGCTTTGGAGTCTCGTCTGACAGAGGTCGACATTCGCGGAAGCGTTTACGGTAGCCCTTTTCTGTGAAGCTGTAGCAATGCAATAGGGCCTCTTTCAAGAGGTCGTAGTTTTTGGCGTCATCGTTCGACAGTCTGGTGTAAACTTCGAGTGCTTGCCCCGTCAGAAGTGCACTCAGTCGAATTGCCCAGTCTTGAGGTTGCCAGTTAGAGCTTTCAGCGAACCTTTCGAATCTCGCCAGATAACTGTCAATCTGGTCCTTCCCGTCGACGAAAGCTGGCAATTTTGGAGCCGTATGGTCGTTGGTAACTTGTGGCGCATGCTGATTGTTTTGGATACGCGCCAACTCTAGCTGGTACTGACGATCAGCTTCTAATCGTCTCTCTTCCATCTCGTCACGCCGACGCTGTTCCTCTAATTCTCTTTCTTGACGCCGGTCTTCTCTTTCTTCTCGACGACGCTGCTCTTCTAATTCTCTTTCTTCACGCTGACGTTCAATTTCTCTTTCTTGTATTCTCTCCTGAGACTTGACGTACTCCGTCAGCTGTTTGCCTTTTAGATTCAGTTCAATCCCTATCTGCCAGAAGTCAGCAATCTTGATGCTTTTCTGGAAAGTTCTTGACTGTGCTGTACCTTTCTAGACTGTTCTAGAACAGCACGCTTTCTGCAGTAGCGCTGATGCTTGTCACTAGTCGCTTTCGCTGACGCAGGCCCCGCTGTCCTCGTCGTATGCGACGCTGCACCACGCTGGTGTTGATGTATACGCTCCTGTGCTGAAGTAGACGCGACGTCCACTCGTCGCTCTCTCCAATACTGGCGATGTAGCTCCGAGACTGTCCCTCGACGTAGTCTTATGGCAGCCACGTAGTCCCGATCTGTTGTTCGCTCACGAAGCAACTCTTCGGTGACTACACGCCCTTGCAGTCAACCCGAATCTTTCCGGGATGTAGTCCCAGTATGTTGGCCCCTCCCGACGCAACTCGTTGGCGGCTACCCTCGATGACTGCCTCTCGTAACGTTGACTCGCTTGTTGTTGCAGTTGAACCCATTGGCTATGGCGTGAATCACAGCTTGGCCCCCAAAATGTTACACTCATTCGATGTTGGTGTTTTCTCTATCAGTATTTGATTCAGCCCCAATGCTTGAATTTTCCTGATAGGTGTAAACTCGGATTCGTTTATCCACGCAACCCGTTCAATCAGCATACAAGTCACAGAGTCGACGTATGAAGTTTTCCACTTTTATTCAGCACACATCAACAACTGCATACAATCGCCTTTTTCACTCTCCTTTTACTTTCCAACTCACTATCAACAACCTTTGAAACAGTGCGGCACGATATATATACAGTCTCTCTAAACTCCAGAAAGAGCGAGAAACCCCCCCCCCCCCAAACGTGACACACCTCAACCAATCAGAATTAATTTCATCATCACTGTCTCACGTCATACAACCTTCCTTTCTGTCAAAAGAATGTTCTCAAATATCCCGAAACTTCGATCGATAGTAAACAAGCAGATCTAGAGAATTCTCCAATAATATCGACTAACGAAAATTATCAACGTTATACAAAGCTTCTTCTAACAACAATGCAAACTCAAATCAAAGGTAAATACACTCTATTATTGCATGCTTTGCAAAATAAAACGAACAGATCTATCGCGCGCGCTTCACACATAATATCGTGCGCATTTCACACGCACCATCATGCGCGTTTCAACGTAACAGACTGTAAACATACTGACGCCCATGTGCTAGACGGCTGGATGCCGGCTACACAAATAATAATAATAATAATAATAATAATAATAATCATTATTATTATTATTATTATTATTATTATTATTATTATTATTATTATTATTATTATTATTTTTATTATTATTATTTATTTTATAAAGCGCAATTCCAAACCCAAAAGTGTGCTCAAAGCGCTCACACGCATATTCTCACACAAGCACTCGCACAATAAGAGACTGCACAACACACTAAAACATGGTGTATATATAAAAAAATTATAATATATAAATTAAAAAAAACACCCAGCACGCACTAGGTACCTTTCCTCATACCTGGTCACTCAGGATGGTGCTCCGTTGTCTGGGAGTGACACTATGCGCCCAAAGGCTCTGGCCTCGGCTAGATCCTGTATCGGCCAGCGCCTTGAGCAGCTCTTGAGCTGGAAAAGCTCTATATAACAACGGTAAAATCAAATACATAAATCAGGACGGAAAATTGGTAAAATAAAATAAAATAAGTAGAAGTGCCTATGTTCCCGTAACCTTTCTTTTTTGGAAGGGAATGGAGAGGCGTTTTGTGACCCCCCTTTCCTCTGGGCCTGGTTATTGAGGTCGGTGCCCGTCTCCTCTCTCTTGCCTTACCTGCCCCAGTTCTAAACAGGATCACGGCTGGGTGGAATGCGCTGCGTAATTGTGAGCTTGTGTCATAACCAAAAACTGTCTGTAAATGGGAACCTTTCAATAAAATAATAATTAAACATGTCAGTGCCTGTTGTCAGATGCGGACGGTGCCAGTGTTTGTGACCAGCTTTCCCCAGTACACCGGCAGAGGTTGGGACGGTTTTGCCGAGACCTATCGCCATGTTGACGACTCCTGTGCCGGCAGCGCGGAAAGTATTCCTCAGAAGGTAAGCTCTCTGTTTGAGCTAGTGGTCTATTTCTCTGTAAGTCATATCGTGTTTATTCCCCGTACCCACCCCACCCATCCCCTACCCACCAAAACACCCCCCCCCCCACAAACACTTGACCATATTCACAACTTTCCGGCACCTCTCATAAAAACTCGTGGGTATCGCCATTATAAATTAAAACGAGGTTAGAATGAAACCAAGTTCCGGTCTGGCTTGTTTTCCTTTTATCAAAGCTTGATGCGTGACTTTTAAATATGGCAAATTGCCGAAAGCGACGATTGTTAGAGCCAGAAAACGAGTGGGATAAGTATAAAAACGGTGGAGGAAGTACATGCTCAGTGAAAGGATGCAAAAAACAATCGTAGAGGCAGGAATTTGTGGCGACTTCGGAGGTGCGTCTATCATCGACAGAAAGTGAAACAGGACCTGAAGACTCTTGTAGTTTTCCATAGCTTCGCCGTCGCAACCTTCACAAAACACGAAGTAGTTGACTATGTTAGGCGAGCGTTGTGGCCAAGTGGGCTAAGGCGGGACTAACTTGCCTTGTCCACAAGCCAGAAACCAATGGCGCCTGACAGGTGTGGGTTCGAGCCAGCATCTGGGCGTTATGTTTTTCCGAATATTTTTCAAAAATTCACAAATAATGTTAGGTAGGTAGGGTTTAGGCGCGCCACTGGCGATAGAAAGGGATTATTAGCTGCAGCAAAAAAAAAAAAAATATGTGAGGGTACGATACTGGTGGCCAGTGACACATGTTATTATTCTTGAATATTTGGAAATAACTCACTAAAACACGCGGAGAAAGAAACCGGAAGTATGTTTCATTGAGGGGATTCCCGTTGGTGCATAGGATAGCAGAAAAGTGTGAATTGGGCGACATCGTGGAGAGATTAGCCGTGGTATAGGCGCTCGCATGACCTATTAAACATGTTAGACACACTGTGGAAGTGTGATTTTTCTCTAGGGTTGTTTCAACTGCTAGCGTCTACATGTGCAGTCTAGTGGTGTCCCTAGTCCAAGGACACATCATGTCCTGAATAAAGAACGGTAGGACACGACGTTTACAATACAAGTTCACAAATATTGAATAGTGGTTAACTATACAATAGCACATAGCATCCCTTAGTGTGCAGTGGATATTTTATGTAAGTAAGTAAGACAAGACTGTTTTACTTACATCCGGCCACAATGCGAACGGTATTATTGTATGCCTTGTATCAGACGAATAAGCGTTGGTCTTATTCTGATCAAGGGTTCAAACTCACTTTCAATAATTGTAATGTGGTATGTTGTGCAGGGAGGAAACACGACGTACAGCCGCTTCATCTACATCCTGTATGACCTCAACCAACCCCACAAGTCCGATCAGAGAATTCATATCACGTGCTCTGCACCCAGTGAAACAACCACCACCACTACCACTACCACAAACATACCTACAACTACCTCCACACCAACGACGACGAAAACCACACCCATTACGACGAAAACCACACCCACGACGACGACGACCACACCGGCAAGCACGACAACTAAACCCACGACGACGAAAACCACACCCACAACGACGACAACCACACCCACGACGACGACGAAAACCACTCCCACAACGACGACAACCACACCCAAGACGACGACGACCACACCAGCAAGCACGACAACTAAATCCACCACGACGACGACCACACCAACAAGGACGACAACCACACCCACGCCGACGACGACCACACCCACGACGACGACAACCAAACCAACAACGACAACTAAACCAACAACGACAACTACACCATCGACGACAACATTACCGCAGTAAGTATGACGCTGTTAGAGGTAGAAGAATGTATCGCTCCTATTACTACTTCGGATGAGTGTACAAACCGAGGTCTAGTCTGTGCACGCACGCATTTCATCGCATGGACTTTAAAGATCCTGACGCTCATGTTTTAAAACGGCTGAGTGCCGGCTACACAAAGAAAACAAGTGCTACATGTAGACCATTGAGGGTGCAGGGTTTCCTCGCATGGACATTCACACACACACACACACAAAAACACACACACACAGACACACACGCGCACGCACTCACGTACGTAAGCACACATACGCACGCACGTAAGTACGCACACACACACACATTACCAACGACTCCCGCCCATTTGAAAATGAAAAATAATGACTCTAAAATAAAAGAATAAATTTCACAAAACACACAATTAAATTTTTTTATATTAGTAGGAGTATAAGTAGTAGAGGTAGTAGTAGTAGTAGTAGTAGTAGTAGTAGTAGTATCATTTATAAAAAAAATTTAAACAATCATCATCATCATCATCATCATCATCATCATCATCATCATCATCGTCATTATCGTCATTATCATCTTTGTCACATTTATTGATTTAGTCAATACATCACATTATGCAGATTAACAACTGAAGTTCAATGCACGCGAGAGAACGCTGCATCCGTTAGCTGCACTAGTTCCTATGGTAACGTGCTGGCCCTCATTGACTTTGCGAGTAGTCTCCAGTTGTTTTCAACTAAAAAGACAACAGTCGCGACTCGGATATTCTGACTAGGGTTATGGCTTTCGTCCACAACACCTGTCACAATCCTGAAACTGGCGCGTTTCATCCTGATATCTTGTCCTGCGCGAGGCTCATTAATAGCTAAGAGCACAGCAAAAACGTGCCTAGAATATGACGGACTGTGTGTGTGCCTTAGATGTGATCTATACTTAATAAAAAATATTGAAGCTAGTACTAGGAGGATAGGGCAAGAGGGTGGGAATGGGTTATGTACATCATCCACAGCAGTGGGAATCAATGGGGTATTTTAACAAAGAAAAAAACAAACAAATAAAAGACCAATACACATTTAACTGTAAATATCTACAGAAATACATTTCACAAAACACAATTGAATTTTTATAATAATAATAATAATAATAATAATAATAATAATAATAATAATAATAATAATAATAATAATAATAATAATAATAATAATAATGTTTATTATTATTATTATTATTATTATTATTATTATTATTATTACTCATCATCATCATCATCATCATCATCATCATCATCATCATCATCATCATCATAACCAATGCTGGACCCTAACGGGTGCAGTGTTCCCTCGCATGCTCTCTCTCTCTCTCTCACACACACACACACACACACACACACACACACACAAACACTATATTTCAGACAATAAAGAAAAAGGGAAAAAGGGAGAAGTTGGAGAAGGAGGAAGAGAAGGATTATGAAGATACTATTCCTAGATTTGAAAGATACTAACGCTCATGTTCTAGGCCGGTGAGTGCCAGTTACATAAATACGATTGAGGCTTTAGACGATCTGCCTAAAAATGCCTTGTTGCTCAACTTATCTACTTCAAAGAAATCTGAGTAGTAATCCACAACAGCAAGATAGTCGTTTCTTCTGCATTCTAATACGTCCACTGCCACATACTCCCATGGCAACTCTGGAATTGGATGACTTATGCTCGATTCCTTGGTCTGACTTTTCTCGAAAGTAAGACATGGCTCACATCCTGCCAGAAATGTCTCCATATCTTTGGACGTGCCTGGCCAATAGACGACTTCTCGCTCCCTACGAAGGCAACCTTGCAGTCCTGAGTGGGATTGGTGCAACACTTCCATAAAATGCTGCCTCATCTTTCCTGCTTCCGGCACAACGATTCGTTCTGCCTTGAAAACCAATCCATTATGAACGGACAACTCTTCTCTGAATGGAAAATATGGCAGCAAACTGACGGACAGATATCTTTTCTCTTCTGGCCACCCTAATCGAATGACTCGCACGACTTCAGCATCACACTGCAAAGTTATCTATTCCTTTGGATTGAAGTATTTCAAGACTGGCGGTTCCGAAAGCAACTACTTGATTTCCTCAAGTGCTTTGCCATGCACGTGCTCATCCCATCTGAAGTGCACGTTCTTCTTCACCAACTCTCTGAGTGGTGCTGCTTTCTCCGATGAACGCGGAGCAAACTTCTGTAGGTAGCCAATCATCCCTAGCAAACGTTGAACACCTGCCTTGTCCTCAGGCTGCTTGAAGTTCTGAACTGCATCAATTTTCTTTTAATCGGCTTTAACTCCTTCCTTGGAAATCACATGACCAAAATGTTACACTGGTTTTTTTTTTATCAGTAGTTGATTCGTAGTAGCCCCGATGCTTGAATCTTGAGGATTGCAACTTAGATTCGTTTATCCGTGCAACCTGTTCACTCAGCAACAAGGCAGGAGTCGTATGAGGTTTTCCAACTTTATTCAGCATACATCAACAACTTTATACAAGATCGTTCAATCGCATTTTCCACTTTCCACGTTTTCAACTCTTTCAACTCTGAAACACTGCGGTACTTATATAGTCTCTCTATACTCTAGAGAACGTTCGAACATTCCAGCGTCACGCAATTACAGCCAATCAAAATAAAATTCGTCGTCAGAACTATGCACTGTCTTACGTCATACAACTTTCTTTAGGCTAGAAGCATCTCGTGGATTTATCTACACGCTTCGATAGACAGTAAACAAGTAACCGTAGAAAATTCTCCAATAATATCGACTAACGAAAATTATTAAAGCTTCTTCCAACTAGCCTACAACGCAAAATAAATCAAAGGTAAATACACTCTGTTATTGCATGCTTTACAAAACAAAACGATCGGATCTATCGTGCGCCTCTCAAACGTAACACCAACTTCGAGATCTCCGTCTTCTTGAACTCGATTTTCTCAGCAATCAACTTGATTTTTTTTCTCAATAAATCTCTGGAGCACATTCCTGATATTACTATCATGATCAGCTGACGCCTATTCATCGGATCCACCCTTGCCCCATATGATGATGTCATCATTGTAACAGTGGGTCTATTGTTACTGGGCTCTGCACAATGGAATGCTATTACCCACTCGTCTTTGTCTGTGGGGATCGGCTAGTATAATCACCCTATGACTAATCTTAATACATTTATATTTTAGCTCGGTCTGTGTGAGGATAGGGTTATAGATATAGGGACAAAATGGTAAAAGATTCACTGGCACACTAGCTCGCACACGGCTATGAAACATAGGTAGCCCTGCCACTTGTTAACAGTAAATATCACACATTTAGTTCCTCTACTCTATGCATAATTCTCTAAACAATCTATTAACTTAAATGTTCAAATTCACTTCGAATAGTTTGCTCCTTGATGGGACTGTGCTGCTACTATACAAACAAGGGACGAACATTCTTCTAAGTTCGTGGTCCACTGGAATCTCCAACATAATTCTTATAAATATACATGCATCATGGTTAAACTAAACACATGGAGAAGTAATTAACAATATACACATTCTCCGGTACAGCCACTGGTCTGCAATACTAGACATAGGGGAAACAACAGTTGGACAGTAGGGGCTACCTCATGATGGCGAAGCCGGTCGCGAGTCCACCACGTGGTCATGCTAAGTTTTACAAACATTCACAATGATAAAACATGGCAAGACTTCACAAACATAATCCAACAATATTATCAATAAATCGCGATGAAACTAAAGATTGATCATTTAACTTTCTGACAATATCAGGCTGTGGCTATACTGCGATGAATGAATTTCACCCGTCACCTGCTTAGTCTTCAGCTAGAGAGATCTTTCCTCGTGTCCGTCTTGGGTGAGGTTTTAGACAAAGAATGACTACCTAGCCTTGTGGTCAGTCAAAGCCCGCGAAAATCTCGTGAGACCTAAGCGCCCCCTAGCGCGGGTGGCTATACGTCAGCAGGATGAGGTCACTGCCTACCTTAGCTAGCGTTAGCTTACACATGCTTAGTACACAATTGACTTGTGTCGTCTGCTAGGCAGCGACTTTAACTTACAAAGGCTACAGCAAGCTGAACTATTTAAGGCGTGAAGCCGTAGTGCAGGGTCTAAATGGCCTCTCGTGACAATCATGCACTGCAAAAACCCCAGAAAGACCCTGCAGTGACTTTTTCATCCTTCTCTGGAACTCTTCTGGTGCAACAGAAACTCCAAATGGCATTCGAGTCCATCGAAACTTTCCAAACGGTCTTTCAAAAGTCGTCAAAAACCTGCTTTCCTCATCCAGCTACGTGCCAAAATTCATTCCTCGCCTCAAGATGCGTAAAAAAACCTCGCAAACCTTCGAGATCCTCCAACACATCATCGATGGTTTTCATTGGATAGTCATTTCGCTTCAGCGCGTTGTTCAAGGGTTTTGGGTCGATGCATAATCGTACGGAACCGTTCGGTTTCATCGTAACTACCACGTTACTGACCGAATCCGTAGGACCTTCTACGTTGGAGATCACTCCCATTGCCAAAAGTCTATCCAGCTCTGCTTTTAATTTTTTTGGACGTACACTTATGGACCAATTTCTGCAAAATTCTTCAAGATTACCCAGTTCTCCATCAAATACATAAAATTCTTCCAAAATTACCCCTTTTTGCCCAATGACTGTTATATTCTCTGTCACAACCTTCAGAAGTTGCATTGTCTCAACCGCTTTTTACACCAAAATTGGCCTAGTTCTCTCTCTCATTACTTGGAATCTTACCAAGTACTTCTTTATTTTGTACGTTGTGCTCTTGATTGTCGGCCATTACGAAAAACAAACTTCACTTTTTCACGCACCTACGAAGTTGTACCACGTTCTGACACCGTGTAAAGTTTTTTTGTTGTGTTTTTTTTTTTTTTAATGCTGGGTTCCGTTAGGAAAATGGAGAAACATCAGTAAAGACACCGGGAAGCCGACTTCAGTTGTAGTGCTGTTTATTGCTGGCAGCCATTCTTTTTCCGGCCCTTCCGAGTCTTAACAGTGCGCACGCGCGTCAACTAAATAATGCGCAACAGTTCACGAAAGCCTATACCGTGTCAGTCAACACCTGTCACAGAAGTGAAACTGACGTGTTTCACCCTGATATCTTGTCCAGTGCGAGGCTTATTATTAATGATCAAGCAGAAGCGTGAACATGATATCTATAATTATAAAAATATTGATGCTAATACTAGGAGGAGGAGAAGGGGAGGTGGGGGTGATGTGGGTGAGAGTAAAGAAGTTAGGGGGCGGGGTGTATTTTGTATAAAAAGATTTTTTTAATTTTAAATTAAATATTACGTCACGATGATTACTTCACTCGATTTGCATATCTAAGTTTGGTTTAACCTTGGAGGCACAGTTAAAGTCTAAGTACATGCCAAACTTGAACCAAATCCTTCCAGTAGTGTGGGAGAAAATAGGATTGAAATAGGATTAGAAAATACCCAACAAATAGGCTACTGAGGTCACTATAATGCCGTTATCAGATATATATGCGTAATTGCTTGTGATCTGGTAGGCTTAACTATTGTCTAGAGGAAAACAACAACAAAAAAAACCACAATTTACTTGGCTGTAAACTATAACTTAAAGATGGTTACGTCACTCTATTTGCATAAGATTGATTTTATCTTGGAAACACATGAAATGTCTAAGTACATACCAAACGTGAACCAAATCCCTCCAATAGTTCGGGATAAAATATAAAAGCACAAAACAAATTATGACATGACATCACCATGATGACGTCTCCTAATATGCATGATTTTTTTTAATCATCTGTTTGGGTTCACTATTTCTTAACTAAACACCAGGTTTCAAAGAAATCCGTACATTAGTTTTCACGATTTATATGCGCATATGTAATGTTGACCTCTTTTTTGCCAAATGTTAAAAAGGTGTGCCTGTTACTCCTCTGCCTAGGCCGTACGTGGAGGTGGTGATAACTGGACCAGGCGGATTACTCATTGGCAGCACAACACCAGTGCTTCCTGGATCTTCACTGACAGCGACCTTTACTTTAAAACCGCCAAATAATGTGTGTGAGTTGAAGTAAATGTTATTCTCGTCGTCGTCTTCATCGTCAACCTCGTCATCAGCACCAACAGTAGCATCGTCATTATTATCATAAACATCATCCATTTTATTTTTTATTTTTTTGGTTAACGCGTATGCGTGCAGAAATGTGAGTCTCTATATACTCATAAAATAATAATAATAAATAAATAATAAAAATTTTAAAAAATTAAAAGTAAGATTTTTGTGAATTTGTGAGACATGAGTCCTAAATAGTTTGTTGTTGTTTTTAAAAACAAATGATATAAAAAAGAATTTTGTTGGTTTGTCATGTAAAATTTTAGTATGGCCAATTACTCAGAACCTATTTCATCGTGTTCCCCCACCCTCACCCCTCTTCCTCCAGCCCTTCCACCCTCCACAAATTACAAACAAAACATTAATAGGATGGTGTATATTCAGGAAAGCTAAAAGAGATTATCAGTGACTGAACACTTATTTCAAGGTCAAGGTCGTAGGGTAAACAAGTGTTCAAAAAAACAAATTCACCAAATGTCACGTGTTCCTAATTTTTGGTAGAGGTCAGGATTGTTTCAGGCAGGATGGATATTAAAGAGACACACATACTGTCCACGTTTGGCCAACCTCCCATTTGAATGCTTTGAAGTGACATTGACCCTAAACTATGAGAGATAAAGTCCAATCTTGAATGGAAAGATCATATATTGATCGTTCATGTTTTTTTGTTCTTCCTGGTTTTGCTTCAATCTTGAAGGTGAAGATAATTTTTGACCTTCTGAAAAAAAAAATCTAAAATGTGTCGGAGAACATGTAAAAACCAAAGTCACCCAAGATATGGTCATTGCATGGTCATTATTGTTTTTAAAATATTATAACTTCTGCTGTGGTGTATGTTGTCATAAACTTCCCGTGTGTGTTACGAAATAGTTAGCTTTTTACTTAGAAAGTTCTTAAAACTTTGATATTAGTTTGTAAACGGTTTTTAACTTTCCAATATCATGTATACATGCATTCATCAAAAGGCCTTTCTTACACAAGTTGAGACAGAGAGATTAACTTGAAACACTGAAGACATAAAATACACAACAGTTCAAACGTAACACCAATATACGTTTTGCTAATTTCATGGTTCTTTCTTTCTCACTCAAAGTAATAAAATACTAATTAAAACGGAATTCAAGAAAACTAAAGTCCTAAAGTAATAACATAATAAAAAGCTGAACTATAATATAATCTTATTTTACTCTGAAGCAATCCTGTTTCCGGTCTGACAGAAAATTACATTTATCAATTTATGAAAATATTTTATGCGTTTACAAAGTTAGTTTCAATATTATATTTACAATGAGTAAATCATAAAATATAAATATTCAAATTACTGTGTCTGTCATTAACAGAATCCAGAATCACCACAGTAAAAAATAGAAGTAGCCTACACAGTAACACAATATTTCCAAGTCCCTTCTTTTTCACAGTCTTTTATTCCACCAATATACCCTATCCTAGTCCTATTTCATTCAATCACAGACACTCTCAGATGCACACGAGAATAACTTTCTGTTTTCCAAACAGTCTTTATATAGCCGTGTTTCATCACCGAGACATTTCCTGATCAAGCAAATTTAGCATCAACGCAAAGCGAATACATACGCCACGTGCCGATGTCAACAGCCGTCGCTTCTGTACTTAATATATAAACACGTGATGCATGCACAAATATAAATATTTACACATTCACTTCGTAGCAATGTGATAATGTGGAACCAAAAGCCAAAATCATCTCTTTATGAAAATCCGTTTTACTTTGTGTTTTAATGCAACCGCTTTGTTTAAGTGTTTAAAAAGGTGATCGATACTGGCCGAGGTACTAATTCCCATGTAGAATCGAGGGAATAAGTTTTCTAAGGGGCATGGGAGTCGCATGGGTTTTGACCTTCAGTTTTTTTCTTAAATATTTTTTTAAAAAATTGGATTGATATTCATCTACAAAGCAGGAGAAACTCGGCTGGCCTTCCCAGACCTGGGAAAGCGAGGCAGACTCAGGGCAGCGCCATCCAGGATGAAGTGGAAGTGGGTAAAGGGGTTGGACGTAGTGCTTGCTGGGTGCGTTTGTGTATCTGACTTTCAGCTGCTGAGGAGGACATGAACGTCAGGATCTTTAAAGTCCCTGCGACACAATGGCTGTGTACACAGCTAGTCTTGACCTTAATTTATTGTCTCATCTAAAGGAGGTGGACGCCTTTAGGCCTAATATTGTAGGTATGGCTTTGTTCCGTTACTACCAGGGCTATTTTGTAGACCTAATATTGTAGATATGGTTTTGTTCCGTTACTACCAGGGCTATTTTTTAGGCCTAATATTGTAGGTGTGGCTTTGTTCCGTTACTACCAGGGCTATTGTTTAGGCCTAATATTGTAGGTGTGGCTTTGTTCCGTTACTACCAGGGCTATTGTTTAGGCCTAATATTGTAGGTATGGCTTTGTTCCGTTACTACCAGGGCTATTTTTTAGGCCTAATATTGTAGGTATGGCTTTGTTCCGTTACTACCAGGGCTATTTTTTAGGCCTAATATTGTAGGTATGGCTTTGTTCCGTTACTACCAGGGCTATTTTTTTAGGCCTAATATTGTAGGTATGGCTTTGTTCCGTTACTACCAGGGCTATTTTTTAGGCCTAATATTGTAGGTATGGCTTTGTTCCGTTACTACCAGGGCTATTTTTTAGGCCTAATATTGTAGGTATGGCTTTGTTCCCTTACTACCAGGGCTATTTTTTAGGCCTAATATTGTAGGTATGGCTTTGTTCCGTTACTACCAGGGCTATTTTTTAGGCCTAATATTGTAGGTATGGCTTTGTTCCGTTACTACCAGGGCTATTTTTTAGGCCTAATATTGTAGGTATGGCTTTGTGCCGTTACTACCAGGGCTATTTTTAGGCCTAATATTGTAGGTATGGCTTTGTTCCGTTACTACCAGGGCTATTTTTTAGGCCTAATATTGTAGGTATGGCTTTGTTCCGTTACTACCAGGGCTATTTTTTAGGCCTAATATTGTAGGTATGGCTTTGTTCCCTTACTACCAGGGCTATTTTTTAGGCCTGATATTGTAGGTATGGCTTTGTTCCGTAACTACCAGGGCTATATTTTAGGCCTGATATTGTAGGTATGGCTTTGTTCCGTTACTACCAGGGCTATTTTTTAGGCCTGATATTGTAGGTATGGCTTTGTTCCGTTACTACCAGGGCTATTTTGTAGGCCTAATATTGTAGGTATGGCTTTGTTCCGTTACTACCAGGGCTATTTTTTAGGCCTAATATTGTAGGTATGGCTTTGTTCCCTTACTACCAGGGCTATTTTTTAGGCCTAATATTGTAGGTATGGCTTTGTTCCCTTACTACCAGGGCTATTTTTGAGGCCTAATATTGTAGGTATGGCTTTGTTCCGTTACTACCAGGGCTATATTTTAGGCCTAATATTGTAGGTATGGCTTTGTTCCGTTACTACCAGGGCTATTTTTTAGGCCTAATATTGTAGGTATGGCTTAGTTCCGTACTACCAGGGCTATTTTGTAGGCCTAATATTGTAGGTATGGCTTGTTCGTTACTACCAGGGCTATTTTTTAGGCCTAATATTGTAGGTATGGCTTTGTTCCGTTACTACCAGGGCTATTTTGTAGGCCTAATATTGTAGGTATGGCTTTGTTCCGTTACTACCAGGGCTATTTTTTAGGCCTAATATTGTAGGTATGGCTTTGTTCCGTTACTACCAGGGCTATTTTTTAGGCCTAATATTGTAGGTATGGCTTTGTTCCGTTACTACCAGGGCTATTTTTAGGCCTAATATTGTAGGTATGGCTTTGTTCCGTTACTACCAGGGCTATTTTTTAGGCCTAATATTGTAGGTATGGCTTTGTTCCGTTACTACCAGGGCTATTTTGTAGGCCTAATATTGTAGGTATGGCTTTGTTCCGTTACTACCAGGGCTATTTTTTAGGCCTAATATTGTAGGTATGGCTTTGTTCCGTTACTACCAGGGCTATTTTTTAGGCCTAATATTGTAGGTATGGCTTTGTTCCGTTACTACCAGGGCTATTTTTTAGGCCTAATATTGTAGGTATGGCTTTGTTCCGTTACTACCAGGGCTATTTTTTAGGCCTAATATTGTAGGTATGGCTTTGTTCCGTTACAACCAGGGCTATTTTTTAGGCCTAATATTGTAGGTATGGCTTTGTTCCGTTACTACCAGGGCTATATTTTAGGCTAATTTGTAGGTATGGCTATGTTCCGTACTACCAGGGCTATTTTTTAGACCTAGTTGTTATAAAGCGTAAAAAGCAATAATTTCATGTAACATGCAGGTCGTGGTAGACAGAGGCCATCTAAGGGATCTCCCCTTTCTCAAAAAGCAATAATTTCATGTAACATGCAGGTCGTGGTAGACAGAGGCCATCTAAGGGATCTCCCCTTTCTCAAAAAGCAATAATTTCATGTAACATGCAGGTCGTGGTAGACAGAGGCCATCTAAGGGATCTCCCCTTTCTCAAAAAGCAATAATTTCATGTAACATGCAGGTCGTGGTAGACAGAGGCCATCTAAGGGACCTCCCCTTTCTCAAGGCCAGCTTGAGTTCATTCCTGATTTTGGCCAGCGCTTTGAGCAGATCTTTGGGCTGGTACTCTGTGAATGGGAACAATATATGTTATGTTACCTTATGTTACAGTGAATATGCGCGGACTGCGAGTAGAGAGGTGTGTACTCAGTGACGCCCAGAATTATAATTATGTCAACGTGGTGTGGAACTCGTGAGTAGCAATTCTTTCTTGTCTTAAGTAAATTATGTATTCTTTTATTAAATTATTGATCCTCTTCCTCATGGCCATTTTCACTACCGGTAGGCCTATACCACCACCAACTATCATGGTCGTCATCATAATCGTCTTCTGCCATGCAATATTCAACATTTACCTTGATTGAGATAAACAAAATCTCAAAATAGAAAGAATAGGTGGAGTGTTTGACAATGTATGTTCCTTAAACAAATTCATTGACGCGGGAAGCAACTCTGAAATCTCTAGCGAATTTAGATCATCTCATTCCCCCATCCACTAGGCTGTGACGTTACGTCACAAGGGAGAAAAGCGCGCTGGTGATTAAGAAAGTGCTTGGAAAGCCCTCTTCAGACGGGTACAGAAATATCGCGCGCACGCACACACACACACACGCACCCCCCCCCCCCCCCCCCCCCAACACACACACACACAGCAACGCATAATTAAAAAGCACGTAGTCATCTCTCAGCATATAATGTGTTCGATGCCCCATTTTAATCTGTGGTTTCATTTTGGAGTTTCTTTATCCGCAGGTGTCCATATTATCCGTATGGGCTTCGTTCGTACCGAACGAGTGTCGGCGAGCAGGTGTTAACCTTTAACGCGTTACGCGTATTTAATACCGCTGACTTCTACTTCAAATGCGAAATCAGCCTCTGCCAATGGGAAGATAACTATTGTGGAGAAGTATGTTTCTTGTTGTTGTTACTTCTTACCCGCTGGTTAATTTGGTTTCGTTGTTCGGTAATGTCTCAGAAGCACGTAAAAAAAAAAAAAAAAAAAAAAAAGCCGCCATTCTGCGAAAAGTATAGGTGACATGCTCAAATACACATGCCTTAATTCACACCTTTTACTATGAGTAAACTTGGAAAAAGGTCATGAACCTCCGAGAAACGGATTTGGGATGTCGAAAGTTAGCTGTGCGCGTTGAGTAACTCCACGGAATTGCCTCTAACGTCTTTCAAAGATCAAATCTTTACACTATAACTGTTGTAGCACTGTGGCATAAGGTGCTATAGAATCTGAGGACGGGTGGACTCGTGGTGCAGTGGATTAGTCGCCGGTTTTCTATGCCGAAGGTCGCGGGTTCGATTCCTGCAAGGGGCGAACGTATTTGACTTATGTACGAGACTATTGAGGTCACCGAGGGTTTTCTCCGGGCACTCCGGTTTCCTCCCTCCCTTCAATAATGGTACTGGACGCAGTCAATATAAGAATTTCAAGAAATAAAAATTCGGTTTTCTTTCCGTCTTCCGATAGCGATTTCCCTGCCCTTACACCGCCTGTTTGAGTGATGGATGTGTATTTGTTTGTTTGTGTGTATGTGTGTGTGTGTGTGTGTGTGTGTGTGTGTGTGTGGAGGGTGGATGAGACAGGTGAGCGTGTATGTTGGTACAGATCGCCGCGCTTTGAGCCTGATTGATTTGGGGAAATGCGCGCATATAGCATCCATTATTATTATTATTATTATTATTATTATTATTATTATTATTATTATTATTATCTCTTTTTACCGTTTTTCCCACGTATGTGTGAAGGCAGATACAAGAGTATGCACAGTTTTCTAGCCTATGAATGTGAAAACTTTGGCTTTCCGCAGAGACTGTGAACAAAAACGTCAACGAACAAAGTTGCAGTCAACCGGTTTGATTTGTCGGTCACTTGAGTGTGATTGCAAAGGTTGATCACATTTCATAAATGCATGAGGTCACCCAAAGATCTGTTGGGTATGCGCCGCAGTAATGATGGGCAGCGCTGCACCAGATCGCAATTGCGGCGCATACAAGATCATTTCTTATACTTCTACGTTTACATACACACCGAAGAAACGGTACACACCGATTCTAGGATTGTATTGCAACTTACGCCAAAGTGTAAACTGCAGAAAAGTCAAGAGGTGTGGAGACACCCAACCCGCACAGCTCACTCTCGTGACCTTTTTTCAATATACCCACGGTATACGCTGTGATATGTTGCCGACTCCATGAAGAAGGCCGATTACACGAAATCTGCAGATAATTGCGGAATCAGCAATCATTTGGCGATTTGACCCAAAGGTCGGTCAGAGTGATCTGGGCCATAAGACGTGCTAGCACGCTTGCACACAAGTTCGCGCCTTGTGTTGCTGAGTGCGATCCTGATTGTGTCCAGCGCCTTGAGTAGCTCTTTGAGCCTGAAAGTGCGCTATGTAATACTTGCTTTACTTTGTTTTGCATTGTACTGTATCGTACTGGATTCTAATACTAATACTGGATGTTGTATAGTCTACATCGCCTTATTTCTCAGTCAGCCTCAAAGCGCGGCGGTCTGTACCAACATAACAGCTTACATTTCAACCGCACGGTCTTACCTACACAACAAACACCCATTCATCTCTCCAACATGCAGTGTACATTAGGCAGGACTGTCTTGCGTCATTTTAGTAACAACGTGTATCCTTTTTTACAGCAACTTTACTGCGGCTACTGGACGCCCGTGTTTGTTCCCAAACCCACTATAATCACGGAAAACAAACTGACTTGGCAGATTCCGCCCCAAAACAACTGGTACTACAACCCGGCATGGGGGTATGGTATGGACGATATGGATCTGGATTTTGGATTTGACTGACCGTGGTGTTCCATGAATGGAATATTTAAATCTCGCTAATTGTAAATGTCTTCAGTGTGCGAGTTTGAGATAGCCTGCTGACATGTTTTTTCCTGCTCTGTGCTAAAGAAAATTTTGACTTACGATTAAAAACACACATGACTTATTATATATGCCATTGTTGCTAAACTATTACACCTAGATATATAAAAGTATACATCAAATGAAAGGAAATTGAATAAAGATTCCAAAGAACAGACACAAACAAGTGTAAGATTGTTGGTTTGTACAATTATGGGATGGAAAGTTAGGGACATGAGCAAACAAATTCACGCTCACTCAACTGCACACCCATTCTTGAAGTCATGCGCAAAGAATTGCAGAATAGTCTCAATAGAAATAAGATTTATTACCAAATATTCTGAGAACCAAAATGGACTGTAATCAAAGCCTGATAAATACAGAAATAGTCTGTGTAAAAGGCAAATAATATTATTATAGATCTAGTGAAGTTTTTTTTCACCTACCGTCGTCTGCTAAAGATTGTAGACGGCGATCTTCTTCTTCGTCCGAATCGTAGGCCCCTAATCCCTCCCTCCAGCCTCCGTCAAATAAACATCACCCGCATCAAAATCTTCATCCCCACTATTATCATCAAAGTTTTCTTCCTGAAGCATTTTCGCCACCTCTTCTGCCGTGTAGATCTATGTTCTGCGTGCCATAATGGCGACGAACGAGGCGGAAAATTTCGCCAGCAACCCGCAAAAACTGCTTCGACTGTGGCTTCTTTGAAAATTACCTCTAAAGCGAAAGATTTTTTCTTTCCAAAACATTACAGTTGAAGGGAAACAACTTTTGTTTCATAATCATGACCAAGGATTTATTTTATAAACGCTTTTACCTCCCTTCCGTACAACGTACGGATACATCGCATTACGATGGCGCTAGACACCCCGTGCTACGTACGTTGACAGCGCAGCCTAAAGGTTAATTTTGAGGTTTTGAGATTTCCTAATTGTCTTCAGTTTGGAATTTGTTAAATGTCTTGATTTTGGGATTTATCGATGCATTTTGCATACTTATATTAACAGTGTCAAAGATTGATTGCCAGGCGTTGCTTTCCTGATCACTTGTAAAGTATAATTTTAGTATGTTACTTATTTATTCGAAATGTCAGCGTCCATTCCTCTGAGAAGTCTGCACAGATTTGTGAGGTGGTGTACCATGTTTTGTGGAATCTGTAGCCTAACACTGTAACAGAAGACATTTTGAACTCATCTAAAATTTGGCACCTCAGCATGCCGGCCTACTTCAGTTATTCATACCTGTACTGTGACGGTGGGTCTATTGTTGCTGGGCTCTGCACAATGGCATACTATTACCCATTCATCTTTCGTCTGCGGGGATCGGCTAGTTAGATCCCCTATGACTAATCTTAATACAATTATTTATTTGGTCCAGTTTGTGTGAGGATGGGTTTACAGAAATAGAGAGAAACGTGTAAAAGATTCACTGACACACTAGCTTTTGCAAGGCTATGAAACATAGGTAGTCCAGCCACTTGTTAACAGTAAATATCACACATTTATTTCCTCTACTCTATATCGAAGTCTAATCTCTACATTAACTTAAATGTCCAAAACGTAATATAACTAGGATTAACTTAACAGTCCAAAATTCACTTCGAGTAGTTCGCTCCTTGATGGGTCTATGCTGCTACTGTTCTCGATATTTGCTACTGAGTCATCCTTGGGCTTTGTTCTGTTTTTGCCTAATGTTCGTTTTCAGGAGAGTGAACTACCGCACAGTCCTTCTAGATCAGTGTTCTGTGTCACTTAGCTGTATCGTTGGGGTGCGGTGCTGTTGTCTCCTCTTCTTGTTCGTTGACTTTTGGGCTATCAGAGTTGACTCTCGATGGGGTCTATCTCCTGCCAAGGACCAAGCCTGCTCGTCTGCAAATCATAAGACGAGTTTCTGCAACGCCTTGTTTACAAAAGAAGTGCAGAGCTTCTCACTGTTGGCAGAAACAGCCCTCAGTGAGATCGTCTTCACTTATACAGATAAGAGACGAACATTCTTCTAAGTCCGTGGTCCACTGGAATCTCCAACATAATTCCTATATATATATACATACATCATGGCTAAAATAGACACAGGGAGAAGTAATTAATAATATACACATTCTCCAGCACAGCCACTGGTCTGCAATAATACAAATAGGAGAAACAACAGTTGGGCAGTGGGACTACCTCATGGTCTCGAAAACCGGTTGCGTGGGTCAGCCACGTGGTCAAGCAAAGTTTTATTAACATTCACAAATCTAAAACATGGCAAGACTTCACAAACATAATCCAATTATAGTATCAATAAATCGTGATGAAACAAAAGATTGATCATTTATCTTTTTGACAATGTCAGGCTATGGTTGCGATGAATGAATTTTACCCGTCACGTGCGTAGTCTTCTGAGAGAGATCTTTCAGCGTGTGCGTCCTTCTCGGGTGAGTATTCTAACTTATCTTAACGCTGTGGTCCGCTAAAGCAAGCAATCTCCCAAGAATCCTTGCGCAGGCGCGGGAGGGAAGATGGGTGTGGGGGGGGGGAGGTTGGCAGATATAGGTCAGCTGGATGATGTCACTGCCTACCTAGTGAGAATCTTCCCTACTCATACTTAAAACAAACCTTACTTTTATCGTCTTCTAGACCTCGAATTTAAATTACAAAGGCCACAGCAGGGTGAACTATATGGGGCGTGAAGCCTTAGTGCTGGGTTTAAACTCGCCTCTCGTAACATGTACACAGTATGTTTACAGAACACACATGCAAACAAGAGATTGATAATTATTATCTTTGTACACCGCTTCAATTCAATTCAATTCAATTCAATACAACTTTATTTATCCACATAGGGCAATTACAAGATTTAGAAGCAGCTCATATTATTAAAATAAGCAGCTCATATTATTAAAATAAATAAATACATAAAGAAGTTTAAAAGACTGTGAAATGTAAAAGTTTATCACACGATTTCATAAGCACATGTCCTACCATACAAACATAAACCAAACTCACACGCAACACACGTACACACACACACACACACACACACACACACACACACCACGCACATCATGAACACTCACAGCCGACAGTTAAACAGTTAAATCAAATAAAAACATGAAGGTAAGAAAATAAGGTAAGAATATCATCAATGAATCATCAAATCAATCGGTCGATAAACAATCAATCAATCCCTGAATCGGGCCATCGTCGAACGTTTATTGTTTTAAATAAATAAATAAATAAATTTGCATTAGGGCGGCGGGGAAAATGTTAAAGCGGAGATGATCGCATCAAATTTAGCAGTCGAATTGCGCAAGGAATAAAACTGTGGGAGCGGCGATTACCCTTACAGGCCGGTAAGGCAAAACGGCGCCCGGATGGTAGCACTGAGAATTCGCCCGCCAGAACATGCTCTGGTCTACAAATAATTCCGTTCGCCTTCTTGATGATTTGCCGATCGCAGAAAGAACCTAGGTCTCTCTGTCTGACACCGATGATTTTGAACAGACATTGACAATGCTGGACAAGCTATTCCTATCCCTCACAGTCAGACTGTGGAACCAACAAACGAAAAAGTCAGCAAGCTCTCAATGAAAGATTGATAAAACAAGCTGAGAATCTTAGAATCCACAGAGACAGACTTTAGTTTCCAGAGAAGGTACAATCGCTGTTGGCCCCGTTTGACAATGCACTGTGTGTTCACATCCCATTTAAGCTTGCTGTCAAAAACTGTGCCCAAATACTTATATGTGTCAACAATCTCGACATCTTCATTATGAATAACACTTGGCTGGACCACCTCTTTGACTCTCCTAAAGTCAAAAATCATCTCTTTCGTTTTAGTAACATTCATATCCAAAACATTATCATCGCACCAATCCACGAAGTCCGTGAGGGCAAAATCATGATCTCCTCCTTGTCCTTGGAATAAAGACAACAAAGCTGAGTCATCAGAAAATTTTATCAGAAAACTATTTTCAGCAATGCTTCTACAGCTTCTCAGTGTACATAATAAAAAATAATGGCAACAGAACACAACCCTGTGGAGAACCTGTGGAAGTAACCAGAATATCTGACAAAGAACCATTGACACAGACTCTCTGTTGTCTATTAGTAAAAAAATTTAAAGTCCAGAGTACAAGTTGATGACTGAGTTTAAAATCAGAATTAATTTTATCAACCAGAATATGAGGCTGCATAGTGTTAAAAGCAGAGGAGAAATCTGCAAAAAGCAGTCTGTCATGCGCCTTAGGCTTCTCCAAATGGGTATACAGAGTGTTCAAGATAAACAGCTTGGCATCCTCCACCCCCCTCCCAGCCCTATACCCAAACTGAAGGGGATCAAGAGCGGCACCAGTCGCAGTAAGAATGAGGGTTTTAATGATTTTCTCCAAGGTTTTCACAAGAGATGTGAGAGCGACAGGCCTAAAATCATTGTCTTCGTCTCTAAATGAGTCAAAAGGTGGTCACAGATTGATAATTATTATCTGTGTACACCGCTTCACCTCTAAATGAGTCAAAAGGTGGTCACAGATTGATAATTATTACCTGTGTACACCGCTTCACCTCTAAATGAGTCAAAAGGTGGTCACAGATTGTTAATTATTATCTGTGTACACCGCTTCGTCTCTAAATGAGTCAAAAGGTGGTCACAGATTGATAATTATTACCTGTGTACACCGCTTCACCTCTAAATGAGTCAAAAGGTGGTCACAGATTGATAATTATTACCTGTGTACACCGCTTCACCTCTAAATGAGTCAAAAGGTGGTCACAGATTGATAATTATTATCTGTGTACACCGCTTCACCTCTAAATGAGTCAAAAGGTGGTCACAGATTGATAATTATTACCTGTGTACACCGCTTCGTCTGTAAATGAGTCAAAAGGTGGTCACAGATTGATAATTATTATCTGTGTACACCGCTTCATCTCTAAATGAGTCAAAAGTTGGTCACAGATTGATAATTATTATCTGTGTACACCGCTTCGTCTCTAAATGAGTCAAAAGGTGGTCACAGATTGATAATTATTATCTGTGTACACCGCTTCACCTCTAAATGAGTCAAACGGTGGTCACAGATTGATAATTATTATCTGTGTACACCGCTTCGTCTCTAAATGAGTCAAAAGGTGGTCACAGATTGATAATTATTATCTGTGTACACCGCTTCGTCTCTAAATGAGTCAAAAGGTGGTCACAGATTGATAATTATTATCTGTGTACACCGCTTCGTCTCTAAATGAGTCAAAAGGTGGTCACAGATTGATAATTATTATCTGTGTACACCGCTTCGTCTCTAAATGAGTCAAAAGGTGGTCACAGATTGATAATTATTATCTGTGTACACCGCTTCGTCTCTAAATGAGTCAAAAGGTGGTCACAGATTGATAATTATTATCTGTGTACACCGCTTCGTCTCTAAATGATTCAAAAGGTGGTCACAGATTGATAATTATTATCTGTGTACACCGCTTCGTCTCTAAATGAGTCAAAAGGTGGTCACAGATTGATAATTATTATCTGTGTACACCGCTTCGTCTCGAAATGAGTCAAAAGGTGGTCACAGATTGATAATTATTATCTGTGTACACCGCTTCGTCTCCAAATGAGTCAAAAGGTGGTCACAGATTGATAATTATTATCTGTGTACACCGCTTCGTCTCCAAATGAGTCAAAAGGTGGTCACAGATTGATAATTATTATCTGTGTACACCGCTTCACCTCTAAATGAGTCAAAAGGTGGTCACAGATTGATAATTATTATCTGTGTACACCGCTTCGTCTCTAAATGAGTCAAAAGGTGGTCACAGATTGATAATTATTATCTGTGTACACCGCTTCGTCTCTAAATGAGTCAAAAGGTGGTCACAGATTGTTAATTATTATCTGTGTACACCGCTTCGTCTCTAAATGAGTCAAAAGGTGGTCACAGATTGTTAATTGTTATCTGTGTACACCGCTTCGTCTCTAAATGAGTCAAAAGGTGGTCACAGATTGATAATTATTATCTGTGTACACCGCTTCGTCTCTAAATGAGTCAAAAGGTGGTCACAGATTGATAATTATTATCTGTGTACACCGCTTCACCTCTAAATGAGTCAAAAGGTGGTCACAGATTGATAATTATTATCTGTGTACACCGCTTCGTCTCTAAATGAGTCAAAAGGTGGTCACAGATTGATAATTATTATCTGTGTACACCGCTTCGTCTCTAAATGAGTCAAAAGGTGGTCACAGATTGATAATTATTATCTGTGTACACCGCTTCGTCTCTAAATGAGTCAAAAGGTGGTCACAGATTGATAATTATTATCTGTGTACACTGCTTCACCTCTAAATGAGTCAAAAGGTGGTCACAGATTGATAATTATTATCTGTGTACACCGCTTCGTCTCTAAATGAGTCAAAAGGTGGTCACAGATTGATAATTATTATCTGTGTACACCGCTTCGTTTCTAAATGAGTCAAAAGGTGGTCACAGATTGATAATTATTATCTGTGTACACCGCTTCACCTCTAAATGAGTCAAAAGGTGGTCACAGATTGTTCAGGTATACTAAATCACCCAGCAAGCACTTGGTCCCACTCCCCTTCCATCGTCCAGCATTGCTCAGTTGTCAGTGGCGTTGGACGGTGCTCCTACAGCAGCAAGTTGGTGGCTTGAGCTAGATCCTGTTTTGACGAGTACCTTGGGCAGGTCTTGAACTGGTAAGACTAGAACACAGTTTTGTTTTACTCACATGCATACCAATGTGAGCCTATGTACTCAACTTCCACCCCCCACATTTTTTCCCTAAGATTTGTTCAACTCAATGCGGAATGAGTCATAAAGATCCAAAAATTGACATTTTTAAAAAAAGTGTCCGTCCCTCTGTCTGTCTATCGGACGTCCGTCTGTGCACAAATTGCATGTGGCTTAATATCTCAGAAGAACCTATTTCAACTATTACAACCAAATTTGGTTAGGCGTTGCACGTCTCGATTTCAACACACGATGAGACATGATGAGGATTACACACGTTTACAAGCGACTTTCTATTAAAGATGTTTATTATTTTCATTGTTCGGGGAATGTGGATCCTCAAAAAACTATTATGATCAATGATTTATATTGTTTTCTGTACATTTTGGTTCTAAATGTTTATTTTTGTTCAGGGACTGCTGCAATGAATGAGGCGGCAGAACTTTACCAAATGACACTAGCTGCCCGGATGAGCAGCAGTGAGAAAAAGGACCTGCCTGCTGACCTGGCCATGCGTGATGTGGATGGAGGAATGTTTTTCCCTAAACCCACACTGCAGTCTTTTGTCGAGAAGGTGTTGACACTGACTGAGGAGCATGTGAATGATGATACGCTCAAGAAGTATGGAAAGAACGTCTTGCTGGTACGGTTACTTAAAGATATATCTCATTATAGTTTTTTTTCCAGACGAACCCAACACAAATTTTGGGTCGAGCCAAAACATTAGGGGCGGTCGGGATACCGTAAACAGAATTTTTTTGTGGGCCTAATCCAACGTTTGGTGTGAGCCGTCGGTGCTTGAGGATGGAGGCTACATAATTTAGAGTAATAGGCTAGGAAACTACGAAAGTTGTTGTATCAAATTTTATTCATCAGATTAACATAAGTTGTACTGATACTACGAAAGACCACCCCGCCTTGAACCATGATAATGACAATGGCAGCGTCGACTGGGGGTAGTATAAATAGTGTCCCTTTTTTCTTGAAATGTAATGCTTGAAATGTCATCTTTCCAATTTCTCTCTGTGTTTCTATCTTTGCCTCCTTTTTCTTTCGTCTACTTTCTTCCAGCCGCCAATATGGTCCATTCACCTGGCTTTTTTCCCCATCAACCTCATTTTGCACTGTTATGATGTTCTGATTATCTTGCCTGTCTATGACCCCCTTTGGGGTGCCGGGGGATTCAGTATAAATAGTATCCCCACTTTCTGGAAATTTAGTGCTTTAAATTCCCACTGTCGCTGTCTTCCTTATTTGCTCTTTCTCATTCCTGCTCTGTTCTATCAATCTGCTATACTATCGTCTTCTTCGCTAGACCATTCTCCTACCTTTTTTCTTGAAAACTCTTCCGGGACAAGACTCCTTGTTTCTGTATGAGGTCTTTTGGATCAGCTTGGGAATATTGGACGCTTTCTGCCAGGTGGTCATTAGGGCTTCCTATGATGTTATTATTTAGCAATGTAGGCATTTTATATGTATGTGTGTTGTTTATAAGTTATAATGATGTTTGTATTCTATTTTGTTTTTGTAAACGGGGGTTCGAAAAGTTGGGGTGAAGCCTCAGCCGTCCCCTGCGTGGGATGTCTTTATTGTAAAGTGACTGGCTGGTGGAGGGCATTCAGTTTTCCCACTAGGGTTGTTTCAGCAGATCTTTTATGCGGATTGGGGGTTGTCCGGTCCTGATTTGGCTTGGAAGAGTCCGCTGGACCTAAAGCAACAATTATGTAATGTAATGTAATGCCTGTCTGTGGTGGCTTGGGTAGTGTTACCTGTACACACTGGGATGATCTTGTGATCTCTTGGTGTTATTTGCCTATCTGGCTATTTTATGTATGTTTTTAAGTAATAGTTATTTCTGATAAATTTTATTACTCATTTTAGTAAACTTGGGGTGATAAATCAAGCGAAGAGCTGACGCCCTCAGCGCAGCTTAGATGTGGTGGGGTGCAGGGGTGGCGGAACCAAAAAATAATTGGAAGGGGGGGGGGAGGATTCGTGGGGGGGTGATGGCAGGTTCATGACAATAAAAAAATAAAATTTCAGGTCAGATAGGCAAAGTAATTGGGATACTTGTGATAGTACCCCCCTCCCCTCCCCTTCCCTCTCTCCTGCTCCGCTGCCTATGGGGTGTCATAATATCATGAACTTGTATATTAGTATGTGTGTGTGTTGAATCCTGGGTGTTTTTGGTTTTGTGAGATTTTAGACCCGTTTTGTGAGAGGTCCTGATTAGGCTCATCGTAGTCCGCTGGACCCTATAAGCATTGAATAACTAAGTAATTAGTGTTCTGGCTAAAGGTTAAAATAAATAACAAAAAAATAATGTTAATGTGCTAATTTTGGGCCTTTATTCATGTTCATATTCAAAATGATGCACATCTCAGCTTCAGAGTTGTATAAAATGTATGCTTCAATGCTACATTCTACTTTTGCTAAATGAAAAAGAAAGACTATTCTATATGTATATCTTCTGCATAAAAGCAATTTGATGGTTCTGAGTAGCAGCAGTCAGTATTTTATATTGAGTACAGATGTTGAATTGTAATTGAAAGCAATAGTAATAGCTTTTCATCTTTGAGTACAACAACAAACACAAAAATAAAAGTATGAACTGAAATTCAAAATTGTCTGTTTATCTTTGTTGTGCAAGTTCTATTTGTTTGGAAAATGTTTAAAATTATTTTTCTCCAATGCATGAAAAACGTATGGCAGAACATGTCATGATGAAACATATATATAATACATCGCACGTTCATCTGAAACGCTCTGGGCTTTCAAGTTCTTTTGAAATTTGTTGTTATAATTAAAAAGAGTGCCTAAATATTTATATTCCCAAACTATTTGAAGGGTTACATCATTAAACTTGAAGACAGGCAACTTTGATTTTACCGCGGGAGAAAATCATAACTTTCGTTTTTGCAATATTTATACACAGACCAAACTTCGCACAATATAAATTAAGAACATCTAGAGCTTTCTGCGTGTCTTCAGCTGACTCTGAAAAAATGTGTCATCAGCATATAATAACAGAAAAAATTTAAAATACTGGTCACCATCTGAGAAATTGAACCCATTACCAATATTCCGTGGCAACGATAAACCATCAATATGTTCGGCAAGGAAAGACCTTAAATCGTTCAGAAACAATGAAAATAGAATAGGTGATAAATTCTCATCTTGCCGCACTCCAGCATTACATATAAAAAAGTAGGCGATATACCATTAGGGCTTATAACATAAGATTTAGCTTTTTTATACACATCTTTGATCACTATCAAAACTCTTCAAGAAATACCATTGTTGATTAATTTTTCCCAAAGCATATTTTACGCTGTACATTATCAAATCCCTTTTTATAATCTACAAATGTAGTAAACAATATTTTCTTTTGTTGTAAGTAAATATCAATTAAGACAGTGCAGTGCAAAAGCATGATCAGTGTCACGAGAGATTTCCCATAATGTGACTGCATGTCAGGAAATGCGTGCTTGGTTCATGTTTTCCCCATTTTCTCTCTCTCTCTCTCTCTAACTATTCAAACATAAGATATCTAAAGTTTTTATAAAATGATTATTTCGAAATAACTCGCATACAAAAACGAACAAACAAAATCGAAGCAATGATAATTAATCTTCCCCTCCCCTCTCTTTCACAATGCAAACATACAACACAAATAACATTCAGATTTGGTCTCCACTTCAGACCAGCAGGCAACTGACTCCCCTCTCAACAACCACAAACATTGCAGCAAATTATTGTCACTTGATTCAGTTTCTTTTTCCCAGTTCATTAGTTTCAAGTCAAAACTATCAGAGTCCTTCAGCAGAGTTATAAACAGCCTGAAGAAGGTCTATTAAATTGAGAATAACGACGGAAAGAACGTAACTTAAATTACGGCGTTATGCTGGCTGCAAGTTGCCGAGAGGGTTGGACGGAGCTCCGAGAGTCAGTGCTGCCCCTCAGTCCAAACTGCACCTCCCCAAGGCCAGGAGAACGGGCGCATAAGCAAGCGTGCATAAAGTGCACCGGAACAACCAAAGAAAGCCCAACCTGCAAACAACTCGGTTTACACGTTACATACTTGAAAATAAAAACTACTGCATATTAACAAAGAAACTACAGCTACGCAAAGAAGGTTCATCTCGCCGAGTGCCTATATAAAGTTACAAAACGTAGCCACTCGTAGCGCCCCCCAGCGATTCCCGTGATAAATGATTCCAAGGGCGATAATTTGTTCTTAGCGCTATGTAAACAAACCGCTTCAGTAGATTATGTTCCGGACACTCGCTTGCTTAAATTAACAAGCGATTCTGCTTTTTTTTTTTGAAAGTAAGTTAATAAGTGTCTGGTTTTAATAATGTAAATACAGCTTGCCAACAAGTTGCTTGAATTATGCATTCAGCCGATTAAATTACCGTACCAATGCTGATGATTCAGTAGGCCTGTACTCGGCCTGTACTCATCCTAGATCCGTCAAAACTCAAACCCAAAAGTAAGCTTGAATACCGGTAATAGCTTTTCTGAACATTGCTTGATTTAGCATTTCCAGTTAATAACTGTGTTCCAATCTACTGTTTATCCCATTTACACTGCACTTCTGATTTTAATCGCTGCTAACCTACTGTTAGGCTCTCATCTTAAAATTATATTTACTGCTTTCGATTAACTGTGTAAATAAGCCTATAAATTATTAGGCCTACTGTTTATCATCATCATTTTCATCATCATCATCATCATTATGGTTTAATATAGGCTATCTCTATAATAGAACTGTAGTTGCAAAAGGAAATTTGATAGGTTAAGATAGACTAAAGAAAAAGAACAGACATGTGTGTGTATGTGTATATGTATATATTGCACAATGTTAATATTCTTCTGCCAAATTTAACTCTGAAATTTACTCGCACAGGGATAGGCTTATATAAGCATGCTTGTTGCTTGTCCCTGCTGCTTGTGATGTATATATTTTATATGTATTCTGAAGAAATAAATAATATATAAACCAACAGACATCAAGACTATAGAAGTAGAGAAATAAAGCAATGCAACAAGAAGAGTGAACAGTGAAGCTTTTAAAGAAAACACATTTAACGTTTAAAAGCATTATTTTTTTGCATGAATCATTACATTGGAAATTGCACCTAGATAAGACCAAAAAGTGCAACAATAAAAATAGTCAAATAAGAAATATTTGTAGTCATTTATAATATTAGATCTGTACATTGCAGCAGGCTGCATCAATTATGTTACTTTATTGTTAAACCATCATGCATTTATAAAAGCTGAAAAAAAAATAGCTTCAAACATTTGAGTTTCTTTTTCTGACATTTAATATGAATATTATAGCAACAAAAAGCAACAATGATGACTCTCTCTCTCTCTCTCTCTCTCTCTCTCTCTCTCTCTCTCTCTCTCTCTCTCTCTCTCTCTCTCTCTCTCTCTCTCTCTCTCATATAAAGGAAACTTCAGCAATTATCATTTTTGTAAAGCACTGTCATCTCAATAAATGTATGTTTAAAATAATGAAAAGGGTAAGAATGTTAGGTTTTTATAATGAAATCTGTTGTTTACTTTTTGTTTAGCAAGATTAAGACATACCTACAAAGAAACAGAAGTTTTGCAAGACAAAACAAATAACCCTTTTCCTGTCTGCTTAAACCAAATGTAATGGAAAGGGAATACAGTCACACAGAAAATGGTATTTTACATTTGAAAGATTTAAAAAATCACATTTGGTATTTTTTCTGCATACATACAGTGAAATACATGCAACAACAACAACAAAATCTGATAATACTAGACAATTAACTAGTAGCATTATACATTAAAAGGATAAGAATTAATAGTTTTTGCTCTTGGATTTTTATTCTTAGATGCATTTATGAAGAATTATTTGCTTAAAAATTACTTCTTTTTTTTTAATAGTTTTTCTTTACAAGACATCTGTACACGCCAAGTTCAACGAAATGGAATGTATTAAAATAAGAAAACTTACGAAGGAAATACTAAAACATCTTTGCTTTTCTCATTATAATGCTGATAAATGCATTAAGCAGCTTACTGCTGTTATTTTGTAGTTTAGTAACACTTATGAAAAAAACAACACATTTCTTCATTCTTCTTTGATTTAAGCAAGCGAGTGTCCGGAACATATTCTACTGAAGCGGTTTGTTTACATAGCGCTAAGAACAAATTATCGCCCTTGGAATCATTTATCACGGGAATCGCTGGGGGGCGCTCGCAACCTCCGTTTCGCAGTAAGAGTAGAAATGAACCTTCTTTGCGTAGCTGTACTTTCTTTGATATTAAACAATGAATTATCTCCCTTCCATTGTCAGCACACTGCAATAGAAACATCAAAATGCATCCACGTTATCTACAAGGTTTAAACTTCACAAAACAATCTTATTTTGTTCCTCCAGAAAAGAAAAAAAACTAAACAACTAAACATCAACATTCTATAATCTTTAACATAATACTTTATAGTATCGATTTGCTTAATCCAACAATATATTAGTATCGATTTGCTTAATCCAACAATATATTCCATTATATTTTACCAACATAGAAAAACATTGGTTGCGTCCCTTGAACATTCGTTTTTCTCAAAACATAACAGAAGCAATGAAATAAATGCCTTGCTAATATATATTAGAAAAATGCATTAACGATAAGCCTATTAATTAGACTGTAACACACTACAATTCTTACAAACATTTTTCAACAAGCCCTCCCTAAAATTCCCAACACTCATGACCGGACCGACAGAGACAAAAGTGCAAGCAGCAACCGCATCATTATTACTTACCGGCTCGTGCGATTTCCTTCGACCACTAACACAGACGCCCTAGAGCTCTGACGTAGGAGGATGAGACTAAGCAACCGAGTCCCCAAATCCAACGGCTTGACGTGGAATCATAACTCAAATTCCCAAAACGTCCCCACCAGTGTTCGAGCTTGCCTTTCTTCTGCGATCTACCCCAAACGGTGGCTAAGAAAGAAGTGCGACTTGACCCAAACAAGTCTGAGCTACATTGACAGTGATCAGCTATTCATAATAATACAGTGTAGTAAGCTTCCACGAAAAGCATGCCTAAGGCCACCCGAAACCGACTTCTAAACCACCCTCGTATCTCCCACCTTAACCTTCACCCTGCCCCCGGTTACAAATAGCCTAAAATGCATAAGGTAGGCCTAAACGTAAGTACGCTGCTATGTCCGCGTGACAATCAGTGGTTGAGTTACCTTTTCTAAAACCTGCTTGTTCATTACCTAATAAATTATTTGACTCTAGAAATAAATTAATCCTAAGATTAATAATGCTAGTAAAAAGTTTACCCAAACAGCTAAGAAGAGTTATACCTCTGTAATTGTCTACATCTGTAATTGTCTACACCCTTTATATAGTGGACAAACTATGCCAACTGACCAGTCTTCATGAATTTTGCCACTGCTTAGAACAAGATTAAATAACATAGTAATAGTATCTAACAACCTAGGAAAAGATGCTTTCAAAAATTCATTCAAAATACAATCAAACCGCAGGTTTTATTCTTTAGTTTACCAACAGCTTTTATTACCTCGTCACGTGTTATGTCGGAATTCAGACTAGAATTATCTATAAAATTAGTTTCAGGATCAAGAGGGTCAGTAGGATGGAGGATGTCTTCCTCAGAAATGTTACAGGTTTTCAAAATAATTAACTAAATCATCATGGGTATGTATATTTACATTACACGGCATATTACTTAAACTATTATTTAAAAACTTCCAAACGCTTTAGAGTCCTTACATTTTAATCCACGTAAATAGGTATGCATATTTTTTCTATATAGACCAAACTTCTTTCTAATCGTGATTTTATACTCTTTGTACGCCTGTTTATTAATTTCTCTTGACTTCTGGTCACGCACACGCGCGTGGTTACGTTTTGTGTTACGAAATAATTTTTTTTCTGTCTACATTCATTATCAAACCACGGCATTCTCTTCTTCTTCTTCCTCGTCCTCTCGATCTGCTCTGTTGTTGCTATTAGTATGCCTCAACATATCAGCATCACTAGCGGCTGACAGCAGAACAGCTACTACTTCCTTAGTTATATTATTAACATCTAACTGTGTCACGTCTAAAACATTCCTTAACAGATTCGATAGAGCACAATTTTTATCGATAACACGCTCTTGGTCAATACTGTTAACAAAAGCACTCTCAGACTCCTTTATCCATACTGGTTTGAAAGATTTGTTAACAATGTCAGACTGGCCACTATGCACTTGGCTAAAGAATTATCGTCAAATAAAACATCTTCAAAAGACAATGTCAAAAAAACGGGACAGTGTACATCGGAAAGACATTCATCGAAATCACCAATGGCAAACATAGTAACATGAGTAAACACAGCAGGGGAGGCAACTATGTAATCTACAACGCAAAAATCTTTGCATGTAGGCCTACCCACACTCGCATCATCACCCGCTCTACCATTGACAATCAATATGTTTTGGCTAACTAATACACAAATAGATAAGAGAATTGCCAAAATTATTTACATTACTATCTTTCGACACTCTGACCTTTTGGATGCTGTACATATCAATTAATTCAGCTGTACTAGTAATAAAATTATCAACCTCCTCTACCTCGTCTACAAAGTCACAAACATTTCCCGTTCTAGCATTAAAGTCTCCGAACAAAACTACATTAACGTCATCGCTCCAGTTTATTAAAGTATCAGCCAGCTCTTGAAAAGCATTCCTGTTTACATACACAGAATTTTTGGGGGTAATATAAACTGCTACACACAAGATTGTTTCGACTACCTCCACACGTGGAATTGATAATTCAAAAAATAAACCATCGTCAGAAACTGGGCGATGCACTAACCGATAATATTTATCAAATTCGAAACGTTAACATCAACGCCCAGATCTTTGAATATTTTCACTGCTTTTTTCTCAACCTGTTCTGCTGTCTCGTCGTTTCCGTGCTAGACACCAAACACACGTATAAACTCCCGCCGAGTATACTGTTGAAGACGGTCATTTTCATAGGTGAGTACGCGAACCGCTGCCATGGCCTTCTCAAATGCAAGGTGGGGTTGAGGGGATGGACGTTGCATCACAGACAACACTTTAGACTGCAACTCCACCATCACACCCCTCATCACCTCACTCACCACCACAGACAAAGCTGTTGCCAACACAGGAATCATCCTGACAACTGGGTAGTTGGGGTCCTCTTTCTCTTCTTTGTCCCAAGGTAAACATGTTCGGACTCAGCATCTGCATCCGATGTAGATCGTTTAATCCGTGCACATATATATATAATTATCATAAACATTTATCTCAAACTAATACTAGCAAATTCTCAGTAAATCTGTTCAATAAAAACAGGTCATGTTTAGGTTAAACCAAATAACAACATGTAGGTCTGGTATAAGTGAGACCTGAGAAACTTTAGACCACCAAAACAGTTGTATGTTTCTGGTAACCCGACCGACCCTACGTTTTGCTGCTGAACCCCTTTTTTGCCATGGTCGACAATAAAAGGTAAAAGCATAATAATAATAATAATAATAATAATAATAATAATAATAATAATAATAATAATAATAATAATAATAATAATAATAATAATGATAATAATAATAATTTTTTGCCAAAAATTACCCTGACCATACTTGGTCTTTGTACTCAGCTGGGCTCGTTTGTCTGTGAACAAGGAGTATGTCTTTCCTTTTGATTATGACAGAAGTTTGAGACCTCGGCAAAAAAACAACATTAAATCGTTTTTGCATGCATACCTACCCTATTTTTGGGGACCATGTTACCAGAAACAAAAAACTTTGTTTTTTGGCATCAGAGCTGTGCTGAGGACCATTGCTGTGTACTGTCACTTTGTCAGTGAGGCCTCTTAAACCTCATACCCCACTACCTCTCGCTCCCCACCCAAAGTTTTTTGTTGTTTTTGTTTTAATTTTTCCTGTTGGAATTATGACATAAATTCATGGAACCCGCTAACCTTGCTAACAAAGACAGCACACAATCTAAACGTCTTCAGGTCTTCTGGATCTAAAAGTTAAAATAACAAAGTATGAGTATGACTTTTAAATTAATCTATTGCAAGGAACGTTTTCGTATTCTTATGCACACCAACTAAGATTGAGAAAAGGAGGTACACCCAAATGGC
>CM072525.1:14319940-14327179 GCA_036898135.1 Oncomelania hupensis | reverse complement strand
ACTAAGCCATACCTACAATATTAGGCCTAAAAAATAGCCCTGGTAGTAACGGAACAAAGCCATACCTACAATATTAGGCCTAAAAAATAGCCCTGGTAGTAACGGAACAAAGCCATACCTACAATATTAGGCCTAAAAAATAGCCCTGGTAGTAACGGAACAAAGCCATACCTACAATATTAGGCCTAAAAAATAGCCCTGGTAGTAACGGAACAAAGCCATACCTACAATATTAGGCCTAAAAAATAGCCCTGGTAGTAACGGAACAAAGCCATACCTACAATATTAGGCCTAAAAATAGCCCTGGTAGTAACGGAACAAAGCCATACCTACAATATTAGGCCTAAAAAAATAGCCCTGGTAGTAACGGAACAAAGCCATACCTACAATATTAGGCCTAAAAATAGCCCTGGTAGTAACGGAACAAAGCCATACCTACAATATTAGGCCTAAAAAATAGCCCTGGTAGTAACGGAACAAAGCCATACCTACAATATTAGGCCTAAAAAATAGCCCTGGTAGTAACGGAACAAAGCCATACCTAACAATATTAGGCCTAAAAAATAGCCCTGGTAGTAACGGAACAAAGCCATACCTACAATATTAGGCCTAAAGGCGTCCACCTCCTTTAGATGAGACAATAAATTAAGGTCAAGACTAGCTGTGTACACAGCCATTGTGTCGCAGGGACTTTAAAGATCCTGACGTTCATGTCCTCCTCAGCGGTTGAATGTCAGATACACAAACGCACCCAGCAAGCACTACGTCCAACCCCTTTACCAACTTCCACTTCATCCTGGATGGCGCTGCCCTGAGTCTGCCTCGCTTTCCCAGGTCTGGGAAGGCCAGCCGAGTTTCTCCTGCTTTGTAGATGAATATCAATCCAATTTTAAAAATAATATTTAAGAAAAAAACTGAAGGTCAAAACCCATGCGACTCCCACGCCCCTTAGAAAACTTATTTCCTCGATTCTACATGGGAATCAGTACCTCGGCCAGTATCGATCACCTTTTTAAACACTTAAACAAAGCGGTTGCATTAAAACACAAAGTAAAACGGATTTTCATAAAGAGATGATTTTGACTCGGTTCCACATTATCACATTGCTACGAAGTGAATGTGTAAATATTTATATTTGTGCATACATCACGTGTATATATATTAAGTACAGAAGCGACGGCTGTTGACATAGGCACGTGGCGTATGTATTCGCTTTGCGTTGGTGCTAAATTTGCTTGATCAGGAAATGTCTCGGTGATGAGACACGGCTATATAAAGACTGTTTGGAAAACAGAAAGTTATTCTCGTGTGCATCTGAGAGTGTCTGTGATTGAATGAAATCGGACTAGGATAGGGTATATTGGTGGAATAAAAGACTGTGAAAAAGAAGGGACTTGGAAATATTGTGTTACTATTTTTTACTGTGGTGATTCTGGATTCTGTTAATGACAGACACGGTAATTTGAATATTTATATTTTATGATTTACTCATTGTAAATATAATATTGAAACTAACTTTGTAAACGCATAAAATATTTTCATAAATTGATAAATGTAATTTTCTGTCAGACCGGAAACAGGATTGTTTCAGAGGAAAATAAGATTATATTATAGTTCAGCTCTTTATTATTTTGTTACTTTAGGACTTTAGTTTTCTTGAATTCCGTTTTAATTCTTATTTTATTACTTTGAGTGAGAAAGAAAGAACCATGAAATTAGCAAAACGAATATTGGTGTTACGTTTTAACTATTGTGTATTTTATGTCTTCAGTGTTTCAAATTTATCTCTCTGTCTCAACTTGTGTAAGAAAGGCCTTTTGATGAATGCGTGTATACATGATATTAGAAAATTAAAAACGGTTTACAAACTAATATCAAATTTTTAAGAAGCTTCTGAGAAAAAAGCTAACTATTTCTTAACACGCATGGGAAGTTTATGACAACATACACCACAGCAGAAGTTATAATATTTTAAAAACAATAATGACCATGCAATGACCATATCTTGGGTGACTTTGGTTTTTACATGATCTCCGACACATTTTAGATTTTTTTTTCAGAAGGTCAAAAATTATCTTCACCTTCAAGGTTGAAGCAAAACCAGGAAGAACAAAAAACATGTACGATCAATATATGATCTCTCCATTCAAGATTGGACTTTAACTCTCATAATTTAGGGTCAATGTCACTTCAAAGCATTCAAATGGGAGGTTGGCCAAACGTGGACAGTATGTGTGTCTCTTTAATATCCATCCTGCCTGAAACAATCCTGACCTCTACCAATAATTAGGAACACGTGACATTTGGTGAATTTGGTTTTTGGAACACTTGTTTACCCTACGACCTTGACCTTGAAATAAGTATTCAGTCACTGATAATCTCTTTTAGCTTTCCTGAATATTCACCATCCTATTAATGTTTTGTTTGTAATTGTGGAGGGTGGAAGGGCTGGAGGAAGAGGGGTGAGGGTGGGGGAACAGGATGAAATAGGTTCCGAGTAATTGGCCATACTAAAGTTTTACACGACAAACCGACAAAATTCTTTTTGATATCTTTTTTTTTTTAAAAACAACAACAACAAACTATTTAGGACTCATGTCCCACAAATTCACAAAAATCTTACTTTTAAATTTTTTTAAAATTGTTATTATTTATTTATTTATTTTTTAAATGAGTATATAGAGACTCACATTTCTGCATGCATAAGCGTTAAAAAAAAAAAAAAAGGATGATGTTTATGATAATGATGACAATGCTACTGTTGGTGCTGATGACGAGGTTGACGATGAAGACGACGACGAGAATAACATTTACTTCAACTCACACACATTATTTGGCGGTTTTAAAGTAAAGGTCGCTGTCAGTAAAGATCCAGGAAGCACTGGTGTTGTGCTGCCAATGAGAAATCCGCCTGGTCCATATATCACCACCTCCACGTACGGCCTAGGCAGAGGAGTAACAGGCACACCTTTTTAACATTTGGCAAAAAAGAGGTCAACATTACATATGCGCATATATTTCCTGAAAACTAATGTACGGATTTCTTTGAAACCTGGTGTTTAGTTAGGAAATAGTGAACCAAAACAGGTGATTAAAAAAATCATGCATATTAGGAGACGTCATCATGGTGATGTCATGTCATAATTTGTTTTGTGTTTTTGTTTTTTTTCCCAAACTATTGGAGGGATATGGTTCACGTTTGGTATGTACTTAGACTTTTCATGTGTTTCCAAGATAAAATCAATCTTATGCAAATAGAGTGACGTAACCATCGTTAAGTTATAGTTTACAGCCAAGTAAATTGTTGTTGTTTTTTTCTAGACAATAGTTAAGCCTACCAGATCACAAACAATTACGCATATATATCAGATAACAGCGTTATCGTGACCTCAGTATTTGTTGGGTATTTTCTAATCCTATTTCAATCCTATTTTCTCCCACACTACTGGAAGGATTTGGTTCAAGTTTGGCATGTACTTAGACTTTAACTTTGCCTCCAAGGTTAAACCAAACTTAGATATGCAAATCGAGTGAAGTAATCGTAATATTTAATTTAAAATTTAAAAAAACTTTTATACAAAATACACCCCGCCCCCTAACCCCTTTACTCTCACCCACATCACCCCCACCTCCCCTTCTCCTCCTAGTATTAGCATCAATATTTTTTTAATTATAGATATCATGTTCACGCTTCTGCTTGATCATTAATAATAAGCCTCGCACAGGACAAGATATCAGGGTGAAACACGTCAGTTTCACTTCTGTGACAGGTGTTGACTGACACGGTATAGGCTTTTGTGTACTGTTGCGCATTATTTAGTTGACGCGCGTGCGCACTGTTAAGACTCGGAAGGGCCGGAAAAAGAATGGCTGCCAGCAATAAACAGCACTACAACTGAAGTCGGCTTCCCGGTGTCTTTACTGATGTTTCTCCGTTTTCCTAACGGAACCCAGCATTTAAAAAAAAAAAAAAAAAAAAAAAAACTTTACATGGTGTCAGAACGTGGTACAACTTCGTAGGTGCGTGGAAAAGTGAAGTTTGTTTTTCGTAATGGCCGACAATCAAGAGCACAAGTACAAAATAAAGAAGTACTTGGTAAGATTCCAAGAAATGAGAGAGAGAACTAGGCCAATTTTGGTGTTAAAAGCGGTTGAGACAATGGAACTTCTGAAGGTTTGACAGAGAATATAACAGTCATTGGGCAAAAAGGGGTAATTTTGGAAAAATTTTATGTATTTGATGGAGAACTGGGTAATCTTGAAGAATCTTGCAGAAATTGGTCCATAACTGTACGTCCAAAAAATTTAAAAGCAGAGCTGGATAGACTTTTGGCAATGGGAGTGATCTCCAACGTAGAGTGTCCTACGGATTCGATCAGTAACGTGGTAGTTACGATGAAACCGAACGGTTCCGTACGATTATGCATCGACCCAAAACCCTTGAACAACGCGCTGAAGCGGAATGACTATCCGATGAAAACCATCGATGATGTATTGGAGGATCTCGAAGGTTTGCGAGTTTTTTTACGCATCTTGAGGCGAGGAATGGATTTTGGCACGTAGCTGGATGAGGAAAGCAGGTTTTTGACGACTTTTGAAAGACCGTTTGGAAAGTTTCGATGGACTCGAATGCCATTTGGAGTTTTTGTTGCACCAGAAGAGTTCCAGAGAAGGATTAAAAAGTCACTGCAGGGTCTTTCTGGGGTTTTTGCAGTGCATGATTGTCACGAGAGGCCATTTAGACCCTGCACTACGGCTTCACGCCTTAAATAGTTCAGCTTGCTGTAGCCTTTGTAAATTAAAGTCGCTGCCTAGCAGACGACACAAGTCAGTTGTGTGCTAAGCATGTGTAAGCTAACGCTAGCTAAGGTAGGCAGTGACCTCATCCTGCTGACGTATAGCCACCCGTGCTAGGAGGCGCTCAGGTCTCACGAGATTTTCGCGGGCTTTGACTGACCACAAGGCTAGGTAGTCATTCTTTGTCAAAAACCTCACCAGAGACGGACACGAGGAAAGATCTCTCTAGCTGAAGACTAAGCAGGTGACGGGTGAAATTCATTCATCGCAGTATAGCCACAGCCTGACGTTGTCAGAAAGTTAAATGATCAATCTTTAGTTTTATCGTGATTTATTGATAATATTGTTGGATTATGTTTGTGAAGTCTTGCCATGTTTTATCATTGTGAATGTAAAACTTCGCATGACCACCTGGTGGACTCGCGACCGGCTTCGCCATCATGAGGTAGCCCCTACTGTCCAACTGTTGTTTCCCCTATGTGTAGTATTGCAGACCAGTGGCTGTACCGGAGAATGTGTATATTGTTAATTACTTCTCCATGTGTTTAGTTTAACCATGATGTATGTATATTTATAGGAATTATGTTGGAGATTCCAGTGGACCACGAACTTAGAAGAATATTCGTCCCGTGTTTGTATAGTAGCAGCATAGACCCATCAAGGAGCAAACTATTCGAAGTGAATTTGAACATTTAAGTTAATAGATTGTTTAGAGAATTATGCATAGAGTAGAGGAAATAAATGTGTGATATTTACTGTTAACAAGTGTCTGGGCTACCTATGTTTCATAGCGGTGTGCGAGCTAGTGTGCCAGTGAATCTTTTACCATTTTGTCTCTATCTCTATAACCCTATCCGCACACAGACCGAGCTAAAATATAAATGTATTAAGATTAGTCATAGGGTGATTATACTAGCCGATCCCCACAGACAAAGACGAGTGGGTAATAGCATTCCATTGTGCAGAGCCCAGTAACAATAGACCCACTGTCACAATGATGACATCATCATATGGGGCAAGGGTGGATCCGATGAATAGGCGTCAGCTGATCATGATAGTAATATCAGGAATGTGCTCCAGAGATTTATTGAAAAAAAAAATCAAGTTGAATGCTGAGAAAATCGAGTTCAAGAAGACGGAGATCTCGAAGTTCGTGTTACGTTTGAGACGCGCACGATAGATCCGATCGTTTTGTTTTGCAAAGCATGCAATGACAGAGTGTATTTACCTTTGATTTATTTTGCGTTGTAGTTGGAAGAAGCTTTAATAATTTTCGTTAGTCGATATTATTGGAGAATTTTCTACAGTTACTTGTTTACTGTCTATCGAAGCGTGTAGATGAATCCACGAGATGCTTCTAGCCTAAAGGAAGTTCAAGTTGTATGACGTAAGACAGTGCATAGTTCTGACGACGAATTGTATTTTGATTGGCTGTAATTGCGTGACGCTGGAATGTTCGAACGTTCTCTAGAGTATAGAGAGACTATATAAGTACCGCATTGTTTCAGAGTTGAAAGAGTTGAAAACGTGGAAAGTGGAAAATGCGATTGAGCGATCTTGTATGCAGTTGTTGATGTATGCTGAATAAAGTTGGAAAACCTCATACGACTCCTGCCTTGTTGCTGAGTGAACAGGTTGCGTGGATAAACGAATCTAAGTTACACTCCTCAGGATTCAAGCATCGGGGCTACTACGAATCAACTACTGATAAAAAACAAAACAAAACAAAAAAAACAGTGTAACATTTGGGTCATGTGATTTCCAAGGAAGGAGTCAAAGCTGATCCAACAAAAATTGATGCAGTTCAGAACTTCAAGCAGCCTGAGGACAAGGCAGGTGTTCAACGTTTGCTAGGTATGATTGGCTACCTACAGAATTTTGCTCCGTGTTCGTCGGAGAAAGCAGCACCACTCAGAGAGTTGGTGAAGAAGAACGTGCACTTCAGATGGGATGAGCACGTGCATGGCAAAACACTTGAGGAAATCAAGAAGTTGCTTTCGGAACCGCCAGTCTTGAAATACTTCAATCCAAAGGAAGAGATAACTTTGCAGTGTGATGCTGACTGAAGTCATGCGAGTCATTCGATTAGGGTGGCCAGAAGAGAAAAGATATCTGTCCGTCAGTTTGCTGCCATATTTTCCATTCAGAGAAGAGTTGTCCGTTCATAATGGATTGGTTTTCAAGGCAGAACGAATCGTGCCGGAAGCAGGAAAGATGAGGCAGCATTTTATGGAAGTGTTGCACCAATCCCACACAGAACTGCAAGATTGCCTTCGCAGGGAGCGAGAAGTCGTCTATTGGCCAGGCATGTCCAAAGATATGGAGAAATTTCTGGCAGGATGTGAGCCATGTCTTACTTTCGAGAAAAGTCAGACCAAGGAATCGAGCATAAGTCATCCAATTCCAGAGTTGCCATGGGAGTATGTGGCAGTGGACGTATTA
>CM072525.1:14314940-14317440 GCA_036898135.1 Oncomelania hupensis | reverse complement strand
GTCCATGCGAGGAAACCCTGCACCCTTAATGGTCTACATGTAGCACTTGTTTTCTTTGTGTAGCCGGCACTCAGCCGTTTAAAACATGAGCGTCAGGATCTTTAAAGTCCATGCGATGAAATGCGTGCGTGCACAGACTAGACCCCGGTTTATACACTTATCCGAAGTAGTAATAGCAGCGATACATTCTTCTACCTCTAACAGCGTCATACTTACTGCGGTAATGTTGTCGTCGATGGTGTAGTTGTCGTCGTTGTTGGTTTAGTTGTCGTTGTTGGTTTGGTTGTCGTCGTCGTGGGTGTGGTCGTCGTCGGCATGGGTGTGGTTGTCGTCCTTGTTGGTGTGGTCGTCGTCGTGGTGGATTTAGTTGTCGTGCTTGCTGGTGTGGTCGTCGTCGTCTTGGGTGTGGTTGTCGTCGTTGTGGGTGTGGTTTTCGTCGTCGTGGGTGTGGTTGTCGTTCTTGTTGGTGTGGTCGTCGTCGTGGTGGGTTTAGTTGTCGTGCTTGTTGGTGTGGTCGTCGTCGTCGTGGGTGTGGTTGTCGTCGTTGTGGGTGTGGTTTTCGTCGTCGTGGGTTTAGTTGTCGTGCTTGCTGGTGTGGTCGTCGTCGTCGTGGGTGTGGTTGTCGTCGTTGTTGGTTTAGTTGTCGTTGTTGGTTTGGTTGTCGTCGTCGTGGGTGTGGTCGTCGTCGTCGTGGGTGTGGTTTTCGTCGTTGTGGATGTGGTTTTCGTCGTCGTTGGTGTGGAGGTAGTTGTAGGTATGTTTGTGGTGGTTGTGTCACTGGGTGCAGAGCACGTGATATGAATTCTCTGATCGGACTTGTGGGGTTGGTTGAGGTCATACAGGATGTAGATGGAGCGGCTGTACGTCGTGTTTCCTCCCTGCACAACATACCACATTACAATTATTGAAAGTGAGTTTGAACCCTTGATCAGAATAAGACCAACGCTTATTCGTCTGATACAAGGCATATAATAATACCGTTTGCATTGTGGCCGGATGTAAGTAAAACAGTCTTGTCTTACTTACTTACATAAAATATCCACTGCACACTAAGGGATGCTATGTGCTATTGTATAGTTAACCACTATTCAATATTTGTGAACTTCTATTGTAAACGTCGTGTCCGACCGTTCTCTATTCAGGACATGATGTGTCCTTGGACTAGGGACACCACTAGACTGCACATGTAGGCCGCTAGCAGTTGAAACAACCCCAGAGAAAAATCACACTTCCACAGTGTGTCTAACATGTTTAATAGGTCATGCGAGCGCCTATACCACGGCTAATCTCTCCACGATGTCGCCCAATATGGTCGAGTGTTCGTGGGGGGGTGGGTGTTTTGGTGGGTAGGGGATGGGTGGGGTGGAGACGGGGAATAAACACGATATGACTTACAGAGAAATAGACCACTAGCTCAAACAGAGAGCATACCTCCTGAGGAATAATTTCCGCGCTGCCGGCACAGGAGTCGTCAACATGGCGATAGGTCTCGGCAAAACCGTCCCAACCTCTGCCGGTGTACTGGGGAAAGCTGGTCACAAACACTGGCACCGTCCGCATCTGACAACAGGCACTGACATGTTTAATTATTATTTTATTGAAGAGGTTCCCATTTACCATGCTCAGCGCATTCCACCCAGCCGTGAACCTGTTTAGAACTGGGTCAGGTAAGGCAAGAGAGAGGAGACGGGCACCGACCTCAATAACCAGGCCCAGAGGAAAGGGGGGGGGGTCACAAAACACCTCTCCCTTCCCCCCAAAAAAGAAAGGTTACGGGAACATAGGCACTTCTACTTATTTTATTTTATGTTATTTTATTTTATTTTACCAATTTTCCGTCCTGATTTATTGATTTGATTTTACCGTTGTTATATAGAGCTTTTCCAGCTCAAGAGCTGCTCAAGGCGCTGGCCGATACAGGATGTAGCCGAGGCCAGAGCCTTTGGGCGCATAGTCTGACTCCCAGACAACGGAGCACCTTCCTGAGTGACCAGGTATGGGAAAGGTACCTAGTGCTTGCTGGGTGTTTTGTTTTTTAATTTATTTTTTATATTTTTTTAAATATATATATACCATGTTTTAGTGTGTTGTGCAGTCTCTTATTGTGCGAGTGCTTGTGTGAGTATGCATGTGAGCGCTTTGAGCAGACTTTTTAGTTTGGAACTGCGCTTTATACAATAAATTATTATTATTATTATTATTATTATTATTATTATTATTATTATTATTATTATTATTATTATTATTATTATTATTTGTGTAGCCGGCATCCAGCCGTCTAGTACATGGGCGTCAGTATCTTTACAGTCCGTGATAAAATGCGCGCGTGCCCACATTAGACCTCGATTTATACTCTCATCCGAAGGAGTAGGACGGTGTGTGTCAGGGTAATGTTGTTTTTGTTTCGTCACCCCACCCAGTCCGGCATCAGGCATCCTCTGTTTCTACCGCCCTCCTCTCATGCCTGAATTGAAGATTTAGAGTCTGAGAGAATCGCAAT